>CM042688.1:261205271-262405271 GCA_023614405.1 Avena insularis
GTTTGTGAAAAGAACACACATGCAATGACCACTGGTTGATCCATATGTGGTTTGTGAAAAGAACACACATGCAATGACACTGGTTGATCCATGTGTGGTTTGTGGAAAGAACACACATGCAATGACTCTAGTGCTAGTTCTAGTATAAGAACACACATGAAATGACTCTAGTGGGTCCATATGTAGTTTGTGAAAAGAACACACATGCAATGACCACTGGTTGATCCATATGTGGTTTGTGGAAAATTACACACATGCAATGAACACTGGTGGATCCATAAGTGGTTTGTGGAAAGAACACACATGAAGTGAACACTGGTGGATCCATATGTTGTTTGTGAAAAGAACACATATGCAATGACTCTAGTGCTGGTTTTAGTATAAGAACACACAAGCAATGACTCTCGTGGCTCCATATGTGATTTGTGGAAAGAACACACATGCAATGCCACTGGTTGATCCATGTGTGGTTTGTGGAAAGAACACACATGCAATGCCATTGGTTGATCCATGTGTGGTTTGTGGAAAGAACACACATGCAATGACTCTAATGGATCCATATGTGGTTTGTGGAAAAGAACACACATACAATGAACACTGGTGTATCCATAAGTGGTTTGTGAAAAGAACACACATGCAGTGAACACTGGTGGATCCATATGTTGTTTGTGAAAAGAACACACATGCAATGAATCTAGTGGGTCCATATGTGGTTCATGTCAGGAACACACATGTAGTGAACACTGGTAGATCCATATGTGGTTCATGTCAGGAACACACATGCAGTGAACATTGGTGGATCCATAAGTGGTTTGTGGAAAGAACACACATGCAGTGAACATTGGTGGATCCATATGTGGTTTCTGGAAAGAACACACATGCAATTACTCTAGTGGGTCCATATGTGGTTTGTGAAAAGAACACACATGCAATGACCACTGGTTGATCCATATGTGGTTTGTGTAAAGAACACACATGCAATAACACTGGTTGATCCATGTGTGGTTTGTGGAAAGAACACACATGCAATGACTCTTGTGCTAGTTCTAGTTTAAGAACACACATGCAATGACTTTAGTGGGTCCATATGTAGTTTGTGAAAAGAACACACATGCAATGACCACTGGTTGACCGATATGTGGCTTGTGGAAAAGAACACACATGCAATGAACACTGGTGGATCCATAAGTGGTTTGTGGAAAGAACACACATGCACTGAACACTGGTGGATCCATATGTTGTTTGTGAAAGGAACACACATGCAATGACTCTAGTGCTTGTTTTAGTATAAGAACACACAAGCAATAACTCTAGTGGGTCCATATGTGATCTGTAGAAAACACACACATGCAATGCCACTAGGTGATCCATGTGTGGATTGTAGAAAGAACACACATGCAATGCCATTGGTTGATCCATGTGTGGTTTGTGGAAAGAACACACATGCAATGACTCTAATGGATCCATATCTGGATTGTGGAAAAGGACACACATGCAATGAACACTGGTGGATCCATAAGTGGTTTGTGGAAAGAACACACATGCAATACCATTGGTTGATCCATATGTGGTTTGTGGATAGAACACACATGCAATGACACTAGTTGATCCATGTGTGGTTTGTGGAAAGAACACACATGCAATGACTCTAGTGGGTCTATATGTGGTTCATGTCAGGAACACACATGCAACGACTCTAGTGGGTCCACATGTGGTTTGTGAAAAGAACATACATGCAATGACCACTAGTTGATCCATATGTGGTTTGTGGAAAAGAACACACATGCAATTACACTGGTGGATCCATGTGTGGTTTGTGAAATGAACACACGTGCAATGAGTCTAGTGCTGGTTTTAGTATAAGAACACACATGCAATGACTCTAGTGGGTCCACATGTGGTTTGTGAAAAGAACACACATCCAATGACCACTGGTTGATCCATAAGTGGTTTGTGGAAAAGAACACACATGCAATGAACACTGGTGGATCCGTAAGTGGTTTGTGGAAAGAACACACATGCAGTGAACACTGGTGGATCCATATGTGGTTTGTGAAAAGAACACAGATGCAATGACTCTAGTGGGTCCATATGTGGTTCATGTCAGGAAAACACGTGCAGTGAACACTGGTGGATCCATATGTGGTTCATGTCAGGAACACACATGTAGTGAACACTGGTGGATCCATAAGTGGTTTGTGGAAAGAACACATATCAGTGGGTCCATATGTGGTTCTTGTCAGGAACACACATGCAATGAGTCTAGTGGGTCCACATGTGGTTTGTGAAAAGAACACACATGCAATGACCATTGGTTGATCCATATGTGGTCTGTGGAAAAGAACACACATGCAATGACACTGGTGGATCCATGTGTGGTTTGTGAAAAGAACACACCTGCAATGAGTCTAGTGCTGGTTTTAGTATAAGAACACACATGCAATGACTCTAGTGGGTCCACATGTGGTTTGTGAAAAGAACACACATGCAATGACCAGTGGTTGATCCATAAGTTGTTTGCGGAAAAGAACACACATGCAATGAACACTGGTGGATCCATAAGTGGTTTGTGGAAAGAACACACATGCAGTAAACACAGGTGGATCCATATATGGTTTGTGAAAAGAACACACATGCAATGACTCTAGTGGGTCCATATGTGGTTCATGTCAGGAACACACACGCAGTGAACACTGTTGGATCCACATGTGGTTCATGTCACGAAGACACATGCAGTGAACACTGGTGGATCCATAAGTGGTTTGTGGAAAGAACACACATGCAGTGGGTCCATATGTGGTTCATGTCAGGAACACACATGCAATGACTCTAGTGGGTCCACATGTGGTTTGTGAAAAGAACACACATGCAATGACCATTGGTTGATCCATATGTGGTTTGTGAAAAAGAACACACATGCAATGACATTGGTGGATCCATGTGTGGTTTGTGAAAAGAACACACCTGCAATGAGTCTAGTTCTGGTTTTAGTATAAGAACACACATGCAATGACTCTAGTGGGTCCACATGTGGTTTGTGAAAAGAACACAAATGCAATGACCACTGGTTGATCCATAAGTTGTTTGTGGAAAAGAACACACACGCAATGAACACTGGTGGATCCATAAGTGGTTTGTGGAAAGAACACACATGCAGTGAACACTGGTGGATCCATATGTGGTTTGTGAAAAGAACACACATGCATTGACTCTAGTGGGTCCATATGTGGTTCATGTCAGGAACACACATGCAGTGAACACTAGTAGATCCATATGTGGTTCATGTCAGGAACACACATGCAGTGAACACTGGTGGATCCATAAGTGGTTTATGGAAAGAACACACATGCAGTGAACACTAGTGGATCCATATGTAGTTTGTGGAAAGAACACACATGCAATTACTCTAGTGCTGGTTTTAGTATAAGAACACAGAAGCAATGACTCTAGTGGGTCCTTATGTGATTTGTGAAAAGAACACACATGAAGTGAACACTGGTGGATCCATAAGTGGTTTGTGGAAAGAACAAACATGGAGTGAACACTGGTGGATCCATATGTGGTTTGTGGAAAGAACACACATGCAATGACTCTAGTGCAGGTTTTAGTACAAGAACACACAAGCAATGACTCTAGTGGGTCCATATGTGATTTGTGAAAAGAACACACATGCAATGACACTGGTTGATCCATATGTGGTTTGTGGAAAGAACACACATGCAATGACACTGGTGGATCCATGTGTGGTTTGTGAAAAGAACACACATGCAATGAGTCTAGTGCTGGTTTTAGTATAAGAACACACATGCAATGACTCTAGTGGGTCCACATGTGGTTTGTGAAAAGAACACACATGCAGTGAACACTGGTTGATCCATGTGTGGTTTGTGGAAAGAACACACATGCAATGACATATGTTGATCCATGTGTGGTTTGTGGAAATAACACACATGCAATGACTCTAATGGATCCATATGTGGTTTGTGGAAAAGAACACATATGCATTAACCACTGGTTGATCCATGTGTGGTTTGTGCAAAGAACACGCATGCAATGACACTGGTGGATCCATGTGTGGTTTGTGAAAAGAACACACGTGCAATGAACACTGGTTGGTCCATATGTGGTTTGTGAAAATAACACACATACAATGATCACTGGTGGATCCATAAGTGGTTTGTGGAAAGAACACACATGCAGTGAACACTGGTGGATCCATATGTTGTTTGTGAAAAGAACACACATGCAATGAATCTAGTGCTGGTTTTAGTATAAGAACACACAAGCAATGACTCTAGTGGGTCCATATGTGATTTGTGGAAAGAACACACATGCAATGACACTTGTTGATCCATGTGTGTTTTGCGGAAAGAACACACATGCAATGACCACTGGTTGATCCATATGTGGTTTGTGGGAAAGAACACACATGCAATGAACACTGGTGGATCCATATGTGCTTTGTGAAAAGAACACACATGCAATGACACTGGTGGATCCATGTGTGGTTTGTGAAAAGAACACACATGCAATGACTCTAGTGTTGGTTTTAGTATAAGAACGCACAAGCAATGACTCTAGTGGATCCATATGTGATTTGTGAAAAGAACACATATGCAATGCCACTGGTTGACCCATATGTGGTTTGTGGAAAGAACACACATGCAATGATATCTAGTGGATCCATAAGTGTTTTGTGGAAAGAACACACATGTAGTGAACACTGGTGGATCGATATGTGGTTTGTGGAAAGAACACACATGCAGTGAACACTAGTGGATCCGAGGGTCGGTGGTGTAGACGACATCGATCTTCTTCCTGCCATGTACTTCGATGTCGAAGTGCACAGTTTCTTGCTTCCCGTCGTTTCGGACGTCCGGAGCGTCCATGACTACAGGCAAGAGGGAAAGGATATGGAGGAAGAGGGTGATGCGGTGGTGGAGGAAATGGATGAGGCCATGGAGGAAAAAGACGATGAGGCCGTGGAGGAGGAAATGAGACGGAGAAGTGAAAGATTGGAACCGCCCTTACCAATATCTGGAATGGTGCACGACCGTTCGTAGTAGGGTGAAAGTGGAGAAAAACGGCGTTGTACACGTCGATGCTAGCGCTTCCTAAAATTTGTTCTACGCCACTTGCATGCAGTGGAATCGAGGTATGCCATGAACGATCCAAGTCAAACGTAGGCACGTTTGTGCGTGCCGACCTTCACTCACCGACAGACGGGCCACACATTTCTCTCTTACAATTTATTTTTTCACTCCCTCTAGACGGTTCCAGTGCCTGCCCTCAATAATTATGCCCCCCTTCTTGTCTTCCACACGGACGAGAACCGGCGGCGGCGGAAGTTCCTTGCAGATTCACTCCCCCCTCGAATAGCTGCCTCCATCCCTGATTCCATCCCCTCTCCAATCCAGTCGCCTCCTTATCACAACGCCTCCATTAATCTACTGGATTTGCCGCTATTGGTAGAGCTTGGGGTAGCAGCAGACTGAAGCGAAAGGGATGTGACAATGACGCGGATGGCCAGGGCAACCGCTACCGCGAGGATTGGGGATGGCCGAACCTTAGCGCCGCGAACATGCACAGGATCGCCTCGGGGTTGGACATCATCTCAGCCGGCCGCCTCACTCGCTGCATCCCTGGCTACCGCTTGACGATGCGGAACATGGACGAAGAACCGTTCAGCATGCCAGACCTTCTTTACCCTGATAACAGCAAATGGCCAAACGACCATGATGGCCACGTGAGTTCCAGTATCTAGCTTATTCGTTCAGTCATATCGTTGATTCATATGTGCTGAACTCTCATCGGAATCCTATGTTCCTTTCGTCGAATGTGTTGTGTGCACGCGCGGTTTGAACAAATCGAACCATTTAAGACTATTTTGTATAGCGGAAGCTCTGCTTGTACCTGATATGCTGGTATTTTCATAGTGACACAGTCTTACTTTAGGTGATAGACGAGTTGTCAATTTTGATTTTGCAATGGAATGCCTGCTAGGTGATATTCTGTTTCCTAAAATAAAAACAAACAGATTAGACGATTTAAGGCTGTTATGCCCTGAGCTGTTTATGATCATCGTTAGGAGTTTGTTCTGGGGGCTCTACTACTAATCCATATATTGAGTATCTTCGTAGTGACACAGGCACAATTTAGGAAATATCTGAGGAGACACTTGTATTTAGGTGATATTTTGTGTACTTTAATCTGAATGTCCAGTTGTCAAATTGTAGTTGCAATGGAATCCATGCTAGGTGATTGTACCAACTGACAACAAACTCTGCAGAATATTCATGCAAAACTGATGCTGCTGGATAAGTGGTCTGAATCAGTAGTGGTGAATATCAAGAAAGAAGAAGAGACGGAAATGGAAGATGACCAGAACTGGGTGGGTGGCAACGGTGAGTGGCTGGTCCTTTTATCACAGGATGGCAGTACTTGGACTCTTTGAGGGTCTACAGATCAGTGAGACTTGCAGTGCCATCTTTGAGGGGTGTCGGTATTACTGCATTCAACAACGGGTGCCCGCCGCCCATTTCCGAATTCGCTTACAGGTTCAACATGGCAGAACTTGACCTCGTGAAGGTACAACTCCCATATAGACCGCAGGAGGGGGCGTGGAAGAACTGGGAGTATGACCTCTTAGCGGTGTTCGACAAGGCAATCACATTCATTAGATGCCCAGAAGATAATGAATGGACAGTCTTGCGCGATGACTTCCTGCGACCGGAGAAATATGTCGACGCCGTCTTCACCTATGGCTACTCTTCGTACAGACCGCAACGCATTTATGCGGTCACTGAACCTAGCGGCGACGTGCGTGTTTGGGAGCCGTCCATTTGGGGTGAGTCATGGTGTCATATAGCATGTAAAATCCCATTCAAAATTCTGCTTGCTGACTGCTACTAACACGCAGGTACCCACGCAGCCCCGCGCATCGTTCCAGCTCCGATCATTGAAGATGCAGTAGCAGATGCTGAACTTGGGACACGGCGCTGGTTCCTGGCACCTCTCGGAGACAACACGGAACAGGATGATGAACTCATGTAGATTCATATCAGGGGAGCACTAAACAACGTTGGTGATACAATAAAACATATGGGGACACAACTTTCTTCATACCCATCGTTGTGGTGTCACGTTTTCTCGAGGTCCGCATGCCCATCCAAAGACCCAGTAGAGCAAATCTGGAGCAGAGTCAACAATCTGAAGGGACAATCTGTGTTTCTTGGGATCATCTACCCTTTCTTTGTCGGAGCCCCTGGAGCTATTGAACCTGTAATTGCTCAGGCAGCCCTCACCCCTGATGCTGCTGCTGCTGGTGGTGGTGTTGGTGGTGGAGCTAATGAAGGACTAGCTGCTAGTGTTGCTCCTGGTGAAGCTAACGAAATAGTTGGTGATGCTGCTGCTGCTGGTGAAGCTGACGAAATACTTGCTAATGCTGCTGCTGGTGAAGCTGACGAAATACCTGCTGAGGCTGCTACTGGTGAAGCTGACGAAATACCTGCTGAGGCTGCTGCCGGAGTCCAGGAAGGACATGCTGGTGTTGTTGCTGAGGTGCCAGCAATTCCAATGTTGATAGCAGACTGTGTGTTTGCTGCACACTCACGCGCCTATCATGTTGACAATCCAGATCCGACCTAGAGCTGAATCCACGTTGGGGGGAGGGGGCCTACAATTGGCTCATCAGTGGGGTCGTACGATTTGAAGGAGAATGAAAGACAGCCAAACACAGCATTCTGGTTCGTTCCGACGATACCACCAGCTCCAGGGACCTAGTGCTCATACTAGCAGATCCGATGAACCATTTGTCTTTATATTTATCATTAGTTACACTTATGTGTGTAAATACTAAGCTGTTCTTATTTGTGTAAGACTAAGTTAGGCCTAACTGCGTAATATTCAGTGAAGCCCAGCTTTTCTTTCCACGCCCATAACAACAGAATTGCAGCATAGAACATACAAATGTAATGTGCATACCAGGCATTTTTGCTCAGGATAACAACCACTTCAAGCAAATGATACATCGTGTACGCATTTGAACGCATCACTAGAATGTGCCACCTATTGATGACTGATGACATGGATCTAGCTTTTCTACGTGTATTTGCATTGAATCACTCATTGATTTGTTCACATATTTTTTGGGAATGGCTGATGAACTCCACTCTCTTGGTAACTTGCTTCGTCAGCAAGCACTTGTTGATGCCATGCAAAGTACAGAACATGGTCGTCATCGTCATTCCATTTAGGTTCTCTATGTTTCGTCATCACGGAGCTACTAATTTCAAATGAAAATCTAGTAAACAATATATGTGTACATTGTTAGAGTATGCTACGGCCACAGTACATACATGTTTTTCTACAATCACAAGAAGAAAACTTGATGCATTTTCACCTTGTTGGCGTTGTGCCGAACTTGGTGGATGTGGCTTTGGGGTTTGGAGAGGAAGGCGCCGTGGCTGGTGCATGTGCGACCATGGCAATGGCGAGCTCGGATTCTGGAGGAGGCCAACAGGACCGAGCATGGTCGGCATGGTGACAGATCTCACCTAGGAATGAATTCCCGTCCCTGCGCCATGCCAATGGTGCGGTCATGGTGAGGGCGAGCTCCGATTCGGGATGGGGAGGAGAACGGGCCGAGCAGGTTCGTCCAAGTCCTAGCTCCACGCCATGGCCGCGACCACAGATTGCCTCCCCTGAGGAAGAAGATGTGTAAAGGATGCATGCGCCAACGCTGCAAGCCTACATGGCAGCGACGACGGCCGTGACATAACTGGGAAAGCTTACAGGGGGGCCCAACTTGACGGCTGTTAGCTTGATTTTTTGTATTGAAACGTAAAGTTGAATTCGTGCCGAAAAAGACCCTCTGAGTATTTGGCACGCCAACTGTAGTCATCGCGGCTGATTTCAGGAAACTCGAGTACCGCGTTGCCTGGCCACTCCAACTTTCGGGCCGCAAAATGATATTCTCCCCTTTTGTGGGGGTACCCCTTTCTCATTTGCCTCTTGTTTGGCTGTAATAGGGTCCTTCGAGTGGTCCTCTTGACTCTCCTCCCACCAATGAAACTATGGAGCAACCACATTCAAAAGTGGAGGAGCTGTCGCTGCTTGCGCAACTGCGCGATCATGTTAAGCAGTTGGAGCGAGAATTGCCTATTATCCGCGGTAATGTAGATGTATGGAAGATGAAGGATGAGAAGGCCTGCACGCGCGAGAAGTATCTCCTAGACGAAGTTGCGCAGCTGAACGAGCAATTTGAGTGTTAGCTTTCTATCTTCTTATCCTTTTCTTTGGCCATTCACGATGATGCTCTTTCTTATGATTTTCTCCATTTCTTGTAGTTGTTAGCGCTTGTCATCCGCGGGATGAGAGGGATCGGGTTGCCATTTGCCTGCATAATCTGACCCAGGAGCAGCTGCAAGCTAGTGGTTACTTCTGGGTGGACCATGACCGCACAGTCGCATTGGCGACGGTGCAGGATCGTGCCTCCTGGGTGCTTTAGTATTTGAAGAAGGCGCAGTTGTGCCTTAGGCATATCTTCCAGGTGATGTTTCCCTTGGACATGGTGTCATCAAGCTTGCTAGGTTTGCTGGCGAAGTTTCAAGATATCAGTGCAGTCCACAAGTGCGTGCGCCAGCAATTGGTCGTGGGTGCCAAGGCTACGTTGGCGCTTGTTCGATTGCATCGGCCAGATGTGGATGTCATGGTTGTTGCCGCTAGACCGCCGTCACCACCAGAAGGGATAATCTGGAACATGGTGCCACACTACTAGGCAGTTGATCGGCGAGCCGAAGAGATCATCGATTTCTTTGAAGAGCAAGCAAATGTTCTCCTTTTGCAGCAGTAGTGTAGTATATACCCTGCACACAAATGTATAAGTGTTGTAAAATTCATATGATTGTACCGGGTGTGTTTGATACTCGTTAATATGTAAAGAGCTTGCTAGCTTGTATATTTTTCGAGTGTATCGTAATATGCAGTTCCTTTTCGTTAGCCTAAAGTATATTCATCTCAGCGCATTGCCAACCTGTCAGGTGTGTTACAGCTGGGTTGGTGTTTATCAAGGGTTCGATTGGTAGTGTGTCAGCTACTCAGAATACTATGTTGTTTGTGGAACAAGGTGTAAAGGGTAGCGCAACCCCCGAGTAAAATAATTGCAAGGAAAATAGAGACACAAAGTTTTGGGAACTTAGCTTTATTTATTTGCAGAATATCATGAGGTACAATGCGTGGCTAAGTAGCCTGGCTGAATAGCCTTATTTGTAAAGTAAAAACATCTAGGGGTAAAAAGGACGCAGCTGCACGATGTTCATAGATTGGAGTATGTGACTCCGCTCTTGAAGTCTTTAAGGCGATAGGCGCCACCTGGGATTACTTCGGTAATCACATAAGGTCCTTCCCAAGGGGACTCGAACTTGAGGTGCCCTTGTTGCTTCAGTCGCAGGACCAGATCTCCTTTGACAAAGGATCTGGGGTGTAGCCTTCTGCTGTGGTAGTTGCGGAGGTTCTGCTGGTAGATCAAGGATCTCTCCGCTGCAATCTCGCGTGGCTCATCGAGGAGGTCGACGGTGTCTTCGAGTGCGAGGGTTGATTCTGCCTCGTTGTATGCTACTACCCGTGGGGCCTTGTAGCGCACCTCTGCGGGTAGTACCGCCTCGGTGCCGTGTACCATGAAGAACGGAGTGTAGCCTGTAGTGCTGTTTGAAGTTGTGTGCAGCCTCCATAGTACTGATTACAGCTCATTTGGCCAGCAGCCGGCAGCTTTTTCGAGTGGTCGAAGGAGCCTTTTCTTGATCCCGCCGCATACGAGGCCGTTGGCCTTTTCAACTTGACCATTGGTCTGAGGATGCGCCACGGAGGCGTAGCTAATGTTGATTCCCAGGTTTTCGTAGAAATCCTGGAACTCCTTGGAGGTGAAGTTCGTCCCATTGTCCATGATGATGCTATGTGGCACCCCGAAGCGGAAGATGATGGACTCGAAGCATTTGACGACGCTGGCTCCTGATTGGTTTGTCACCGGCATGGCCTCAATCCACTTGGTGAATTTGTTGACCGCGACTAGGAGGTAGACGTATCCTCCTCGTAAGGATCTCTAGAGCTTTCCGACCAAGTTGAGTCCCCATTGTGCCAAAGGCCAAGCCACGGGTATGGGCCTGAGCTCCGCGCCAGGTGCGTGCGGCTTGTCCGCGAATCGCTAGCAGGCGTTACAACGCTGGAAGATATCCTTGGTGTCGTGCATGGCCGTTGGCCAGTAGAATCCTGCTCGTAGAGCTTTGGCGATGAAAGCGCGACTGCTGGCGTGGTGGCCGCAAGCGCCTTTGTGTATGTCGAGGAGGATTGCTCTACTGTCCCTGTTGGAGACGCACCACTGAAGGACTCCCGTGATGCTGCGCTTGTACATTTCGCCATTGATGAGGGTGAATGCCTTGGATCGCCACGCTATATGACGCAGATCAGTCGGGTCATATGGCAACCTTTTGCTGAGCAAGTATGTGACATATGGTTGTGTCCAGGATGGCTCGATCATCATGACCTCCATGGGGCCTTCGAGTCTTGTGTCTGGCCCCGTGTCGTCGAGTGTTGTTGGCTTGTTGGGTGGCGTAGCCCCCGAGTACTTTGACGCACTGGTTTTATGCTCTGGAGCTTTTGGTTTGACGGAGCGCTCGCAAATGCGCTTGAGAAATACTCCGGGTGGCACTTGGGCACAAGTGGAGCCGATGTTGGCGAGTGTGTCTGCCTCCTCATTGCTCTTGCGGCCTACGTGCCTCATCTTGCAGTCGTCGAAGTCTCCCTCCAGTGTGTCGTAGAGGTCATGATAGGCGATCATGTTGTCGCCCAGAGCATCGCACTAATTCAATTTTTGATTGACCACCAGCTTGGAGTCGCCGTAGATAACAAGTCGCCTGGTGCCGCAGGCTTTTGCCATTCGCATCCCGTGGAGCAGAGCTTCATATTTGGCTTCAATTGTTAGAGGCGGTGAACTGCATTCGCATAACATACCTCATCTTGTCACCTTGTGGTGATGTCAAGATGATGCCCGCGCCAGCTCCCTCCTTGCGCTTGGATCCATCGAAGTGCATTGTCCATAGACAGGACATGTCTGGCTTGTCGGGGAGTTGGTTTTCCATCCAGTGTACGAGGAAGTCTGGCAGAACTTGCGACTTGATCGCGTCTCGCTTCTCGTATGTGATGTCTCGTGGAGACAGTTCGATTCCCTAGAGAGCGACTCATCCAGTGGCATCGGGATTGTTGAGTATGTGCCCAAGAGGGGCGTCGTTCACCACCACAATTGGGTGCTCCTGGAAGTAGTGGTGCAGTCGCCTAGCTATCATGAAGATGTCGTATGCCAACTTCTGATAATGCGGGTACCGCTGTTTGGTTGGCGTGAGCACCTCGCTGAGGTAGTAGACTAGGTGTTGTACCCCGTGGACTTTGTTTTCTTTGGCTCGTTCCACCACGAGCACAGTGCTTACCACCTGGTTGGTGGCGGAGATGTATAGCAGTAGCAGCTCTTTTTCGCGGGGTGTTACTAACACTGGCGAGGTGGACAGTAGATGCTTGAGGTCTTTGAATGCTTCTTGTGCTTCGTTTGTCCACTCGAATTTATCAGCCTTGCGGAGAAGTTGGTAGAAAGGCAGTGCCTTTTCGCCCATGCAACTGATGAATTGACTGAGTGCCGCGATTCGCCCAGCTAGCCGCTGGACGCCTTTTACGTTCTTTGGCTTCTCCATGGCCAGTATGGCCATTATTTTCTTTGGGCTTGCCTCGATCCCTCTCGTGGAGATGAGATACCCTAGCAGCTGCCCAGATGGTACGTCGAAGGCGCATTTGTCTGGATTCAGTTTGATCCGGTAGCGGTCAAGGTTATCGAAGGTCTCGCCGATATCATCGAGTAACGAGGCTTCCTCCTTGGTTTTGACGATGATATCATCGACGTAGACTTGGATGTTGCGACCAAGTTGGCTCTTGAGGCAGGCATGCATGCATCGCTGGTAGGTGGCTCCTGCATTTTCAGCCCGAAAGGCATCGTTGTGTAGCAGAAGACACCGAAAGGCGTGACGAACGTTGCTTTCTCCTAGTCCTCCTCCTTCATTCGAATCTGATGATAGCCTGAGTAGGCATCGAGGAAGAAAAGCCACTCACATCCCGTGGTGGACTCGATTATTTGATGGACCCACAGCAACGGGATGTGGTCCTTTGGGCAATGCTTGTTCAGGGAGGTGAAGTCCACGCAGATCCGCAGGATATCCGTGTCTTTTTTGGGAACGAGCACGAGGTTTGTGTCTGTAACTACCTCGGACACTATGCTCTAAGTTGCATGCCTAGATGAGCGAAAGTGGTTAAAATAGTACGGTGGGGGCCTAGAGGCCACCCACAGGTAGACCCGTTGGCCGTCCTAACCACTTCCAGAACATCGGGACAAGAACGAGCGGCGTGGTCGTGAAGAAGGATCAACTACATACACAAGTGAGTATGTATGCAAGCCACCATATAACTGTTCTCAGAGCCATACCATCTAAAAGAAATAGAAATATTGCAACGCCATACGGAAAGATCCAAATATCCTAGATAGAGATAATAGTTTAGGATAGCTCCTCATACATCAAACATCAAAGTATCAGGCGGAAGCGGAAAATAAGATCCGAGTACGGATAAGAAGCAAATCGGCATGAGATGCCACATAAATAAACACATCCCGCCCACAGATCTCGCGGATCTCCATCCCCGGAATCTCTACACCGAGTGATCGTTGCCAACATCATCTGTCTCCTCCACCCAGTATCCATCTTGCGCATACACCTGTTCATCTGAATCAAACAATTTATCGTGTGAGACCCTAGGGGTACTCAACAAGTCTTTATGCCTCTAAAGGGGACATATACCTGGGGTGACGCAATTGCAGCAAAAGATAATAACTACAAGTCTATAGATACTCTCTAACCATCCGCCTAACCAATGATAGACGGATGTCCGTTAATTAGTAACAATAGTTATAACAGTAGAATTAACAGATCCATCCTCCTTCTCGCTTACCAACGAGAAAGTGGACGAACAACCCATCCGTTGGTAGTTTTATTAACCATTCCATGAGTATTACACTATTTACTAGTCAGGTACTTAGTCAAATTAAAAGCGATACTTTAGTTATACTTGTCTATGATCGAGAAACTGTGCTCCAAGTTGTCCATAACCGCGGACACGGCTTTCAGAAAGATTTACCCTGCAGGGGTGCACAAATAGCAACACACACTCGATCAACCTCGGAAAAACCAAATCAAAACCCAACGAGGCATTCACGACAAAGTGATCACAGGATTTAGAAATATTTCAGGGGGCTACCCCACTAAGCTACCCGCAACGAAGTTGGCTGGCTTCGAAACAGACCCAGGGTTTGTGTGGACGGCGGTAAACGACTGGGAACCCGAAAGTCTAACTGGGCTTGCCGATACAGCGAAAACGTGTCACGATCCAAAACGGTATAGGTGCTCCACGCACAATCGTAAATAAAACTATAAAGCATGGCATAAGTACAGGATAGTAATAAAACCCCAAACTAGTTGTGGCCCCAAGAAATAGATATGAATCAAGCTCTAGCTCAGGGGGGTCCATAAGGCCTCTCGGATGTGGATAGTGCGAATAGTCAAGGAACAGGAATCAAGTACTCAGGGTCCTACCGGACACAAGTGAGCATGAAAAACCAAATAGCAGATATTGCTCACCGGTGCCGCTTTCATTAGTTATCCCATTACTACTCAGGTTAAGTTGTTTAGGTACCTCGTTATCAGACACTCACATACCCTACACATGTTGTTCTATGACTCGCATGGCTCAAACAACTCCTGTAGTAATGGCTCATGGGATGGAGGAACAAGCTTCGGTGGGGTTTAAAAGTAAAGGCTATGCAGTACTTGGGATTCAATTTAATACAATCACGACTCAATGATGCAAGAACAAGATATAGGCAATAGGTACTATATGTATGCAAGCATGTGATAGTGCTTGCCTGGCAGCTCAGTTGAAGCGAGAGAAGGCTCTGGGTAGTACTCCTGGGATTCCTGGTATTTCCCCTGCTCGGCGTCTATTCGAAGAAGAACCAAACAAACAAGGGCCAACATAAATAACATGCGTAAGCATATATATAAAATGCGGCAAGCAAACAAGCATGCCATGATGAATGATGCACAATTTACATGGCAATAATGCAGCATGGCATGGGTGAGGTGTGGGGTGCAAGAATAAAGCATTTTATTAAGTTTTAGTCATGTTTTGCTCCCATAACACTTGCTGTCCACTTAATATTAATATGATGCATGCTGCAATTCAGAACATGGAATGCATAGTTAGAACGGGATCGTCACGCTGATCGATTTAGACATATTATTTGTCGAAATTGGAGTTATAGAATTAAAGTTATTAATTATTTAAGAAAAGGCATTTTTAATGCAATTTTAATTAGCTCGAAAATTTAAAGTGCTCAAATAATATTTTGAATGGCATATTTGAATTCCTCACATTTTTTTGATTCAAAAACATATATTATTTGTATTATTTGGATTTACAAATTAAAAGTTATTTAAAACAGAATTAAATCATATTTAAACATTTTCTGAAAATTGTTTTATAAAACAGAAAAGCAGACAGACTTTTTCTACTCAGCCACAGCTAGCCACAACCACCGACATGTGGGGCCGCGCTGAGCTGGCGAAAAACCGCGCGCAGAAACTTTTTCTACCGCGCGCTCAGCCAGCCACAGCCGCTGACGAGCGGGCCCGTGCCGCAGACGGTCCCACAAGCCAGTGGGGGTGAGTGCGGCTGACACGTGGAGAAGCTAGGGACTGCGGCTTGAGGCTTAGGAATCGCAGGTGCCTTTCTGTAAAACCGCACAGAGGCAGACAGGTGGGTCGGCAGGAGCGCGGGTTGAGGAAAACAAAACGGAGGGGGTTTTCTGAGAAAAGCCACGCGGTACTGTTTTTCTTCCAGGGTTTGTCTGACGAAACTGAAGACGCGGAACTGGGCGCGGCGGGGACTCGATCTGGCGACCTCGCGCGCGTGCGACCGGGGAAGCAGCGGATCGGCGGCGTTGCTAGCGCACCCGGGGTTAGGGTTTTACGTCGGCCACGTCGGCGTGCAGCGAGGCTGGTCCTTCTCCTCCTCGTCTGCAGGTACAGGGGTGATGCGGAGGGTCGCCTCGGTCTTTCCCAACGCCTCAACACCCCGCCCGCCGCCTGGTACGATGTGGTCAGGAGGAAGCCGACGGTGAGGTTGGTGATTGGTGGTGGAGAGGGGGAGATGGGGAAAGAGGAGTAGAAGGGCTAGGCCCTGCTAGATCTGGGGAAGGACAGGCAGAGAGGAGGGAGTAGATAGCAGATAGGGAGAGGGGAGATGCCGTGGGGCTTGGGAGGAAAAAGGTGGCTTCGGCCACCTTTTCTCTCTACTCCCTCACGTGCCCGGCGTGGGGAGGGGCCGGGGCAGGCAGCTGCGGCTGCAGGTGGGGCCAGAGAGAGGAGAAGGGGATCGGTGGGGCTCTGGTGCAGCGAGAGAAAGAGAGGGAGGCCGATAGGGGAGGGCTCGGGTGTATGGTGTCGTGCTAGGGTTGGGGTAGCTCGGGTTAGGTTAGGGTAGATGGGGTGGGTCCTGGTGGGCAGAGAGAGAGAGCAGCTAAGGGATGCTCGGCATGGTGAGAGTAAGGTAGAGGGTTAGGGTTTGGGTTTAGAGAGAGGGGTTAGGGAGAGAGGGTAGGGTTAGGGTCTTAGGGTTTTGGTGAGGGTTTGATCATGGACAAAACAAGATCAAGCAAGGGTTTAGGGTTTGTTGTGATCTATAAGATCAAGCATGATGTAAGGAGATGGAGGTGAGGGTTTTTGTGTTTTGTTGGGCACATGGTGGTGGTATAAGAAAAACACAAGAGAGAGAGATGTGTTTAGGGTGTTGGATAAGATCTCACAAGATCAAGTGCAAGATGGGGTGAAAGGGTTTTGTTGGATCCATGGGGATGGTGGTGAGAGAGATAAAAGTGGAGCTCAACAAAAGGAAAAAGAAACACTTGGATTGATTCCAAAAGACAAGATCCACTTCAAAAACAAAGACAAACCCAAGGAGAAGAGATGGTAGAGATTTGCATGGCCCATGCATTAATAGTAGATGCCATGTTTAATTTTGTGAAAACAAAAATAAACCCCATGGCATTTATTCCCATGCATTCCAAAAATATGGATCTAAGGCCAAGCCAAAAGGAATTAAAAGGAGGTCCATGTGGAGTAGATGGAGATGATCATATTTGAATATAATTTGGACTTGCTAGTGTGTATGTTCCACTAGGTGCATAGTGTCCTCAAAAATATTCCAACATGAGCAAAATATCCCAAAACAATCCATATGGAGGCTAGAAAAGGGGTTCCACTCACAAAGCATGCAAAGGTGGCTCCACATATTAATAATGTGAAAACATCATGGTGCATATATGGGAGCATGTGGAATTGTAAGTGGAGCCATCCCAACCCACATGAGCTAGAGATAAATCCAAATAAAATGCAAAGCTCACATATAGTTGGATGGTGGAATTATGGGGTGGTGACAAGAAAGGTGTTGGAGTTAATAAAAGATATGCCCCCAACTCAACTTGGGCATCAAGCATTTATCAAGAACCAAATACAATATATCAAGAGGCAAATACAATTAATAATGCATATGGGAATAGAACCAAATGAAAAGGGTTTTATATGATGCTCAAATGCAATGTGGCATGATGACATGAGCATTATATATTTATGATGCGCCAATTATATGTAGGAAGGTATCATTATATAGACTAGGCTAGTAGCATTGCAATTGTTAGACAATTGGGATGCTACAGTGTCCTAGGTGCTTTCCTTGATCTTGTGTATGAAATTAGCGTCGAGGAGTCTGTTGACTTCCATACCGACCACTTTTTCCCTTGGCTCTGACAGTCGCCGGATTGTTTGCTTGACTAGCCTTGCTTCAGGATTCATGTTGAGTGCGTCCTCAGCGAATTCCTTGGGAACTCCTGGCATGTCCGCTGGACACCAGGTGAAGATTTCCTAGTGCTCATAGAGGAATTCGACGAGCGCGAGTTCCTATGCGGGACTCAAATTGTTGGTGATGAGGGCCATCTTGGTTGGGTCTGTTGGGTGGACCTGTACTTTCTTGGTGTGCACCGATGTGTCGAAAGATTGGTCTGGTGAGCTCGGCTTACTTGGAGGAGGCAGACTGTTGTCCGTCGACAACTTTAATCGAGCCAGCTCCTCCTGCATGCCGAAAGACTAGGAGATTCTATTGAATTCCCTATCACAGCTGTCGGACCTCTCGAAGCTTCCATTGATGGTGATAATGGCATTTGGGCCCAGCATCTTCATTTGCAATTAGGCGTAGTGTGGCACTGCCATGAACCTCGCGAACGCAACACATCTGAGGATGCAGTGGTATTGTTAGGCCAGCCGACGACTTCAAATTCAATGCGCTCTCGCCAAAAGTTTTGCGGTGTGCCGAAGATGACATCGAGGCTGATCTTTCCCAGGGGGTACACGCCCTTGCCTGGGACGATGTCGTGGAACATTGTGTCTGAAACTTCTGGACATGTCAGAGGGATCCTCATTGCACGCAAGATACTTGCGAACATGAGGTTAATGCCGCTTTCGCCGTCCATGAAGACGCGACTCATCTCGAAGCCTCCGATATGCGCCTCGAGCACCAAGAGACAGTGTCATATGCGAGATACTTGGCACGGTTGATCGCGCTTGTCGAAGGTGATGCATGACTCACTTCCACTAAGTTACTCAGTGGTGGAGGGAGCAGAATTCATCGCCAGGTTGACTTGGCGAGTGATTGCCTTCTGTACTCGATTTGGGGGGCGTCCCTTTTGGATCATTCCCATGTTTCCTAGCGCTCACGGGTATGGCTCGCCTCCATGGTTCTGGACTAGCGCAGCCGCAGGTGGTGGCGGCCCGGGTGGTGGTGGAGGTGCTCCATGGGCCACAGCGCCCGGTGCAGCTCCGCAACCCTGGTTTATCGCGCCATGATTCATCTGCGCCAGGCCTTCGTGGAGCTTGAGGATCTCGCAGCACTCCTTGAGAAGGTGGCTGGACTTTTTCTTGTTGTCGTGCTTGTCGATGTAGAAGTGTATGTTGCACGATCCTGATAGTTTGTCCTGGATGGATGTTCCAGGTGTCTCATCATGAGTGCGGCATTGCCATAGTTGCGTGGTTTTTCCGATGTTGCGGTATCTGTTGTTGCGGTTTTCCTCATGTTTGTCGGTGTAGCCAGCCGCAATGATGTTGACCTCTTCATGGTCCTCGTAGACGCGCATTCGATATTTTCCTCTGCAGTCGCGCCTACGGCCGAGGTCGTCAGCATCATCAGAATGGACACGTTTTTTTACCGAGTCCTCTCCATTGTCCCACTGATTCGCGATCTCCATCAGTTGGTCGATTGTCTTGGGCTTCGAGTGGCCTAGCTCCTCTCTAATCTCTCTGGAGCGCATGCCGCCATTAAACGCATCGATTACGTGATCTTTAGAGATGTCTTCTGCGGAATTCTTGATGATGGACCATCTTTGGATGTATGAGCGCAGCGACTCGCCCGTCTTCTGGGAGTAGCCTCGCAGTTCTTCGATTGATGCAGGCCTTTTGTAAGTACCCTTGAAGTTTCGCACGAAGCTGTGGACCAGCTCTTCCCAGCTGTGAATGGATCCGCGTAGGAGGTTGTTAAGCCACACAGGAGCGACGCCTTACAGCTGTAGCTATAGGAATTGCATCGCTGTACTCGTGGTTCCATCGTGGATCCTGACGGATCCTCCAGCCAGATCTTCGGGTCCTGCAGGCCGTCGAATTTCGGGTTCTCCGATGGGAGTTTAAACCCCTTAGGTATTCGCTTCTGCCTGATGGCTCTGCTAATGCAGCTGGCGCCGCAGAGCTCGATCCCGTCATCCTCCGAGTCAGTCAAACGGGCGTGTCTAATGCGCATCTTGTCGACCTTGTGCTGCGTGATGTCATCACACGCATCGTAGTCGTGGTCGTCCCACCGTGAGCGGCACCGTCGAGACAAGTCGTGGTTGTCATCGCTGGAGGAGGGCGATGAATAGCGCTTGACCAGAGCTTTGTTTTTCTTTGGCTCCGGTGTTGGATCCTTGGTGAGGGCGGCTTCGACTAGCCCCAAGCCCGCGATCATAGATCGGTGCATGGCAGCTCGTGGAGCCCCAGCCGATGGCTGGTTGTTGAGGAGGTACATGGTGGCCGCCATCACCGCTGCTTGCGGTGCCTTTGGGAGCACGTTGCCCCGTGTACCCACCGTCATTGAGCCGAAGTCGAGGACTCGTGCGGCTTCTTCCCACTCCTTGTCGGTGAGGTGGGCCAGTCGAGAGCGCCGTTTGGCGGCCACGTAGTCATTGCCCTTGGAGGAGGATCCTCCCATGGAAGAAAGTTGAGCCCGCAGAAGGCTCGACTCGTCCGCTGCCTTTCTGCGCGCATCGAGCTACGCGATTACTTGTTGTTGGCGCTTGTACACTTCCTTGAGCAGCCAATGGTAACCCATCAGCATCTCTTGTGATGAGTTTAGGGGCAGGGGATTGCCCCGTAGAGCTTCTCGACAGCGGGCCCACTCGTTGTCGTTGAGCTTGATCAGCACACGCTCCTCGGTGCGCTTATTCGCCGTGAGATGCGGGTCTCCTTCCGCCCCTTTGTTAGTGGGCGCGCCGTTGGCGGGACCACCGTTCTCGACTGGGATGTCTCCGTTAGACAGCCCAGTACCGGTGTTGTCATGATTGACACCAGTGTCGCCTGCGTTGATGATGGCGCACATGTAGTGATTGGGGAAGTTGTTGCTCCTATAACTTTCATATCCGGAGCCATAGACTCCATCCTCTGTGGCCTAATCACCCAGATCAGATTCACGACTGTTGTCTCTATCCGTGCTCGCTCAGGGTGCCGATTGGTGGCGAAAACCACGATGCTGGAGCAATCACGCGGACCGTCGGCTGATCAGGGAGGCAAAGTGTGCCCAGCTTACCAACTTGGAAGCGTAAGCTCTCGATCACCAGGCCGGTCCCATCGCCCACGGACTCGAAAGTCGGGCGAGTGGCAAGCGTGTGGACGGTGAAGTCGAAGGCACCGAAGAGGAGGCGAATCTCCACTGTTGTAGAGTTGTAGATCGCAGTTGACGGGGCCAAGGAAGCCGCGACATCAGCACTCCCAGTTCCCACAGACGGCGCCAATTGACGAGGGTTAAACTCATCAATGCCCATTGTTATGGACTTGGGTTTGGGAGAAGGAGGGAGCGCTGGAGGCATCACTCGGCTAGCAGACAAGCACACAGCGACGCAAGGGTTACCTAGGTTCAGGCCTCATAGAGGACCCTACTCCTGCTTGTCTGCTCTTGGAATTATCGAGGGATTCAAAAGTTATAGGGGGTGCTGCTGGCTCGTGGTTGATGTAGAGCTCGTTGGGAACCCCAAGAGGAAGGTATGATGAGCACATCAGCAAGTTTTCTCTTAGTTATGAGACCAAGGTTTAATCGAACCAGTAGGAGCAAGGAAACACCCCAAAGGTGTTACTAGCTGAGCTTTGGCAGGGCGCACTACTGGTGCTAGTAGCAACGTGGAGACCTGCACAACACAACCACAGAACTTTGTCCCCAACTTGTGATGAGGTTGTCAATCTCACCGTGTTTTGCGGAAAACAAAGGATTAAACGTATCGAATGGAAAGAAGTAAAAGTTTGTAGAAAGTAAACACAAAGCAGTAAAAGATTGTAGATTGTATGTAAAGTAAAGGACCGGGATCCATAGTTCACTAGAGGTGGCTCTCCTTAGATAGATAACATCTTTGGGTGAACAAATTACATTGGGGCAATTGACAAACACCGAGAAAGCAATACATGCATATACTAATCATCTTGACTCCTCCGAGACTTGATTGGGCATTACAACATAATACATGACCGCCATCCAACTGCATCTATGACTAATAATCCACCTTGAGGTTATCATCCGAACCCCTCCGAGATTAAGTTGCAAGCAACATATTATTGCTTTCTGAACTGCGTGTAAAGTAAACAATACAATTGTTCTATGAACAAAGGATCGTTGTTTTCTCCCTAGTAGCAACAAAGACATCTAGTACCTTAGAGATTTCATCACTTCCCAGTTACTAGAGGCATGAACCCACTATCGAGCATAAATACTAACTCTTGGAGTTGCTAGCATCTACTTGGCCAAGATAGCTACTAACAACGGAAAGCATGCAAGACCTCAAATAACAAAGACATGATAGAATCAATAATCAATCTGAAATAGCATCTCAATGTCCATCGGATCTCCGCAAACACAACATGTATGTATTACAAATAGATGATCTTGATCATGAACGGAGCTCACAAGATCTAAACATGAAAGCACAAAGGAGGAGAAACTAGCCATCTAGCTACTACATGGATCCGTAGTCCAAGGATGAACTACTCATGCATCACACCGGAGGCTTGCATGGTGATGAAGAAGGCCTCCAGGGTGAATTCCCTCTCCCGTGCAGGAAGAGCTTCAGATCCCTCCCGATCTAGGGATGGAGATGACGGCGGCTATAGACTCTTTCATGGATTTTTGATCGGGTACTTAGGGTTTTCATCCTGAGGGCAACTTATAGGCAGAAGGAGAGGCCGAGGGGGTGCCGGGAGCCACCACACCACCCCCTGGCGCGAGCCAGGCCTGACCATGTGGCCAGGTGGTGTGGCCGGCCCCTGGCCCCTCTCCGTCTCGTATTCGGGCACTTGATCCCTTCCGAAAAAATAGGCACTTTGGCTTTTGTCCCGTCCAATTCCAAGATATTCATTTTCTGACTTTCCTGGAACCAAAAACAGCATAAAACAGGCAGCTGGCACTATGGCTCTTGTTAATAGGTTAGTCCAAGAAATCATATGAAAAGTACTCCAAAGGTTGAACAAAACACAAGAAAGTGGATAAAACTAAGCATGGAACATCAAAAATTATAGATACATTTGCAATGTATCAACATCCCCAAGCTTAACTCCTGCTTGTCCTCGAGTAGGTAAGTGATAAAAAGAAATAATTTTTGAGGTGACATGCACCATCAAAGACTTGATCAAAGTATTTGCAAAACGTTCAAAGCTGGGATCATAGTACTTCAATCATAACAAAAAAGACAAAGTTCTAGCAATAAGCAAAGAAACTATGATGCAACATGAAAAGGCACAAACAAAAGATTCATGAATAACAATGCTTTGCAAGACGTTTGTTTGTTTCACATAAAGAAAACATAGCATAAAAGTATTCAGCTTGTCCCTCAATAGAGTAGCAAATATAAATGCATAGGACACCTTCAAAGTTCATAAGAGTGACTAGATACAAATAGTTTAAAACAAACAATATAAAGTTATGCATCAATCAACTAGTCTTGGGACAATGCACATAGAACTAAGAATGGCCACTATGCTCTCAAAGTAGGTGCATAAAGATAGAAGGTGGAGACTCAATATAATGGTGGAAGAAAGGCCTTTTGTAAAAAGGAAGTAGGGATTCAAGTCTCATAAAGATCTTCCAAAAATTATGATACTTAAAGCTTTTAGCTCTCATTGCCCCTATCATAAGCATCTTGAAGTGATTAAGGTTAAAGTGAACAAACTATGGTGTACATGCTTGACGAAGTATAAGTCAGAAATCTCATATCCCTTGTATACGAGGGCCGCTCCTCATGCTACTCAAGTTTAGTCACCGGTAAGTTCTTGTCATTGTAAGTACATGTGTATCATTGAGAACCGCCAACGAGGTACCCCTTGCCCGATGATACGGAAGAATCCCCATATCAAAATGAGAAGGCAAGCAGACAACAAGCATCTCAGCATTCTTCTTTTTTTTACCATGGGAATATGGTGCTTTTTTCGCTCTTTCCTCTTTTCATAGTATCTTTTTTTTCTTTTTCTCTTTTCTCAATATAGGACTCTTTTTTATAAGAAGAATGCTTCATAGGCAGCTCATTATGGTTACGCTACAGGTTTCCACCATGTCAGCATGGATTAGACCAGCGGCGCAGGCGTTTCTCTAACACATATACATAACTCCATGGACTTACAAGCTCCCCTTTCATTTCACACCGACGACATCCATATACAAAAGATCATGATATCAACTAGGTACAAGTACCAAGCGTTCCCCATGAAAACATGGTTCTGCTAATTCCCAACAAATAAGTGCAAGCATATACAACATAGAAGACACAATGGTTCAAGTTTATTAAGGGCAAGTAAAGTAAGGTGTGCCATCAAGTTCGTGAGAGCTTTAATCACTAGTTTTCACATAACAAGTAGAAGGTAAACAAAAGCATGAATATACTTGGAATAGCATAAGCTAGTAGGTAGGTATGGTGGACTCTTTGGAATAACTTGGTTTAGGGAGTTGGATGCATGAGTGGAACTCATACTTGGTGGTGGAGGCTAGCAAAAGACTAGGAGCGGCGAACTAAGAGAGCAATAATGGCCATAATCATGCAGAGCGACAAAACATCATTGATCAAAGCATAAAGTGATACTACAAGTTGAAAACTAAAGGATCATAAAGGCTATGGTGACTTGAGATACTCATAACATGGTGTGAGCATGTGCCAAGTCAACCCAAATAAAGCATCAAAGGAGAATACCACTATACTATGCTTTAATATGCTAAAACAACGCATGATTCATACAAGGCACATTAAGCAATCTCAATTGTTTATAACATGTCATGCTACAGAAAAGAATACTAAGCATAAAGCCAAAACAATATCAAGCATGGAATGACTAAGCATAGGCCACAGTCAAAAACGAGCTCTTTTTACCACATAAGCATGAACTTTCCTACTCTTTTCCAAACCAAACCAAACTAAATGCAAACCAAAGTGTGAAAGAGGGGGTCCAAACAACTTATTTAGAAAACTAAGAAAACCAAAGCAAATGAAAACCAAAACGAAAACGAAAAAGAAGACGCTCCAAGAAAAACACAACTGTGCATGAAACAATAAAAATGAAGCGTTTGGAAGAAACCTGAGATTTTTATTGATAAAGAAGGGGAATGCCTTGGGCATCCCCAATCTTTGACGCTTGTACTTCTTGCATATTTCTTGGGGTGACACGCATGGCATCCCCAAGCTTTAGCTTTAGTCTATCCTTCATCTCATTACTCATTCTTTCCATACACCTGAAATTTTTCCTTCATACAAAACTTCACACAATCTAATTAGCAACATTAGTGCACTTAAGATAAATAAGTCTCAAGGTTCAGTTATAACACCAAATAAACTTACATTAGAACACTAGCTACTGTAGCACTTCCCTCAAAAAGCTCAATTCCCCAAATGAATTCAAGAAGTAACCAACAAGAAGCAAATGCAGAAATTGGCAGAAATCTGTCAAAACAGACCAGCAGGTAAAGAAGAATTTTTTCGAAAACCTTCTGTTCCTCAAATCAAAAAGTGTTGGACTAACGAAAGTTAGATAACAACCTGGGTCAGAAGAACAAAAAATTACAGCTCAATCCGACGTATATAACTCTCTCAGGAATTTTTACGGTGAAGCACAAAAATCTGTTTCGGGACAGCAACTTTCCCAATCATTACTTCACTCTCATTAGAGGTTACTCTTGGCACAAAAAGCAAATAAAAAGGATAAGGAGAGGTTATTACAGAGGTAATAACTTCCAAGACTCATCTAAAACTCTTGGGTTATCTCCCAACAAGTACTTTTCTTTAACGCCTTTAAGTTAGGCATAAGAAGCAAAGAAAGAATCAAGTGTTCTCAAATGAAGAAGCATTAAGAACAAATTTTGTTTTCATAGGAGAAGCAAAAAAAATCTTTTCTCTCTTTTTAGGGAAGTGTTCTATACCTTTCTTGAGTGGGAGTTGATATTTAATGGTGCCTTCTTTTATATCAATGATGGCACCAACAGTTCTAAGAAAAGGTCTTCCCAAAGTAATAGGACAAGAAGCATTGTATTCAGCATCCAAAACATAGAAATCAACGGGGACATAGGAATCATTAACCATAATAATAACATCATTAAGACTCCCCATGAGTTTCTTTTTAGCATTAGCATCAAGTGGGATATTCAAATAGCAATCTTCAAGAGGAGGCAAATCAAGCATATCATAAATCCTTCTAGGCATAATAGAAACACTACTATCAAGATCACACAAAGCTTTGAAATCAAAGTCATTAACTTTCATATTAATGATGGGTTCCCAACCATCTTCTTGCTTTATAGTAATAGAAGCTTTATGTTTCATCTTTTCTTCTTTAATCTTTATGAGAGCATCAGTAATGTGTTTTGTAAAAGCCATGTTCATAACACTAGCATTAGGACTTTTAGCAAGCTTTTGTAGGAACTTAATAACTTTAGAGACGTTGCAACCATCAATATCAAAATCAACTTTATCATCTAAAGTAGTAGCACTATTACTAGCCTCAACACTAGTGGTGGTGATAGTAGAAACACTAATGTTTCTAGCAATTTCATCTTCTCTTTCCCACTTAGCATGTAATTCAGCTAATATTGTAACATTTTCATCAATTCTAATGTGTATGGCATTAGTGGCTGCAAAGGGATTATCAATAGTTTCAGGTTTAGCAGCCATTTTATTCAAAGAAGATTGAGCTTCAGCCAATGATGCTATATTTCTTTCAGCATTAGAGAGTTTTTCCTCAATAGTTTTATTGAAAGCAGTTTGTTTACTAATAAAGTCTTTAAGCATAACTTCAAGTTCATAAGGAGCACTCCTATTGTTGTTGTAGGAATTTCCGTAAGCATTACCATTGTTGGGAGGATATGGCTTATAATTGTTGTTACCAAAATTGTTCCTATAGGCATTGTTGCTAAAATTGTTATTTCTTATAAAGTTCACATCAACTTGCTCTTCTTGAGCAACCAAGAGGCTAAGGGAACATTATTTGGATCAATATGGGCTTTCCCATTAACAAGCATAGACATAATAATATCAATTTCATCACTCAAGGAGGAGGTTTCTTCAACAGAACTTACCTTCTTACCTTGTGGAGCTCTTTCAGTATGCCATTCGGAGTAGTTAACCATCATATTATCCAGAAGCTTTGTTGCAGCACCCAAAGTAATGGTCATAAAGGTACCTCCAGCAGCAGAATCCAATAGGTTCCTTGAAGAATAGTTTAATCCTGCATAAAAAGTTTGGATGATCATCCAAGCAGTCAGTCCATGAGTGGGACAATTCTTAACCAAAGACTTCATTCTTTCCCAAGCTTGAGCAACATGCTCATTATCAAGTTGTTTAAACTTCATTATTTCACTTCTCATGGATATAATCTTAGCAGGAGGATAGTATTTTCCAATAAAAGCATCTTTGCACTTAGTCCAAGAATCAATACTATTCTTAGTTAAGGAATTCAACCATTCTTTAGCTTTTCCTCTCAAAGAGAAAGGAAACAATTTCAGTTTAATAATATCACCATCTATATCCCTATGCTTTTGCATCTCACAAAGTTCAACAAAGTTATTTAGATGGGAAGCAGCATCTTCATTACCAATACCAGAAAATTGTTCTCTCATAACAAGATTGAGCAAAGCAGGTTTTATCTCAAAGAAAGTATTTTCAGCCACAGGTGGAGCAATAGGTGTGCTCATAAAATCATTGTTGTTGGTGCTAGTGAAGTCACACAACTTAGTGTTCTCAAGAGTAGTCATTTTTTTGGGTTTTCAAATAAGAAAGCAAACAAGCAAAACAATTTTTTTGTGTTTTTTTGAAGAACAAAACAAGCAAACAAAGCAAAACAAAAAACAACAAAGTAAAGAGATTGGTTATGAGGGACTCCCCTTGTGAAGATGTCCTTGACTCCCTGGCAACGGCGCTAGAAAAATCTTTGCTGGCTCGTGGTTGATGTAGAGCTCGTTGGGAACCCCGATATGATGAGCAGAGCAGCAAGTTTTCCCTCAATTATTGTAGCACCCCGATAAAATCACTACTAGAAAATTGCTTGTTATTTTATTTTTCTGCATCATCATGCATCATCATGGTCATCATGCCACCTTGCATGGAACATATTATTAAATCATTGCATTCAAATTATTACACTTGTGTTTGGTTCTTGGTATGTATTTGAGCTTGTCATTGCTTCCTCTCTATTTTAACCTCCCTCTATTCTATCTCTAGTTGGTGCCATTTGATATGGAACCATAAAGTCCAAATTCTTATTACTTGAATCTTGCTATTTTATATTTGCCAAAATGCCCAACTTGAGTTGGGGGCATCATCTCTTAAATTCTCTTTATCACTAACTTGTCAATCTATCTAGTCCTTATGATTATTTTCAATTCTACCACATATGACACATGGGTTCACTTTATTTGCCTTATTGATTTAAATCATGCCCATTTGATTTGTGTGGATCTTTACATCTTGTGATCCTCTATCCTTCCTTTCATTCTATTGTATCTCAATTCCATTCTATTATTTCTTTAAATCTTGGCTTGATCTATTCCTTGTTCTTGTTGGAATCTATTTTTTAAAATCCAACCATGCTATGATCATCTATCCTTGTCCCTATTACATGTGGTATTTCTTCTTTCATTCTACATCTGAACATGCCACTATATTACCACATACATGCACTATTAGCCTTCTTGCTAATCCATCTACCTTGCTTAATCTCTCTCTTTCTCTTTATTCCTATACATACCTGAGGCCTTTTCGCCTCTAATATTCTTCTATTTTTTCATCTCTTGTGATATTGTAATTTTCACATAATGAATCGACACCCCTTCCTATCTTTTATTCTTTTCTCCTCCTAAAATCATAGCTAAACCTTGTCATCTTAATACATATTTTGAATCACAAATTAATTGTATTAAAAACCATATGTTCTTTTGCTTAAATATCTGTACGGTCTAATAGATATAAAGCTGCCTTTTTTTTAAAATAATAACACAATATTATTTTTGGTCCATTGCGTGACTATACAAGATTTTCTTATTTCACTAAAAATAAAATTAGATAAAAAACCCGTCTAAAGTTTTAGTCCAAAACTAATCCCATCTAGTCTACTTTAGACTATATAAATATATGAATCCCTTTCTTACTCCTTCCCAAACCCTAGCCTCCAAATAATTCTAAAAATTCCCCTCCTTTTGTAACCCTGGCCGCCTTATTCTTCTCTGTTTCCACCGACCAGCGGTAGCAGTGGCAGCACGTTAATTCATCGTCGCCGGAGTTCGATTTAATCTAGCCCGAGCCATCTCTTGGTAAGCAACATACATCTCCTTGGTCTTTGATCCATTTCTTTATTCCTTTTGAAGCTGATCTAAGCTCCAGTTGATGTCCCTTGGTGTGTGCGTGCACAGCAGCGGCAACCAATTCGCTGGGAGATCCGATTCACTGGCCTCGCACGGGCTTCTTGTCCGGCGTGTCCTCTGATGCTTCAAGCTACTCTTGTGTCCATCTAGTCTCTCAGCGGCCGGCGCGCTTTGTCCTGGAGAAGGCTGACCGGCTTGTCCTTGCCCATCTCGATTCTCGCGCCAGGAGGGCCCTAGTCTCGGCGCAGCAGCTCCACACCCCAGCGCCTTCTTTGTTTCACCACAACGCCACCATCTGGTCAGCTTGACCGGCTGATAGCAGGAAGAAGCAGCGCCAGCCCCACCTCGCGTCCCCTGGCTTCAGTCTCCTTGCCCAGCTCACTGCGTATTCCTGCGGACGCGTTCGCTGGCCAGCAGCAGCACGCCGCCGGTCCGCATCGTTCTCCTCGACTCGAGATTGCCTCCGCAAGACATCAAGGTTGCTGTGTTTCTTTTCCGGCTCTGTGCAGACCACCTTCTTGGTTCATCCGCCACATGTTTGACTAAATGACCGCAAGAGTCGTGACTCTGTTTCAGTTTACCCGATGCCTTCGGTGGTTGACTCTCAAAGATCTCAACGTGTGCGAGTTATCCGGTTGCTGTTCAAGGGCTACTTCATCTATATCTTGTATGTTTCGAAGACGATGGCCGGGAGTCGAAGATCTCGGTTTTGACTAATTTTGTGGCATCGATTACTTCCACTACTTTAGCTATGTTCCGAAGACCCATATCTTCGCCTCTCCGATCCAACTGTGAGACCCCGAGCCTAACCCTATTTTTTCTTTTTATATAAATGTTATCTATCTTGTCCAATTAATTGTACATGCTTGCATACATATCGCCATGTGGTTTGGGTCAAATCGGAATTCAGCTAAATTAAATATGGAGATCATATGCGGGCTTTTATAGTCATATATTGTCTCCATTTAAATTTGTGTAGCGAACCGATGTCATATTTTGCCTTGTTAATGTAACATTTAAATTGCAGGGTATCTAAATAATATGAACCTCCTAATTAATTGTTAGGACCCTGGTTCCGCTTAATATTGCCTAGTCGCATTTCATCTGTGCCATGTCATACATCATATATGCATCATGCCGATCTTCTGTCGTAGTATTAAATAGTGCATCCGGTGTTTTTTCTAGTGCTTTGCTTCTTCACGGGCTAGGCCGATGAGTTGATGCGAGTATCGACAAGTTCTCCGGATATGAACCTTCGGCTTTGTCTTTCCAGGCGAGTATCTCTTCCCCTTCTACCTATTTTACATTTATAGTCTTTATTTCCTCCTGTTGAGCTATTACTATCCGTGTCGCGATGCTTTAGTTTTCGTACACCAGTTATATCCCGTGCAGCCTCTATATTGCCTTGGACACCTCCTATTACCGTTGTTTGGTAGATAGCTGGCCTTGCGAGTTGTAGTTGCTTGCTCAGGTGCGATCTCGTGTTGTCAAGTACCTCAGTTGTTGGAATGCTGGCAGATGTTTATGGTGGAGATGACCATGACTTTAAATACAACTATTAAAAATGCTAGGTATAACTAATGCAGAGGCATTGGTGGGCAATAGATGTTATTTGGTTCTTCCACGCTCACTTGTGTCCCGTAGGACCCCGAGTATTTGATACCTGTTCCTTGATTTTTCGCACTATCCATATCCGGGAGGCCTTATGGACCCCCCGAGCCAGAGCTTGATTCATTTCTATTTCTTAGGGCCACAAAGTAGTTTGGGGCTTTATTACTATCCTGTACTTATGTCATGCTTTACCGCTTTATTTACGATTGTGCGTGGAGCACCTGTACTGTTTAGGATTGCGGAGTGTTTTCGCGGTATCGACAAGCCCAGGGTTCCCAGTCGTTTACAGCTATTGGCGCAAACCTTGGGTCCGTCTCGGAGCCGGCCAACTTCGTTGCAGGTAGCTTAATGGGGTGGCCCCCTGAAATATTCATGAATCCTTTGATCGCTTTGTCGTGGATGCCTCGTTGGGTTTTGAGTTGGTTTTTCCGAGGTTGATCGAGTGTGTGTTGCTATTTGTGCACCCTCAGGTAAAACTTTCAAAGCCGTGTCATGTTATGGGCGACTTGGAGCCGATCTCGATCATAGACAAGCATAACTAAAGTAGTGCTATAAATTTGACTGAATATATCTGATTAGTAATTGCTGCAACTATAACGGAATGGATATAAAAAATGCCAACCACTGGTGGACCTGGGTTGTTACTTATATCTGCCTAGTAAGTATCGCAACTCCAATAGAATGTGATAAAAGTGCCAACAAATGCTGGGTTTTGGGATTCCTCGGGACAATTATATCTGACTAGTAAATGTTCCAACTACAACGGAATGTTAACTAAAACTTCCCACTACTTATGCTATCAGGATGACTCATGCAATCTATATCTGATTAGTAATTGCTGCAACTATAACGGAATGAGTAAAATTGCCGACTGTGTGAGTTCCTTGGTCCGACTTCCTCGTTTGGTCGAGGGAGAAATACCAGGATGGGTTTGTTTGGTGTTAGCTTCAGGTTGAATCCGAATAGGTCTTTCTTACCCCTCTCTGATAACCGCCAGTTGTCTCGAGTCTCTATAGGTTGTTTAGTCTTGCATTGCGCTCCAAATTTCACCATACCTGTGTAGGCGAGGACCGCCGAATTCTAGCCTCGCCATGTACTGGCCTCAGTACTGACGCTCCTCTTTTTCCTTTGCCCTTTGTCGGCATCCCTTTTGTTTTAGCAGGTTTGAGATCATCGTTGTTAGCAAGGTTACCCTTCCGGCTTGGCCTGGGCAGGGTTATGGACGCCATTGGTTATTTTTCAGGGCTCTTAGCCCAATTTGCATCTTGTCCGTACTCGGACGCTGTATCGTTTTCAAGGTGATTTGGATCTTTGTATTGTATATCTGTATTATCGACTCTTGGAGTCGTGTTGTATATATATATGTTCTGTGGGTTCCATCATGGACTAATGTGTAATGGTATTACTTTGTTTTCCACCCGCATGAAAGTGCCTGGTGGGCGTCCTTGAATCGTTTCTATGCGGGTTTGGCGGAAAGGGCTAAAACTTGCATAGGGCCGATTCGAGGGTGTTACAGAGTGGTATCAGAGCTCAGATTGCGATACCCACAAGTCCAAATAGGATAACCTAGCTAACGGCCGAAGTAGAGTGTCAAAACTATTTTGCAAAATCGGTTGAATAGATCTGATTAGGTCTGATTTTACTCCTTACCCTCTGCTATTCTTCTCTTACCTCTGCGTGTTTTGGATCTGTTCTTTTATCTTTTCTTCGAGTCCAGGAATTCTCGTGGTTGAGTTTCCGTCGTACCTTCAGGGTTTCGATTCCTCTTTGGGTAACGGTGCTTCTACATCCGGTCTTCATGCTATCTGAGTGATCCTTTATCTGTGGTACCATTCTTTGTTCCTTGTTTGTGCCTTCCGGTGTTTTCCAACGCGACAACATCATCTACGCCAGAGCCGATGTAGAGCCTGCATCACCTCTCTTATTTCTGAACCTCGCTTGTCGAGATCTTTAGTCTAATTCCGAGAGTTGGTTGCATAATTCACCTATTCGTGTGCAGAGTAATGGTTTAGGTGCGCGATGGACTGATCACCATCCCACTACTCTCATCATTCGCTTTTGTATATTGAATCGGTGGATCCAGCAATTTTACTCCGTTCACAGAAGCTAGAGGTGGCTTTATTTGTTGATACCTTTACCTTCCTCCTTTGTTTATCCGAAGTGTTCTCTCGACGATGTGAGCAACGATCCCTTGTTGGTGGTGTCACCGAGTCAAGACGAAGAAGGAACCTTTGTTAGTGGTGTCTCGAGGATCTACACGAAGCGAGAAGATTCAGATCATCGGCCTTCTTCCCCGTACCACGAGGCGGATCTCGAGGGCGAGATCCATTGTTAGTGGTGTCGAATTGTAGCACCCCGATAAAATCACTACTAGAAAATTGCTTATTATTTTATTTTTCTGCGTCATCATGACATCATCATGCATCATCATGGTCATCACGCCACCTTGCATGGAACATATTATTAAATCATTGCATTCAAATTATTACACTTGTGTTTGGTTCTTGATATGTATTTGAGCTTGCCATTGCTTCCTCTCTATTTTAACCTCCCTCTATTCTATCTCTAGTTGGTGCCATTTGATATGGAACCATAAAATCCAAATTCCTATTACTTGAATCTTGCTATTTTATATTTGCCAAAATGCCCAACTTGAGTTGGGGGCATCATCTCTTAAATTCTCTTTATCACTAACTTGCCAATCTATCTAGTCCTTATGATTATTTTCAATTCTACCACATATGACACATGGGTTCACTTTATTTGCCTTATTGATTTAAATCATGCCCATTTGATTTGTGTGGATCTTTACATATTGTGATCATCTATTCCTTCCTTTCATTCTATTGTATCTCAATTCCATTCTATTATTTCTTTAAATCTTGGCTTGATCTATTCCTTGTTCTTGTTGGAATCTATTTTTTAAATCCAACCATGCTTTGATCATCTATCCTTGTCCCTATTACATGTGGTATTTCTTCTTTCATTCTACATCCGAACATGCCACTATATTACCACATACATGCACTATTAGCCTTCTTGCTAATCCATCTACCTTGCTTAATCTCTCTCTTTCTCTTTATTCCTATACATACCTGAGGCCTTTTCCTCTCTAATATTCTTCTATTTTTTCATCTCTTGCGATATTGTAATTTTCACATAATGAATCGACACCCCTTCCAATATTTTATTCTTTTCTCCTCCTAAAATTATAGCTAAACCTTGTCATCTTAATACATATTTTGAATCACAAATTAATTGTATTAAAAACCATATTTTCTTTTGCTTAAATATTTGTACGGTCTAATAGATATAAAGCTGCCTTTTTTTTAAAATAATAACACAATATTATTTTTGGTCCATTACGTGACCATACAAGATTTTCTTATTTCACTAAAAATAAAATTAGATAAAAAACCCGTCTAAAGTTTTAGTCCAAAACTAGTCCCATCTAGTCTACTTTAAACTATATAAATATATCAATCCCTTTATTACTCCTTCCCAAACCCTAGCCTCCAAATCATTCTAAAAATTCCCCTCTGATTCATCGTCGCCGGAGTTCGATTTAATCTAGCCCGAGCCATCTCTTGGTAAGCAACATACGTCTCCTTGGTTTTTGATCCATTTCTTTATTCCTTTTGAAGCTGATCTAAGCTCCAGTTGATGTCCCTTGGTGCGTGCGTGCACAGCAGCGGCAACCAATTCGCTGGGAGATCCGATTCGCTGGCCTCGCACGAGCTTCTTGTCTGGCGTGTCCTCTGATGCTTCAAGGTACTCTCGTGTCCATCTAGTCTCTCAGCGGCCGGCGCGCTTTGTCCTGGAGAAGTCTGACCAGCTTGTCCTTGCCCATCTCGATTCTCGCGCCAGGAGGGCCCTGGTCTCGGCGCAGCAGCTCCACACCCCAGCGCCTTCTTTGTTTCACCACAACGCCACCATCTGGTCAGCTTGACCGGCTGATAGCAGGAAGAAGCAGCGCCAGCCCCACCTCGCGTCCCCTCGCTTCAGTCTCCTTGCCCAGCTCACTGCGTATTCCCGCGGACGCGTTCGCTGGCCAGCAGCAGCACGCCGCCGGTCTGCATCGTTCTCCTCGACTCGAGATTGCCGCCGCAAGACATCAAGGTTGCTGTGTTTCTTTTCTGGCTCTGTGCAGACCACCTTCTTGGCTCATCCGCCACATGTTTGACTAAATGACCGCAAGAGTCATGACTCTGTTTCAGTTTACCCGATGTCTTCGGTGGTTGACTCTCAAAGATCTCAACGTGTGCCAGTTATCCGGTTGCTGTTCAAGGGCTACTTCATCTATATCTTGTATGTTTCGAAGACGATGGCCGGGAGTCGAAGATCTCGGTTTTGACTAATTTTGTGGCATCGATTACTTCCACTACTTTAGCTATGTTCCGAAGACCCATATCTTCGCCTCTCCGATCCAACTGTAAGACCCCGAGCCTAAACCTATTTTTTTAATATATAAATGTTATCTATCTTGTCCAATTAATTATACATGCTTGCATACATATCGCCATGTGGTTCAGGTCAAATAGGAATTCACCTAAATTAAATATGGAGATCATATACGGGCTTTTCTAGTCTTATATTGTCTCCATTTAAATTTGTGTAGCGAACCAATGCCATGTTTTGCCTTGTTAATGCAACATTTAAATTGCAGGGTATCTAAATAATATGAACCTCCTAATTAATTGTTGGGACCCCGGTTCCGCTTAATATTGCCTAGCCGCATCTCATCTATGCCATGTCATATATCATATATGCATCATGCTGATCTTCTGTCGTAGTATTAAATAGTGCATTCGGTGTTTATTCTAGTGCTTTGCTTCTTCACGGGCTAGGCCGATGAGTTGATGCGAGTATCGACAAGTTCTCCGGATATGAACCTTCGGCTTTGTCTTTCTAGGCGAGTATCTCTTCCCCTTCTACCTATTTTACATTTATAGTCTTTATTTCCTCCTGTTGAGCTATTGCTATCCGTGTCGCGATGCTTTAGTTTCCGTACACCAGTTATATCCTGTGCAGCCTCTATATTGCCTTCGACACCTCCTATTACCGTTGTTTGGTAGATAGATGGCCTTGCGAGTCGTAGTTGCTTGCTCAGGTGCGATCTCGTGTTGTCAAGTACCTCAGTTGTTGGAATGCTGGCAAATGTTTATGGTGGAGACGATCATGACTTTAAATACAACTATTAAAAATGCTAGATATAACTAATGGAGAGGCATCGGTGGGCAATAGATATTATTTGGTTCTTCCACGCTCACTTGTGTCCCGTAGGACCCCGAGTACTTGATACCTGTTCCTTGATTTTTCGCACTATCCACATCCGGGAGGCCTTATGGCCCCCCCTGAGCCAGAGCTTGATTCATTTCTATTTCTTAGGGCCACAAAGTAGTTTGGGGCTTTATTACTATCCTGTACTTATGCCATGCTTTACCGCTTTATTTACGATTGTGCGTGGAGCACCTGTACTATTTAGGATTGCGGAGTGTTTTCGCGGTATCGACAAGCACAGTCACACTTTCGGGTTCCCAGTCGTTTACAGCCATTGGCACAAACCTTGGGTCCGTCTTGGAGCCGGCCAACTTCGTTGCGGGTAGCTTAATGGGATGGCCCCCTGAAATATTCATGAATCCTGTGATTGCTTTGTCGTGAATGCCTCGTTGGGTTTTGAGTTGGTTTTTCCGAGGTTGATCGAGTGTGTGTTGCTATTTGTGCACCCCTGTAGGGTAAACTTTCTGAAAGCCGTGTCCGCGGTTATGGATAACTTGGAGCACAGTATCTCGATCATAGACAAGCATAACTAAAGTAGTGCTATAAATTTGACTGAATATATCTGATTAGTAATTGCTGCAACTATAACGGAATGGATATAAAAAATGCCAACCACTGGTGGACCTGGGTTGTTCTGTTATATCTGCCTAGTAAGTATCGCAACTCCAATAGAATGTGATAAAAGTGCCAACAAATGCTGGGTTTTGGGATTCCTCGGGACAATTATATCTGACTAGTAAATGTTCCAACTACAACGGAATGTTAACTAAAGCCCACTACTTATGCTATCGGGATGACTCATGCTATCTATATCGATTAGTAATTCTTTGCAACTATAACGGAATGAGTAAAATTGCCAGCTGTGTGAGTTCCTTGGTCCGACTTCCTCGTTTGGTCTCGAGGAGAAATACCGAGGATGGGTTTGTTTGGTGTTAGCTTGTGTTGGATCCGAATAGGTCTTTCTTACCCTCTCGATAACCGCCGATTGTCTCGAGTCTCTATATGTTTTTTAGTGCCGCTGCCTTTGACCCACCATACCTGTGTGGCGAGGCCAGCAAATTCTAGCCTCGCCATGTCTTGGCCTCGATCTTGGCCTCCTCTTCTTCCTTTGCCCTTTGTCGGCACCCCTTTTGTTTTAGCAGGTTTGAGATCATCGTCGTTAGCAAGGTTACCCTTCCGGCTTGGCCTGGGCAGGGTTATGGACACCATTGGTTATTCTTCATGGCTCTTAGCCCAATTTGCATCTTGTCCATACTCGGACGCTGTATCGTTTTCAAGGTGATTTGGATCTTTGTATTGTATATCTGTATTCTTGACTCTTGGAGTCGTGTTGTATATATATATATGTTCTGTGGGTTCCATCGTGGACTAATGTGTAATGGTATTACTTCGTTTTCCACCCGCACGAAAGTGCCTGGTGGGCGTCCTTGAATCATTTCTATGCGGGTTTGGCGAAAAGGGCTAAAACTTGCATAGGGCCGATTCGAGGGTGTTACAGTTATGAGACCAAGGTTTAATCGAACCAGTAGGAGCAAGGAAACACCCCAAAGGTGTTACTAGCTGAGCTTTGGTAGGGCGCACTACCGGTGCTAGTAGCAACATGGAGACCTGCACAACACAACCATAGAACTTTTCCCCAACTTGCGATGAGGTTGTCAATCTCACCGTGTTTTGCGGAAAATAAAGGATTAAACGTATCGAATGGAAAGAAGTAAAAGTTTGCAGAAAGTAAACACAAAGCAGTAAACGATTGTAGATTGTATGTAAAGTAAAGGACCGGGATCCAGAGTTCACTAGAGGTGGCTCTCCTTAGATAGATAAGATGCTGGGTGAACAAATTACAGTGGGGCAATTGACAAACACCGAGAAAGCAATACATGTATATACTAATCATCTTGACTCCTCTGAGACTTGATTGGGCATTAGAACATAATACATAGACCGCCATCCAACTGCATCTATGACTCTTGTTAATAGGTTATTCCAAGAAATCATATGAAAAGTACTCCAAAGTTGGAACAAAACACAAGAAAGTGGATAAAACTAAGCATGGAACATCAAAAATTATAGATACATTTGTAATGTATCAGGTGCGCAGATGCAATCTGGTGAGGTTGTGGAAACTAGGGTTGTGATCGTCCTTCTCGCTGGACCCTCCTAGCCTTTATATAGATAGGGTAGGTCTCGGGTAGCAGGTCGAGTCGGTTACTGATTAGGGTTTTTCCCTATAAACATTCTATCTTTTATCTTGCCTTGTGCTGCAACCAGTCGGGGTCTCTGTGGGTCACCTTAATCCTGGATTGGGCCCTGGTAACACCGTGGGCTTCTGCCAGACCTAGACCGTATATGCCAAGCTCGAGTACCTGTAAGGTATGCCCATGTCACTAGGTATTGAGTTCACCGAGGAGTTTTAGCTGAACCATTTCAATCATCTCAAGCTCCGAGAAATAAAGTCCACCAAGTGGGCATGTCCTTATATCCTGAACCAACTTGGCATTCATGTTGATTTTGATTTACTTTGCAACAATGTTGGTTTGTATGATTTTGTCTTCCAGGACGTTGCCACGTATCGCTGCTTGACGCTTGAGTTCTTCAGCACTTTGACACACATAGTGGATCCTTACGGTTGTACCGAGGAACAAAGGCCCGGAGTTGATCTCATCAAGTTCCGCCTTATGAACTGTGAGTACACCTTAATACTTAGCCAATTGGCTCAATTCTTTGGGTTTGCCAACAACACTACCGATGTACGCACAAATACCTATATTTTAAATCATTCCCCTTTACAATACTTTAATTTAATGAAGATTTGTGGAAACAGACCCAAGGGGAACCAAATTGATCAGCCTGCTATTCGATATTTATTCTATGTGATTGCTAATACTTTGCAAGCACGTGGTGAGTTTACTAGAGTTAATGAGGAGGACATGTTGATCCTCGCAAAAGCTTCTATTATTAATTGTAACTTAACCCAAAATTTACGTGCTCTTCTCGTGTTTTACCCTAAGCATTAGGTTCTTCAATCTCGAGGACCCATATGCGGAGGGGGAGTTGTGACCGTTCTTGCACGCGCACTTCGCATCAACCTAGGTAACATCCAACCGTTGACAGGAAGTCACCATCTTGGTCTCTCTACTCTAAGAGCATGTGGTATGATTTCTAAAACTCATGGTAGATACTTCTTCGATATACCTAGAGTTGATCACTTGATCCCGGCTCCTTTGCCTAACGGTTTATTTTCTATCGAGGACGGACATTTGTGTTTTGACGCACAGGTTGAGACTAATCTACCCCAACATGAAATACCCATGGGAGGAGGAGGACCTAAACAAGATGAGCAGTCGCCAAACTACTACACCACCTATGGAGACATCTATGCACTCGAAGGAAGTATTGAAAACATGAACAACTTCTCCATCAACCTTCAAGATGCTACTGCAAGCCTCGCCACCTAGTTCCATCATTGAATCAGCCAATGGAACCTGGGAGATTATCCACCGCCACCACAATGGGCAACAAAAGGGCTTGCAAAATCCTTAGCTTGGGGATGTGTTCCCCCGACAAATTTATTTGTGTAATAACAAGGTTGTACTCTAGCTCCTTGGGGTCTTTGAAACACTCGTGTTGGCTTGTTCCAACACTTTGCTTTTTAGTTCGCTTTCGTTTTTAGTTTCTTTTTGTTTTTCATTTGTTTTTATTTTCTTAAAACCCTTGCTTGGTCGCAATTCTTCTCTATTCTCTAAATCCATATCCTCAAAAGACAAAAAGATTTTTCTAATCTTCCTTTTTCGTAAATGTGGATTCTCACTTCGCCTCTTCTCTTTAATATTATTATGAGAGAAGTCATGTTTGAGTTTTGAAGGAACACATCCCTATAAGGAAGAGGATAATTAAGTCACTTATGAGAGGTATGTCCTATGTCTCCCACTTATGAAGTTTGAGTTGTTTATCTTGGTTGTTTGATTTTCTAAGATGCCATCTTAGTGGGAAGTAATTTAATATGGTTAGAGTAAGGCTTTTTATTAGAATGATGATTAGTTGTTGAAGCTCTTGCTCTAGTTCTTTTAGTTAACCGAGTCTTGCCTTGAAAATAATACTGCCAAACAAGTATAATAAGAAAAAGTCTGAAATTTATGACTTGTTTGATGAATGATTGTCTTGAGAGTATACCATTAAAGATACTTAACCCCATAGATATTTTGATAGTCTTGACTACACTCATGAAAGTCTAGTGGTAATTGTGATGCATGCCAAAGCTAACCTTGTGGATCAAACCGTGGTACTAGCTCAAAAAAAGAGAAGGAAGTGAGACAATTTTTTTCTATGTCTCCTATGCACACCTTTGGGATGCCAACAACTCCGCTAGCTTTTCAACAAGCTATGGTATAACCCCGGATTTCGGCTATGAGTTGATAACATGAGTGGCATACGTGTCAATATATGGGAAAAAGTATTTGTACTCTCAAAGGTTGTGCAAACACTTGCAAAAGAAACATTCAGCGATCCTTGAAAGAAAAAATATCTATGAGGATCCACATAACAAGTCCTTGGCATGGTCTCATTACTACATTACGAGTTTTTCTTGAAAAACAATGATTGGATTAGAAGTGTTTTTGATAGACTTGATTTATTGATGTGGGTGTGAATAAGACACTACATTGTTATACTACTTAGGACATGAAACTCTCTTACTCAATTATGCTATTTAAACATCATAGTGTTCCTTGGCAAGATAAGAGTTAATTAGAAGAATTGGATCGATTACTACACTTCTAGTTACTTATACTTATATTAAACTTTACTTTGATTGTCTTGACTTATCGAAGCTTGTATAGTATTCTTGTCATCTCTCTAACTTTGATAAGCCTCGCAAATGAATGAAGTGTTGAGCACATATGACTACCAATCGTAAGTGAATTCTTATTCTTGTTGTTTCAAGTTTAAACGTTGAATTCCGTACAGTTCTTTTGTTTCTTCTTGCTCGAGGGAGATCAAGGTTTGAGCTTTGGGGAAGTTGATGGCTCCAAAATTAGCCATCTTCCACTGCGTTTAAACATTGTTTTTGGTCAAGCCATTGACAAGAAACTCTCAATCCTTCTCACTAATGACTAATAATTGCAAAGATATGCAAAACCTCTCTTTAAATTATGTTGTGCAGGAAATCACAGTTTTTGATGCGAAATCAGGAGTCATAATGAAGGGTTTTGAGGAACTCCACACAGCTAAGTAATTGGGAAGCCATTCCAGGGCATCAACAGTTTTAACCACCACTAGTACGGGTAGGGCTCGCCCGTACCATCCACCCGTACCAAGTGGAGTTGGCTTCGTCTCGTCAAATCCTATGACTTTCGTGAACATGCCTATATATTTTGAGGCTCCAACCGCCGGCTAGAGAGCCGCCATTCTCAAATTACATGTCACATAGGTATACCTTACAGGTACTCGAGATTATCCTATACGGTCCAGCCCACGAAGGAGTTTACAGTGCAAACTCATCCCATTAAGGATTCGGGTGGCCCACAGGAGTTTGAATTCTTGAAGGACACAATAAAGTGTAGATAGAAATTTAATGGGATAACCCTAATCTGTAACCGACTCGACCTGCTATCCCAAGACCTAGCCTCCCTATATAAAGGCTAGGAGGGGTGGCGAGGAGGACAATCCACAACCCTCACATACACCTCGCCAGATTGCATCTGCGCATCCCTTGTAACTTTTGACTCCCTGATAATCAAGAGTGGACAAGCAGGAGTAGGGTCCTCTTCGAGACCTGAACCTGGGTAAAACCTCGGGTCATCTATGTGCTTGTTTGCTAGCCGATTGATGCCTCCAGCGCTCCCCACTTCCTCGAACCTACGTCCATCAACGATGGGCATTGATGAGTTAACCCCTTGTTAATTGGCGCCGTCTATGGGAACCGAGAGTGCTGATGTTGCGGCTTTTGTCGGCCCCACCAACTGCGATCTGCGACTCTGCTGCAACGGAGACTCGCCTCCTCTTCGACTCCTTCGACTTAACCGTCCACGCGCCGGCGACTCGCCCGGATTTCGAGTCCATGGGCGATGGGAGCAGCCTAGCGATCGAAAGCCGACGCTTCCAGGTCGGCCAGATCGGCACCCTTCGCCTCCCTGATCAGCCGCAGGCTCCCTCGATTTCCTGCGAGTCATGGTTCCCACCACCGATCGGCACCCTTAGCGAGCTCAACGTCTCGGCATCAGTCAAAGACACGGATTTCAACAGCAGTTGCAAGTCCAATCTGGAAAATCTAGCGTCATAAGATGGAGTCTACTGCTCCAGGTCTGAGAGTTGCGGGAGCAACGGTTTCCCCCAGCCATTACATGTGTGCTCTCATCAACACTAGCGGCAGCAGCACCCAGGGGAACAACGGCACCAACGGTGGCATCCCAATCACAAACGGTGCCCCTACCAACGGCGCACCCATTCGTCCCAACCCCGACAACAATGGAGAAAACACCAACAACGGCAAAAACACAAACAACAGGGCGGAACACCAGCAAATTCACCTCAACAACACAGAATGGGCAAGGTGCAGGGAGGCCCTGCATGACAATCCCCTGCCACCAAACACGTCGCAGCAGATGTAATGGGGTACCATTGGCTGATTATTCAGGAGTGCAACAGCCAGCAGGCGGTAAATGCACAACTCGACGCCCACAGAAAAGCCGTGGATGAGTCTAGTGCCCGACGGGCAGCACTCTCCTCAATCGGTGGATCCTCCTCTAAGGGCAATGGGCCTACAGCCGCCAGAAGGAACTCTCTCCTAGAGCACCTCATTGACAAGGAGCGAGAAGAGGCCACTCGAGCCCTCAACTTCTCGTTCATGATGGTGGACTCGCGGGGCAATGTTCTCCCAAAAACACCACAAGCAGTGGTGATAGCAACCACCATGTACCTGCTCAATAACCAACCACCAGCTGGGGATCCACGATCTTCCTTGCACCGATCCACGATCGCTCGCCTTGGACTGGTCGAGGTTGCACTCTCCAAAGATCCAACACCCAAGCCGAAGAAAAGCAAGGGTCCACCCAAGTACTACTCGCTCTCGTCCAGTCACGACGAGCATGACCTGTCGCGGAGACGACGCCGCTCACGTCGACACGATTATGACGTGCGTGATGACATCACACAATGCAAAGTCGACAAGATGCGCACCAAACGTGCCTACTCAACAGAGTAAGGGGATGAAGGAACAAAATTATTCGGTGTCGGCTGCTTTAGCAGAGCCATATGACAGACGCGAGTGCTGAAAGGGTTCAAACTCCCGTCAGAGAACCCAAAGTTCGACGGCCTCTAGGACTCGAAGATCTGGCTAGAGGACCACATCTCCGCCGTCAAGATGCACGGTGGGAACAAGTGCACAGTTGCAGGGTGGGAACAAGTGCACGGATGCTCGGTGGGAACAAGTGTCTCCAACTACAGTTGCAGGGTGCTGCCCACGCGTGTCTCAACAACCTACCCCGTGGGTCGATCCGCAGCTGGGAGGAACTGGTCTACAGCTCCATGCGGAACTTCAAAGGGACCTACAAAAGGCCAGCGTCAATCGAAGATCTAAAGACCTGCTACCAGAAGCCAGGCGAATCATTTCGCTCCTACATTTAGAGATGGTCCATCATTAAAAACTCGTCGGAGGACATCTCCGAGGACCGTGCAATCGACGCATTCAACGACAGCGTACGTCTTCGAGAGCTCAGGGAGGAGCTAGGCCGCACGAAGCCCAAAACAATCGTGCACCTGATGGAGATCGCAAACAGGTGGGCAGATGGAGAGGACGCAGTGAAGAACAACCGCGTCCATTCAAATGACAAGGGAAACGTTGCTTGCGTGGCTATGAAGACTGCAAGGAAGTTGACATGGCCGCGGCTGGCTACGCTGATAAATGCGACGAACGAAACCGCAGCAGCGGATACCATAGCGACAGCTACCGCGATAGCGGGAAACCCGCACAAGTGTGGCAACACCGCACCCGCGACGAAGCACCTAGAACATCAATCCAGGATAAATTATCTGGACCCTAGAATGCTCACTTATACATCGACAAGCATGATTGCAAGAAGAAGTCCAGCCACCTCCTAAAAGACTACCGCGAGTTCCTGAAGCTCCATGAAGGCCTCACACAGATGAATCGTGACGCGATGAATCAGTTCTTTGGAGCTCCCTAGGATATATTGCCCATGGAGCACCACCACTGTGGGGCCCCCGGATTTAATCCTCCGAGAATCCCTGTTATGCATACAACCACGATCCCATGATCAGTTAGTCGTGGCACATAACCGACAAGTATCATTACATCGAATTAGAAGACTTACATAAATGTCGTTATGGCTACATCAATAAACAGTAGTGGATCTTCACCAAGCGTAGATCCCGAGCCATGCCGTAACCTACATGCAACTGACTAGGAGAACGTCCTAGCTCGCCAAGTCGCCTCACCACCTTCTCCTTGAGATCTGGCCAAGTTAATAGCCGGGGACAATGCCAGTGAGTACTTTGAATGTACTTGCAAACCACCTTAATTTAATAGTAATAACAAGAGGATATGCATTTTGGTTGTGGTAGTAGGAGGGCTCCAAGAAAGGTTCTTTCTCAACTAGTTTCTCTTGTAGATATAGCATCTACATATCTTTGTTGAAAAACTTTTGTCAACATTTTGGAAACCTTTTTGAAAAGTTTTGGAAAACATTAGGACTGGGTCACCCATTTGTTCCCGCTTTCAGGTCGTCCCACGACCAAACTCCTTCCATACCTCTCTGACCATCCCATGGTCAAACAAGGTATCCTTCTCGACCATCCCATGGTGAAAACCTTTCTTTTCCGAAATCCTTTTTGAAAACAAAACCAGCACCGCTCTACAGAAGTTTGTCCAACCCGTCCTTAACCGCGGACACGGCTATTCGAATAGATTTACACTCTGCAGAGGTTGTACACTTTACCCACAACATCCGGGTACTCTACCCTGATCTTCACCGATCGTGGGTCGAGTAACCGATCAAGACTCTCTGGATGCCCACTCCAGTATAAGTGCCTACCCTATGAGTGTTAATCCCCTCAAAACCGGGACGTCGGGCGAGGACCAACCAGAGCGCTTTTTCCACTTATCGAGTGTGCGCTTTCAATGAGGGGCTCACAGTAACGCGTGGAGGCCTGCCGACCCTTCATTCCTTCTCCAGGTCCCACCTTTATCGGAGAAGGCCCACCCTCCAGGGATCCCCGATCCCCTATAGTAGTTACGAGGCAGCTTATACCGGAATAAACAACCTTCAAATCCAGCCCTATCCCATAGCAGAGTAATGTGGTTGCACAGGGTTCAGTTGTTATAGCTAGACTGCAAAGAACCATGTGCATTTTTGTAAACCTTTTTCCTCTGGTTTTCCTCCAGCATTTTGTAAAACGACACCTTTTTCTTTCTCAACATATCTTGGGGAGGTCCCACCTCACCAAGGTTTTATCAGAAAACATTTGGTAAAAACCTTTTTGCGGGGTCTTCCCATCCTCTAGTTTTTCTTCGGCCAAATCGGGGTCTCCAAAGGGGTATGGTGTAATACACCACCTATTCCACTAGGGGGAAGTAGGTAACACCAAGGGGTTGTACTTACTAGTACAAAGTGTAATAGTTTGGAGGAGCCGAACCACTACCATATATATATATCAACATATAGTAAAACAATACAGTTTTTAATGAACAGAAGGTAAAACCTGCATAAGTAAAATAGTAGGACGAGGCTTATGAGCAAGAAGGTGGCTTGCCTGTGATCAGCAATAAGTCCCTTGACTTCTTCAGATGGCCAAGAATACCCAAATAATAATAATAAGAAAACCCTTCCTTCTTGTCGTCAGACTCTCACACTATCGTCGTCATCGGGTACACATGCAAGCAGACAATACCACACTCAATACAAGGCATACAACATCAAATCATACATCAAACAAACATAAGAATACTACATAACTTGGCAGGTTTTGGAGGAGTGGGCTTCAAAGGGTGGAATTTACAAGAGTGCCACTAGGGTTTTATCTTTTGGAGGATAGTGGTCAAGGCTAGATATAGAGAGCTTGGATTAGGGATCTGGGGTCAGTAGGTTATCAATGGATAACCATGATATCCTTAGATAGGTCTTGATAAGATAAAACCATCACAAGTGGTTTCACTTGATTATCAATTTTCTAGAATTAGATATGCTTCTTATAGTGAATTAAACTCTAGTTTAAGGAAATAATTCACCAGAATAGTTCTGGAGCTCCAAAAATTATTTCCTTGGATGGTTTGGTAGTACTTGATGAACTGAACCACCTAGAATTGGAATAAAGTCAAAAAATTTAACAGAATGCCCTCAGGAAATTCCCAAAGACAGTTCTATATGAATCTTCTCTTTATCACCAGATTAAATCTACAGGAGATATTGAGTTGGTTCCAAGGGCAGGTGATAGGTATTTAAAATACCTTTCTGTAGGATTTGGATTCACTCTTTTTTTGCAGTTGCCAAACTCCTGGAGTGATTTATTTAGGGAAAATACCCATCACAGGAGTATTTAAATCACAAAAGTTTAACCAAAGCTCAATAAATTCTGAGCTTCTAGGGTTTGATAGATACTGATCCTAGGAGGTACTGGGAATTGGAATCAGGTCAAGACAATTATTAGAATGCCCTCAGGAAATTCCTAAAGGCAGTTTTGTGGGTTTTTTGTCTTTTTCACCTAATTAAATCTACAGTAGCTTTTGATTTGATTACAAGGACACATGGTAGGTAATTGAGATACCTTTCTGTATAAATTGGAATCAACCTGTTTGGAGTTGTATAGCTACTGTAGTAAATTTATAGGTGAATAAACCATGCACAGAATAGTTTAATTTATAGATAAATATCTAAGGCTCAATAAATCATGAGCTCCTGGATTAGGATAGGCCTTACTGTACCACATCCAGGATAATTGGACTTGGTTCAATTGGACTCATGTTTTGGTGTAGGGAAATTTCCAAAGGCCTAACTGAATGGATTTTGTTATTTTTTGCTACAGGCAAACTAGAGTTGACCTTGACATGAGACCTATGCTGGTTGATTGGTATGGAAATTACCTTCCAGGAGGACTTGGGTTCATCCCAATTGGATATGTACAGCTCCTTGAGGAATTAATTTAGTGTTAAGGATACCTTTTTGTAGATTAATTGCCAATAAGTAATGAAAATTAGTTTTGGCAAAAGAATAGTTCTGCATGTTGTACAAAACACACATGATCATGATAAAAATTCTATTTGGACAAAATACCCCATTTTCCATTTTCAAACCTATTTAATCCAAGGGGGTATTTTGCAGAAACTGGATTTGGATTTAATAAAAAGAAAAGGACAGAGATACTGGGCCGGATCTGGTGGACCGGGGAGTCTGATGCAGGGGCCGCCATCAAGCCGCCCGGCAGGCGGGATTCAAATCCACAGCAACGGGCCTGCATTAGCGGGTGGAGGGGCGAAGAGGTATGGGGGGGTTCTCTATCGTTGGATCTAAACGGGATCGACGACAGGGCGTTGTCGTCCTCCTCTATTCCAAGGGCGAAGAGGCGAAACCCTAGGGAGGCTCGGGCGGCGGCGGGGAGCTTACCTGGGGCCATGGCTGGCGAAGGGGAGGGGACGGGGCGACGGAGGAGTCGATGGCGAGTCCGACGAGGTGCAACAGAGGGGGTGTCCGCACAGAAATGGCAGCTCGCGTGACCACGCCTGTGGGGCTCACGTCGGGGCTCGTCGGCGTCTGCTCGGGGTGGCATGCATGCCGACGGTGAGGTGCCTGGGAGGATGCAGAGGTCCTGGGAGACGCTAGGAGGGATTCAGCAGGGCTGCATAGGCTCGGGGAGGCCGGGCTCGCCGGAGAGAAGCTTCTCTCGGGCATGACGGCGATGACGACTTCCAGCGTTCCTGCGGCAGAGAGAGCACATGGAGGTAGCTCAGAGGGGTAAAAGATCAAATAGGAGACATGCAACAGAGGGTAAGTAGGGAGAAGGCGACCTCGAGATTGGGTTTGGCAATGGCCGAAAGGCCTTTCTTCTCTCCTCTCGGGCAGGATAGTGAAAGGGAGAGGTAGGGAAGGAGTTGGGAGGTGAGTGGGGAGCTGAGGGAGTGAATGAGGGGCAGAGGCGCGTGGGGAGGGCCTCTGGCCTATTTAACCAAAGAGGGAGTGGTCTAGGGTGCACTCGATTTATGGGAGCAAAAGGGAGGGGTAAAACCAGGGGAGGGTTTTCTGGGGGCGGTGCTGGGGTCGTGATGGAGCTCTGTGGGGTTGCAGGAGGGTAGAGAGAAGGAGGGCAGCAACTGTAGGAAGGGTGCAAGCCAAGGAGGTGGCCTTGCCTTTGTCTCCTCTCCATCCAAACACTAGGGACAAAAAGAATGGTCTGCTACAGTAGCTTAGCTATAGTGCAGCTCGACCAGAGAGGGTGAGGTTTGCTGTACAAGTTTGGTTGACCACTTTAAGGGAGGTTTGGTGGGGTGGTGTTTAAAAGATTTTTCTTAGTTTGTAAATTTGATCACGATGGGGCTGGTGAAGGAAGTTCAAAGTTTTGCATAGGACAAGGAGGGAAAATGGTACTGGTAGATAGATGAGGTCAAGATATACTTCCAGGATTTATTTGGGATTTTTCAGAGGATTTAAAGTCCACTTAAATCCATTTATTCAAAAACTACAGAAGTAGTTTCTAGAAGATAATTTGATATTTTTACATTGGACTTTGTTGGATTTTGATGTGAGATGGTCCTAGATACCATATTACACCTTGGGGAATTTTATTGGGATTTATTGAGGTGGGAAAGTATTTTTAAAGGATTATTTCTTGTTTCTACCATTTAAGAAAATAGTCAAAAAGAAATAATAAAGCTCTTCAAAAATATTTATTTTTGAAGTGGGAAGGTGGGGTATGATAGGTGGAACTTAATTGAACCAAAAGTTGGGGAAGAGTTTTGGCAAAAACCAAACTTTCCTTTAGGAGAGGAGTTTTGGAGATTTTGCCTATTTAGGGTATTAAATAGATTTGGAGCCAAAATAATTATGGGTAATATTTGATAAATCTTGATGATCAAGGTAGATGATGTAGACAAGGTGTAGCAAGAAATTTCAACATTGGTATTGGAGAATCCAAGTTGATTTTGGTGGAATACCCTAGATTAAGGATCTAGGGTGAGGTTAATTTCATGCCATCAAAACCATGCTAGATCTTGGAGCTCAGAGCTCCCCTCGGGGCATGGGATATATGGATGAATAGACCAAGTTATTTAGATTGCAATGGTGTAGAGGTTTGAGCTTGATCCTTCTTGAGCTCACCATGACAAGCTTTCAAAGTTTGAAGAAAAGAAGCCTGCCAAAGCAGATTATCAACTAGCCTTCCAAACCTTGTGGGTGTAAACAGCTCAAGGATCCAATTGGAACAAGTGAAGTAGATACTGATAGACCTATATGAGTAGAACACAACCATGCAAAGAGTTGGTCCATAGAAGGTTGGATGGTAGTGTGAGCTTCTACCAAAGTAGGCATGCTGACTAGATTTGCAGGAAAAGTTACTTTCTTGCCTGCAAAACCATCAGGAACAAGTGGGTTGAAGGATGATCTAACCAAGGGCAAGAGTGGTAATTAGTAGTCCTTGGGATGGTTAACAAGGTGGTTCAGGTGCATTTCCAAAAATGCACATGGTTTGAGAAAAGGAGGCATTCAAAAAGGTGATGTTGGAAACAGATTTCTAGACTTCCAAATTTGGCAGATTTGGGGATTTTGACTAGAATGTTGGTGGAGATAATTTTGATGGGTTGAAAAGTACCCAAGCATCACCAAGTGTTTGATGTTGAAGTGTAGATTGAGTAGAAAGTATCCTTGTTTGATATTGGGCTTCATTGACTTGGAAGCTTCTAGAATAGATCACTACAGAATTGATCTGGCTAAGGGGTTTTAGATGATCACCTGGTAGATAGAGATTAGATCCAGATGGTACTCTTGCTTAGGGTGTGGTGATTTCAAGTATCTTGATTCTAGTGATGAGCTCCTAGAGTAGCTCATACTATCTCCTAAGCAGACAATTCAAACAACAGATCAAGGTAACTCATCTTACAAACAATTCAACTACTACTAGGGTTACCATCAAGCTTAGCTTGAGGTAAGGATGGGTATTTTGAAAAGGTTGGATTTTGAATAAGATGAGAGTCTTTGGTATCTCTACCAAGAGTAGAGTTCAAAAGCTTCATAAAAAGGTTTTGTTAAATTTAGAGGTAAGAGTAGTAGAAGGTTCTGTCTTGAGAATATAAGGAGATTATGTTATATAGCTCTCCATAGTTTTATCAATAGAAGCTACTAAAATAGTTTTGGTTTCATAAACATCTTGGCTCATGTTGTTGAAATGCCAGAACATTTGAGAATATGGAAATTAAGCCAAGACTGTTTTGGGAGGTAGCTTTTGTCAACTGGGGTTAAGGTAAGGAGTATATCATCTAATACACATCATAAGCATAAGCACAAACAAACACAAGCAAACACTGCACCAAAGAACAAGAAAAAGTTTTTGTTCCCCCTGATTTTTGCATTTTGGACAACTAATCAGCAGAAGCTTCGCTAAATCAGATAGCTACGATAGGGAATTCAACAGAATCTCCCAATACTCTGACAAGCAGGAAGATCTGGCAAGACTCAAGGAGTCGACGGACAACAGTCTTCCTCCTGTGAGTAAGCCAAACACACCCGACCAGTCCTTTGACTCGTCAGTGAACACCAAGGCGATCCAGGTCCACCCCACGGACCCGACAAATACGACCCTCATCGCAAACAACTTGAGTCCCGCATAGGAACTCACGCTCATCAAATTCCTCTATGAGCACTAGGAGATCTTCGCCTGGTGTCCAGTTCACAAGCTAGGAGTTCCTAGGGAATTCACCGAGCATGCACTCAACGTGTATCCCGATGGTAGACCAATCAAGCAATCGATGTGTCGACTGTCAAAACCAAGTGCAAAGGTGGTCGGTATGGAAGTCAACATACTCCTCGAAGCCAACTTTATACGAGAAATAAAGAACATCACCTGGGTAGCAAACCCCATGCTTGTTCCTAAAAGGGACACGGATATCCTACGGATGTGCATGGACTTCACCTGCCTCAACAAGCATTGCCCGAAGGACCACTTCCCACTATTGCGGCTCGATCAGATAATTGACTCTACCACGGGATGTGACCGCCTATGCTTCCTCGACGCCTACTCAGGCTACCATCATATTCGAATGAAGGAGGAGGACCAGGATAAGACAGCCTTCATCACGCCCTTTGGCGTCTACTTCTACACAACAATGCCCTTCAGGATGAAAAACGCAGGAGCCACCTATCAATATTGTATGCAGGCCTGCCTCAAAAACTAGCTTGGCCTGAACATCCATGTTTACGTTGATGACATGATCATCAAAACCAAGGAGGAAGCCACATTACTCGACGATCTCCATGATACCTTTGACAACCTCGACCGCTACCGGATTAAGATGAATCCAGAGAAGTGCGCCTTCGGCGTGCCATCTAGTCAACTGCTCGGGTACCTCATATCTACCAAAGGAATCAAGGCCAACCTGAAGAAGAAGCCAAAGAACGTCAAAGGCATCCAGCAGCTGGCTGGTCGAATCGTGGCACTTAGTCAATTCATCTGTCGAATGGGCGAAAAGGCGCTACCATTCTATCATCTCCTCTGCAAAGCTAAGATGTTTTAGTGGACAGATACATTTGAGGACCTCAAGTGCCTTCTCTCCACCTCCCCTGTGATGGTAACGCCCAGGGAAAAAGATCCCATGTTGCTATACATCTCTGCCACCAATCCAGTGGTCAGTACCGTGCTGGTAGTGGAATGAGCCGAAGAAAATAAGATCCACGGGGTGCAGCGCCCAGTATACTGCCTCAGCAAGGTATTGACACCAACAAAGCAGCGGTACCCGCACTACCAGATGTTGGCCTACAGCGTCTTCATGACAGCACGGCGACTGTGCTAGTACTTCCAGGAGCACCTCATAATTGCGGTAAACGACGCCCCGTTGGGATACGTCCTCAACAACCGGGATGCCACAGGACGAGTCGCCCTTTGGGGAATCAATCTATCCTTGTGGGACATCACACACGAGTGGCTAGTGGCTATCAAGCCGCAAGTCCTTCCGGACTTCCTCGTCAACTAGATGGATACCGACTCCCATATACACCAGATATGTCCTGCCTATGGACAATCCACTTTGAGAGATCCAAACGTGAAGAGAGAGCTGGTGCCAGCGTCATCCTGACATCACCACAGGGTGACAAGATGAGATATGTTTTGTGGATGAAGTTCCGTGCCTCCAACAATGAGGCAGAATAAAATGCCGTACTCCACGGGATGCGGATGGCCAAGGCATGCGGCGCAACACGACTCGTCATCTACGGCAACTCCAAACTTGTGGTGGATCAAACCATGAACCACTACGATACCCTGAGCGACAACATGGTCGCATACCGTGACCTCTACAACACACTCGAAGGATACTTTGACGGCTGCGAACTGTGATACGTGGGTCACAAAAGCAATGAGGAAGCTAATGCACTCACCAACATAGGATCCACCTGTGCCCTAGTGGCGCCAGGTGTATTCCTCGAGCAGATCTACGAGCGCTCCATAAAGCCAAAGACTCCTGCAGGATCATCCAGCACATCAAAGGACTCGGGGGCTGTGCCACCCATAGAACATGAAGGTCCCAGCAATGCAGAACAGGGACCTGAGCTCGACGGCCCTATGGAGGTCATGCTCATGGAGCCATCCTGGACGTAGTCGTATGTCACATATCTACTCACCAAAAGGCTGCCAGATGACCCAACAGATGTGTGGCACATAGCATGACGCTCCAAGATCTTCACAATCATCAATGGCAAGCTGTACAAGCGCAGCATCACGGGTGTCCTCCAGCGATGCGTCACCAACGGCAATGGAAGGAACATCCTCCTCGAGATACACGAGGGCACCTACGGGCACCACACTGGTAGTCACGCCCTTGTTGCTAAAGCTCTACGAGCTGGATTCTACTGGCCAACTAAGATGCAAGATGCCAAGGACATCGTCTAGAAGTGCAATGCTTGCAAACTATTCGCGGATAAACCGCACGCACCAGGCGCGAAACTTAGGCCGATACCTATAGCTTGGCCCTTCGTGCAATGGGGACTTGACATGGTCAACAAGCTGCAAAAGTCATCACCTTGAGGATACATCTTCGTCCTTGTCGTAGTCGATAAGTTCACCAAGTGGATCGAGGCCATGCCGGTGACCAACGAGACACGCGCCACTGCCGTCAAATTCTTCGAGTCCATTGTCTTCAGATTCGGGGTGCCGCACAACATCATCACCGACAACTGGGCGAACTTCACCTCGAATGAGTTCCAGGATTTCTATGAAAACCTGGGAATCAATATCAGCTATGCTTTAGTGGCACATTCACAGACCAACGGTCAAGTCGAGAAGGCAATTGGCCTCATCTGCAATGGCATCAAGAAAATACTCCTTTGAACACTTAAACAAGCAGTTGTATGTTGGGATGAGGAGCTACCACGGGCTACACCCCATTCTTCATGGTGCACGGCATAGAGGCAGTGCTACCTGCAGAAGTGCGCTACAAGGCCCCAAGGGTCATTGCGTATAGTGTGGCTGGATCTATGGCCGCACTCGAAGACTCCGTCGACCTCCTCGATGAAGCACACGAAATCGTGGCAGAACGATCAACGATCTACTACCAGAGCCTCCGCAACTACCACAACCGATGGCTATGCCCAAGATTCTTCGTCGAAGGAGACCTCGTCCTACGTGTGAAGCGGAAAGGGCACCTCAAGTTCGAGTCCCTCTGGTAAGGACCCTATTTAATTACTGAAGTAATCCCAGGTGGCGCCTAGCGCCTGAAGGACGTAGAAAGTGGATTCGAATACTCCAACCCTTGGAACATCGCGCAGCTGCAACGTTTCTACCCCTAGATTTTTTAATTTACAAATGAGGCTACTCAGCCAGGCTACTTAGCCAAACATTGTACCTCTCGATACTCTCCAAATAAATAAAGCTAAGTGCCTCCAACCATGTGTTTTATTACATTTACTTTCATTATTATTCTGCACTCGGGGGCTACGCCTCCTTGACGACATCATCACATATACAGTCACAACGCAATGACCTGAGTAGCTGACCAAACTGTCAATCGAGCCCTTGATACACCCAACCTTGTTGCAACACAACTGATAGGTTGGCAATTCACTAAGACCCACAAGCATTATGCTAACGAAAAGGCATTGCATAAGACACTTACTCGCAAAACACCTAGCCTAACAAGCTTTGCATAAAGCATGGGTATCAAAACACCCAGTCGAACAAATGTACAAGTTTTACAACACTTATATGTCCTGAGCAGGTTAATCACTATTCTATTGACACAGAAGAACATTGGTGTGCTCATCGAACAGGTTGACGATATCTTCCGTAGGCCGGTCAACTGATCGGTAATGGGGCGCTATGTTCCAATCCATCCCTGCTGGAAGTGGTGGCGCCCTGGCAGCAATAGCATCCAAGTCCACGTCGGGTCGTTGCATGTGCACAAGCTCCAACGTGGCCTTAGCACCTACAACAAGCTGTTGGTGCACGCACTCGCGTACGGCATCAACATTGTGGAACCTTCGCATCAGAGCCAACAAGCTCGAGGGGGCGCCATCCAACGGATAGATCGCCCTGAAGATATGCTTCAGGCGCGATTTCTCCTTCTTCAAAAAGTGCAGCACTTGCGATACGCGATCTTGCAGCATCGCCAATTTAACCGCACGATCCCGGTCAGTCCAGAAAAAACCACCAGCTTCCAGTTGTTCCTGAGTCAAACAACTCAGTCGAATACTGATGTGGTCCCTCTCTTCCTGCGAAATGAGATTGACAACTTCACGAATAGCAACATAAAGGCATCAGTCATCAGAAACAATGACACAGACAAACTGAAGTAGTGAAGTCGGAAAAACACCCACACTACAGCTGCTTGCTGATTTGAACCACCTCACTAAGGAGATTAGCTTCCCGCTCCACAGATTTTTCCGCCTTCGACTTCTAGACATGAGCATTTCCTCGGATCATCAGCACGTCTCACTCCAAATGCTTCACGCAATCGCGCAAGCGACACAAGAGCGACAACTCTTCCACTTTTGAGCGCGATTGTGCTACAGGCACATTAGAAGCAGGCACATCTCGGACGCCACTCGGAGAACCCTAACCTTTGCACATGAACTTTGGATGACAGAAGGACGGAGACAATTTATACATCAAAAGTAGCAACAAGCTCTATCAGGGGCACCCCCACAAATATAGTTCAAGGCAGGGCCAAGTTTTCCACGTCACTACAAAAGGGAGCAATAAGTACAGCTATGCCTATGCATCGGCACACTCGGGCTTTGTCGACTCCATGGCGGCCTCCGATGTTGTGGCCTCTGCTGCTTGAGCCCCTGATGCCATAGTTTTCGCCGTGTTCAGTCGTTTTCACTCTGCTGAGTACTTTGCGATTATCTGTATGAGCTGAGGCCCATATTTATGATAACGAGTAGAAAAGGGAGAGAAAACTACCTCTTGGCCCTCTGCGGCCGTCGGCATCTTTGAAGTTATCCGGCTGACGTCCAGATGGGCACCGCAAGCCTGCGCCATTGCCAACCCTAAGGATGTGTCGGCCCCCTTTTGTGCGTTCTTAAAGTCTGAGGGAACGCCACTGCCATCAAGATCTTCAACCAGCTTGGCCTTGGGGAGTATCTCTTCATGAAGGCGTCCCATAACGGTTTTGGCCTTCTCATGGGCACCTTGGGCGGAAGCGCCGCAATCTTCGATTGCTGCCATAGCGCCAGCAAAAGAGTCCTCATGCACCAGAGCCTAGCGGTTGAAGCAAACACCAACGACATCTAGAATTGCAGTTCAACGAATTAGGATGCATGGCCAAAGAGAAAATACAAGAACAATGAAACAAATACCAAAGAGTGCCCGGGCGACAGAATTTTTTTGTTTTGTGAACCCATTTTCTCTGTCGGTTGCGGCGGCTATCAGGTCTTCCTCACGCTTCTTCGACTCCTGCTTGAGGTGCTCGAGGGCTTCGAGTGCCTCATCCCGGTTGGTTTCCTCCATGCTCAGACCCTTCTCAAGGGAAGTTACTTGACGAAGCAGATTATTGTTTTCCTCTGAATCCCAAGGGGAACACATCAAGCATAAACAAAATGAATATTCAGCGATACAGCACAAGCCAACAGGCTTACTTTGCAGTTGGCAGTTGTTAGTGTCTAGCCATGCATGTTGCCAGCCCAGGGTCACAATCTGCTCACCTAAACAAACAGCCTCCTGCTGGATAGGCTATAAAAGACAACATATATCACCACAAAGTTAGACCCCGAACAAATAATTTAGGTGCAAAGCTCATGAACACTTACATGGTCACCCAAAGACTCCGAAGATGTTTTCTGGGTGGGCGTACACACAAGGACACTGTGTTGCCCCATGTGGGGAAAACTTGAGGAACTCGCGTCGGAGTTGGCTGCTATCTTCAAGAATGGTGTAGACTCCTCCACATCCGCACCTTTAGAGTCTACGACTCCGGTATACCCTAGGATGTGGCAGTTGCCAGATGATGATTATGCAGTCCTACTGCAACAAGTTCACAAAGGTGTTCAACACAAAGAAAATTGCAAGTCAGGAAAACCTCAACATTCCAGCAGAAGACTTACCGGTCAAAGTTGTCGAGGTCAAAATCCTCATCCAACGGCTCCTTTAATTTCTTCGGCTTCTTTAGCAGCGGCGGAGCCATGCTGCGGACAGGAACCGCTGGAATCGGACTGGTGGTTCCCACCTCAGGCAAAGCATCCTTCGGTGCCTCTGGCGTAGATGCGTCAAATTCTTCGCTCTGGCAGCGCTTGTGAGTGCCATCGACCTTGATTCGTCGTCCTCTTCAGCCTCGAAGGGCAGAACCTCCTCCTGCTGAGGTTGTAGCAAAGTCGCCACTTCCCATTCCTGACACAAGCATCAAACTACAATCAAGGAAAGCCTTATGGGAAAAAGAAAACCAGAAGAAAAGTTGACGCTAAGTTACCTCAAGAGGGGAGTTACTCGCAAGGAAATGCAGAACGGCTGAGTCTCCAGGAAGTTTATCCTTAGCAGTGTACTTGGTCAGCGCCCTGATCCTTTTGTCAACCTCGCCTGAAGATATGTTCTCGATGGAGATGCGAGTGATTTCGTCGACACTTGTCCAGAGATACATCGGATGTGCTCTAGCCTGCAGAGGCTGCACCCAATCACGCATCCATGTGCGGATGAGATCAACGCCAGTAATTTCTTAGCCTCAAACAAGATGAAGGTCGCAGACATGCTTGTACAAGACTTCAACTTCTTACACCTCGCCTGGCATCACCACATTCTTCCAGGACCTCTTCCTCCTCAGCATAGCCTTGGGATCAAAGGAGCAAGTCCATATCGCTCGCCGTCAACATCCTGGTCACGAATGTAGAACCATTTCTCCCTCCACCCTTGGACGGACTCGGTGATGTTGAGGCTGAAATATCGGACATTGGGGTCCACATAGATCCCGCAGAAGCCGGCATCATACACGATTGAGCCAGAACCTGACTGCCTCTTCAGGTTGAACATCTTCTTGAAGAGACTGAAGTGTCGCTCGATTTTGAGCCAGCACTCGCAGAGGGTAATGTAGCCTGCAATGTGCAAGATGGAGTTTGGGGACAGCTGATACAGCTGGAGCCCATAGAAACAAATCAACCCTCACACAAATTTGTGGAGGGGGAGAGAAAGACCACGGAGGATGAACACCAAAAACATCACCCGAAATCCAATAGGGGGTCAGGGATTACCTCTGTACCTCGCATGTGGCAATCTGCTTCATTGGCGGGGAGCAGACCGTCCTGGCGATGCGAATGGAGATCATTCTCTTTCAAGGAAGTGCGCCTCCATGACCCGTTGGTCACACGGGTCCCTGGACCCTTCTTCTTGGTGGCGGCGGCGCCGGACTCAGTGGTGACGACGCCCTTCTTCTTCATTCGGCAGCGATAGCGGAAGTGCCTCCCTTCTTTTTCCTCATCTTTCGGCGGCGGAGGGATCGGAGGAAGTAGCTTGGGAAATCTTTGAGAATGTCCAGCGCAGCATGAGCGATGGGTGTGATCAATTAGAGTAGAATGGAAATGGAAGAGGTGCGCAAATGAAGAAGAAGTTTAGTGCGAAAATTACCGCACCCAAAACCCTACTTAAGCACCAGGGAATGCCATCCAATAGCTCATAGAGCTTCACATCTATGTGTGGCGCACATTAATGGAGACGCGTCGCAGTGGTAGCAACAAACCGTCACTTCACATTCCCCACTATGCACGAGACTCAAGAAGACGTAGTTAAAACCAAAGATTATTCGTGACTGGTCAAATCTCGGTCAGACTTCGGGGCCCACATCCGTAGAGTCCATCAGCACCGCTTATGCGAGAAACTGACCTCATTAGGTCGTCAACACCGACGTCATCACGAAACCCACTCCAGAGGAGCTTTCTCTTCGACTCATCTAGTCCTTGGTTAACTCTATGACTCGATCAAGCACTCGGGGGCTACTCCTAACAGGAGCGTTGGCCGCGCACCCGAATATTACAAAAGGGCATAGAAGTGCCATAACACACATGCAAGACATTTCCATCTAAACCCCCTCTTTCGAATTAACAATTCGATTGTGTACTCGGGGGGCTCCTCCCATAGGGAGCACTAAAAGCACAATCGACAAAGACAAAACTAATGAAAACAGTCAATAATTGCTCAAAGTCCCCACTCGAGTCTTCGACTCCAATAGGCACTCGGGGGATACTCCCATATGGAGCGCTAGTCGTGCACCCTATGAAACGAAAAATAATTACAAGAGTTTACCATGTCTGCACCATGAGCATTCGAAGCATTCGACGACTCCACCTCACAACCACAAAACATACCCTACAGAGAGACAACATGTCCTGGGTCACCCGAATCACCTCCGCGGTGAATAAACTTTCGGATTCCACATTAACAACGTGAAGGTAAGACACGCAAAGGCAGGCCCGCAACGATGCGCTCTACCAGAAATGTCGTAATCAGGAACACGATGAAAAAGGCCTCGATCGACGCGTTGACTGCTCATACCCAAACACTGGAATTCGACTCTATAAGACCTCCGTGGCACGAGTCGAATTGCGCCGGCATTATTCCAAATTCGAGTCCGAGGACTCGAGTTTGAGTAGATATCGTTGTTTTGCCCTAAGGCAGTTAACTAATCCTGATCCATCGGAGGAATCAGGCACGCATATCGACAATCCCTATGACACAAACTAAGGCACTCGAAAGAACTTCGGATGATCCTATATCCCATGCACTTAAAAGACTTATAGTCTCCAACCGAATCTACGATTCAGCTAGACACTTGGGGGCTACTGACATGAGTATACCTTACAGATACTCGAGATTAGCCTATACGGTCCAGCCCAAGAAGGAGTCTATGGTGCGAACGCAGCCCATTAAAGATTCGGGTGGCCCACAGGAGTTTGACTTCTTGAAGGACACGACAAAGTGTAGATAGAAATTTAAAGGGAAAACCCTAATCCGTAACCGACTCGACCTGCTATCCCGAGACCTAGGATCCCTATATACAGGCTCGGAGGGGGCGGAGAGGAGCACAATCCACAACCCTCGCATACACCTTGCCATATTGCATCTGCGCACCCCTTGTAACTTTCGACTCCCTAATAATAAAGAGCAGACAAGCAGGAGTAGGGTCCTCTTCGAGGACTGAACCTGGGTAAAACCTCATGTCACCTATGTGCTTGTTTGTTAGCCGATCAATTCCTCCAGCGCTTCCCACTTCCTCAAACCTAAGTCCATCAACGATGGGAATTGATGAGTTAACCCCTCATCAACATCACAACACCACCAAAGGAGATCCACACCATTGTTCATCCATTGTTCATCACTTCCACCATCCATCCCATCTACTAGCCATAGCCATTGCTTTGTACTTTAGATCTTCTCGTGATTTGACAACTGTTGTAAGAATATTTGATTTCAATCTAAGTATTTGTATGATGTTTTCTATCTCGGGTCTATTTGTTATGAGTGAGTAGTCCTCACATGCTGCGGGTTGGGGAGAAACCTCACAACGATTATGTGCATCTAATTCATGGGAGTATTTTATTTTGTTTGCAATTGAGATTTGTATCTTTTGTTTCTTTGTCTCTTGTCTCGATCTATGGACTTGTAGATACCCAAGATCCCATAGATTGATAAATGCTTGAGGTGAGATACTTGGCTAGCGTGAATCTCATAGGAACCCTAGTGACAGAAAGGGTAGTATGGTCTTCGCTTAGCGACCCATTCGGGATCACAACAACATCACCACTTAAAGCTTTGATATGTGTTTTACACTTAATAATTGCTTGTAGCCCGTTGCTTCGGTGTGCACTCAGTTGGATTAAAATACTATTGCTATGCCCGCTGCATCACAGGGGCTCTAGTATATTAGGATGTGTTGTCCATAAGAGATTATCTCTGTTCAAATGTAACACATGACTATGCTTATTATTATCTTTTATCCCATATGATGTGTAGCTGCAGGTGGATCTTCAACCCTGGCCTATCTCCATCCATTGATTCAACCCATTATAAAGTAAACTAGATTGGTCTGGTAAGCTAAGGTAAAATGAACAAACAAAGTCTTGTAGACATGTCCTTTTTTTCCTTTTAGCATTGCTTTCCGAGGTTCGATTAAACCTAGGTCTTCTAGGGGAAAAGCTATTATACTACATCCGTGAATCCGGATCGAAGGTATCACATACCTCTAGCATGTGATTCCCGTAAAAATAGCAAATGCATAGACGACTCTGAAACACATAGTTTGTTAGCATGAAACAAATACCCATCATGGATGTCAAATTTATCCCATGCCCTCCTAATAGTACACAAATGATATGGTTCAGAAAAATCATGATCAGTTGCATGCAAATCACATAAGCTCTCTAAACTAGGAACTTAGATATCCAATTGTGCTAATAACATGTTGTTCCTAGATAGAGCATTAGCAACAACATTATCTTTTCCCTTCTTATGTTTAATTATGTATGGAAAAGACTCAATGAACTCAACCCACTTTGGAACATGACTAAGCAAGTTAGATTGAGCATACAGATATTTTAAAGCTTCATGATCAGAATGTATGATAAATTCTTTTGACCAAAAATAATGTTGCCAAACCTCAAGAACTCTAACAAGTGCATACAATTCTTTATCATAGACAGGATAATTTAACTTCCCACCAAAAAGTTTCTTAGAAAAATATGCAATGGGACGTCCCTCTTGCATCAACACACCACCAATTCATATGCCACTATCATCACATTCAATCTCAAATTGCTTAGAAAAATTGTGTACTGCAAGAAAAGGTGCAAAAGTTAACAATCGTTTCAGTTCATCAAAAGCATGATCTTGGGCTACGCCCCACACTAATGGTACACCTTTCTTATTTAGTTCATTCTAAGGTGTAGCAATAGTACTAAAGTCTTTCACAAAATGTTTATAGAAACTTGCTAGACCGTGAAAACTTCGTACTTGACTCACGTTCATGGGAGTAGGCCAATTTTGAATTGCTTCAGTTTTAGATCAATCTACCTCTACTCCATGTTTAGAGACAACATATCCTAGAAATATGACCTTATCTTTGCATGTACACTTTTCAAGATTACCATATACGTTAGCATCTTGTAACACTTGCAAGGCTTGTCTAATATGATCACTATGTTGATTTTCATTGTGGCTATAGATTAATATGTCATCAAAATACATAACCACAAACTTGCCAATAAAATTCCTTAAGACATGGTTCACTAATCTCATGAAAGTACTAGGTGCATTAGTTAAACCAAAAGGCACTACTAACCACTCATATAAACCAAACTTAGTCTTAAAAGCAGATTTCTATTCATCCCCTTCCTTCATCCTAATTTGATGATAACCACTACGCAAATCAATTTTAGAGAAAACAACACCACCACTCAATTCATCTAACATATCTTCCAAACACAGAATAGGATGACGATATTGAATAGTTATGTTATTTATAGCTCTACAATCTACACACATGTGCCATGTACCATCTTTCTTAGGAACTAGAATAATACGAACATCACAAGGGCTTAGGCTTAAGCTCACACGAATATAACCTTTGTCGAGTACCGCTTGCACTTGTTTCTAAATTTCTTTCGTCTCTTCGGGGTTTGTGCGATAGGGTTCACGGTTGGGCAGTGATGCTCCTGGAATCAAATCAATTTGGTTCTCAATACCTTGCAATGGTGGCAAACCTGCAAGTACTTCTTGTGGAAACACGTCGCTCAATTCTTGTAACATAGTAGAAACACCAAGAGAAAGAGGGGTCATATCATTAGATACTAAAATCTCACCCTTGTACATGAATACAAGAGGCACGGCTATAGGATCCTCACTAAATTCTCTCATGTCCTCTTTGGTGGCTAATATAAGCAAACTGGACTCTGTCTCACTTTTTGTTATATCACTCACAACTGTTACATTCTCTCACCTATCAACTAATGTAGGTGCATCCTCCAAATTGACTTCAGTTTTCTTACGAGATTCATTCACAATATACTATGTTGACATAGGTTGAAAATTGATTTTTCTGCCCTTAAACTCCAAGAGATATGTATTGGCTCAGCCATTATGTTGTACGGAACGATCAAATACCCACGGTCGACCCAATAACAAATGACAAACTATCATAGGAACCACATCAAAATCAATGGAATCCTTGTACGGTCCTATCTCAAAATCAACATGCACCATATGACTGACCTTCATCTCACCATTGTCACTTAATCACTAAATATAATATGGGTGAGGGTGCAATAAATATTTCAGTTTTAGGTTGGCACATAACTCCTTGCTGGATAAACTGCGGCAACTACCATCATCAATGATTACCTTGCAAGATTTATTTGGGCCAACAAGTGCCTTTGTTTGGAAAAAATTATAGCGCTGACTTGCAGCACTAGACTGAGGCGTCACATTGAGAGTCCGTTGAGAAACAATAATAGTTGGTGCTAGCGAAGCAAACACATCAACACCATCATCACTATGGTAACCTTCATCATCTGAAGCATTCAGATCAGCATCATCTCCTGTCTTATACTCATTAGCCTCATTAAGATACATGACCTTCTGTTTGGGACAATCCCGCCTGAAGTGACCCTTGCCACCACATGTATGGCACTCCATATAACGATTACATGTCGTATACATGTTAGAACTAGTACCACTTGCTGTAGGTACTGGTTTCTTTGTGTTGGAAACATTGGAGGTAGGTCTTGTTGAATTAGACGAATGATCAACATGGCTTGCACTAGGTGTGGGCACATACGAGCTAGCCCGAGAGGAAAAACTCCCACCTCTTGTGGAACGAGCTTTGCATAGAGCTTCTTTGGCAAACTGTACTTCAGCCTCACATGCATGATGTAACACCTCATTCATATCGTGATATTGATGATGTCGAACAATGCTCTTGATGTCAAACTTCAGTCCATGGAGAAAATGTTGCATGGTCATCTCAATAGATTCATGTACTCTTGCTCGTTGTAGAAGAATCTCCATATCCATGTAATAGGCATCAACAATCATAGTACCTTGCTTCAATTGTTGTAACTTGTTGAAGATAGAATGCAAATAATTGGGAGGAACAAAACGAGCTCTCATAACCTCCTTCATGGTGCACCAAGTAATGGCTCATCACCATCCTCTTGCCTTGCTTGAACAATACCATCCCACCATGGCTATGCATAACCATCACTCTGAACTAGCAAGCTTGATCTTTCTATCTTTGGTATAGTCATGTAAGCACCATAATTTGTCTATCTTCAGCTCCCATGTGAGTTACTCTTCAACATCAGGGCCTCCCTCAAATCTGGATGTGGACAATTTGGGGTTACCCAATTCATCATTAGGCTGTGTAGGTGCATGTAGGGGAAAACATTGAGCACCAATGGGGGAAAATCCACGCCCACGGCCTCCATGGACATCACCACGGCCGTTGCCAAACGCAGGGGCATCAGCCATATTCTCATCATTAATGTTGGCATCATCGTCCTCAACATGCTGTAGCTCCATTAGAAGCCTCATACCATTAACAAACTCTATCAAAGCATGAATACTTGTTTGAATTTTCATGACCCGTGTTTGGATAGTGGTGACTATCTTGTTAGACCCTTCCAACTAAATCTGTGTAAGTTGAGCATCTTTAGAAATTGTATCTATTGTGTGAGTAATGATCCCTTGCAAATGATCTTGTAATGCTTCATATTCTTGCCAAGTGACAGTAGCATCATCATCCTTTTTATGCATCACATCAACATCACTAGAAGACATGATTAGTAAGTTAGTGCGTGAAATCAAAAATCTTTTGGTCGCTCCCTCACAACTCACTCACAACAGCAAGAAAAGTAAATTTACTATTCCAAAGTGAATTAGTAAAGCTTACCAACTTGGATAAATGACATGTGCATGGATGTGATGAAGCGAATACCGAGGGTAAAAGAATGATAACATGACAAAGAAGGAGTATGTAGTGGAGCTGTAGGTATGGATACCTAACTATACCAAAGCAAGTCCTAGTACTGATCGTGTGACAAACACCCAAGGAAAGACACACAGTGGAGATAAACATGGCAAAGCAACTTATAAACAGGAATATTGCAATGCACAAGGGAGACACTAGTAATAGCTCAAAATAAATAGGCACAAGGATGCTTAATCTACAAGTGTTATTATGAAACTAGGCCTCCAATCAAGCTTTGATATATCTCTTTTGTCACTTTTGTATCTTTTTTCTTTCTCTTTTTTTGTAATACCTTTTCTCTTTTACCTTTTTTTATTTTTCGACTATATGACACACTGCAATACGAATGAAAAACTTCTGAGAAAAATTAGCTGGAGACTACGGTGTAATGTGGCTGGATATTCCAGGGCGCCGGATTGTCCGATGTATGGCCGTCAGACAGTCCGACCTGACTTGGCGAAAAATTTACACTTCCAAACCCTAATGACTAGCCTGTTCAGAGCAAAGCAACTAGTATCGTAGGTACTTTCCTAGGCACAAATGCTGTAGAAAGGTTGTAGCTAAGTTAAACACAAATGTACGCTATGTGTACTTAGTTAAGTAGATGTAAACTAGCGGAATACGGTGATGAACGACTCGAAAACGAAGAACCAATGATAAAAACAAGGACAACCTAGACACTACGACTTCGACTGTAAGAGATCAGATCAAAGACATGAAAATGACCAGCAATTACGATCAACTCTAATGCAATCTAGGCTAAGGTAAAGACTAACCCTAATCTTTTTGTATTCCTTTTTCTGTATAGGGCGAAAAACAACTAACTATGGATGAATTTGTGGATGCTACCGAGGAAACACTGGAATCTGATACCAAGATGATAGGGGGTGGCCCGATCTTCTCAGTTAGCAAGGTGGATATATGATGATAGTGGGTGGATATAACTTGTATGCCGCTCACAAACCTCTCGATTGATCCCTGGTGCCAATGCAACATCTCTCAATACTTGTAGATATTTGCAAATTCACACACTTGCGCACATAGCCGCTGACCATGAAGCGGTATTGCAATCTTCTAATTCTCATATCACACAAAACTTGTAATTGGCTAAATCCCAATGATCAACTAATACACTTGATTGATAGTAGCAAATACACCAAATCGATATGAATTGGTGTAGGGATTCAATTCATTGCAAGTAGCAACTCAACGGATATTGGGTTTACTTTAAACATGGTCTAAACTGAGCTAAAGTGGCGTCCTAGGGCTTATATGGGCGCCTGGGATGGCCAAATACCAAAAAAAATGTGTCTGACTCAAACTGATACAAGCCGATTCGGAACAGATCCGTTGGCGGCCAGACATTCCGGTCCGTATGGGTCGGACACTCTGGGTGATGTACACCGGATAGTCTAGTCGACGGAAACTTTAAATGTTTCCAGGTGTCTTCTGGGTAGCTTCTGATTTGGCATACAGAATGGTTGCCACCTTGGCACATCTCGAGGCAGGCCAGATTGTCCAGGTGATATGCGCTAGACACTCCGGTCATCTTAGATTTCTTTGCTCTTTCCTTGATGATTTTCTTCTTGTCCATTACGCCTGCCTCCTGCTCCTCCCTCACGCATCCTTAGAAGATCATCATGTCGGACTCCTCTTGCATCAGCCCTTCTCGTCCTCGCGCCATGTTTGCTTCCTCAATGAACCTGATCATACACAACTATATAGACTAAGGTTGTATAAAATTCTCATAAAAAACACCTGATTCATTTAGGAGTGAATTCACATGTTGTTGAAGTAGCTTGGCATGAGCTCGAGTAATGGGTCCAATCAGAGAGTCTCATCAACAGTTAGTTTGGTCAATGACCTAATGTTCTTTTCGAGCTCCATTGACGATAGATCTTCAGGGGAAACATGTGTTGGGTCTGACCTGCCAGTCCACAGTAACATTGGGTAGCCTCTAACCTGCAGCGGCTGCACTCAACATCATGGGAAGGTTCATAGGATGTCATCATCGGCGACCTCCTTGCCATGGATAAGTTGAAGATCCCACACTTGCTGGTATAGGCCTTGACTTCGTCTGTTTCTAGGACCATTCCTTCTTCCTCTCAGCGCTCGAATCAACCAGAGCTAGGCCATATTTCTGGTCTCCTAGTTTCCGATCATAGATGTAGAACCATTTGTACCTCCATCCTTAGGCAGAGTCGACAAAATTGAAGCTAAAGTATAGGATGTTAGGGCTAACAAATATTCTGCACCTGCCAACATTGTACACAACCGAACCAGAACACGATTACATCTTCACACTGAAAAGCTTCTTGAAAAGGCCAAAGTGTGGCTCAATGCTGAGCCAGCACTCGCAAAAAGTAATGAAACTGGCTATGTAGAGAATTGAGTTGGGACTCAGCTGATGAAACTGAATCCCATAGAAAAGAGCAAGCCACAAACAAAATCATGGAGGAAAGAGAAATTCCATGGAGAAGAGAGGCAATGAACATCACCTGGATTCCGGTGGGAGGATCGGGGATTACCTCACGTCCTGGAATCTTGCAATCGACCTCCTCTACCAGAATAAGGTCGGCTTGTCAGAGGGGTCACAAGTCATAGTCCCTTACTGAGGAGTGCCGCCACGATCCATTGGTGACGCGAGTTCAAGCACCCTTCTTCTTGGGAGGGACGGAAGCGGCGGCAGCAACGGCGACTTTCTTTCTTTTCCCCATCTTCCTCCTCCGATGCAATTGCAAGAACACACCTGGAAATACTTGAAGTATGTCCAATGCAAGTAAATAAATCAATATCAATGATGCGGTGTGTAGGGAAGCAAAGCCGAGGGCACGAGAAAGAAGATGATGAAGAAACAAGATTGTTACTATGGTAACCTGCTACTTAAACAGAGAAGAGATGCAATCCAAAGTCTAAAACTCCACCCTCTAATGCGTGGAGAGCATTGGTGCGAACACATGGTGACACGCAAAATGAACCCTCATCGCACGATCCCCCACAACGCGTGGAAATCGAGGAGACGTGGTTAAATACCTTGGTCAGTCAAATCTTGGTCAGTCTATGGGGCCTATAATGATAGGTCCCACACACTATTCATACTAACGGTTGAGCTCACCTTTCTTCATCAATGATGTCATCATCACAACAAAGAACTTACAATGGCTCTTTATTCAGCTACTAGCAAATACTCAAGTTTTGTTGACTCTCCGACCCGATGAAACACTCGGGGGGCTACTCCTAACATGAGTGCTGGTCACGCACCCGATGTATTTCTGGGTCCAGTGTACAGTCTCGCAATTGAAGGAGATATGCCCTAGAGGCAAATAATAAAGGGGTTTATTTTCATATCTCATTAGTTCATAATAGTTTTATATCATGCTATAACTATATCAAGCGGAAACATTGATACATGTGTGGTATATAAACAAACCTAGGTCCTTAGTAGCCTCTATTCAACTAGTCCATTGGGCATCTGATGATCAAGGTTTCCTGATCATGGTGCTATGAGAGCCAACTAACAATGAAGTCATATCATCTGTAATGATGTGATGGACATTTCCCATCGATGATTGTTGCAACATGATAATGTCACTTAGTTCATGTTGGAACTGTAAAAAACGGAGTGTCCTAATCCTTAGACCGCGAGATCATATTAATCACTGTTACCAGAAGATTGCTTTGACTTCATCAACTATCATTTCCGTGACTGGGTGACCATAAAGTTGCATGTTAGGTAGTCCGAAGGAGCATGTTGAGGCCTATGCATCAATATCGGGATTTGTTCTCTTGTGTGATGGGAAGATAAACTGGGCCCACTTAGTAAATTACATCCATAAGCTGCGCAGCGTATGACTAGGTCATGGGGATGGAATTTCATGTGAACGACTAAAACAATACATGTTTGAAACGAGATTGAACAAGGTATCATGATACTGATGACCAGATCTCGGACAAGTCTTGTATCGCATAACAAAGGTAATTGGACATATTTCTTAAGGTTCGACATGATGGTGATTCGTGGAGTGCATAGGGGTTAACATGGCATCTCGGTCCCGCTATTGATCATTGATATAGATCATGTCTATGACATTCCCGAACCGTAGGGAAACACACTTAAGGGCACTACGATGCTTGGAGATCCTCCTGTGAGATGGATTCATGGAAATGAGATACTAAAAACAGAATTGTTCAGGGAGAGATCCGAAGTTGTTCAGAGAAAGAAAGAAGGAAATAGACCGAAAGGAGTTTCGGATAAATGGCAATTTATAATATGCATTTCTTATATGTTAATTGTGAATTAACTTATACTATATAAATATTTAAAGTAATATTTGAGGGCAACTTTCTCAACTAGGCCAAATTCCTAGAGGGAATTGGCCCAGGAGAAAGTCACCCGAAAAGCCGTAGGAAAAAGGAAGGAAAAATAGAAGCTGTGTGTTGTTTGGCCATGCTGACCAGCCTAGGAAGGTGAGCAGGCGCTAAGCACCGCATAAGGCGGACAACTACACCAGCCGCTGCCATTGCAGCGTTGCTGGGATGCTCGTGGAGGCAGCCCAACTGGGCCACCTGAGGTTGGCGCTGGCTATAGCTGTTGTCGGGCCGTTGCAGGCAAAGGTGGCCCACCCAGGCAGCCTGGCAGCCACGCTGGGTGTTGGCGCCTGGCAGGCCATGGGCGGGCGACGCTGGCCCACCCGAGAGCCAGCCTAGACGCTGTTGCCTGCTGCTGATGACTGTGATGAGCAGGACCTTGGCCGGGGTGGCCCAGCCGGCTACCCCATTGGCCCAGCCGGCCAGCACCACAATTTTGCCTATTTCCTTTATAAATTTAGTCCCACATGGGACACCCAAAGGGGAGGGTACACCTCCCTCCACCTATATAAAGGGTGTCCATGGGAGGGATTAAAACGCACCAACAAATATTCTCTAAAGGCATATTTCCTTAAAGAAAATCCCCCTCTCTCAGTTACCTTTGCAGTGGCACGGTCCTAGAGAAGGACTATACACGCAAAGTCAACACCACTACGGCACGGCATTGTTCTACAGGGATTCCAGCCAAGAGGTCTACTTCCACAACCTTGGCGGGGATCAAGAGTCTGAAAGTCATCGTATTGCATCGTATGTGTGTCATAACTCGAGGAACTATTGTTAGCAGCAACCAGACCAACTAGCAAGGACCTGGACAAGGGGTGATGCGTGCGGAGCTTCGAGACCTTGAGGACGGACGGGTACGACAACATCATCTATGCTCTTGCATGAGCGTAACGCTTTCTCGCCCTTCAAGGGTACGTTACCACATTACTTACTAGATAGATCATGGGTGTTAGGGTGTTCCAACATAGTAAATTTTTTGTTATCTATTGCGGAAACCCTTCAGCAATATCATGCTTCAACTCCTCTTTCGAATGAACGATTCGAATACGGACTCCAGGGCTACTCCCACAGGGAGTGTTGTCTGTGCATTTGACAAGATACGACAGTTGACTGCATTTGCATGGCTACGCAACTGTAAATTCCATGTCTGAGTCTACGACTCAAACAAGAACTCAGGGCTACTACCATAGGGAGCACTAGTCGCCCACCCTATAAAAATAAGTTAACATGAGGATATTCATTCACCCGAACTTTATGTCTACTGCGTCTTAATCGTGGGTTCAATGCATATGCAATCGAATCCCTTTGCAATCGAATCCCTTTGCACATTTATATGGCGCATATGGATTCCGTGCGCCACAGAATTTCTATGGCATTTGTCTCTATATGCACCACCGAATTAATTTTGTGGACCATGCCCTTTTATATGCGCCACATAAAGCCTTTCTATCTATAGCTAGTTTCCTAGTAGTGACTGGGTCCACTCGGTGAATTGCATCCATAAGCCGCACCTCGTATGACTAGGTCATGGGGATAGAATTTCATGTGAACAAGTAAAACCGTACTTGATGGAAATGACATTGAACAAGGTATAGTGATATCAATCTCGGACAAGTCATGTATCATGGAACAAAGGGAATTGGACATATCTTTTAAGGTTCGACACGATGGTGATTCGTGGAGTGTATAGGGGTCAACATGGGCATCCTGGTCCCGCCGTTGACCATTGATCTAGATCATGTTTATGACATTCCCGAACCGTAGGGAAACATGATAAACAGCACTACGATGCTTGGAATTCTCCCATGAGATGGAATCACAAAAGAGAGAGAGATAGATAGAAAATGGAACCATTCTGGGAGAGATTTGAAGTTGTTCGGAGAAAGAAAGATGGAAATAGACTGAAAGGAGTTTTGGGTAAATGGCAATTTATAATATGCATTTATTATATATTAATTGTGAATTAACTTATACTAAATAAATATTTAAATTAATATTTGAGGGCAACTTTATAAACTAGGCCAAATTTCTTGAGGGAATTGGCCCAGGAGAAAGTCACCCAAAAAGCCGCAGGAAAAAGGAAGGAAAAACAGCAGAAAACAGCAGTTGTGTGCTACTGGGCCGCGTTGATCGGCCCAGGCAGGCAAACTGGCGCTAAGCTCCGCATAGGACGGACAACTTCACTAGCCGCTGTTGTTGCCATGCTGCTGGGCTGCTCGCGAAGGTAGCCCACCCAGGCCTCCCGAGGCTAGCGCTAGCTGCTGCGTTGCCGGGCCATTGTGGGAGAAGCTGGCCCACCCAGGCCACCTGGCAGCTGCACTGGGTGCTGGCGCCTAGCAGGCCGTGGGTAGGCAACACCGGCACACCCGGGAGCAAACTTGGTCACTACTGCTGATGGTTGTGCCGAGCAGGGCCTTGGTCAGGGTGGCCCACATGGCTGCCCCTTTAGCGCAGCCGGCCAGCACCCCAATTTTTCCTATTTCCTTTATAAATTTAGTCCCACATGGGACACCCAAAGGGAGATTACACCTTCCTCCACCTATATAAAGGGATGCCCATGGGATGGATTAAAACACACCAACAGATATTCTCTAAAGCCATCTTACCTTAGAGAAAATCCCCCTCTCTCTTAGTTGCCTTTATAGTGGCACAGTCCCGGAGAAGGACTATACACGCAAAGTGAACACCGTTGCGGCACACCAGTGCTGTTGGGATTCCAGCCAGGAGGTCTACTTATGCAACCACAATAGGGATCAAGAGTCCAGAAGTCGTCGTATTGCACTGTATGTGTGTGCTAACTCGGGAAGCTGCTGTTAGCAGCGACCAAACCATCTAGTAAGGACCTGGACAAGGGGTGGTGTGCGAGGAGCTTCGCAACCTTGAGGTCGGACGGGTATGACTACATTACCAACGCTCCTGCATGAGCGTAACACTTTCTCGGTCTTCAAGGGTATGTTACTACATTATTTACTAGATAGATCCTGGGTATTAGGGTGTTCCAACTTAGTAAATTTTTTGTTATCTGCTACGGAAACCCTTCAGCAATATCATGCTTCGACTCCTCTTTCAAATCAATGATTCAAATACGATCTCAGGGGATACTCCCATCATGTTGGCCGCGCATTCGACAAAATACAGCAGCTGACTGCATTTGCATGGCTATGCGACTATAAAGTCCCTGCCTGAGTCTATGACTTTTACAATTCGGGGCTACTCCCATAGGGAGCGCTGGTCGCGAACCCTATGAAAATAAGGAATCATGAGGATATTCATTCACCTGAAATTCTGTGTCGACTGCGTCCGCATCGTGGGTTCAGCACATATGCAATCGAATCCCTTTGCGATTGCGTCTGACTATGACATCAGTCGAATTCGGGTAGGAAATTTCAAGACAATTTTTTGATAGGTTAAACTTTTTTCTGACATTGTATGCACAAGTTATGGCTGTTTTACCGCACCGTGAATGTTTTTGCAAAATACATTGAAATTCATGTTTTTCATTTTTCCGTACTGGTGCGTCCAAAATTGAAGCATATTTACCTTTTGTTTTTGCATAAACAGAGTAGGGATTTGTGTATTAACTACTCCCACGTGCACTATTTGTTCTTGTTTCAACAGGATCCGAAATCATGGAGTCATATATGAACATATCAATTAGAGTTGTCATATTGTGTAATTATATGATATTTCTAAGTGATAAAAGTCATTTTATAAATTTACCTTCGCACCTAGAAGAATAACAAACAAGGAGGAGACATCAGTACCGATAACAACCATTGGTACAGGCGGAGCCCAACCGTACCGTCTGCCCGTACCAGGCTCCATCGCGACCGCCTCATCAGATAGTTTCTCCTGGCACAGACGAGAGAGATATCCGACATTCACAACCACTAGAAACCACGAAACACCACATCTGAGAGGGATCTGAAGGAGGAACTCGGCTGGAGTAAAATCTCAGCTACTTCATGATTCATTAGAGGACAACGCATCATCCCCTTCATCATCAACCACTGCATCTTCATCACCACCATTACTCCATCTTTCATCTATTAGATCTCTTTGTAATTCTAGATCCAATTGTGGTTTGCATTAGATCTACCCCCGTACTTTAACCCATTCATTTAATTATGATGATGTTGTTGATTGCTTCCATGAGTGAGTAGTTCCTTTGTTCTTAGGGAGATGGAGAAACCTTAGCACCATTATGAACTTGTAATAAAGATGATCTATTCTTGTGTCCATATGACTTGCTTGTCTATGATATAATTATGATTTGTGTTTGATTTCTCTCTTTAGATGATATGTGAAGTCGACCACATATCATTTGCCTTCGGGATTACAGGGAGGAAGAAACCCTTTGGACGTGTCTTGGGAGCATACCTAGAATGCCCTGTGATAGATTGGCACCGGCTCGTAACCTGCACGGTCAAAGGGGTATTAAAGAGGGACTCCCTAAGCTAATTATGATATCCATGGGGAAACCCTTAATTGCGGTGGTTTGTATGGGTCATTGCTCTCAGCATCGCAGTGGTTATTTAGAGGTGACCTCACACTTGGCTCAACGAAGTGGCTTCCAATGAGCCTTGTCATGAACATCTTATTATGGGGCTCTCTCCACACATATCATGACACAAGAAGTATGTTATCTTTATTACCTATAACAATAACACTATGCTAGTGGTGTATCCTACATCCCCGAGAATGTTTTTGCCCTATTGATTTCAACCACGCTTTCACACAATCTTGTTACCTGTTTTAATTACTTTTCTGCAAACAACCATAAACCATTCAAACACCCTTTACTTGAGGTCAAAGACAACTTATAAGTATTCTTTGGTACAGAGTAACGAGGGGCATAAAGACCTTTACCAATAGCTCTCTGTGGGTTCGATATCTTTACTTCAAAACTAGCTACAATTGGTCTGTACACTTGAATTCATCACCTACAACTACAACCCCAAAATATAACTACATCTCAAAGGAATTATTATTTTGAAGTTTTGATCATTTTCATTTATTTTTTACAAAACTGAAAATGCGGTCTAGGGGGTGGGATCTGTTTTCGACTTTCTGTGGCACATATGTCCATATGCGCCACAAAATCACAACTTTCTATGGCGCATAGAGACATGCGCCACCGAATTGTCTCCACCCATTAGTTGGTTGTGGGTCCCATCAAATTTCTATGGCGCACGGGAAAACATGTGCCATGGAAACACACATTTTTGTGGCGCATATGGATTCCGTGCGCCACAGAATTGCCATATTTCTATGGCGTTTGTGTCTATATGTGCCACAGAATTAATTCCGTAGAGCATGCCCTTTTATATGCGCCATAGAGAGCCTTTCTATCTATAGCTTGTTTCCTAGTAGTGACTTGGCCCACTCAGTGAATTACATCCATAAGCTGCGCAACGTATGACTAGGTCATGGGGATAGAATTTCACATGAACGAGTAAAACTATACTTGTTGGAAACAAGATTCAACAAGGTATCATGATACCGATGATCAGATCTCGTACAAGTCTTGTATTGCGTAACAAAGGGAATTGGACATATCGTTTAAGGTTCGACATGATGGTGATTCGTGGAGTGTATAAGGGTCAACATGGGAATCCTGGTTCCGTAGTTGATCATTGATCTAGATCATGTCTATGACATTTCCGAACCATGGGGAAACACGCTTAAGGGCACTAAGATGCTTGGAGATCCTCCTCTGAGATGGACTCATGGAAGAGAGAGAGACAGAGAGAGAGAGAGAGAGCGAGAGAAAGAAAGCGCGAGAGAGAGAGTAAACAGAATCGTTCCGGGAGAGATCCGAAGTTGTTCGAAGAAAGAAAGAAGGAAATATAACGAAAGGAGTTTCGAATAAATGGCAATTTATAATATGCGTTTATTATATGTTAATTATGAATTAACTTATGCTAAATAAATATTTAAATTAATGTTGGAGGGCAACTTTCTCAACTAGGACAAATTCCTAGAGGGAAATGGCCTAGGAGAAAGTCACTCGAAAAGCCGCTAGAAAAAGGAAGGAAAAATAGCAGAAAACAGTAGTTGTGTGCTGCTGGGCGCGCTGACCATGTTGGAAATATGTCCTAGAGAAAAATAATAATATGGATTATTATCATATTTCATAAAGTTTATGATTAAGTTTTATATCATGCTATAGCTTTATTCATAGGAAATACCGATACACGTGTGATATACGAACAACCAGCAGTTCCCGGTGAAACTCTAGTCACTGGTTCATTGGTCAACAAATGATCAAGGTTTCCTGATCATGTGACATTTATGCCAGTTGACAATGGAGTCACCTCATTACGAGAATGAGATGATGAGCTATACCCAATCTAAGCATCATGATCCGATCATGTCACGAAGTTCAAGTCATGATGATTAGAAAAAGGCATTGTCTTATTTCTTAGACCATGAGACCATATCTATCCTCGTCACCCAGGAATACTTTGATAGCATCAAACATCTCTTGCATGAGCAGTGGTCATGATAGATGTGTTCAGGTATTCAGAGGGGCATGTAGAAGAATTATGTGTAAAGAGTGGATTTGTCCATCTACGTGACGGAAAGATACTTGAGGGCCCACTCAGAGAAGTTATATTCCAAACATCTATGTAGTGTGTGACTAGGTCATGGGTATATCTCTTATCGGAATGAGTCAAGTAGCATTTGTCGGTAACGAGATTTAACACGACATGGTGATGTCACTAATCAGATATTGGACAATGCAAGTATCAAAGAGACAAACGAAATAGAACATGATGTTCATGGTTCAAACGAAGAAAGATTCGTGGAATGCATAGGGGCAATCATGGGCATCTAGGTCTCATTGTTGATCATTGGTATGAGAGGGATCTCGACCATGTTTGGAGTGTTCCCGAACCGTCGGGGTGTCACGCTTAAGGGCTTGATGATGTTCGGAGATCGTTTTGGTACATTCGGAATCACCAAAGAATAAAGAGAGAGAAAACCGAAATGAGTTTTGGTAAGTCCGGAGTATGTCCAGAGTGGTGTGGAAGGGGTTCCATAGCCCTAGGGATTGAATAATATGTAAGTAAATATTAACTATTGATTTAATCATTTATTTATAATTATTTAATAAAAAAATTTAAAAGGTCAAATACCTAATTGGGCCAAAACTTAGAGGGAAAAGCGCCCATGAGGGAAAGACCAAAGGGGAAGACAGAGAGGGGGGTGGCCGACTGGGCCAAGGGAACCTGCATGGGGCCCACTTGGGCCCTGGCCGGCCGCGGCCAGCCTCCCCTCCTCCCCTCTCCTTTGTTTAGTCCCACATGGCTAATGCAACTAACTATGTGGGGGTTTATCCTATATATTGGGAGGTATTTTGACAAAATAAATACACAATAATCAATAAAAGGTTCCCTCTCTTTTGGGGAGACCTCCTGTTGATATTCTCTCTCTCCCGCAACCGTGATCTCGAGACCACGTGAGTAGGAGAATTCTTCACTGCGGAGCACCATCGCTCTGCGGGATTCGGATCCATAAGGTCTACTTCTGCAACTGCCGCTGAATCGGAAGAGCGGGTGTCATCGTCAAGCACTGGACATGTATAACTCCCTCGAAGGTGCAACATCTAGGGAACTAGGAGTCATCGGAGCCGTAGGACTCAAAGGACTTCAACACGACCGCGAGGTCGGCATCCTACGACTACATCAACCACGCTCCCCTGAGCATTGACAACGCTTTGCAGTCTTCATGGGTAAGTTCGCGAAAAGCCCCTCCCATTACTACATTACTAATAGATATGTCCTGGCATTAGGGTTCTTGGCATAGGATTTTTTTGTTTTTGTACGAGAACCCCAACAGTGGTATCAGAGCTAGATCTATGCGTAGTATTGCTAGTACAGGTAGAACACATGAGATGTAGCACGTGGGCGTTGATCTTATAGTTGTTACCCTCCCACGTGTACTTGTGCATATCGTAGCAATGCTTTATGAAGCGGCCCCCAACCAACTTTACGCGTTAACTCGTGAGACTGGTCCATGCTTGACATACGGTGTGTTCCGTATAAAGTGGATCTGGGGGTGTATGTCTCTCTCGCATTATTTGGTATGCCATTTGCAAAGAAGGGCCCCGAGAGGGGTGTAGTATAGACAACTATTCGATTCATGTTGTGGTTGAAGTTCGTAGGTAAGAAATGGTTCTTTTGCGAAAGCCCTAGAAGCCACGTAAAACATGCAAAGATAAAGTAGAGGCGTATAACTTTGTTTTGCAGGGGCAATGTGATGTGATATGGTCATAGTCAAGGTAAAGTAGTTTACTTTATGTTGCTAGGAATAGTAGCAATCATGCTAATGGTAGACTACAACACCGAGAGCGTTGGTACCATGGCGCCCACGGCGTCGGAACCCTGGTGCCGGACCTGGAGGCGCAGGATGGAGATCACAGCGTGGTGATCATATCGCATCAAACTTACATTCAATGCTTGTTGTTTGTGCTTCTTATTAGTTTGCTAGTATTAGATACTCGATAGTAGCCTAATAAGATGATCCCTAAACAGAATACCAATGAGTGTTCTCCTTAGTGTGAACCACCAAGAAAGCTCTCCGTTATGAGTCACGTCGTGACGATCGGGTGTCACACATATCTGGGTGCACATACGGTGGGTGCAAGCCATATTGCACAAGCAAAAAACACGTAAGGTTATGATTGGTGAGCCTAGCATGTACAGACATGGCCTCAAAACACGGATGGTCGAAAGATCAAGCACAAGTCACCTGAATGATGTGATCGATGATTGAGCGTCCACCTTTGCAACGATATCACCGGTCGTGACGATCGGGGGCAGTGTGGTGAATTGGGATCGTGTAATCACTAAAACCCTCTTGGGATAGGTGTTTTTGTGGAGTTCTTTCTTTAACTCACATGAATTATAAACTTAGTCTAAAATCCTTTTTGCAATTTCTAAATGTAGACATGGCTTGTCGTGAAGCTTACTTTGAGGTTGCTGAGTGGGTATTTTCTAAAAAGCTTAGACTTGGTGGATCTAACTTCCATGAGTGGCTTGTGTGTCTAAATTATCTCCTTACTAAGCATAATGTGATAGATTACATACGCCTCACGATGGATTTGGACAAGACATATGACTATGAGACCCCACGAGAGCGGGCAGACCGCCATTTTCATCAAGAGATGTCCACTTTTATTCAAGTAATAATGCATTACGGGATGGTGAATGAACTACGCCCACTCATGGGTGATCTAGCCCCATACTCGATGGTGGATCAGTTGAGAGCAGGGTTGATAAGCCTTGTGTGCATGTGGAAGCATGAGCTGCTTGGAGAGTTCCTTTCCATACAGATGGAGGAACACACTTGTCTAAAGAGTCACTTGAGATGCACACATCAGACTGCTTTACTTCATGGACTATGGGATGACCGACTCCTTTGCCATAGGAGTCATTTGTTGCCTCCCAACTATGAAGGACACGTCCAGAATAGCATCATGAGTCATGATACGGAAACACTGGATTTCAATGAGTTCATACTATGTTTCAGGAACGTAAAGGTTGAACCTATCACCGGAGAGGTCATAGATGACGAAGGTATATATTTGATATATAGTTTTATAAATGTTATAATCTTGCAAACTCTTATTCCAGTGTTAAAGTATTTGATACTTGTTCTGTTTTGGTGAAAATGGGACCTTCTGCATGAGAGCAGCTTGCTGGAGAGGAGGTGACATTGTGTGTCGATGGCGAGCATGGTGATGATGGCCAACAACACTCTCCCTCAACATTTATCATTTAGTTTATCTTTTTGGATGATTATTGTAATCGATGGATTGTGAACTTCTTTAGTGTGTCTCACACTTCGTGAGACAATTATTCATATAAGTTTGTAACAAACGGTTGTTCTACTTTTATGAGTGATTTCTATTTGTGTTCATATGGTTTCGATTATGTGTGAATCATTCATGTTGTGAAACTAATTGATAATGCATGAACATTTGTAAAATATTGAAATGCCTTGAAAAATATCTAACTTGATGGGGATATGCCAATCAGGGTATGCCCAGAAGGACGATTCAACTGGCCCAAGTGATACCTTCGATCCGGATTACGGATGTAGAATAGCTTCTTTTTCCCTAGTAGACATAGGTTTATCAAATCCTCGGGAAGCAAAGCATAGTGTAGTTACTTTAATGGACCTTCAAGGAGTTTTAGAATTCTTTTTGTGATTTTACCAGACCAAGAGTTTGCGTCTTTTTGTTGTTGTCGATGATGGAGAGAGAGGGCCTAGGGCGTTCGGTGTCACCTGTAGCTGTGCAAAACATCTGATGGGAATAAAAGATAGAAATAAAGTATGCATGTAATTGTTAGAGCAAGATAAATTATATGTGGGTAGTGCATCCATAATTTCTATTGCCTCTGCAACCGCTTATAGCAATAACCTACTAGTCTCATCCATAGAAGAAAGAGAACTAATGATATGCATAGTGATGTCACAGTTGATCCCATGTAAATCCCTCACATACAGCCGTACTACCCTTTCTGTCACTGGGGTTCCCAACCTGCAGATTAGTCATTACTCATACTCCATGTACCTAACTCAATCCCCGGGGTCTTGGGTACCTGACAAGTCCTTAGATTGAGGCAAGAGAGGATACAATAATCATCATGTCATACAAACTAATACATGATCCCATCTATGATAAATAACATGCACAAAAAGCTACATGGCTAGGCCGAAGCCCTTAGCTCAAGGAGAATTACTCACACATAGATATGAGATCAAAGATCATAAACATATTAGTACAAATCATGAGATTGATAGAACGTAGTCTTACAATGTCGCCAATCAAATAAGAGATATACTATTACAAGTGTGGAATATGGCTATGGTGGTGGAGAGATTAGATCTAAGTCTATTCCTCCGGTGGCTCATCGATGTTGTGGATGGAGATATGGGGGTTGGCTGATGGTTTCTGCAAGCGCCTGTTTCTCGTTGCCCGAGGCCTCTTTATATAGGGGTCCCATCACGAAAGTTGTTCTGTTTGACCTAGCGGCCTCGATGGCAACTATACGGTCGAAATTTTATGCCGGTCGTATAGTTGGTCGTTAAAGCATATGCCTTCGACCCACGACTCCAGGTTTCTTCTAGTTGTTGGAAATTTCGTATCTTAGACTTTAATGTAGTGATTCCCATCATCAAACGTCATTATCTGCGCAGGAAAAAATAGAAAGAAAGGATTGCATACCCCTTTGAATATTAAGCATTAGTGCCAGGGTTTAGAGAGATATTTCATCAAAATTGTGAATTAATATCCAGTTTAAATGTGGACATAGATGGCTATATTCTAGAGCCATCAACCTCCCCAAGCTTAAACTTGATCATCCCCGAGCAATAAAACCAAAATCAAAAAGGAACTCAACATTTAAACTGAAATAACGAGATGATGATCTTACTCATGATTGATAGTCTCATGTTTCCTCCACTTCATAAATCTGAAAAACTTCAGCATAGATAGAGTAATGGCAAGCATATCATACGGGTTTTATGCATCCTTATAGCACAGCAAAATTATTGTTAACATGGATGATTCAAATGAGTAAACTTTATTCCATGTCATGTAATCAACTCATAGGCCTGCCTTTGAACATAAAGTATAATCATGTAAATTGAGAGTGTGAGAGTTGTCATGAAAAGCATATACACTAGAGTATCTCAATTCTCCCACATCAATAAATCAAGAATTTTCAAGCATTACTTTTCTATTCATTGTCCTTCAAGAATTTTAGTTTTTGAGTAATTGAGACCATGCCAAAACTTTTGTTTTAGTTTATCGGGTTGTGATGGACACTCGTGGCATCACTAAGGTTTGTGTTCCTCCGTAGTCGCCAACCTCAACATCACTATAGAGGGTGCACTGCAGGTCATGTACGCGCAGGCCCTACTCGCCAGGGTTGTCGAGCAGCAAGTCGAGGGGATTGACACGCGGGAGATGATGTACTCCTGCTCATCTGGCAGTCGCGTGGCCTTGAGCAGTCACCTTACAGTCGCCAACGCCATCAACTGCCCACCACCCGAGCCCCTGCAGCTCCCACCGCGGGCAGCTAACCCCGTGCTCTCCACAAATGAGCCGCCGCCTATGCACAACATAGTCGCCACTAACGGTCAACCGGTCGATGCGCGCACCCACATCATCAACAACCAAGCCTAGTGAGCTTGCTAGCCAAACAACTTGAGGAACACTCTCACCAACCGCTGTGAGCCCGAGCCAAGGGGATCCCTCAGCCGAATCGGCCCTTAGTGCTTCGGACTAATGATCCAAGGCAAGAAGTACCCCTCCACCTTCAAAACGCCAAAGAACATCGAGAAGTATGATCCCACGTACGATACGTCGGTATGGATTGACACGTACCTCATGGCGATGGGAATCACCAGCCACACTGACCTACTTGCTGCTCGCTACCTCCCCCTGATGATGGAGGGAGTGACTCGCAAGTGGATTAACACCCTCCCTGAGAACAGTATTGACCGGTGGGAGCACATGTGAGCCGCCTTTGTCAGGCACTTCGAGGGCTCCTACACACGCACCACCACCATCGAGGACCTGGAGCGCTGCATCTAGGGATCGCGTGAGTCAACCCACCACTGGGTGCAGTGATGGCAGGATCTATGGATCAACGCCTCTAGCATCCACCCGGACACGGTGATTCACTGCTTCAAGAGCGCATGCTGGTATGAACCCTTGGTCGCCAAGATCAAGAGGGTCTACCAGACGCTCGACAACATCCCCGACCTCCTCGAAATCGCCAAGCACTACACGGAGGAAGACCCAAACCAGGATTCGTACGACGAGTCAGGCGGGAGACGCCGCACGGGTGGCCACACCAACGGCAGACAATGCGAAATGCGCTACATCAACACTTGCCTCACTGGCAAGCTCCGCGGTGACAGGTGAGTCGACTGTGTCGCCAATGCCAGCTACGGGTAGCGCGACCCCAAGAACTTCCGCTGCGACGGAGGTAACTACTGCTTTAGCGGAAACTACCGCACAACAACGCGATGAGGCCGAAATTCGACCCTGCCGCCCTGCTCAACCAACCCTATGTCTACCATAGTAGGGAGGGGAATCCCACCAACCACACCACCGCCGACTGCCACTCTCTGAAGGAGATTGAGAAGGCAAGGCGAGCAAGGGAAGGCCCCAACAATGACCCACCAAGGGAAAACGGCAATGTAAGCGGGTTCAGCAAAGAGGTCGACTCGCTACACACGTTCACCGGGCTCGGCACCAAGCCCAATAAGAAAGTGCTCACCTGCACCCTCGCTGTCACCACGGTGACACATGTGGACATTCCATGCAACTGGTCCGAGCAAAGCATCACCTGGGGTCATGAGGATCACGCGCCCAGGATCGAGTACCCCCAGGCAAGTCGCCCTGGTGGTCAACCCCAAAGTGGCTGACTACTGGCTCCCCAAGACTCTGATGGGCGGCGGAAGCTCCATCAAGATCCTATACTTGGACACCTTCAGGAGGTTCTAGCTCCCCAAGTCGATGGTCGAATCGGCCCTCACCACCTTCCACGGCATCATCCCTAGTCGGAAGGCGTATCCGATCGGCAAGGTGATGCTGCCAGTCACCTTCAACCCAATAGCTAACTTCCGCACTGAGCGGATCGTCTTTGAGTTGGTGAACTTCCATAGCCCCTACCACTTAGTCCTGGGGTAACATGCATTTGCCAAGTTCATGGTGGCCCTGCACTACGCGTACAACATGATCAAGCTCCCCAGGCCACACGGAATCATCACTGTTTACGGCGACCCCGACATGGACGTGGACTGCGAGGACAAAGGCGCCAAGCTCGCTAATTCCTTTGTCACCGACGAAACCAACCACACAGACGAGCTCACGAAATAAGCGAGCAACTTCGACAAAGACGACCCAGCGATCCTGAAGAGGCCGACCACGGCCAACATCGCATAGGAAACCTTCGAGGCCTCCACGCACACCCGCACCGTCGAGCTCGTCCTCGGCGACTCGAGCCAGAAGGTCACCGTGGGGACCAACATGAGCCCCACATAGGAAAGCGCGCTCATCGAGTTTCTCCATGAGAATCATGACATCTTCGCATGGAAGCCATCTGACATGCCTAGTGTCCTAAGGGAACTTGCTGAGCAAAAACTAAATGCCGACCCCAAAGCGCGACCTGTGAAGCAGTCGCTACGGCCCTTCAATGAAGAGCGTCGCCGAGCAATCGCCGAAGAAGTGTAGTGGATACTCGTTGTAGGCTTCATTCCGCCAATCAAGTACTCCAAGTGGCTGACAAACCCAGTTCTGGTCCTGAAGAAGAACAATACCTGGAGGATGTGTATCGATTGCACCAACCTCAATAGCGCCTGTCCAAAGGAGGAGTTCGTCCTCCCATGCATCGACCAGATCATTGACTTGATCGCAGGGTCGGAGTCGTTGTGCTTCCTCGACGCGTACTCCGGCTACAACCAGATCAAGATGGTGGTCGAGGACGAGGAGAAAACGGCTTTCATCATGCTGTTCGGAGCCTTCTGCTACACTGCAATGACGTTCGGCCTCAAGAACACTGGTGCAACCTACCAACGGTGCATGCAGGAGTGCCTAGCGAGCCAAATTGGCCGCAACATCCACGTTTACAATGATGACATGGTGGTGAAGTCGACTCGTCAGTGCGATCTACTCGCTGACCTGGCCAAAAATTTTGCAAACTTGTGGAAGTACAAGATCAAACTCAACCCGTTCGGCGTGCCCACTGGCCAACTCCTGGGCTACGTGGTCTCCAAACGAGGCATCTAGGCTAAACCCTCCAAGATCGACACCATTGCGTGACTCGGAAAACCCGAGTTCTTGCACAACGTCCAGAAGTTGGTCGGGCAAGTCGCAGCTCTCAATCGCTTCATCCCCACACTCAGAGAAAAGGCAATGCCCTTCTATCGCCTAGTGCGGAAGAACCCCACATTCACGTGGGACGACGAAGCAAACAACACGCTCAAAGCACTGAAGGAGGTGCTACACGCGGCACTAGTACTCGCTACTCCCATGGACAAGGAGACAATGCTCATCTATGTCGCGGCTTCCAGTCGAGTCATCAGCACCGTGATGGTCGTCGAATGACCAGAGGAGGGCAAGGAGTGCCCCGTGCAGCGTCTTGTCTACTACATCAGTCAGGTCCTCACCGAGTCGAGGCAACACTACCCGCAGTACCAGAAGCTGGTCTACATGGTCTTCCGAGGCCAAAGAAGGCTCCAAAAATAACTTCCAGGAGCAACCCATCACAGTCCTCTCCTCCACCCCATTGTAGGACATCATCCGCAACCGCGACGCAACTAGATGAGTCACAAAGTGCGCCGTCAAAATCGGCATCCACAACATCAAGTACGAGCCACACAAGGACATCAAGTCACAAGATCTAGCTGACTTCCTCGTTGACTGGGAGGAGGCACAAGAGCCCATGACGCTGCCATACCTCCATAACTGGTCCCTCCACTTTGAAGGATCAAAGACTACGGATGGCGCCGGGGTAAGGATAATCCTCACCTCCCCCAAGGGCGACAAACTCCGATACATGTTGTAGCTCAACTTCACACCATGCACCAACAACATGGCCGAATACGATGCCCTCCTCCATGGCATGTGAGCCGCCAAGGAGATAAACATCAATCGCCTCATGTGCTATGGCGACTCCGACCACGTCGCCGCACAAGTCATTGGCACCTGCGACGCTATCGCCCCCAACATGATAGTACCGCCAAGCGGTGGACCAGCTAGGGGCTACTTCGTCGTCTACTCTATCGAATGGATTGACCTATGCAAGAATGAGGAGGCCAACTTACTATCGTGCATCGGGTCAGCCCGCCAGACACCACCTCCGGGCGTCTTCCTCAACATCATCGACAAGTCATCGATCTCCCCCCAAAGGAGATTGACATTGGAATACCACTGCAGCCTGAGTCCGCTCTGGTCGCCATGATCACGGAGCCCAGTGACTGGACTGCTCCCTACATCGCCTACCTCGAGCATAAGATCCTGCCCAACGATGAGACTCAGGCACAGATTATCGTGTGCCACTACAAGTCCTTCATCATCATCAACGGCGAGCTCCACAAGTGCAGTGTGACAGGCGTGTTCCAACGTTGCGTTCAACCAGAGCAAGGACCCAATATCTTACAAGACATCCACACTGGCGGCTATGGCCATCAAGCTAGCACAAGGTCGCTAGTCGCCAAGGCCATGCACCACGGCTTCTACTGGCTCACCCCACACGCCGACGCCACCGACATCGTCCAGTGCTACGTCGATTGCTAGAAGTATGCCAACTAGATGCACATCCCTGGTTCGGCCCTCAAGACCATCCTCATCACATGGCCATTTGCCGTATGGGGCATAGACTTCGTTGGTCGGTTCAAAACCGCTCCATTAGGCTACACCCACCACCTAGTCGCAGTTGATAAATTCACTAAGTGGCTCGAGGCGAAGCCGATCAAGAAATGAAACGGCAAGACCGCCACCAAGTTCCTTCGAGAGCTCATCTACCGATATGGCTACCCGCACAGTATCATCACGGACAACGGCACCAACTTCTCCAAGGGTGCCATGGCTGATTTCTGTGAAGAGCACGACATTCGACTCGACCTCACCTCAGTCGCCCATCTAGAGTCGAACGACCAAGTAGAGCATGCTAACCAAAGCGTCCTCCACGACCTCAAGCCAATAATGTAGGTCCCCCTCGAACAGACCACTGGATGCTGGGTCGAAGAGATCCCCTCCATGCTACGGGGGATCCGCACCTCCGTCAAGCGATCAACAGGGTTTACCCCCTTCTTCATGGTGTACAGTGCTGAAGTCGTCATGCCAGCTGACCTGGAGCACGACTCGCCTCGAGTCATTCACTATGCGGAAGAAGACACCAAGGTTGCCCGTCAAAATGAGGTTGACCCGCTGGATGAAGCCCGCGACCTATCTCGCTCCCGCACCGCCATCTACCAGCAAGGTCTCCGTCGCTACCATAGCTGCCTAGTCTGGACTCGCACCTTCCAGAGGGTGACCTCATTCTGTGATTCATTCAGGACAAAAAGGGCATGCACAAGCTCTCTCCCCTGTGGGAGGGGCCATTCGCCATAGGGAGAGTGCTAGGCAATGAAGCGTACTACCTCATCGACATATGAGGCGATGGCCAGCTCGACGTCGAGCGGCCATGTGATGGCTCCGATTGTTGCCATCTTCCACTGCGTTTAAACATTGTTTATCATCAAGTAATTGCTAAATAAACTCTCAACCTTGCCACTAATGACTAATAAGTGCAAAGATATTCAAATCCCTTCTTTGATTTATGTTGTGTAGGAAATCACTACTTTTAAGGTGAAATAAGGAGTCATAATGAAGGATTTTGAGGAAGTACACATGGCCAAGTAATTGGAGAAGCCAACCAGGGTGTCAACACGCTTAACGACCACTGGTACGGGCGCGCTCTGCCCGTACCGCCCGCCCGTACCAGGTGGCGATGGCTTTGTCTCGTCAAACCTACAACTTTCGTGAAGACGGCTATATACTTTGAGGCTCCAGCCGCCGGCCAGAGAGCCGCCATTCTCAGATTGCATCACAACACCCCCAAAGGAGATCCACACCATTGTTCATCACTTCCACCATCCAACCCTCCACTAGCCATAGCCATTGCTTTGTAATTTTAGATCTCCTTGTGATTTGGCGACCATTGTAAGAATATTTGATTTCAATCTAAGTATTTGCATGATGTTTTCTATCTCCGATCTATTTTGATGAGTGAGTAGTCCTCACGGGCTGCAGGTTGGAGAGAAACCTCGCAGCAATTATGTGCATCTAGATCATGGGAGAATTGTATTTTGTTTGGATTCGTGATTTGTACTTTTTGTTTCATCGCCTCTCGCCTCGATCTGTGGAGTTGTAGGTACCCAAGGTCCCATAGATTGATAAAGGCTTGAGGTGAGATACTTGGCTACGGCGATATCATAGGAAACTCAGTGATAGAAAGGGAAGTATGGTCTTCGCTTAGCGCCCCATTTGGGATCAACAACAACAACATCACCACTTAAAGCTTTAATCTGTGTTTACACTTAATAATCATTTGCAACCCGTGGCTTTGGTGTGTTCTCGTTTGGATTAAAAGTCTATTGCTATCCCCGCTGCATCGCGGGGGCTCTAGAATATTAGGATGTGTTGCCCACAAAAGATTATCTCAGTCCAAACACTATACATGACTATGCTTATTATTATCTTTCATCCCATTTGATGTGCAGCTACAGGTGGATCTTAAACACTGGCCTATCTCCATCCATTGATTCAACCCTATTATAAAGTAAACTAGATTGGTCCAGTCAACTAAGGTATAACGAACAAACAAAGTCTTGTAGACATGTCCTTTCTTATTACCTTTTAGCAGTGCTTTCCAAAGTTAGATTAAACCTAGGTCTTCTAGGGAAAAAGCTATTAAACTACATCCATGAATCCGGATCGAAGGTATCACCATGGAATGTGAATCTCCTCCAAAAGTTCTATACATAGAACTAAAACTTGTACTCAGCTGACAAATGATGAAATAAAGATATTGTTTGCACAAATTGTGTCCACTCGCCATTTCTTGTGTCAATTGCACTCGTAGATCTAGCAATACGCTAACTACGGTACTCAAACCTTGGTCAAGCGACCGGGACGACTAAGTAGTGCGGCTCAAGGGCACCGAAAATACTTGGGCCTTGCACCGTCCACAAAAACACAAACCCGGAGCCACCATCGGAGTCGCCCCGTTTGACTGGCTTTCCGAGCCAAGACGACCGATCACACTTCCAACAGCACCCCGTCCTCCCCATCCTCGTGCAAAGTGACTCAAACAGTTAAGTACCATGCTCGGGGACTCGTCCAAAATGACCCTCATGCGGCTCGGGAATACACCAAGTATGAGAGTGTGCCCTGGACTCGCCATGCGACTGACTCTACGAGTCAGGAGGAGAGACGCATTACAAACAATGCACCATGTCCTTACCTACCTTGGGCATGTGACTCGAATGGTTAAGTACCACGCTCGGGGACACGCCCAGTCGACCTCGTTCACATTTAGGGAAAACACCAAGTATAGAGCACCCCTTGGGTTCAAAGTGACTGGCTCCACGAGCCACGACGAGTCGACCTAAGCTACACAAATAGCTTCCAAAAATACGTCACCAGCGCTAAAGCATATGCACACGACTAACCCCTACCAGCGAATACGCTCGAGGACTCACATGATTAAAACAAACAAAAATATGAAAGCTCATACGAGTCGATTGATATATCCATAAAGTGACAAAATACATTGTTCACCACCAAAATAATTTACAAAAGGCCAATCGCCACACAAACTTATGCTTCAAAGAAATTCTTCACTCTGTAGGCTTCAATGAAGAGGCACCGTCAGCACCCTTGACCTAGACAAAAGTCTCCCAGGGGTTTGTCGGGTAGGTCGTCAACTGCTTCGTGAGTGATTACCAGAAGGGCAACTCCGACTTCAGGTCGTCATGCGCCGGCTCAGCATGGTTCGACGCCACCTGCATCTCCTGATAAGGCAGTAGATTACCCATTGACCACACACACTCCGCATAAGGAGAAGCCTTGGAAATCATCTTGAGGACTTCAACAATCTCCACCTTGTTAGTCGCTGAAGGGTACCCGCTAGTGACATCATCGAGATCAAAGTCTTCTAGGAAATGCATGAGTCCAAGGCTTAACGAAGTAGTGGCCCCGCGGTGGAACACGGACCGCGTCATCCATTCGACAACTGTGAGTGCTTCTTCAAGGTATCGCCACACCTCTGTCAATCCTCCAAAAATCACTTCGGTGGGGGAAATACCTTGGATAACGTCCTGGACGCACATCGCCAACATTGTGGCAGCATTCAGCACTGCCGTCACACACCGCTCAACATCGAAAGTCTGCACAACCGGATCTCTTTGGCCTATAAGAAAAAACAAGCTCACGGTGAGTCCCTGCCGTCACACACTCCTCTGTGATCTTCTTCAGCGCCACGACGTAGCCCTCTGACTCCCATGGCTTGCTGCTTAATCTTGTTGGGTCTTCCTTCCCAGTGTATTGGTACATCCAGTGGGCTCGAGTGGCCAGCGAAACCAGTCGCCGCCCGAGCCAGCAGTTGTACAGATTGATGGTCTCCAACCCTTCATCCTCCAGCTCCCTGATCCACATGAGCATCTCGTCCATGACCATCTTCTGGTTGTTAGGGAGCTTGTTCATCGACGACCGACGTGGCTCGCTCTGGTGTACATCAGGAGCGACACCTCGACGGAGGGAGTTGATTCCTTCATGAAGAACCAATATTTTCCATTCATTTGTTGCCTTCTTTGGCAGCTATAGCCTCAGTAACTTGGCCTTGGGCTTCAACTGGAAGGTGACGCTGTCTGCCACCAAGATAGGGTCGCCCTTCCCTTCGCGACTGAGATGACCGTGGAACAGCTCCAAGCAAGGATGAAATAGGGGCGGCACCCCAGGTAACTTGCAGAACGTGACAAAGAAGGCGAGTTTCTCGATGCTGTGGGGTCCCAAGTCGGAGGGCTTGATGGTGTAGTAGGCGCAGCAGCGTCGGAAGAAGATAGACATGGTGAATCCCAATCCCCTCTCCAGGTGGCTGAGGAAACAAATGAATTCCCCGGGGCACGGCTTCAGCACGGTCTCGCCACCGCGGGGATCTGCCAGTTCCCCTTGAAAAGAATCCCACTGTCCTGGAAGGATTTCAGGACGACCGTGGTGCACTTCGACTTGCCACACAGATCCTTCGGGGGCACCATCGAGAAAAGAAGAAGGTCGCCTCGTCTAGAATTCTAGATCAGAAGTAGATCTAGAGACTGAGGACAAGAGAAGGTGGATAAATGTGAAGAATGCCCATGTTTCCCCCTATCATTCTCCTTATAAAGTGGCGCTTCCCGACAATCTCGGGCTAGCCATTACCTCACGGTAAATCCGCCAAATTTACTATTGGGGTTACCCAATGGCTAGTTTGACCGAATTGACTATCCAACTTCAGCCACTCAACTCGCCTGCTTGCCTTCCCCTTCCAATCGAATGGGCGTGGCAACTCGACCACATTTCCACTCGCCAATGCTACAACTGAAGACGTGGAAGAGAGACTTCTCCCTTCATTGGAGGAGACCATCGCCGATTCGACTGGGCGTCCACCAGGACTCGCCTATTCCGACTGCCAAGTTGATGCCTGCACCAAACCCCCGTTGCCCTTGGCGACTACTGATGGGGATATGCCAATCAGGGTATGCCCAGAAGGACGATTCGACTGGCCCAAGCCCATAGCGAGTGGGCCTGCAGGAACATCGACTAGAAAGGGGAGGCCCAGAGTTTTAGGCAGGCCCAATCGGATTAGGTCAACTCCTTTGAAACCTAAACTAATTCGGTAGTAATCCTATAAACCCTAGCGAGGTACCCCTATATAAACCTCCCTAGGGTACTCTCCATACTTACATGCTATTATCTACCCCATCCAAGCGACTCGATGCCAAGCCACCAAGCTCACCCACCTTGTAATTCACTCACCAATAATACAATCTAGCAGGAAGTAGATCTTTACCCTACAGGGGGCCGAACCTGGGTAAATCCCTTGTCTTTGTTCCCAATCTTGCACCACATATGGTGACTCGCTCTTTCCCCTAATCGTATCAATCTCTACCCTGGTAGCGACTGCCGTGGGCATTCCCATGACATAACTTAATGATATATTCATTTTGAATGAAACCATTGTTTTAATATTCATAAGTTATGGCTGATTATATGTGAAGTCATAGATACTTGATCTTTTGTCGCATATGAATCATGCCTAAGTTCGGCGAGATAACTGAAACACCACATATTATATGAATATAATGTGTTTTGATGAATTGTTGAAAGAAATACATGTTCGATGTATAACATTTCAATGGAATGACGATTATCATTTTGTACTTGTTGGATTTTGTAAAAAAGAGTTTACCAAAGGAAACATGGGCATGCAACTATTTGATATGATCAAAGAATTTTGGCATCAAAGGGTATAGAAGATAAAAGAGAATATAATTGCTACGATGGTGATCAATAGTAATGAAATTCGATGTTATAAGTTTGGCATAAGGAATTGTGAAAGGCAATGCATTTTGATATGTTGAAATACAAAGCATCACAATATGATATTCGATATCGAGTGGGTGAATAGTTGGCACCGAATAAATCGTAGTAGTATAAATGTAAAGACCATTAGTAGAAAATAGTGAACACTAAAATAGAATAAAATGAACCATCTAAAATTTGTGAGATCGGCACCATATCTTGTATGGATTGTCGTAGAAGTTTTGGAGTTATTCGATCTCACCAAAGCAATAGCGAACTAGTCCTTGTAGAGTATTCATATACATGGCTAAACCAAAAAGATAGGCAAAACTAGTATTTTTGAAATTTTGGTGCATTCTTGAGAAAGTATATGTTCTCAACAATGAAGCAAATGGAAGATAGTGAAAACACGATGAGGGTTAGTGACCCCATATCAGAGTGCTGAGAAGCACAACAGAACATGTTTCAGAATGGATGTCTTCAGAAAGGAAAGGATTAATGATATTGATCATTGGGTTTTCCCTACTAGTGTTTTACTAAATAAAGTAAGATTCACAAATGTACCCTACATCATGTATGGAGACATTTATGAATTACTTGTTATTTTATCAGAACATGGCATACCTACGAACAATGAAGGAAAGTGATGGTAAACTAAAGTTACGAGAAATCCTAGACATTAAATTCACATAAGATTATAAAGTAAAGGGTTACTAAATCTTGTCAAGTAAGGAGGTTACTCAATTTTTCCAAAGCACCACATGGTCATGGTGGAAAATGTGAAAGATAAAGCACGATTCAACATGAATAATGTCTTGGACAAATACAAAAGAATTTGATTCAGGAGTGCTGAAGTCTGATGGTTTTAATACTAGTAAAGTGCTAGTGTCTCGTAAAAGGGAACCTCTCAATTTGATAATTGATCAAGGGATTTGAAGTTATTCAAAGTATTGATAGGATGTGCAAGTTGCATGAAATTGAGTGGGAGCTATAAAAATCTTCCTAAATAATATGTGAATGACATATTTCTGAGTGGGAGCAATATAAGCCTCGGACTCAAATATGTAGGGAACATATTTTGAGTGGGAGCTTAATTCTTATATGTATATGACACATTGAGAATGAAAGGAGAAGCGATAATGAATAATGATTCATAAAAGGGGTAAAGTAGAGAAGAAAAATCTCTATATATATATTACAAAATTATGTTGGAATGTATTCCTAAAGGAGATTCTAAGGTAGCTTTGAAATAGGAAGTGACGAGGGTTTAACTCATCAATGCCCATTGTTATGGACTTCGGTTTTGGAGAAGGAGGAAGCGCTGGAGAAATCTATCGGCTAGCAAACAAGCACACAGGGGACTCGAAGATTGACCCAGGTTCAGGCCTCGTAGAGGTCCCTAGTCCTGCTTGTCTGCTCGTGGAATTATCAAAGGAATCAAGGATTACAATGGTGCGCAGATGCAATCTGGCAAGGGTTGTGGAAACTAGGGTTGCGTGTGTCCTCCTCGCCGCCTCCTCCTAGCCTTTATATAGAGAGGCTAGGTCTCGGGTAGCAGGTCGAGTCGGTTATAGGTTATGGTTTTTCCCTTTAAACTTTCTATCTTTAGCTTCTTCTTGTTCTTCAAGCAATCGAGAGTCCGTAGGTTACTCGAGTTCTTCATTTGGGCCCTGGTTACACCGTGGGCCTCCATGTATTCAGGCCGTATATACCAAGCTCGAGTACCTGTAGGGTATACCCATGTCAGTAGCCCCCGAGTGTCCAGTGGAATCGCAGATTCGACTGGGCACTTTATGAAGCCTTTTGAGTGCATGAATGAATATATTTCTGACTGCTTTGTTTGTGTCATAGGGATTGTTGATGTGCGTGCCTGATTTAACCGATGTATCGGTATCAGTTAACCACCTTAGGGTGAAACAACGCAATCTACTCGAACTCGAGTCCCTGGACTCGAATCCGGAAAAGTGCTGGTGTAATTCGACTCAAGCCGGGGAGGTCTTATAGGAGTCAAATTCCAGTATATGGGTATGAGCACTCGACGCGTCCGTCAAGGAATATTCATCATACCTACAGGCACGGATATATTTCTGGTAGTGCGTAGCAAATGCGTTTCCAGGCCTTATTCAGGTCTTACCTTCACGCTGTAAGCACGACATCCAAAATTTTATCATCGTGGAGACGATTCGGGTGACCCAGGAGACGTAGTCTCTTTGTAGGGAAATGAGGCGGTGTCGCCATAAACTTCGAGTGTGGATGTTATCAACACACAATACTTTGTACAAATAATCATAGGGTGCGCGACCAGCGCTCCCTATGGGAGTAGCCCCCGAGTGCCTGGTTGAGTCGAAGACTCAGGCAGGGACTAAAGAAGTTGTGTGACTGCTGTCGTCTTTTGTTTTCTTGTTTCAGTCGAATTTGCTTCCGGCGCTCCCTATGGGAGTAACCCATGTCATAGTCGAGCCATGCTTCGAGTGGTTGGGTTTGCTTTGATTATCCATGTTCCTGAAAATGAAAAGAAAGAAAAATTGTAGGGTGCGTGACCAGCGCTCCCTATGGGAGTAGCCCTCGAGTGCTTGGTGGAGTCGAAGACTCGAGCAAGGACTAAAGTAGTCGAAGTCGTTTGCTGCGTAGCTTTTGATGACGTTAGTGCTGACGGTTTCGTGACCTCAGTTGCCCGCGTCAGCGAGTTTGACGACACGTGACGAGCAGTGGGCCCCACTATCTGACTTTGATTTAACTGGGCATGCTTAATCTTTATTTTAACCGTGCCTCCTCGATTTCCGCACGTAATGGCAGTAGTGGGGGGACGGTTCGTGTTCATCTCCTCCACGTGTCTAGCGTGATGATCGCCACGCGTCCAGTAGGGTTTTTCTGAGCCATTGGATTGCATCTTTTAGGGGTTAAGTAGTGGTGTTGCGACGGTAAAATTCACATCTGCTTTTCGCTAATCTTCTGCCTTCATCGCCATTGCCGCTGCTCCATTGCTTTCTCTGCTCTCTTTTCCTCCGCGGCGCTGGACCAGCTCCGCGCATTTCCCAGCTATTTTCTTCGATCACATCGCTATCACGCAATGGGGAAGAAGAAGGGAGGTGCTGCGGCCGATTCCGCGGCTACCCTGCTGCGGTGAAGAAGAAGGGCGGCTCCGCCACTGCGGGCACCAGCACCGCCGCCGGCGGGAAGAATAAGGGCATGGGCACCCGCGTCACGAATGGCGCGTGGCGTCCCTCCATCATCAAGTCCTCTGATCTTCGTCTTCTTCGCCAAGATGGAGTGATGTCCGACGCAGTCACCGACACACGCGTCCCTGGCGGTGAGATAATTCCTTCTCCCGCTGGTTTTCGAGTGATGTTTTTGGCATTCATCATTCGCGGCCTCTCGTTGCCTCTGCATCCTTTTTTAGGGGCCTTCTTTGTTTCTACGGGCTTCAGCTCCATCAGCTGTTCCCGAACTCTATCCTCCACATCTCTTGCTTCATCACCCTCTGTGAGTGCTGGCTCGGAATCGAGCCGCCCTTCAGCCTCTTCAAGCGCCTCTTCAACTTGAAGATTCAATCTACTTCTGGCTCCTTAGTCTATGATGTAGGTGGTTGCGGAATCCACGTCGACCCATCCGCCACCTATTTTGACATCAAGCTCATAGCGTCCGTCCAAGGGTGGAGGGACAAGTGGTTCTACGTCCATGATGAGAAGGCTGACAGGGAGCACTTCGGACTCGCACCTTTCGATCCTGCGACACCGTGCAAGAGGAGGCGCTCCTGGAAAAATGTAGTCATGCCTGGCGAGTCCGCGAAGACAGATGTGTTGTACGAGCACGTCTGTAATCTCGAGAGTCGTGTCGGCAAAGAGGAGGGAGGCTGCGCCCTCATTCATACGTGGTTGTGCCGTCGCGTCCAGCCCCTGTAGGCCAGAGTCCACCCCATGTTTCAGTGAACTGGCGCTGACGATGCCACTCGCGTGTCTGCCGATGGCATGTCCACGAGTGAGGTGGACAAAAGGGTTCGACTGGTCACCAAGTACACCGTCAAGGATGTGCTCCCCAGTGCGCCAGTTGTTCCTCCATTTGATGCTGCTAACCCTCCTCCCGAGGTATAGTTGTGCTACGCAGTAGCTTAGTTTGTTGATTGCTTCTCTGCTATTTCTTATCTCTGTGCTAATTTTGTTGTCTGTATGCAGGATTGGGCGGTGTCACCCTGTATGCCCCCTCTTCCTGAGGGGATTATCCCTCACGAAGCCTTGGAAGAGGACGAGTCAGAGTCGACTGTCCCAACTGATGTGGAGGAGGAAGCCCCCGAGTCCGGTAGTCCGGATACTCACAAGCATTCGCGCAGCAAGGATTCCGATGCGTCGTCTCCTTCGACTCCGGAAGGTGTAGGTGTTGGTGCAGAGTCGCTGATCCCTGCTATTTAAGCACCGTGGCACCATCCTCTCGTAAGAAGATGTGACTGCCCAAGGAGTCCTCGTCAGAGTCGGGGGAGCCCACTTTTGACATTGACAAGTTTGATTGGTAAGTTTTCTAGTTTGTTTGTTCTTCTCTGATTTGTCCTTGTTGGTTTGTCTCTGGATTTGCCTTTCCTTGATGTGGATTTTGTCTTGCAGTCAAGAGGCGTCGTCATCTTCTAGCAACGTCCAATTCTTGAAAGAATCAGGAGTCGCGACCTCAAGGGCGAAGAAAGAGGTCGAGCGCACTCCTTCCCCTCCATTGGCGGCCCACTCCAGGCACAACTCTTCCAGCTCTCCGCATGAAGGGGAGCATCGAATGGTTGCCCGGATGATGGTACAACAGACAACTTCGGAGGCATTGGAGGATCATGTAAGTGTAGATTTTCTTTTTTTCATGTTGCAGTCGATGGTATCTATTATTCTGCTGATCCTTTGTTGTGCAGTAGCCCCTTGTGAAGGAAGCCGCTCACTTGGCGGAGCAAGTGGTTGCGATGGGTCATCAGCATGCAATGCTGGAGACGCGTCATCACGTGGTCGAAAGTAAGTGTCCTTCACTTCCTCTTCTTCTCCTTTTTTATATGGTCGACCGATAGTCAATCCCTTTTATTTTGTAGCTGAACATAACTCCCTCCTGCGCGACGCTGCCACTATGGAGAAAACACTCGCCGCGGCTGTGAAGGGCCGCGATGAGGCGATCGCGGCGCGTGACGAGGCTTAGAGGCGTGAAGAGGATCTGCGTGCCTCCATCGCGGCCAAGGAGAAGTTGTTCGAAGAACAGCTTTTCTCGATTGCCAAGGCCCTCTCAGGTATTATGTTTGGATATCATCATTTGTCTCTGTTCGATTTTTGCCGTTGGCGCTGATGTTTTGTCCATGTATGGGTTTGTTTACAGATGCTGGTGATTTGAGCTTCGACCCTCAGGCCCTTTGTCGTGATGATGCCTTGGCGGGTGCACTTTCAGCAGTCGAGGACCGCAGCACCGCCATTCAGCATATGCTTTCCAAGGCCAAGGGCGTGCTCAGTCGCCTCCGGGAGGAGTTGGTGCCCAAGGCGGAGCTAATCGAGAACATGAACGAGCTGGTGGAGTCTCTCTCCTGGGGTGTTCCTGCATCCTTTCCAGAACTCTCTTCGTGTGGCTGGCGCGTCCATGTCACTTGCCATGGTGCAGGCCCACGGGGTTGAGGTTGACCCTACGGCGGTTTCGAAGGCGATGCCCATTAGCACGGACGGCCAGCAGGTAGTCTTTGCTCCCTTCGCGGCTGCCTATGGCAAATATGGGCCGCAGCTGATTAGCACGGTTGCGAAGCACTCTGAGGAGCTACAGCGAGCCAAAAATGCGGCAAAGGCTACGGCATCAGGGGCTGGCGGAAAGTCAGTGGCAGCTGACACTGCCACAGACTCGATGAAGCCCCCGAAGCCATCAAAGTCGAAGAAGCCAATTTCTCCTCAGTAGTTTTGTAATAGTTGATTAGTTTATGCCTTTTGTCTAGAACATGCCTTTTGGCGGGTGTATCTGCTGATACTTTTTGCCATTCTTCAATGCACTTGAATCTTTTGTCTGTGTGTCGATTTGATCTTCTTATTCGCTTCTTGCTTGGCTTGTGGTAGGGTACATCAAGTGATCCTTTGAGGGAACCTCAAGACTCGCCGCTCCTTGATGATACCTTGGTGCCGTCATGCTCTAGGGTGGATGAGCTGTCGCTGCTTTCGTGACTATGTGACCGCGTAAAGCAGTTAGAGCGTGAATTGCCCGTGCTCCGCAGTAACGCGGATGTATGGAAGTCAAAGGCAGAGAAGGCCGCCGCCTGAGAACAATATCTTCTTGGCGAGGTGATGCAGTTGGGTGACCAATTCAAGTGTTAGTTTGCTTGCTCTTATCTTTTCCTTGTAGTCATTCGCGATGGTGCACTGTCCTTATGCTTCTGTTTTGGCTTCGTATAGTTTTCAGCACGCATCATCCGCAAGATGAGAAGGAGAGAATTGCCATTCGTATGCATGATCTGACCTAGGAGCAACTTCAAGAGAGTGGGTACTTCTGGGTAGATCATGATCGTGCGATTGTGCTAGCGACCCTGCAGAATTGTGCGTCGCGAGTGATGCACTTTCTGAAGAAGTCGCAGTCATGCTTGAAGAACATTTGCCGGACGATGTTTCCGCTAGATGTTACTCCATCAAGCCTGCTGGCCCTCCTCACCAAATTTCAAGACCTGGCCGCGGTTCGCGAGTGTGTGAGGCAACAGTTGGTTGCTGGTCCCAAGGCCGCTCTATCGCTGGTGTGACTGCATAGGCCTGATGTAGATGTTGCGGCAATTGCGGCTGGGCCACCTGCGCCACCAGCAGGTTCTACCTGGAATATGGTGCCGCACTACCAGGCTGTGGATCGCCCAGCAGAAGAGATCGTCGACTTCTTTGAGGAACAAACCAACGTTCTCTTGATGCAGTAGTAGCTTAGTTTGTATCATGCACATAAGTGTACCCGTTTTGTAAAGTTCGTATAAATGTTGTATATAATTTATTGTCGAATATGTATAAAGAGCTTGCTAGCGTGTGAGTGTGTTGCACTATGTGACTCCTTTTCGTTAGCCTGGCCATGCGTTTTATCTCAGGTCCTTGTCAAACTGTCAGATGCGTTACAACTGGGTTGATGTTGTGTCAAGGGTTTCGATTGATGTGCCAGCTACTTAGGATATCACGTTTTAGTTCGTAGAATAGATGTGTGTAGGGTGGCATAGCCCCCGAGTCGAGAAGTTGCGAAAAAATAAAGGAAGGCACAGAGTTTTGGGGCACTTAGCTTTATTTATTCGTGAGACAGTACGAGGTACAATGTGTGGCTAAGTAGCCTTGGCTGAGTGCCATATTTTGCGATGCAAAAGTAAAAACAACCAAGGGTAGAAGCGTCGCAACTGTGCGACGATCAAGGGGTTGGAGTATGCGACTCCTGTCTCTAGATCTTGAAGGCGATAGGCGCCACCTGGGATTACTTCTGTAATCACGTATGGTCCTTCCCAGGGGGATTCGAGCTTGAGATGTCCTTGTTGCTTTAGTCGCAGGACTAGGTCGCCTTCAACGAAGGATCTGGGGCGTAGCCTCCTACTATGGTAGTTGCACATGTTCTGTTGGTAGATCGTTGATCTTTCCGCGGCGATTTCCCTTGCCTCATCAAGGAGATCGACGGAGTCTTCGAGTGCGAGGGATGACTCCTGCTCGCTGTAAGAGACCACGCGTGGCGCCTTGTACCGTACCTCGGCGGCAGCACCGCTTCGGCCCCGTGCACCATAAAGGACGGGGTGTAGCCTGTAGTGCTGTTTGGGGTTGTGCGTAAGCTCCAGAGTACTGACTGTAGTTCATCTGGCCAGCAGCCCGCGGCTTGTTCGAGTGGCCGGAGGAGTCGCTTCTTGATGCCGCCGTAGACGAGCCCGTTTGCCTTTTTGACATGACCGTTGGTCTGTGGATGTGCTACCGAGGCGTAGCTGATGTTGATTCCCAGATTATCACAGAATTCTTGGAACTCCTTGGATGTGAAGTTCGTTCCATTGTCTGTGATGATGCTGTGTGGCACTCCGAAGCGGAAGACGATGGGCTCGAAGAACTTGACTGCGCTTTGCCCTGATTGATTGGTCACTGGCATGGCCTCTATCCACTTGGTGAATTTGTCGACTGCCACCAGGAGGTAGACGTATCCTCCTCGTGAGGACTTAGGGAGCTTGCCGACCATGTCGAGTCCCCATTGTGCGAAGGGCCAGGCCACAGGAATTGGCCGGAGCTCTGCGCCAGGTGCGTGCGGCTTGTCCGCGAATCGTTGGCACGCGTTGCACTTCTGGATGATGTCCTTGGCGTCGCACATGGCCGTAGGCCAGTAGAACCCAGCTCGTAGAGCTTTGGCCACGAGGGCGCGACTGCCAGCGTGGTGTCCGCAGGTTCCCTCATGGATGTCGAGGAGAACAACTCTTCCGTCGGCCGTGGAGACACATCACTGGAGCACTCCTGTGATGCTGCACTTGTATAGTTCGCCGTTGATAACAGCGAATGCCTTGGATGGACACGCGATGTGTCGTGCATTAGTCGAGTCGTCCGCTAGCCTTTTGCTGAGGAGGTACGTGATGTACGGCTGAGTCCAGGATGATTCGATCATCATGACGTTCATTGGCCCTTCGAGTCCTGTGTCCAGCTCCAGGTCGTCGAGTGCCATTGGCTCATTAGATGCGTAGCCCCCCAGTCCGTTGCTGTGCTTGTTTTCTTCTCTGTGGCCTTTGGCTTGATGGAGCGTTCGCGGATGCGCTCGAGAAATACCCCAGGTGGTATGGGGGCGCAGGTGGAGCCTATGTTGGCGAGTGCGTCCGCCTCTTCATTGCTTTCACGGCCTACGTGTCGCAGCTCGCAGCCGTCAAAGTCCCCTTCGAGTGTGTCGCAGAGGTCGCTGTAGGCGATCATGTTGTCGATCAGTGTGTTGCACTCATGCATTCTTTGGTTGACGACCAACTTGGAGTCGCCGTAAATAATTAGTCTCTTGGCGCCGCAGGCTTTTTCCATCCTCATCCCGTGTAGCAGGGCCTCGTATTCAGCTTTGTTGTTAGAGGCGGTGAACTGCATTCGAAGGATGTACTTCAGCTTGTCCCCTTGAGGTGATGTCAGTATGACACCTGCACCTGCTCCGTCCTTCCGCTTGGACCCATCGAAGTGTATTGTCTAGAGGTAGGACATGTCTGGTTTGTCAGGGAGCTGGTTCTCCATCTAGTGCACGAGGAAGTCAGGGAGAACTTGCGACTTGATTGCGTCGCGCTTTTCGTATGTAATGTCTCGTGGAGACAGTTCTATTCCCCAAAGCGCGACTCATCCCATGGCGTCGGGGTTGTTGAGGATATGCCCCAATGGGGCATCGTTGACCACCACGATAGGGTGCTCCTGGAAGTAATGGCGCAGTCATCGGGCGGTCATGAAGACGCCGTACGCTAGCTTCTGGTAGTGCGGGTACCACTGTTTTGTTGGCGTGAGGACCTCGCTGAGGTAGTAGACTGGGCGCTATACCCCATGGACTTTGTTTTCCTCGGCTCGTTCGACCACAAGCACTATGCTGACCACCTGGTTGGTGGTGGAGATATATAGCAACAGCGGTTCCCTTTCTCGTGGGGTCACCAGTACTGGCGAAGTGGATAGCAGGTGCTTGAGGTCTTCGAATGCTTCCTGCGCTTCATTGGTCCACTCAAACTTTTCAGCTTTGCGGAGGAGTTGGTAGAAGGGCAGTTCCTTTTCACCCATCTGACTGATGAATCGGCTGAGGGCCGCGATTCGCCCAGCTAGTTGCTGGATGCCCCTTATGTTCTTCGGCTTCTCCATGGCCAGTATGGCTTTTATTTTCTTCGGGTTTGCCTCGATTCCTCTGGCAGAGATGAGGTACCCGAGTCGTTGCCCAAATATCACGCCAAAGGCGCATTTGTCTGGATTGAGCTTGATCCGGTAGCGGTCGAGGTTGGCGAAGGTTTCGCGCAAATCGTCGATTAGAGAGGCTTCTTCCTTGGTCTTGATTACTACGTCGTTGACATAGACTTGAATGTTTCAACCAAGTTGTTCCTTGAGGCAAGCCTGCATGCACCGCTGGTAGGTGGCTCCCGTGTTTTTTTAGCCCGAAGGGCATTGTGTTGTAGCAGAACACACCGAAGGGCGTTGTAAACGCTGTTTTTTCTTGATCTTCCTCCTTCATTCGGATCTGATTATAGCCTGAGTAGGCATCGAGGAACCAGAGGCGCTCGCATCCCGTGGTGGAGTGGATGATCTGGTCGATGCACGGTAGCGGGAAGTGATCCTTTGGGTAGTGCTTATTCAGAGAGGTGAAGTCCACGAACATCCACAGGATATCCGTGTCGTTTTTTGGTACCAGCACCGTGTTGGCGAGCCAAGTGCTTTCCTTGATCTCGCGTATGAACTTGGCATCGAGGAGTCTGTGGATCTCCATTCCAACTGCCTTCGCTCATGGCTCAGACAAACGCCGAATTGTTCGCTTGACTGGCCTTGCGTCGGGGTTGACGTTGAGTGCGTGCTTGGTGAATTCCCTAGGAACTCCTGGCATGTCCGCAGGACACCAGGCGAAAATTTCCCAGTGCTCACGGAGGAATTCGACGAGCGCGAGTTCCTATGCGGGACTCAAGTTGTTGGCAATGAGGGCCGTTTTGGCAAGGTACGATGGGTGAACCTGCACTTTATTTGTGTGTACTGATGAGTCAAAAGATAGATCGGGTGAACTTGGCCGGCTAAGGGGAGGCAGACTGTTGTCTGTCGACTCCTTTAGTCTCGCGAGTTCCTCCTGCATACCGAAGGACTGGGAAATTCTGTTGAATTCCCGGTCGCAACTGTTGGTCCTCTCAAAGTTCCCGTTGACTGTGATGACACCATTGGGACCTGGCATTTTCATCTGCAGGTAGGCGTAGTGTGGCACTGCCATGAACCTAGCGAACACGACGCGTCCGAGGATGCAGTGGTACTATGAGGGCCAGTCGACGACCTCGAAGTCGATGTGCTCGCGCCGAAAGTTTTTCGGCATGCTGAAGATGACGTCGAGGTTGATTTTGTCCAGGGGATACACGCCCTTGCCTGGAACGATGCCGTGGAACATCGTATTCGAGGCCTCTAGGCAAGTTAGAGGGATCCTCATTGCTCGCAAGGTACTTGCGAATATGAGGTTGATGCCGCTTCCGCCATCCATGAAGACGCGACTCATGTCGAAGCCTCCAATTTGCGCCGCGAGTATGAGGGGACAGTGGCCTGGACGAGGTACTTGAGGCGGGTGGTCGCGTTTGTTGAAGGTGATGCATGACTCGCTTTAGCTGAGGTACTCAGTGGTAGATGGTGGCGAGTGTGTGGCCAAGTTGACTTAGCGAGTGATGACCTTCTACACCCGATTGGAGGGGCGTCCTTTTTGGATCATCATGGTACCCATGGCCCTTGGGTAGGGTTCGCCTCCCTGGTGCTGGTCCGGTGCAGCTGCGTTTGGGGGCATTCCAGGTGGTGGTGGCGGAGCGCCATGTGCCACGGCGCCTAGAGCGGCTCCGTAGCCTCTTTCGACTGTGTTGCGGTTCATCCGAGCTAATCCCTCGTGTAGTTTGAGGAACTCGCGGCAGTCTTTGAGGAGATGGCTGGACTTCTTCTTTCCATCATGCTTGTCGATGTAGAAGTGCACCGTACATGGCCCGGACAGTTTGTCTTCAATGGATGTTGCGGGTGCTTCATCACGATCGTGGTGTTGCCACACTTACGTGGTCTTCCCGGAGTCGCGGTATCCACCGCTACGGTATTCGATGTTGCGGTTGTCATCGCGTCTGTCGGCGTAGCCGGCTGCGACCATGTTGACGTCGTTGCGGTTATCGTAGATGCGCATACGGTGTTTGCCTTGGCGGTCGCGTCTACGCTCGAGTTCTGCCTCCTCGTCAGAGTGAACGCGATTTTTCATCGAATCTTCTCCATCAGCCCACCGATTCGCGATTTCCATCAAGTGGTCAATGGTCTTGGGCTTTGAGCGGCCCAGCTCCTCCCTGAGCTCTATGCGGCGGATGCCGCCATTGAATGCATCAATCGCGTGATCCTCCGAGATGTTCTCTGCGGAGTTCTTGATGATGGACCACCTTTGGATGTAGGAGCGAAGCGATTCGCCTGATCTTTGTTGGCAGCATCTTAGCTCTTCGATTGATGTTGGCCGCATGTACGTACCTTTGAAGTTGCGCACGAAGCTGTAAACCAGCTCATCCCAACTGCGAATGGATCCGCGCGGGAGGTTGTTGAGCCATGCTCGGGCGGCGCCCTGCACCTGTAGCTGTAAGCATTGCATGGCTATGCTTCGACTGCCGCCATGGAGTCTGACGGAGGAGATGTGATCCTCCAGCCATATCTTTGGGTCCTATAGACCGTCAAACTTCGGGTTCTCCGATGGGAGTTTGAACCCCTTGGGCATTCACTTTTGCCTTATGGATCTGCTGAAGCATTTGGCGCCGCACAGCTCCACATCTTCCTCTTCCGAGTCAGTCGACCGAGCACGTCGCGCCCTTGATTTGTCGATCTTGCGCTGCGTGATGTCATCGCGCGCGTTGTAGTCGTGGTCATGCCGCCGTGAGCGGTGACGTCGAGACAGGTCATGACTGTCATCGCTGGATGAGGGCGAGGAGTAACGCTTTGCTAGCGCCTTGCCTTTCTTTGGCTCCGGTGTTGGCTCCTTGTCGAGGGTGGCCTCGATTAATCCCAAGCCCGCGATCGTAGATCGGTGCATGGCGGCTCGGGGGTCTCCAGCTGGTGGCTGGTTGTTAAGGAGGTACATGGTGGCCGCTGTCACCGCAGCCTGCGGCGTCTTGGGGACCTCAACATTGCCCCGTGTATCGACTGTCATAGAGCTGAAGTCGAGGACCTTTGCAGTTTCTATGCGTTCTTGCTCGGTGAGATGGGCCATCCGAGATTGCCTCTTTTTGGCAATGTACTCGTTGCCTCTTGAGGAGGATCCTCCGTGGGAGGAGAGACCTGCACGACGAAGGCTCGACTCGTCCGCTGCTTTTTTGCGCGCCTCGAGTTGCGCTTTTGTTTGTACTTGGCGCTTGAATTCTTCCTTCAGGAGCCAATGGTAGCCCATTAGCAGTTCTTGCGGAGATCCGAAGGGTAGAGGAGTGCCTCGTAGGGCCTCGCGGCAGGGAGCCCATTCTTGCTCGTTGAGCCTGATCACGATGCGTTCGCCGGTTTGCTCGTTTATTATGGTTGGAGGTTCGACTGCTCCTCCATTGTTGGCGTTGGTGCGATAGCCACAGTTACCGCCGTTAGCACCGTTGCCGCCGTTTGGCGGGTCGGTTCCATTACCGCGATTGCCCGTGTTGTCGCGGTTGGCGGAGGGGTCGCCTGCGTTGATGACGGCGCACATGAAGTGATTGGGGAAGCTGTTGCTCCCACAACTCTCAGATCTGGAACCGTAGGTTCCGTCTTTAGTGGCCAGGTCGCTCAGATCGGAGTCGCGACTGCTGTCGCTGACCGTGTTTTCGACTGTTGTCGGGGCGTTGAGCTTGCTGAGGGTGTCGATCGATGGAGGGAACCATGATGCTGGGGTAATCGACGGCGTCGTCGGCTGATCAGGCATGCGAAGTGTGCCCATCTGACCAACTTGGAAGTGGAAGCTCCCTATTGCCAGGCTGATCCCGTCGCCCACGGACTCGAAAGCCGGGCGAGTGGCTGGCGTGTGGACGGTGAAGTCGAACGCGCCGAAGAGCTGGCGAATCTCCGCTATTGCAGAGTTGTAGATCACGGTTGATGGGCTCGAAGAAGCCGCAACATCAGCACTCCCAATTCCCACAGACGGCGCCAATTGACGAGGGTTTAACTCATCAATGCCCATTGTTATGGACTTGGGTTTTGGAGAAGGAGGGAGCACTGGAGACATCTATCGGCTAACAAACAAGCACATAGGGGACTCAAAGATTTACCCAGGTTCAGGCCTCGTAGAGGTCCCTACTCCTACTTGTCTGCTCGTGGAATTATCAAAGGAATCGAGGATTACAATGGTGCGCAGATGCAATCTGGCAAGGGTTGTGGAAACTAGGGTTGCGTGTGTCCTCCTCGCTGCCCCCTCCTAGCCTTTATATAGAGAGGCTAGGTCTCGGGTAGCAGGTCAAGTCGGTTACAGGTTAGGTTTTTTCCCTTTAAACTTTCTATCTTTAGCTTCTTCTTGTTCTTCAAGCAATCGAGAGTCCGTAGGTTACTCGAGTTCTTCATTTTGGCCCTGGTGACACTGTGGGCCTCCATGTATTCAGGCCATATATACCAAGCTCGAGTACCTGTAGGGTATACCCATGTTAGGAAGTGACTAAGGAATGGTCCTTGGTCATTCAAATTAGGAATAGCATTGAGTACAAAATCGATGGTTGAAAGGAAGAAAAGGATGGTCATCATCCACTATGTCTTGACATAGGTTCTATCCTAGAAACTATGATGAAACTCATCATAATAAGATCCAAGGAGAAAAGTTCAGAAGTGATTAAGTATGAATTAGTGAACATTGAGCTAAGTATGTCCACAGTGTCTGATGAGAACTGTAGACATGTTTTACAATATCCATGAAGGATGGCATACCTTAAAAGCATAAAGGGTTATGTTATAAAAGCATGTGTTAACCATAAAAATTGGAAATCTCTGCATCAATAATACTGACTAAAGTCAAATAGGAAGCATGGTGGCAAATATAAAAAAATGCACATAGTGCACTAGTGTTTCGATAACTACATTTAGAATGAAAGTATAATGATACTATCTAAAAGTGATGTATAATGTTGTGGCGGGACATGTTCGTCTTATCGCAGAGAGTGTGTCCTAGGGCACAGTGTCCATGAGAAACAGAACATGTTTTAGAATGCATCTCTTCATAAAGGAAAGGATCAATGATATTGATCATTGGGTTTTCCCCACTAGTGCTTTACTAAATAAAGTAAGATTCGCAAATGTACCCTACATCATGTCTAGAGAAATTTACGAATTACTTGTTATTTTATCAGAACATGGCATACCTACGAACTACGAAGGAAAGTGATGGTAAACTAAAGTTATGAGAAATCCTAGACATAAATTCACATAAGATTAGAAAGTAAAGGGTTACTAAATATTGTCAAGTAAGGAGGTTACTTGATTTTTCCAAAGCACCACATGGTCACGGTGGAAAATGTGAAAGACAAAGCATGATTCAACATGAATAATGTCTTGGACAAATTCAAAAGAATTTGATTCAGGAGTGCTGAAGTATGATGGATTTAATGCTAGTAAAGTGCTAGTGTCTCGTAAAAGGGAACCTCTCAATTTGATAATTGATCAAGGGATTTTGAAGTTATTCAAAGTATTGATAGGATGTGCAAGTTGCATGAAATTGAGTGGGAGCTATAAAAGTCTTCCTATATAATATGTGAATGACATATTTTTGAGTGGGAGCAATATAAGCCTCGGACTCAAATATGTAGGGAACATATTTTGAGTGGGAGCTTAATTCTTATATGTATATGACACATTGAGAATGAAAGGACAAGCGATAATGAATAATGATTCATAAAAGGGGTAAAGTAGAGAAGAAAAATCTCTCTCTATATATATATTACAAAATTATGTTGGAATGTATTCCTAAAGGAGATTCTAAGGTAGCTTTGAAATAGGAAGTAACTAAGGAATGGTCCTTGGTCATTCAAATTAGGAATAGCATTGAGTACAACATCGATGGTTGAAAGGAAGAAACGATGGTCATCATCCACTATGTCTTGACATAGGTTCTATCCTAGAAACTATGATGAAACTCAACATAATAAGATCCAAGGAGAAAAGTTCAGAAGTGATTAAGTATGAATTAGTGAACATTGAGCTAAGTATGTCCACAGTGTCTGATGAGAACTGTAGACATGTTTTACAATATCCATGAAGGATGGCATACCTTAAAAGCATAAAGGGTTATGTTATAAAAGCATGTGTTAACCTTAAAAATTGGAAATCTCTACATCAATAATACTGACTGAAGTCAAATAGGATGCATGGTGGCAAACATAGAAAAATGCACATAGTGCACTAGTGTTTCGATAACTACATTTAGAATTAAAGTATAAGGATACTATCTAAAAGTGATCTATAATGTTGTGGCGGGACAAGTTCGTCTAATCGCAGAGAGTGTGTCCCAGGGCATAGTGTCCATGAGAAATTTCGCATTGACGAATCTAATGTCACTGCTGACTCCTAGAAACCGACCTCACTCTGTTGCCATAACTAATATACATACACAACAAAGTATCATGAGATGATAAAGGTATTAATATGAATCAAGGTGACATTAGTAAGTTGCAAAGGATACGGGGCTATAAAGTCTAGACCCTAGACTCAACCTCTTCCATGAGAATGCATGATCATAAGTACCGGGTTATATGGTACCGATGATTAGTAAACAAATACAACTAGTTTATTTGTACTCTAGTGCAAGCGAGAGACTATTGGAAATATGCCCTAGAGACAAATAATAATATGGATTATTATCATATTTCATAAAGTTTATGATTAAGTTTTATATCATGCTATAACCGTATTGATAGGAAACACCGATACACGTGTGATATATAAACAACCAGTAGTTCCCAGAGAAACTCTAGTCGCTGGTTCTTTGGTCAATACATGATCAAGGTTTCCTGATCATGTGGCATTTATGCCAGTTGACAATGGAGTCACCTCATTACGAGAATGAGATGATGAGCTATACACAATCTAAGCATCGTGATCCGATCATGTCACGAAGTTCAAGTCATGATGATTAGAAAAAGGCATAGTGTCTTATTTCTTAGACCGTGAGACCATATCAATCGTTGTCACCCGAGAATACTTTGTAGCATCAAACATCACATGCGTGAGTAGTGATCATGATTGATGTGTTCATGTATTCAGAGGGGCATGTAGAAACATTATGTGTCAAGAAAGCGATTTGTCCATCCACTTGACGGAAAGATACTCGAGGGCACACTCGGAGAAGTTATATCCAAACAGCTGCGCAACGTGTGACTAGGTCATGGGGATATCACTTACCGGAACGAGTCAAGTAGCATTTATCGGTAATGAGATTGAACACTACATGGTGATTTCACTGATCATTTCTCGGACAATGCCAGTATCAAAGAGACAAAGGAAATAGAACACGACGTTCATGGTTCAAATGAGGAAAGATTCATGGAATGCACATGGGTCACCATGGACATCCAGTCCCACTATTGATCATTGGTATGAGAGGGATCTCTACCATGTCCGGAGTGTTCCCGAACCGTGGGGTTATCACGCTTAAAGGCTTGATGATGCTCGGAGATCATTTTTGTACATTCCGAATCATCGAAGAATAAAGAGAGAGAAAACCAGAATGAGTTTCAGTAAGTATGGAGTATGTCCGGAGTGGGTGGAAAGGGTTACATAGCCACGGGGATTGAATAATATGTATGTAAATGTTAAATATTGATTTAATCATTTATTTATAATTATTTAATAAACTAAAAATGAATTAAAAGGTCAAATACCTAATTGGGCCAAAATCTAGAGGAAAAAGGGCCCATGAGGGAAAGACAAAAGAGGAAGAGAGAGAGTGGGTGGCCGGCTGGGCCAAGGGACCCGCGTGGGGCCCACTTGGGCCCTGGCTGGCGGCGGACAACCCCTCCTCCCCCCTCCTTTATTTAGTCCCACATGGCTAAGGCAATTAACTATGTGGGGGTTTTCCCCTATATATTGTGAGGTATTTTGACAAAATAAATACAAAATAATCAATAAAAGGTTCCGTCTCTTTTGGGGGGACCTCTAGTTGGCATTATCTCTCTATCTCTCTCCCACAATCATGGTCCCAAGTCAGGACTACTAATGACCCACAAGTATAGGGGGTGTATCGTGGTATTTTCGATAAGTAAGAGTGTCGAACCCAACGAGGAGCAGAAGGTGTTGATGAGTGGCTTGGAGCAGGAATTCTCTGTAAATACTTAGCGAACGGATTGTTAAGGGTTTTTAATAATGCAGGTAAATAAAGTATGAGTAAATAAAAGACAATAACAATAGATGCAGTAAGTGGCCCAATCCTTTCTTTAGCAAAGGAAAAGCCGGTTGTATTACTTAAGATGACCAAACATTCTCTAGGACACACGGGAATATCATCAAGTGCTTTCGCTTCATATAGTGTTGTGTGGGTGAACCTGTGCTAATGTACCGACCTTCCTAGGACTAATACATACTTGTGATTATACCCCTTCCAAGAATCCACAAGTACAAGAAAGTAATTAAGGTAGAAACCTAACCACAACTTTAAACTCTAAGACCCTAACGTCCCTTGTGCAAAGGTTTCCTGACGGGGGTTTAGGTTTCTGTCACTCCGGTAACCCCTACGATTAGTAGCCAAATACACAATGCATTCCCCTAGGCCCATAAAGGTGAAGTGTCATATAGTCGACGTTCACATGACACCACTAGAAGAATAACACCACAACTTAAATAACAAACTATTGAATCTTTCTCAACACAATTCCACTACTAACAACATAACTTCTCCCATATACTCAGGAACTAAACGAACTACTCACAAGACATCATATGGATCAAGATCAGAGATGGTATAATGATAAGCAACAATCTGAACATAACAATAATTCAATGGTTCACTCAATAGCATCAACTATAAGGAGTAATCAACACCGGGAAAGTTTCCCCTAAGAACTATGCAAGATTCAACCCAATTGTTATAGCGGTATGGAGTGATGATGATGGTGCTAGTGGATATCATGGTAGTGATGATGATGATGAGCCCGATGAAGTCCAGCTTGATGGTGGTGTTGATGGTGACAATCTCCCCTCTCCGGGAAGGAATTCCCCCGGTAGAATTCTGTCTACCGGAGAGATCTTTCTCTCTCGGTAGTTTTCCACCTAGCAGAGGTGGCGGAATCTTTCTATGGTCCCTCCCTCGGTATTAGGGTTCCGTGGGGATAATATATGCCGAGGGAGAGCACAGGTGGGCAGGTGGCCAAACCACTGTGGCTGCCTAGGGTTGCCCGCGCCAGGGGGTGGTGTGGGCCCCTTGTGGCCCATCTCCACTCCCCCTTCTGGCAATCTTCGTCTTCTGGAAAAATAGAATTTTCCATGTATTTTCCTAGATTTTCTGATCTTCGTGAATTTCGCCTCCAAACTGCCCCTTTTCCATCAGAATCCTGACTGTAGCGGTCCATGCTCCAAAAGTCATCAACCATGCAAAAACAGATGAAATAACATAAGTATCATCTCTTAATATGAAATATATCAATGAATAACAGTAAATTATGATATAGAATAGTGATGCAAAATGGACATATCAACTCCCCCCAAGCTTAGACTTTGCTTGTTCCCAAGCGAAAACTGAGCTCAATAAACATGACCTCAGGTTTATGGAGTGAAGAGTCGATAAAAGAATACGGACAAGAAACATCACATTCATCAATACATAAATCATAATAGAAGACAAATCACTATTATATAACTTATCTTGCAATAAGTAAAGGAAACACCATAAAGATACATAAAGTAAATAACAATTGGTAATGGCAAACTCAGCTCTTGGTCGAAGAATAGCTAACAATTTGTAGGAGTTCACACATAAAGGGTTTTCAATGGTAGCTTTCAAAGTAATAAACACTAAGATAAGAGCAATGTCCAAAACAAGGAACATAAGAAACATGATTGAATAAATCATCATATGAATGAATGAAACACAACAACTCAAAATACTTGCTTGAGATAGAAGGGAATAGGTTTACTGACTCAACTTAAAAGGTAAAAGATACGCCCTTCGTAGAGGGAAGTAAGGATTTCAAGTTTCATAAAGAGCTTCCAAAAATTATGGTACTTATTAGCTTTCAGCTCTCATTGCCCCTATCATAGGCATCTTTAGGTGATTAAGGTTAAAGTGATCAAATATGAGGATATGCTTGACAAGTTGTAAGTTGAAAATCTCATGTCCCTTGAATACGAGGGCCGCTCCTCATGCTACTTAAGTTTAGTTACCGGTAAGTTCTTGTCATAGTAAGTATATGAGTATCATAGAGAACCGCAAACGGGGTACCCCTTGCCCGATGATACGGAAGAATCCCCATATCAAAATCCCAAGGCAAGAAGACAACGAGCATCGTAGCAATCTTCTTATTTACCATGGGAAAATGGTGCTTTTTTTTTCTCTCTTTCCTCTTTTCTCATCTCTTTTTTTCTTTTCTCTTTTCTCAATCTCTATGCTTCATAGATTGCTCATTATGGTTATGCTGCAGGTTTCCACCATGATTAGGCATGGATTAGACTAGCAGCCCAGGCGTTTCTCTAACACACATACATAACTCCATGGACTTACAAGCTCCCTTTCATTTCACACCAACGACATCCATAAAGAAAAGAGCATGATATCAACAAAATAAAGTGCAATGTTGAAAGCGTTCCCCATGACAACATGGTTCTGCTAATGCACAACTTACAAAGCGCAAGCATATACGCAACATAGATGGGAACAATGGTTCAAGTTTATTAAGTGCAAGAAAGTAAAGTGTTCCATCAAGTTCGTGAGAGCTTTAATCATTAATTTTCACATAACAAGTTTAATTCGGAAGGTAGATAAAAACATGAATTTACTTGGAATAGCAATAGTGCTAGTAGGTAGGTATGGTAGATACAAATGGCATAGGTTTTGGTTTACACATTGGATGCACGAGAAGCATACCCTCTCAGTACAGGTTTTTGGCTAGCAAGGCTAGGTTGCAAGCATAAGAGTTGAAGGAAACAAAAAAACATACAAGTGATAAAAAACATGCACTCTTCCTTGGAAGCACAAAATATCTTAACTAGAGAATACTAAACTTATGAGCAAATCAAGAAAGAAAGATGATGAAATTATAATTCTTTAGAGTACTTTTTATCTTTTTCATTCAATTCTCAAAAATAGTGCTGCTACTGACCAAGCCAAGTTTGCCAAAACCAACTAAATTAACTCAATGATCCCAAAGTGATACCAATACTAACAACAAGATCAATCATATAACATGAATTGAAAACTAATATAAGATATGCAAAAGAGTAAATGAAAGAACTTCTCATTAATATTTCATAACGGCAACTCACACCAAGGGATACATAGATATCTAACGAGAGGGGGGACACTTCCATAATGCAAACCATCCTACATGATAACTTCTCTATTCATGATATGACTTTACTAAAAAGGTAAAAAGATAGAAGATAGTGATGTGATACCGCGGCACTCCCCCAAGCTTGGAACAAACTAAGGGGATGCCAAAACCTGATGACGGATTACTCCTTCGGTGGTGGTGGTGTTCTCTCGATTGGAGCGAGGAAATCTTCTAGTATCTTGTGAAGCCTGTTATTCTTCTGTTGAAGCATATCCACCTTCCTCCTCAAGACTCGGTACTTGTCGTAGAACTCATCGGTTACTCGTAGAGCTTCCACTACTGCAGGGCAGTGACTGAGATCTAGAGTTGGAGGTATTATCCCCTTCATGCCTGCAGTCATGTCTTTTACTTCCTCCCCGAAGTTCTGGTCCATGTCTTCGCACCTAGTTGCGATACTTTCTTGTTTCACCCGTCCCATAAGAATCTCCTGCACAAGATTGCGATGGAGTTCACGACAGTGTCGCAGCTCGTAATCCTTTGAAGATGAACCCATGAACGACATCTGAACAAAACAGATCAAAACAAAAACCACAACGAGAACACGATATACGAACCTCGGGGGATCCGGGGGATTATATATTACGAAGTTTTACAAGATAAGGAAGGCACTGGGAGAAAACGGGTAGGAGACTGACATGGGTATGCCCAATAGGCACCCAACTACAGCGTACCTGGTGCGGCTCGACGGAAGGCCCACTCGACAAATTGCCAAGGTCCACGATGCCTATGACGTTTCGAGTGGTATGAAGCCCACATGGACACGGACTCCCAAACGCACAAGACAATGAAGTCTCAATACTAGAGTTTGAATCTAACTTGTAACCAACTTGTATTGGTATCTGAGACCTAGCCTCCCCATATATAAAGATTAGGAGGGTCCAACGAGAAGGCAATCGCGACTCCCACAATATAGAATAGATCTAGACGCCGCAATAGACAGATCTATGATCTCTCATAATCCACCGCCATCGGCGACCTTGTAATTCTTCGAATTATCATCAATCAAGAGCAGACAAGCAGGAGTAGGGTCCTCTACGAAGCCTGAACCTAGGTAAACTAGCGTCCCTGTGTGCTTGTTTGCTAGCCGATCGAGATATCCAACACTCCCCAATTCCTCTAACCTAAGTCTATAACAATGGGCATTGATGAGTTAAACCCTCGTTAATTGGCGCCGTCTATGGAAACCAGGAGCGCTGATGTTACGATCTCGACGGCCCCATCACCTGCGGTCTATGATTCGTCCGCTTCTGGATCTACTTCAACGCATCCACCTCATCATCAATAAGTACGCGACTTCGTCGTCGTCAAAAGTTCCCCCGACTCGGTGCAGTCAAAGGAGACAGCGGCGCCACCCTCCACGTCGTGCCAGGCTAGATCACGTCCGCCAGAGAACAAAGATCGCTTCAACTGCAGCTGCTAGGAGTTTTCTTGGATGGTTCGGCGACCTAACGACCTGCAGAATCGAGTTGTACTGGGATGTGCATCTTTGGAAAGGCTAGCTGCCTGATGACCGGAGCGGATCGTTTGATCCAAAAGAAGATTCGATCAACATGTGCTAATTAATTCTCCTAGAAGCATACAAAAATTATGCACGTACGGTGCTCAAATAGAAAAGGAATCAAAGAAGCAGCAAGGCATGGAGCGATACAATACTCACAACGTGCAATCGGTGGCACGACAGTTAAGCTGGTTCTGGAACTAGAAGAAGTGGCGCTTATGTGAGGCAGTGCATGTGATCAATCAAGGCAGTCGCGCGATGCATCCAGACGCGTACAGTAACTCATAAGAGAGATAAAGATTCACGATATTCAAGATGACCACATCAAGCTTTTGGATAAAGCAGGAGCCCGAGCTCGGTTTGGACACAGCACGTGTTGCTCCAGTCCATAGCAAGGTTATTTTGTCTATGCAATCTCACATGAAAGAGCAGCTAATAAGGAAAAAAAAAGAGTATTTGGTTGGATTTAGCCATACTAGCAGCTTGGCACGTACGCTGCAAAGAAATCTTCAAGAAAAGTAGCAGCTTGGTACTGGTAGGTACGTTGCAAAGAAAATCTTCAACCAAAAAATATCCAATTGTGGCAAATTTTACTCGGCAACACAGAAAAATTCTACTAGCCAAAACATGCGCGATTTATCACATGTGGCCGCAACTAATAGCTCTATGCCCGGAAACTGCGGTCATTTGCTGCTGCATCGATTTCGGGTTCATCGCTGACTCCACCGTATGACCGTCTGCGGTCTTCGGCTGCATCGACCTGCCGCCCGGCGACTCCGTCCGCTGCGTCGACTACATCGACCACTTCGACTCCACACCCGAGGACTGTGCCGCGCAAACTGTCGCGGTGTTCGGATGCGACGACCTGTTGCAGTTTTTGACTGTGATGGCCCGCTAAGTTTTCGGATGCGCCGAATCCACCATGTAACCCGTTACCGTCGTCGGCTACGACGACCTGCTACAATCTTCGGTTGCGACAACACGCTACCTCCATCTGCTTCGGCGACACACTGCCGCGTTGACTCCAGTCCACCATATCGGCTCACGAACATCGTCTCGACTCCATCAACCACCTCGAAGCTACACTCGGGGGCTCCTTCAGATCTGGCGGCCCACTACGGTCTTCGGATCCATCGACCCGTTGCGGTCTTCGGATGTAGCGACTCGGGGGCTCCCTCGACACCGGCGACCCGCTACGATCTTCAGCTCTAGCGACTCAGGGGCTCCTCCCTCTACGGCGACCCGCCACATCCTTTGACTCCGGCGACCTTCTGCAATCTTCGGAAGCGGCGACCCGATGCGGTCTTCGACTGATATGGCCCGCTACGGTCTTCGGATGCGGCAACTCGTCATCACCACGCGACTTCGGTTCGCCGTGTAACCCGCTGCCACGTCGACTCTATTTACCACGCGACTCGCCGGTGCATCGACTCCGTCCGCTGTGCGACTCCACGTCCACCGTTTCGGGAGTCGTCCTCGACCACGACCCGACGGTCGCATCGGATCACGCGACTCATTCAACATGGCAACTACCAATAAAGCTAAGTTTGCCTCTACTTAGAGCTGATTTTTTATAACTCGCACTCGAAACACTAGGGGGTTGCGCCCTCTTTGAGTAACATAATGTGCCATCTATTATATGCACTCGAGCACCTCATACGCGACAGCCCGAGTAGCTGATTTTGCCTGATCGTCGAATCCTTGAACTCCGAGTACCTCGGCAAGGTACTGAGACTAAGGGTAATTAGGCTAACGAAAAGGCCTAGCATACAGTGCAAAAGTGTTGACTCGATTGGCACCAGAATTATACTTTACAAGCCAACATGCAAATATTCTTTACAAGATGCAAGTACTTCACAATTCCTTAATGTCTTATGCATCTTACAAGGATGTCGACTGCGTCGAGCTATTCTATCGGGTCCTCCAACAGGAGTCGACAAAACAACTGGCTACGACATACACTCAAGACCCGAGTTGAGTCCCTCCTCGGATGGTTGCATCGCTTGATGCTACACACACGCGACGTTGGCTGCACACCCGATAGAAGTGACTGCGTCGAATCCATCCGCATCATCGACTCACCTTGCTAGAATTCCTGGATTCTCCGTGCATTATTTTCAACTGCGTCTACAAGATACAAGTCTCGAGTCTCTGGCCGAGTCTATGACTCCGTCAGACACTCGGGGGCTACTCCAAACTGGAGCGTTGGACGCGCATATACAAGATTTTCGAGTGGCATGCTCCGGATCCTCACTCGAATCCACGATTCGACTAAGGACTCGGGGGCTACTCCCATAGGGAGCGCTGGTCGCGCATTCGAAAAAGCACCGGTGTTGATGGCATTCGCAATATCATCCGAAGTACTTCCAGATAATTTTGTCTATGCAACTGATGACTACAAGTTTCTGCTCGAGTTTATGACTCGACCAGACACACGGGGGCTACTCCCATAGGGAGCGCTGGTTGCGCACCCTATAGAAAACAAAAGATTCACAGTACAGTCCATTGTGTCGACTGTGTCCACAATATTGACTCGCTTACAGCAATCGAACGCATTGGCGACTTCGCCTACTATACACTACAATGTTAAGTTCAGAGACAACGTCTCCTTGTCCACATGAATCATCTCTGCAATGACAAAATTCAGATGTCGCGCTTACAGCGTGAAGATAAGACCCGAATAAGGCCTGGCAACGCATCTGCTGCGCTCTACCAGAAATAATTCGTGCCTGCAGGTACGGTGAAATAAGCCTTGATGGACATGTCGAGTTCTCACACTTATACACTGGGATTCGACTCTATAAGACCTCCGCGGCCTGAGTCGAATTACGCTAGCAATTTCTGAATTCGAGTCCGGGGACTCGAGTTTAAGTAGGTAGCGTTGTTTTTGCCCTAGAGCAATTAACTGGTCCCGATCCATCGAGCGCACCAGGCATGTTTACCAACATCCCTATGAACTACTACAAATTCGACTGACTCGAGGTACTTCCGGGTGAAGTGCTTCACACTCGACATAATTATCGACTCCGGCATCGTAATGCGAAGATCAAGACTTCTGAGTCTCCACCCGAATCTACGATTCGTATGGACACTCGGGGGCGACTAACATGGGTATGCCCAATAGGCACCCAACTACAGCATACCTGGTGCGGCTCGACGGAAGGCCCACTCGACGAATTGCCAAGGTCCATGACGCCTATGACGTTTCGAGTGGTATGAAGCCAATATGGACACGGACTCCCAAACGCACAAGACAATGAAGTCTCAATACTAGAGTTTGAATCTAATTTGTAACCAACTCATATTGGTACCTGAGACCTAGCCTCCCTATATATAAAGGCTAGGAGGGTCCAACGAGAAGGCAATCGTGACTCCCACAATACACAATAGATCTAGACGCCGCAATTGATAGATCTATAATCTCTCATAATCCACCGCCATCGGCGACCTTGTAATTCTTTGGATTATCATCAATCAAGAACAGACAAGTAGGAGTGGGTCCTCTACGAGGCCTGAACCTGGGTAACCCTTGTGTCCCTGTGTGCTTGTTTGCTAGCCGACCGAGATATCCAACGCTCCCCAATTCCTCTAACCTAAGTCCATAACAATGGGTATTGATGAGTTAAACCCTCGTCAGAGACGGAGTCCGAGGTGGCCACACAACCTGCTTTGGCCTTGGCAGCGCCAGGTGGTGTGAACCACCAACCGCTTCTGTCCCTCTTTTGCTTTGTTTCTTTCCTTGTTGGATAAAAACTCCAAAAATATAACTGGATAGAAGTTTCGTGGAACTTTTCTTAGTAGAACTGTTACCTATTCTAAAACAGACTCTGCAAGTCTCTGAACTTGGTATTTAGTAGATTCTTCCGGAGTCACCGCTTGAATAACATCAATATCTTCATATTCATACACATGTTGCTCGAGTCATGAAACATTTCACTTTCTTATTACACCATTTTCTCCAATAACCTGGAAATTTCTTTCACACAATTCTCATTAGCAACATTAGTGTAAGCGAGGTAATAAACCTTTTAAGTCCAATTTCAATTAAAATCCATCAAAACATAAGCTACTGAAGCGACTCCTTCCGAACACCCAAAAAAAATCAAAAAGGAAATCAATTTAAGAGGCAAATGCAAGAGTGGCAAAAATCTGTCAAAACAGACCAGCAGGTAAAGATCAATTTTTTCAAGAATCTTCTGTTGCTCAAATCAAAAAGTGCATAACTAACTAAAGTCAAATAACAACCTGGGGCAGAATCACAAACAATTACAGCTCAATCCGACGTACAAAAATCTCTCACGAATGTTTACGGTGAAGCACAAAAATCTATTTCGGGACAGCAACTTCTCCAAATCTTACTTCTCTCTCATTAGAGGTTGATCTTGACACAAAAACAAAAAAAAGGATAAGGAGAGGTTATTACCGAAGTAATAACTTCCAAGACTCAAATAAACAAAAACAACTGAAAGAACAACTAAATTGGGTTGTCTCCCAAAAGGCTCTTTCTTTATAGCCATTAAGATGGGCATGATAATTTCAATGGTGCTCACATAAGAATATGAATTGAAGTGAAAGAGAGCATTAAGAAGCAAAAATACACATGTTTAAGTCTAACCCACTTCCTATGCAAGGGAATTTTGTAAGCAAACAAATTGTTGAAGCCAGGGACTGCTAGCATAGGAAGGCAAAACAAGTGAAACATAAAGACTTTCAGCATAAAGCGAGGAAACTTAATATTATTGAGATGCATTAGAACAGTGCCCCCTCTCTCATAATAACTTTAAGTATCATGCATAAATTTAATGATATAACTATCACAAGAACAGTTGTAGCAATGATTACTTATCATAACAGAAAACACAGGGACACTAGCTCTCATAACACTACTTTGTGAAACAATATTAGGGATATCTTTACAAAGGATAGTGTGTCCCTCTTCTACATATTTAGTGACAAAGTCTTTCATATTTGCTATTATAGGTTCATCATCCATTTGTTTATCAGGTTCAATAGCTGTATTTGTACTTTCATTAACCATACTAGCTATCATAGAATGTTCCTTTACTTTAACTAGGAAAGGTATTTTCTCAATGTAAGGTGCAGGTAAAACATGATTAGCAGTATAAACTTCAGTATTTATTGTAGGAACACTAATAACAATGTCTTTATAAGGTGCATGATACTTATTCCACTTCTTTTTAGGAACTTCAATATAGGAAGCAAAAGCCTTAAAATAAGCTGCAATTGCTTGAGAGTCTAAACCATAAGCATTTTTAATATTCTGAAAGTCATCAGTTCCCATAAAAGATTCAATGCATTTATAATCATAATTTAAACCTAACTTTCTTCCTTTGTCATTATCCCATGCTTCAGCATTGTCTTGAATACGATCTAGAAGATCCCATTTAGCTTCTTACTACATGCGTGTAAATGATCCAGCACACGAGGCATCCAATAAATCCTTATCATGAAGAGAAAGCCTTGCATAAAAGTTATTGATAATAATATTGCGAGGGAGCTCATGAATAGGACATTTGAGCATTAGTAACTTCAATCTCCCCCAAACTTGAGCTATACTCTCTCCATCAAGAGGCCAAAAGTTGTATATTTGATTCCGATCTTTATGAGTCTCACTAGGAGGATAAAATTTTGAATAAAAGAGAGGCACTATTTCCTCCCATTCAAGAGATTGGCCATTCTTCAGGAGCTTATACCATTCCTCATCTCTTCCTTTTAGTGATAATGAGAATAACTTCTTCTTGACTTGATCTGTTGTAATACATACACACTTAAACAACCCGCATAATTCATGTATAAAGAGAAAATGATCACTGGGATGGACAGTTCCATCTCCAAAATAGTAGTTATCCATAACACGATCAATAATTCTTGTAGGTATTTTAAAAGTATCATTCTTAGCAGGTGGTGATTCATCTACTACCTTAGCAGTGGTAGTAGCATTACGAAATAAGAAACTCAGCGAATTATCCATATTGAAATAAAGAAACTAACAAACGTAAACAATACTCACAGTAGAAGTTTCCTTTACCAGTTCCACTCTCCAATAGTGCTTCACTCCCTGGCAACGGCGGTAGAAAATAGTCTTGATGACCAACAAGTATAGGGGGTGTATCGCAGTATTTTCGATAAGTAAGAGTGTCGAACCCAACGAGGAGCAGAAGGTGTTGATGAGTGGCTTGGAGCAGGAATTCTCTGTAAATACTTAGCAAACGGATTTTTAAGGGTTTTTGATAATGCAGGTAAATAAAGTACAAGAAAATAAAAGACAATAATAATAGATGCAGCAAGTGGCCCAATCCTTTGTTTAGCAAAGGACAAGTCGGTTGTATTACTTAAGATGACCAAATGTTCTCGAGGACACACGGGAATATCATCAAGTGCTTTCGCTTCATATAGTTGATTAATCTTCTTTAGTTTGCTAAGTGTTGTGTGGGTGAACCTGTGCTAATGTACCGACCTTTCTAGGACTAATACATACTTGTGATTATACCCCTTGCAAGCATCCGCAAGTACAAGAAAGTAATTAAGGTAGAAACCTAACCACAACTTTAAACTCTAAGACCCTGACGTCCCTTGTGCAATGGTTTCCTAATGGGGGTTCAGGTTTCTATCACTCCGGCAACCCCTACGATTAGTATCCAAATACACAATGCATTCCCCTAGGCCCATAAAGGTGTAGTTTCATGTAGTCGACTTTCACATGACACCACTAGAAGAATAACACCACAACTTAAATAACAAACTATTGAATCTTTCTCAACACAATTCCACTACTAATAACATAACTTCTCCCATGTCCTCAAGAACTAAACGAACTACTCACAAGACATCATATGGATCAAGTTCAGAGATGATATAATGATAAGCAACAATATGAACATAACAATAATTCAATGGTTCACTCAATAGCATCAACTACAAGGAGTAATCAACACCGAGAAAGTTTCCCCTAAGAACTATGCAAGATTCAACCCAATTGTTACAGCGGTATGGAGTGGTGATGATGGTGCTGGTGGAGATGATGGTGGTGGTGATGATGATGATCCCTATAAAGTCCAACTTGATGGTGGTATTGAGGCAACGATCTCCCCTCTTTGGGAAGGAATTCCCTCGGCAGAATTCTGTCTACCGGAGAGATCTTTCTCTCTCTGTAGTTTTCCGCCCCGCAGAGGCCGCGGAATATTTTTGTGGTCCCTCCCTCGGTATTAGGGTTCCGTGGGGATAATATACGCTAGAGGGGAGAGCCTGGAGTGGGCCAGGGTGGCCAAACACCTGCTGGCATGGCCTAGGGCTTCCCACGCAAGGGGGTGGTGTGGGCCCCCTATGGCCCATCTCCACTCCCCATTCTGGCAATCTTCGTCTTTTGGAAAAAATTAATTTTCCATGTATATTCCCGCATTTTCTGATCTTCGCGAATTTCGCCTCCAAACAGCCCCTTTTCCATCAGAATCCTAACTGCGGTGGTCCATGCTCCAAAAGTCATCAACCATGCAAAAACAGATGAAATAACATAAGTATCATCTCTTAATATGAAATATATCAATGAATAATAGTAAATTATGATATAGAATAGTGATTCAAAATGGACGTATCAACTACGCAAGTAGGAGAATTCTTCACCGTAGAGCGACGTTGCTCTACGGGATTCGAATCTAGAAGGTTTACTTCCACAACTACCGCTAGATCAGAAGATCGGGAGTCATCGTCAAGCACCGGACGTGTGTAACTCCCTCAGAGGTGCAACATATGGGGCACTAGGAGTCATCGGAGCCGCAGGAGCCGAAGGACTTCAACACGACCCCGAGGTCGGTGTCGTAGGACTACATCAACCACGCTCCCCTGAGCGTTGACAATGCTTTTCGGTCTTCATGGGTAAGTTCGCGAAAATCCCCTCCCGTTATTGCATTACTAATAGATAGGTCCTGGCATTAGGGTTCTTGGCGTAGGATTTTTTTTGTTTTTGTACACGAACCCCAATAGACCAGCCCACCCGGCTGCCCCAGCCGGCCAGCACCTCAATTTTTCCGATTTCCTTTATAAATTTAGTCCCACATGGGACACCCAAAGGGGAGGGTACACCTCCCTCCAACTATATAAAGGGGTGCCCATGGGAGGGATTAAAACACACCAACAAATATTCTCAGAAGGCATCTTTCCTTAGAGAAAAACCCCACTCTCAGTCGCCTTTGTAGTTGCACGGTCCAGGAGAAGGACTATACACTCAAAATCAACACCATTGTGGCTACCCGTTGTGCTGCAGTGATTCCAGCCAGGAGGTATACTTCCGCAACCTCGGTAGGAGTCAAGAGTCCGGAAGTCATCGTATTGCACCATATGTGTGTGATATCTTAGGGAGCTGATGTGAGCACCGACTAGACCATCTAGAAAGGACCTGGACAGGGGTGATGTGCGAGGAGCTTCATGACCTTGAGGTCGGACGGGTACTACTACACCATCCATGCTCCTGCATGAGCATAATGCTTTCTCTATCTTCAAGGGTACATTACTACATTACTTACTAGTAGATCATGGGTGTTAGGGCATTCCAACATAGTATAAAAAATTATCTGCTACGGAAACCCTTCAGCAATATCATACTTCAACTCCTCTTTCGAATCAACGATTCGAATACGGACACACGGCTACTCCCATAGGGAGTGCTGGCCGCGCATTCGACAAAATACGGTAGATGATTGCATTCGCATGGCTACACCAACTGTAAAGTCCCGATCTGATTCTACGTCTCGAACAAGAACTCGAGGCTACTCCCATAGGGAGCGTTGGTCGCGCACCCTATGAAAACATGGAAACATGAGGATATTCATTCATCCGAACCTCTATGTTGACTGCATCCGCAGAGTGAGTTCAACGCATATGCAATCGAACCCCTTTGCAACCCCGCCCGACTATGACATCAAACTAAGAGACGGTGTCTCCTGGGCCACCTGAATCACCTCTGCGTTGGCAAAACATTCTGATTATACATCTATGATATAAAGATAAGACCTCTAGATATCATCTGATGGCCTGGCACCCGCATCCGCTGCGTTCTACCGGTTAATATTAGACCAACTGATCTAATGAAAAATCCTGACGGATGCGTTGGGTACATAATCATTATCATCATAATTCGACTCAGTAATACCTCCGCGGCATGAGTCGAATTACGCCAACAATTTCTGAATTTGAGTCCAGGGACTCGAGTTTGAGTAGATGACGTTGTCTTTGCCTGAGAGCAATTAACTAGTCCAGATCGGCCCGATGAGCCAGGAACATACAACATCAATCCCTATAACCTTAAGAACATGACCCAATAAATCTTTCGGGTGGATATCACCCACTTTGGGCAATAGAAGACTTCATAGTCTCCACTCAAATCTACGATTCGAATGGATACTTGGGGGCTACTGATATGGGTATGCCCTACAGGTGCCTAAAGTTGGCCTACCCGGTTTGGTCCAGTGGAGGCCAACAAGATGAGCCATGTCCGGTATTGAAGCCCATGAAGGATCGGGTGACCTAGGCCCATGAAGAACGCAACTACTTGGAGGATACGACAAAGAATAGATAGAAATTTTAAAGGAAACCCTAATTTGTAACCGACTCAGTGGTATACTAAGACCCGGCCACCTCATATAAAGGCTCGGAGGGAACCATGAGAAGGCACTACCACAAACCCTAGCACATACACCCGCCAGATTACATCTACGCATCATCACCATCAAGGCACCCTTGTAACCTTCGGTTCCTCTTCAAGCAAGAATAGATAAGAAGGATTAGGGTTTTCCCTCCGGGGTCTGAACCTAGGTAAACATCATGTACCCGCATTGCTTGCCTGTTAGCCGAACAAGATCTCCATCGCTCCCGTGTTCCTCAACTATGGGCATTGACGTGTTAACCCCACGTCAGTTATGTTTCATGTTTATATATTAGATGCACTTGCTTTTTTTAGGATTCATACAAGTTGAATTAGAGCTTTGATGCACTATGTTAAAATCTTTATCCATCTTGGAAGAATATTGTGATACTCTAGAATACATTGCCATGATTTATACACTTGACATGATTAAATGTATGTTGTTGATTTCTAGCCTTATTGACAGACTCGAGAATCTAGCCTTATAGATACTCAACCCCATAGATTTATTGACAGACTTGATAACACCCTTGAATAGGAGTTGTTTCATTGAAATGAAGTCTAGTTGTCGTGGTATTTCCGACGAGTACTCCATGGAGGGGTCCTCATAGTTTATGTTTAGAGACGTTGGGTAAGGCGAAGAGTTGGCGGGTACGAGGTAACACAGCTTACCCAGGTTCAAGTTCCACAACGGTGAGAAACTCTACTCCTGCTATAAATCACTATAATGGCGATACGCCAAGTTATAGAGATAGGTTCGCTGTGTGAGGTGTTACAATTGTACATAGCAATCTAGGTTGTGCCCTAAAGGATCCCACAGGTCTGATTTATAAAGGCACCAGAACCTAGAGTTTATAGGGAAAGGTCCTTGCCGGACAAGGTAAAGAGTCCTACACTAATATGAACTAGTATTTCGTGTCTTGCACTCCAAGGCTCCAAGTATGTCGGTGACTCTTGTGTAGCCTTCCTTTATACGGCATGGGTGTAACATCCCAATTTCAGCAACCCTGATTAGTTGTCCAGAATGCAAAAATCAGGGGGAACAAAAACTTTTTCTGGTTTAGTGATGAAGTGTTTGTCTGTTGTTTGACAATGTTTATGCTTATGAATGTGTATTAGAAGATATACTCCTTACCTCAACATTAGTTGACAAAAGCTATTTAACAAAACTGTCCTGGCTCATTTTACATATTCTCAAATGTTCTAGCATTTCAAAAACATGAGCCAAGATGCTTATGTAACCCAGACTATTTTAGTAGCTTCTATTTCCCTAAACTATGGAGAGCAACCTATTATAATCTCCATATGTTTTATAAACATAACCTTCAACTATTCTTATCTCTAGGTTTCCCAAAAACTCTTTTTAAAGCTTATGAACTCTACTCTTGGTAGAGATACCAAGGACTCTCATACTATTCAAACTCCACCCTTTTCAAATTGCCCAACCTTACCTCAAGTCAGACTTGAAGGTAACCCCAGTAGTGGATTTGCTTACTTTATAAGATGAATTGCCTTGATCTGCTGTTTGATTTGTCTGCTTAGGAGATAGTATGAGCTACTCTAGGAGCTCATCCTCTAGGATCAAGATACCTTAAGATCACCAAATCCTAAGAAGGAATACAATCTAGATCTAATCTCTAGCCACCAGGTGATCATCTAAAACCCTTACCCACATCAATTCTGCAGTGATCCATTCTAGAAGTTTCCAAGTCAATGAAGACCAATATCAAGCATGGATACTTTCTACTCAATATACACTTCAACATCATCCACTTTATGATGCTTGGGTACCTTCAACCCATCAAAAACATCCCCTCTCATACTCTAGTTAAAATCCTCAAAACTGCCAAATTTGACTATGTCTAGAAACTATTTCATCATCACCTTTTTGAATGTCTCCCTTTATCAAACCATGTGCCCTTTTGGAAATGCAATTGAACCATCTTGTTTAACCTCCTAAGGAATACCAAGGCCCACTTTTCCCCTTGGTTAGGTCATCCTCCAACCCACTTGTTCTTGATGGTTTTGCAGGCAACAAAATAACTTTTCCTGCAAATCTTATCAACATTGCCTACTTTGACAGAAGCTCACACCATCATACAACCTTCTATGGACCAACTCTTTGCATGGTTGTGTTCTACTCTTATAGGTCTATCAACATCTACTTCACTTGTTCCAAGTGGATCCTTGTGCTTCTTAAACCCACATGGTTTCTAAGGCATCATGACCCATCTGGTATGGCAGCCTTATTTACAACAAAGTTTAACATCACTTCGAGACCACCTCAAATGTAACCAATCCGAAATCCTTCTGCCATGATCATCTATATGACTTGGTCTACCTATCCACCTATCCCTTGCATCAAGGTGAGCTCTGAGCTCCAAGATCCAACATGGTTTTGGTGGAATAAAAATAACATCACCCTAGATCCACAACTCCTTGTTTTCCATCTAATTCAAGTTGGATTTCCATTTTCCCAAGTTGAATATGCTTGTTACGCCTTGTCTACATCATCTACCTTGATCATCAAGATTTATCAAATTTTATCCAGATTTATTATCAACCAAATCTATTTAATGTCTTTAACAGACAACATCTCCAAAACACCTTTCCCAAGGGAAAGTTTGGTTTTTGCCAAAGAACTTCCCCAAATTTTAGCTAAACTGAAATCCATATATCATACCCTAACTTCCAACTTCAGAAATAAATATTTTTGAAGGGTTTTATTATTTCTTTTTGCCTATTTTCTTAAATGGCAGAAATGGAATAATAATAGTTTTAAATACTTTTAAGCCTCGATAAATCTTACCCAATGGTATCCTACAGAATATGTCCTTGGTCCAAAACCCCCTCTTAGGTAGTTCCTCGACAATAAACCCTAAGGGGTGTTCATCCCCTTCTCCAAGGCCATCTCAATCTCCTAAATCCAATCCTCTCAAAACCATCTGAATCTTAATTCGGTATTATTCAATTGCTTGCTATATTGTTTTGGTGATTGTATACCTTGTTTTGATTGAGGCCTTGCTTGTTTGCATGTATACTCGATCACGACGATAGTTGCGCTTGTATTGACGCCGATAAGAAGTGATCTTATTATTATTGGTTATTATGGGTATTCTAAGATGAAGTCCAGGGACACATTGCCATATTGCTGATCTCAGGCAAGCCACCTTCTTGCTCATAAGCCTTGTCCTACTGTTTTACTTATGCATGTTTTATCTTCTATTTATTAAAAATTGCACTGTTTTACTATATGTTGAAGAATATATGGTTGTGGTTTGGCTCCTCCGAACTACTACTCTATTGTACTACTAAGTGCAACTCCCTTGATGACACCTACTTGCCCCTAATATGGTAGATGGTGCAATACACCATACCCTTTGGAGACCCCCGATTTAGCCGAATCAAAGCTAGAGGATGGGAAGACCCCAGAAAAAAAGTTACCAAATGTTTTATGATAAAACCTTGGTGAGGTGGGACCTCCTAAGAGATGTTGAGAAAGAAAAAGGTTTTGTTTTACAAAATGCTGAAGGAAAGATGGAGGAAAAAGGTTCACAAAAACGCACTTGTTCTTTGCGTTTGCTAGAACAATTAACCCGTGCAACCACATTACTCTGGAATGGGACAGGGCTGGATTTGATGCTTGTTTACTCTGGTATAAGCTGCCTCACAACAACTACAGGGGATAAAAATCCCTAGAGGGTGGGCCTTCTCTGGACAAATGGTCCATGTGGGACATTGACCGGGAGAAGGAACGAATGGTCTGCGAGCCTCGATGAGTTACTATGAGCCCCTGATTGAAAGCGCCCACTGTGCGTAGTGTAAAATGTGCTCCGGTTGGTCCTCGGTACCCGATGTCCCGGTTTTGAGGGGAATAACACTCATAGGATATGCACTTATATTGGAGTGGGCATCCGGAGAGTCTTGATCGGTTATTCGACCCATGATCGGTGAAGATCAGGGTAGTGTACCTGGATGGTGTGGGTAAAGTGTACAACCTCTGCAGAGTGTAAATCTATTCGAATAGTCGCGTCCGCGGTCATGGACGGTTGGGAAGATTGCTGTAGAGCGGTGTTGGTTTTGTTTTCAAAAAGGATTTTGGGAAAGAAATGGCTTTGGAAATGTTTTGACCATGGGATGGCCATAAAGGAGAAAGGTTTTGACCATGGGATGGTCGGAAGGAGGAGGAAGGAGTTTGGTCGTGGGACGACCTGATGACGGGAACAAATGGGTGACCTAGTCCTAATGTTTTCCAAAACTTTTCAAAATAAAAAGGTTTCCAAAATGTTTTACAAAAGTTTTCAACAAAGATATGTAGATGCTATATCTACAAGAGAAACTAATTGAGAAAAGAACCTCTCTTGGAGCCCTCCTACTACCACAGCCATAATGCATATCCATTTGTTATTACTGTTATCTTAAGGTGGTTTGCGAGTACATTCAAAGTACTCACTAGCATTGTCCTTGGCTATTAACTTGGTCGGATATCAAGAAGAAGATGATGTTGGCGACTATGCGTGCTAGGACGTTCCCCCAGTCAGTTGCCTGTAGGTTAAGGCATGGATCGGGCTCTACGCTTGATGAAGTTCCGCTGATGATTATTGATGTAGCCATACCGGCATTTATGTAAGTCTTGTAATTCGGTATGTCTCAGATGTTGTAATGATACTTGTCGGTTATGTTCCACGGCTCACTGATCATGGGAACGTGGTGTATGCATAACAGGGATTTCTCGGATGATTAATCTGGGGGCCCCATAGACTTGGTATCAGAGCCATCCTGACTGTAGGAGAACCTTAGTTAGCATGGTCGCTAGACAGAAACCTTATTTTGAAAACCCCGGCTTTCGAAAACTAGTTTCCCAATGAGTTTCAAACAGTTCTACTTCTTCTCTTACTCTAAGTAAATGCTTTCAAAAATGGTTTCCTCTAACTCTCGTCCAAACTTCAAACCTACGGGTTTTAAATAACTAGGACCTAGAACCTGGTGAAGACAATGAGAACAAGTTGAAGAAAAACAACTACCAGCAAACACAAGGAGACTACAAGATCTCCCTATCATCAGAATCCTCCTAATCAGAAGAAATCAAATATTACATTATCAAGAAGCGTCCAATGACCCAGTAAAAGCTTCATCTTCAAGATAGGGACGTCGACTCGAAGAAAGATGATATCTAGGATCAATAGCCCTAAGAATAGGATTCCCCTACATCGCGAGTAGTTAACTCCTGGGTCCGTAACGTTGATCGTGTTTGCTTGCCTAAAGTGCCTTATGTGTTGCTTGATGTGCGTTGTTTGCCGAGGACATTGTGATTCCCTCACTCTGTTCTCCTTGGTTGTATGTTCTGGTTTGCTTGGACCTCCTTAAAAATGTGACTCGAGGAGCGATAACCCACCTAGTAACTCAGGAAACCCCTGTGTTAGATGTCGGTAATGAGACCCAGACTAACCTCGAGAGTATATGAGAGGAAAAGCATCGCAAGAACTAGGAGTTCGACATCGTCAAGTCAGCATCAACTCGAAGATTTCACCGACATACCTCGTCCAACTCACCTCTCAAGACTTGTCAATAGCGCAACACTCCCTTGTTCATCAGTCTATTACAGCAAGAATCTCGTTGAAGCCAGAAGTCAATCACCGAAGGATCCTCACTATCCGCAAGGAACCACAAGACTCACCTACAGAGACAAGAAGTGAAGACCTAACCACACTAACCTTTAGTGTATTAGAACTTCTGACCGCCTCAGGAGACTACCTATTATAGTCGAACCTACCCAAACCAACGGGAAGTTCCTCCCTAGAAGGTCAGAACTGCCCCTGAAGTCAGATGATTAGGAAGCCTGAAGACAACAAGTCCACTCCGCCATCAAGCAGAAACAACGCAAGAAATGCAAATGAAGACCGCTTACCCAACGTTGACTGCTTCAAACCTGACTAACTACTAGCAAGAAGAGACATAAATCGCTAACTTGTGATGAGCTAACTCCTTAAAGCTTCATTAAGAAACCACCCCCGATAAGGCTTAAGTGATAAGACGTCACTCGAAGAGCCCAGTTCAAGACTCCGGGAAGATACAGCCTTCCGCTAACATCAGGCAGCACTCCTAGACCAAAGATTCGCACCATTCCTAAAGCAACTTAGTGAAGCTCCAAGGTGGAAAGACTTCGTGTTCCCACTCAATCTTTAGAAGAATATCTACCCGTGGATACTTCAGAAAGACCGCTAGACTTGACGCCTTCTCACCAAACAGCAACCCGTGAGACATCAGAATCGAAACTAACTGAAGATTCTACAACTCCCAGAAGAAAGGAATGTGTTATCCCAGTGCTACCCTAGTTTAACCTTAAGGGGGAAAGACTGCGTCTTTCCCACAAAATAGAATAACCCTCTGCCAGGAACAAACTCAGGAGTCCCGACCCTAAAATCGCTAAATAGGATGTGCTACGACCCTAAGGAAGAACTGTGAATCCTTAGAGAGAGGTACACCAGGCTGTAGATTCTATCCTTCGACGAGTACCTTGTGAAGTTCAGCATCAAGATAGTCTGCCCAGTCTAAGCCCTTGAGGTATAGAGTCCGAAAGGAAAAGAAGGTCATCCCTCCCAATCAGAACTGGACTCTGCTCAACTCTCCGCGCATCCCCGAAGACTGAAGCTCAACTTGTTCGACAGAGTAGTCACTTTCAGAGATGGAGTCCTTAAGATAGGCACCGTAAGACACCTCGTATCAACTCGGCTCCAAATCCCCTAACCATACTCTCCGGAATCTCGGGACGAGATTCTTTTAAGGGTGAAAGGTCTGTAACATCCCAATTTCAGCAACCCTGATTAGTTGTCTAGAATGCAAAAATCAGGGGGAACAAAAACTTTTTCTGGTTTAGTGATGAAGTGTTTGTCTGTTGTTTGACAATGTTTATGCTTATGAATGTGTATTAGAAGATATACTCCTTACCTCAACATCAGTTGACAAAAGCTATTTAACAAAACTGTCCTGGCTCATTTTACATATTCTCAAATGTTCTGGCATTTCAAAAACATGAGCCAGATGCTTATGTAACCCAAACTATTTTAGTAGCTTCTATTTCCCTAAACTATGGAGAGCACCCTATTGTAATCTCCTTATGTTTTATAGACATAACCTTCAACTATTGTTATCTCTAGGTTTCCCAAAAACTCTTTTTAAAGCTTATGTACTCTACTCTTGGTAGAGATACCAAGGACTCTCATACTATTCAAACTCCACCCTTTTCAAATTGCCTAACCTTACCTCAAGTCAGACTTGAAGGTAACCCCAGTAGTGGATTTGCTTAGTTTGTAAGATGAATTGCCTTGATCTGCTGTTTGATTTGTCTACTTAGGAGATAGTATGAGCTACTCTAGGAGCTCATCCTCTAGGATCAAGATACCTTAAGATCACCAAATCCTAAGAAGGAATACAATCTAGATCTAATCTCTAGCCACCAGGTGATCATCTAAAACCCTTACGCAGATCAATTATGCAATGATCCATTCTAGAAGTTTCCAAGTCAATGAAGACCAATATCAAGCATGGATACTTTCTACTCAATCTACACTTCAACATCATCCACTTGATGATGCTTGGGTACCTTCAACCCATCAAAAACATCCCCTCTCATACTCTAGTCAAAATCCTCAAAACTGCCAAATTTGACTAAGTCTGGAAACTGTTTCAACATCACCTTTTTGAATATCTCCCTTTCTCAAACCATGTGCCATTTTGGAAATTCAATTGAACCATATTGTTTACCCTCCTAAGGACTACCAAGGCCAACTTTTCCCCTTGGTTAGATCATTCTCCAACCCACTTGTTCTTGATGGTTTTGCAGGCAACAAAATAACTTTTCCTGCAAATCTTATCAACATTGCCTACTTTGACAGAAGCTCACACCATCATCCAACCTTCTATGGACCAACTCTTTGCATGGTTGTGTTCTACTCTTATAGGTCTATCAACATCTACTTCACTTGTTCCAAGTGGATCCTTGTGCTTCTTAAACCCACATGGTTTCTAAGGCATCATGACCCATCTAGTATGGCAGCCTTATTTACAACAAAGTTTGCCATCACTTCCAGACCACCTAAAATGTAACCATTCCTAAATCCTTCTGCCATGATCATCTATATGACTTGGTCTACCTATCCACCTATCCCTTGCATCAAGGTGAGCTCTGAGCTCCAAGATCCAACAGGGTTTTGGTGGAATAAAAATAACATCACCCTAGATCCACAACTCCTTGTTTTCCATCTAATTCAAGTTGGATTTCCATTTTCCCAAGGTGCAAATGCTTGTTACACCTTGTCTACATCATCTACCTTGATCATCAAGATTTATCAAATTTTATCCAGATTTATTATGGACCAAATCTATTTAATGTCTTTAACAGACAACATCTCCAAAACTCCTTTCCCAAGGGACAGTTTGGTTTTTGCCAAAGCACTTCCCCAAATTTTAGCTCAATTGATATCCATATATCATACCCTAACTTCCGACTTCAGAAATAAATATTTTTGAAGGGTTTTATTATTTCTTTTTGCCTACTTTCTTAAATGGCAGAAATGGAATAATAATAGTTTTAAATACTTTTAAGCCTCAATAAATCTCTGGAAAATTCCCCTAAGTGTGTATTCACATTTTGGACCATCTCACATCAAAAACCAACTATGTCCAATGTAAAATTAGCAAATGAGCTTCTATAAACCACTTCTGCACTTTTTGAATAATTGATCAAAAATGCACTAAAAATCATCAGAAAAATCTAAATAAATTCCTAGAGGTGTATCTTGACCTCACCTACCTCCGAGAACCTTTACCTCATGTTGCTAAGATCAAGATTTGAGACTTACTTGATGATCATCAAGAATGACAGAGTGGGATATATGACAACCTTGCACAAATACTCCATCAACCCTCATCCAAACTTGCTCTCCACTACTCCTCAGCACCAGGACACTCCCCTGGTCGAGCTACTGTACCAATACACTGTAGCAACACCTTTCCTTCTTGTCCTTTGTGCTTGGCTTTGAAGGAGACCATGGAGATGTCTTGTCTCCACTCTTTCTTATTCAATACAGTAGCCACCTCCAGCCTTCTTTGTCTCCCAGCTGTAACCAGGCTCTAGCACGACCACCCACCGCCCCTAGAAGCCAATGGAAAGGCCATGGACCAAACATGACCATGTGTGCACTTGGTGCACCCTACACCAGACCCCCTCCTCGTTAAAGAGGCCAGAGACCTTCCACCCATCCCCTGCTCCCTCATTTCTCTCTCAGACCACCCGAGCCTCACCTCCACGAGCCCCTGCTCCCTTCCTTGCTCCCATCCTCCCTAAGAAAGGAGAGTCTCTCCTCTCGGTTTGCAAGAAAGAAGAAGCCCCTACCCTCTGCAAGGTTTCCCCTCTGCTCCTCTACCTGGGACAAGTGTTATTGCCCTATTCTTATCCATCCTCCCTGCCTTTCCTTGCATGCAGCAACACCAAAGGAGCCGCCTCAACTTCATGGACGTGGTGAAGCCCGTCATCGGGACCAAGCACCAGCAGCACTATGGCCCTACCGATCCCTCTTCGGTACCAAGGAACACCTCTCTACCCCCTCCACAACCGCTCCGTCAACATGCACGCACCGTGGAAGCCTCCTGACGCGATCCCAAATGTGCTCGTCATCACCACCACACGTGCGCCCCCTTCCCAGTGAGAAAACCATCGAAGCCGCCCATCCTCGAGATTGCCGGTGTGCACCGCTTCACCTCGTCGCCACCCCGTCGCGCCCCCAAGCCTCTGGTAAGCCTCCCCATCACCTCCCTGGCCCATCTAGGGTTTCTGCCTTGGTGCGCCCCGTCTGATGTGGAAGATGACCGTGGTTCGCCGATCCCATCTTGATCCGACGGCGGACAGTGTCTAATACCGCTTCAGCGCCACACGTCACTAGCAAGCGGGTCCGCCCCGGCCACTTCAAATCGCTGGATCCCGCCCACGCTTAGCCAGATGGGCCGGTATGCCCCCTGTGCGGCCCGTTTTCCTCTAGATTCCGGCCTAGTCTTTCCTTTTTCATTTAATAAGTATTCCAGATCTGGTTAAATAGCTGCAAGGTTTAATTCAATATAAAAATGGAAAACACCAAACTTTAGCTAGATATAAATTACTACATCTTCTTCCCTGTTTTGTACAACATGCAGAACTGGACCTTTGCCAAAAATAATTTTTATTATTTACTGGCATTTAATCTTCTAAAAAGTGTCTTTTGCAATCAATAAATCCCCCAGGTGTATTCACAGCTCCAATTTAAACAAATCCAATGGCCTATGGAGGGTATCCCATGTGTATACCTCATAGACTTGGCCTTATGCCAAGGTGATCTATATTTTGCCTGTAGTAAAAATAACAAAAACAGCACATATATGACTTTAGGAAATTCCCTAGGCCAAACTATAACTTCTTTTGACCTGATTCCACTTCCCAGGGAAGTGGTACATCAGGATATGTCAAAAAACAGGAGCTCAAGAAATATTGAGTTTCTGAGGATTTCTAGTGAATTAAACATTTCTTTATGTAATATTATCACTAGATAAATCACTACAGTAGCTCTGCAACGCCAAAAATAGTGATTCTAGTTGGTACTAGGAGGTATTTGCAATACCTATCCATTTCCTTTTACCTCATATCAAAAGCCTTTGTAGATTAAATCTGGTGAAAAAGACAAGTTGTCTATAGAACTGCCTTTGGGAATTTCCTGAGGACATTCTGGTAAACATTTTGGCATGATTCCAACTCTCAGTGAACAAGTACATCAATCCCTACCTAACCACCCAAGGAAATATTTGGACATATAGAACATTTCTGGTGAATTATTTCCTAAAACTAGAGCTTTTATCACTAGTAAATTCTTAAGTACTTCAAGAAAAGTGATAAAATAGTGAAACTACTTTTGTTCGTTTCATTTTATCAAATCCTATCTGTTGGTATCATTTTTACCCAATGGTATCCTACAGAATATGTCATTGCTCCAAAACCCCCTCTTAGGTAGTTCCTCGATAATAAACCCTAAGGGGTGTTCATCCCCTTCTCTAAGGCCATCTCAATCTCCTAAATCCAATCCTCTCAAAACCATCTGAATCTTAATTCGGTATTATTCAATTGCTTGCTATATTGTTTTTGTGATTGTATACCTTGTTTTGATTGAGGCCTTGCTTGTTTGCATGTATACTCGATGACGACGATAGTTGCGCTTGTATTGATGCCGAGAAGAAGGGATCTTATTATTATTGGTTATTATGGGTATTCTAAGATGAAGTCCAGGGACATATTGCCATATTGCTGATCTCAGGCAAGCCACCTTCTTGCTCATAAGCCTTGTCCTACTGTTTTACTTATGCATGTTTTATCTTCTGTTTATTAAAAATTGCACTGTTTTACTATATGTTGAAGAATATATGGTTGTGGTTTGGCTCCTCCGAACTACTACTCTATTGTACTACTAAGTGCAACTCCCTTGATGACACCTACTTGCCCCTAGTATGGTAGATGGTGCAATACACCATACCCTTTGGAGACCCCTGATTTAGCCAAATCAAAGCTAGAGGATGGGAAGACCCCGGAAAAAAGTTACCAAATGTTTTATGATAAAACCTTGGTGAGGTGGGACCTCCTAAGAGATGTTGAGAAAGAAAAAGGTTTTGTTTTACAAAATGCTGAAGGAAAGATGGAGGAAAAAGGTTTACAAAAACGCACCCGGTTCTTTGCAGTTTTGCTAGAACAATTAACCCGTGCAACCACATTACTCTGGAATGGGACAGGGCTGGATTTGATGCTTATTTAGTCTGGTATAAGCTGCCTCACAACAACTACAGGGGATAAAAATCCCTGGAGGGTGGGCCTTCTCTGGACAAACGGTCCATGTGGGACATCGACCGGGAGAAGGAACGAAGGGTTTGCGAGCCTCCATGCGTTACTATGATCCCCTCATTGAAAGCGCCCACTATGCACAGTGTAAAATGCGCTCCGGTTGGTCCTCGGTACCCGATGTCCCGGTTTTGAGGGGAATAACACTCATAGGGTAGGCACTTATATTGGAGTGGGCATCCGGAGAGTCTTGATCGGTTACTCGACCCACGATCGGTGAAGATCAGGGTAGTGTACACGGATGGTGTGGGTAAAGTATACAACCTCTGCAGAGTGTAAATCTATTCGAATAGCCGCATCCGCGGTCATGGACGGTTGGGAAGGTTGCTGTAGAGCGGTGCTGGTTTGGTTTTCAAAAAGGATTTCGGAAAATAAATGGCTTTGGAAATGTTTTGACCATGGGATGGTCGGAAAGGAGAAAGGTTTTGACCATGGGATGGTCGGAAGGAGGAGAAATGAGTTTGGTCGTGGGACGACCTGAGGATGAGAACAAATGGGTGACCCAATCCTAATGTTTTCCAAAACGTTTCAAAATAAAAAGGTATCCAAATTTTTTGACAAAAGTTTTCAACAAAGATATGTAGATGCTATATCTACAAGAGAAACTAATTGAGAAAAGAACCTCTCTTGGAGCCCTCCTACTACCACAGCCATAATGCATATCCATTTGTTATTACTGTTATCTTAAGGTGGTTTGCGAGTACATTCAAAGTACTCACTGGTATTGTCCCTAGTTATTAACTTGGTCAGATATCAAAAAGAAGATGATGTTGGCGACTATGCGAGCTAGGACGTTCTCCCAGTCAGTTGCCTATAGGTTAAGGCATGGATCGGGCTCTACGCTTGATGAAGTTCTGCTGATGATTACTGATGTAGCCATAATGGCATTTATGTAAGTCTTGTAATTTGGTATGTCTCGGATGTTGTAATGATACTTGTCGGTTATGTTCCACGGCTCACTGATCATGGGAACGTGGTGTATGCATAACAGGGATTTCTTGGATGATTAAACTAGGGGCCCCACAATGGGCCTCCCTTTTGGATCCGTCTAACTGGGCCACCCAACAGGCCATAGGCCTTGCTACCAACTATGGGCCACTCAGGTTAGCCGGAATAAGGACGTGCTATGGTGATACCCACTTAGCATATCCAGTACAGTAGCCCCCGGAGGACTTTGAGATCTTCCATCGTCTTGCTTATAGTCTTGAATGCTCCGTCTAGGTGATGCCGACAATTCGTCAAGCAATATCTCAAAGGTCTCCGAAAGAACCCTGCAATCCTCTCCGGCTTGTAATGTAGCCAGGGATTCCTTGAGTCTTCGTCTCCGGAGCTAGACATTTTCTGCCTTTGATGGAATCTTCAAACGTGACCCTTCACTGCAACTGTCAGGAGGATGATGTAGGGTATAGCCTACATTACCTCGAAACTCACAGAAGGCAGAGAATTAATCATTAGCTGTTTTTACTCGCGTGAAATCCGAAACGGCAAAGCGGCAAAGATGGAGGATGTGGTGAAATTATCGCGCACGTTCACCTCCACGTCGGCAATGCTCCGTCCATCAGATACTTTTGCACGAATCTTGACGTTGGGCCGATATATTTCAACTATGGCTACGTTATTTTATTTTTACCCGCATTTGCTCCCTCGTCTTCGTCTTCCTCCAGCCGCACGCCTGTTTGAGCTCCTCCTCGGAAAACCCTAGCCAGAGCCTCCTTCTTCTCCACCCACTCTTAGCACCACAATGGCCTCTAGCAGCTCTATCCCTTCAACAACGGTGTCCCCCGAGGCTACGCTAGAGTTGTCTCAGGGAGTGACGGTCCCGCCGGAGGGGGTCGTTGTCCCTATCACCCCTGTGGTGGATACCACCGACAATGACCAAGAACGGGCAGCGCCAGAAGTCGCTAAAGAGGACAATGACTCCCACACGGGAGTGTGGAGGTGGTCTGACCTCTCTGCCGAAGACTTGAAAGAACTAGTCACCGAGGGGTATCTCCCCACGGCGAAGGATTTGGTCTGGCGGTCGGCGCCGGCCGGCGAGGTGGCTCCTTCTCCCCAAGCCGGAGAGAAGGTGTACCTCAAAGCCCAGCTGGTACGAGGCGTAAGCCTGCAATTCTCCGACTTCTTCCTAGACGTCCTCCGATACTTCCCCACAACCTCTCCCCTAACAGCATCCTCATCCTTAGCAACTTTGTAGCTTTGTCCGAAGGGTATCTAGGCATCAAACCTAGATTAGATCTGTTTGTATTTTTTCACCATCAAGAGAGAGTAGTCCAAGGACAAATTGTGGACTTGTGGAACCATTAGCTTTAAGATCCGGCCCAGCCGACGATTCCTCGACATCGTAGGTCGTGAGTCCTGCAAGAACTGGCAGCGCACATATTTCTATGGCCCAGATATTCCCCTCCCTGACCATCTTGAGACGTACCCCGACTTTGTTGATGGAGCCGCTGTCGAAATGCCTGCCTGAAGGACCCCAGCCTCACTTCAATCTGACAACAAGGCCAACCGCGCAGTAAGGCGGATCGAATGGCTCGTGGATGGAGGTCTGACGGCTATGGACCTAGCCATGTGCTGGTTTGCTAGGCAGATCCAACCTCTACAGCATCATGCTGAGTTGATGTGCAAGTACACTCGAAACATTAGAGATCCCATGCGAATTTCGCGGGACAACTTCTCCACGGACTCTATCAAACTCCGGCTTAAAGACATTGTCAAGGTGAAGGAAAGGAAGCGTGGCTTCAAGATCATCTATGACATGTTCGACTGCGACAAATGTCCTGAGGTAGCTTTTGTTTCGTTTGTTGCTCGTTATATACTCTAAGGTTTTTCTGTCTTGAAGTTGTCAGCCTAACACTCCCTTGTTTCCCAGGTGGCGACCAGGTCTATGATGCCAAGCTGAAGGATATCCAAGTGGTGTCCGACGATGACACCCCCAAGGAACAGCCAGCTCCGGCAGCGTGAAAGCGGAAGAGCTCCACCTCTAACGTTGCTGCCGAGGCCAAGAAGAAGAAGAAATCAGAGATTGGAGTCTCCGGATGATCCACCGCCGCCTTAGAGGCGGAGAAGAAGAGATCCACTAACATTCCCCTTACCAAGGCTCCTGCCGTGGAGTAAGTATATTCATTCTCCGGCTTGTATTTTTAGCCCATACCTTTTTTCAACTTTTGTACTTATACTTTGTACGTTTCAGGAGGAAAGCCGGTGCTAGTTTGAAGCTATCCTCTAGAGATGTTGGAGGGTCAAAAAACATTCGTGACATGCTGACCAGGGATGTGGCCGCCAAGCCCTCTCCCGCTAATGCCCCTACTCCCGCGCCAAACCTTCTGCTGGTCCCGCTGGGCCTTCGTCCCCCATTATCCCTGAGATATCCACCATGGAGATAGATGTCAATCCAATCTTTGATGTCTCAGGCTCTGTCGAGGTGGACGTTTCTCCCAGCGGTTAGGTGATACAGGAGAGTACCTCCTCCAAAGTGGTTGAAGCTTCGGCTAAGGATGCCACCGAGGAAGGGAAACGGGTAATGGAAGGAGAGGAGGTGGAGGTAGTTGTGGCAATAGACAAGGGGAGAGCCTCTGATCCATCAACTGCTATGGCAACGCAGCAGGCGGCTAGGGCATCATCCATGCCTCCGGCTTCGAAAACTCCTCTGGCCGCTACTCCTCCGACGTTGTCCTTGGATGACCTTATTGCATAGGTTGATGTCGTGTATAACAATGCCGGTCTCTTCCATACTATATATGCCAATCTGGCCAACAATCTCAAAGTTATTGCCATTGTAAGTCTTTGAACTTCACTTCTTTTTACTTTATACTGTATTCCACTATAGCCCCCGAGCTCTTAGGCAAAATATTGATAAGTTTGGCCTGAGTGCTCCAAAAGAACTAAGTGTAGAACTTGTCCGTGTAGCCCCCGAGTTTCTAGTTTAGAATGATAATTATGACTAGACACTCTAAGAGAGAACACTAGTGGATTTAAAATCTTATATTGTAGCCCCCAAGCGTGTAGTTGAAACTAGATAGTTCTGACTAGAAGCTCTAAAGAAACTAAGCATGTTTACTCTTTGCGGAATGAGCAGAGACGGAGGATTACTGCCAATGAGAGGTTTGCTGCTTTGCGGAAGGAACTGGACCTTGAACAGGGTAAAACAACCTTCCTAAAGCAATGGATCAAAAATTGCCAGATTCTATTTCCTTTAACAGCTCCTTGCTTTTTCTCATGGATCCATTTCTGTCGTCTTCTCATAATGCTTTCCTTTTTTTGTCTTACAGAGGCCATCACCAAAGCCAAAGCATCGTCGAGTAATCCAAACATATTCAAGAGCTTGACGATGAGAATAAAATCTTGAAGAAAGACCTAGATGATGCTGTCAAGGGCCATGAAGAGGCGATGAGGGTGCTGCAAGAGTCTGCTGACGCCGAGATGCAGCCCCTGAAGAACGAAATTGCGCAACTCAAGGAACAGAACCAAGCTGCCAAAGTGCGGGACATCTTGGCAGAGACATGCAAGCAAGCTGAGACGGGCATCTTCGGTAACTTTCCCCTATCTTGGTAAATTTTGTACTTTGGAGAAAAGTGTGATGTTTTTATACTCATGATCCTTGTATCTTATGCAAACCATAGCTCCCATTAGCTTGGCCAACTTGGGTGAAGGTGCTCCAGGTCCCAAGGAATGCATGATTCTTGCTGGCAACTTCGTCACCACTGCCACTGCCCAGGCCAAGGAGATAGCCCAGCCTCTAGGAATAAACATCACGGCAGCAGACTCAGTGGCCAAGTACTCGGAAATCCTGCGTTTGGGTGGTGCAAGGATGACCCTGTCCTTGGCCAAGGCACACTACGACAATGCCGACATCGATCTGGTCACCTCCGGCATGCCCAAGCTAGACGAGGAAGGGAAAGAAATCGATAGAGATGCTATTTGGAATTCCGTCGCTGGCTTCGACACTAGAGTTGCCAAGATGGTCAAGGCGGATGTCTTCGTGCCTGCCGAGATCCTTGATGAAGACATGGCTTCTTCTGAGTCTATCCCATCCCCTTCCGAGTTTGATGAGCTATCTCGGCCTGGCTCTCCTGATGTTGATGATGCCACCACGAAGTCCCCTGCAACAGAGCCATGAAAAACAATATTTGTATTAAATGTATCTCTGCAATTTGTATGTGGAAACACTTATGTGTTTTGTTAAGGCGGAAAAACTTCTACTCATGTTTCCTGCTACTTATCTGTTTCCAACATGTGTATATTTTTAAGCAAGTGCTGGCTTATCCATTATTCTGGTTCGTATGCTTGACCTTTCGTGATACGGAAGACTCGCAGCACAGAACTATGCTCTCAGGTGATGATGCTTAATAGCACCTTCAAGAACCTAAGAGCAAAATCGTCGGCTTTGATGCCGAGAAGTCACTACTCCGGAATCCACATAAAAACTTCAGAAAACATGTAAACTATAAAACTTAAGCTAACGCCCGTAGGCGGAATGTTCACGAGTGCAAATGCAAACTTGCGCATAAAGGGTTTATATGATCCAAAAATGAACAAATAAAGGAGGTAAAAGACTCAGAAAATATGTGTGAACCAAATGCTTTATTTCATTGATCATATAAGAAATTTATTACACAATATAAATATGCTAAGTGTAAAAGGGACGTAGCTGTGCTATGTTCCATGGCCGATCTGTCTCCGGGTAATCATCGGAGTCATGTTGCTTGCGCTTATGATTTTTTTGGCCTATCTTTCAACTTGCGAATATCGACAATGTAATTGGAACCATTTATAAATGTTTTTTTTATGACGAATGGTCCTTCCCAAGGTGGGGATAATTTGTGTGATTTCTCCCGCTTGAGCCTAAGCACCAGATCCCCTTCTTTAAACGAGTGACGCTTTACACGACGACTATGGTAGCCACGTAGCTTCTCTGGTAAACAGCGGATCTCTGGCATGCTAGTATGTTCTCTTCCTTGAGTAGGTCCACAGCGTCATCCTCTTCGTAGGCGGCAACTCTTGGTGCATCGTGGAGGATGTCGGATGGCAGGACGGCTTCTGCTCCATAAACCATGAAGAAAGGAGTCAAGCCGGTGGATATATTGGGAGTTGTTCATAAACTCCACAAGACATATGGTAATTATTCGGCCCAAGCTCCAACTGCTCTACATATAGGTTCTTCTAAGCATGGCTTGATTGCATGTAGAATTAGTCCATTGGCCCTTTCAACTTGTCCATTTGACTGTGGGTGTGCCAGAGATGCTAGGTCAAGGCGGATGCCTTGTTCATGACAGTACTCCTCAACTTCTCCGAGAGACAAATTTATGTCGTTGTCGGTGATGATGCTGTGTGGGAGACCAAATCTCACCACTAGATTCCGAAAAAATTTCAGGGTTGTTGCCCCATCAAGCTTTCTAATAGTTTTAGCTTCAATCCATTTTGTGAACTTATCCACTGCTACTAGCAAGTGTGTAAATCCACAGGGTGCTGTCTGCAAAGGTCCCACCATGTCTAGCCCCCAGACTGCAAACGGCCAAGTTGGTATTGTTCGCAATTCTTCAGCTAGAACACTTGGTTGTCTCGCATAGAACTGACACCCAAGGCATGTTTGTAGCAACTTTTCGGTGTCCACCTTGGCAGTTAGCTAGTAGAATCCTTGACAGAAGGCCTTAGCTACCAATGATCAGGGAGCGGCATGGTTCCCGCAATCTCCGAGATGTATCTCTCTAAGGATTTCAATACCTTGCTGCTGGGAGACGCATCGAAGGAAAACTTCTGTGGTACTTCTTTTGTATAGCTGGCCGTCAATGATGGCGTAGCCTTTTGCTCTGCATACTATTTGTCGGCTTTCTACTTCATTTGCTGGCAAAGTTCTGTCTTGTAGATAGTCCATGAATGGTTTCGTCCAAGCCAGAGAGGTCACTTTTATTGTATTAACAAATGAGTCCATTCTATCATGGTTGTCGGGTCCGCTCCTTTCATGGATGGGGTGCGTAAATGTTCCAGGAAAACGCCTAGCGGAATTGGTCAGTGGGCTAACCCAAGCTTTGACAACAGATCTGCCGCCTCATTTTCTTCCCTTTTGATGTACTTGACTTCGTAGTCGTCGAAGCACTTGGCTATTTCGTCTACTTTGTCTCGATATGCCACCATCATAGGGTTTTGCGTGTTCCTGGTGCTAGCTACTTGCTAGGCAACCAACTCGGAATCTCCACAGCACACTATGCGCTTGATGCCAATATCCTTGGCCACTCGAAGTCCGTGAATGAGGGCCTCGTATTCTGCCATGTTGTTGGTAGCATTGAAGTGGATCTGCAGGACGTATTGCAACTTCTCCCCCATTGATGATTGTAATAATACACCAGCCCTCGAGCCATTGAGTAGCTTTGATCCGTCAAAGTGCATGACCCAACATTCTGGCTCTGGCACAAGAGTGTCTTCTGGCAGTTCTGTCCAATCTGCAATAAAATCCACCAATGCTTGTGACTTTATAGCGTCGCATCTCTTGTAAGTGATTTCAAAGGCGGCAAGTTTAATGCCCCACTTTTCCACTCTTCCTGTAGCGTCGTTGTTGTTGATGATGTCGGACAGTGGATATTTGCTAACCACTATGATAGGGTGCTCCTAGAAATAATGCCTTAACTTGTGTGAAGCAAGGAAAACTCCATAAGCTATCTTTTGGTAGTGTCGGTATTGCTGCTTGGATTCCGTCAATACCTCGCTTACATAGTAACGGGTCGTTGAACTCCGTATTTGTGTGTTGGCTCCTTGCGCTCCACCACGATGACGATGCTGATGACTCGGTTGGTTGCTGCCATGTAGACTAACATAGGCTCCCTTGTCACCGGTGTTGTAAGTATTGGTGGGGAGGAGAGTATTCTCTTCAACTCTTGAAGTGTTGCATCAGCTTCGTCTGTCCATATGAATTTGTCCGCCTTTTTGAGCAACTTGTAGAGAGGCATAGCCTTGTACCCAAGTCGGCTGATGAACCAGCTTACTGCTGCTACGTAGCATGTGAGCCTTTGTATGTCCATCAGGCATGTCGGACGCTTGATGTTGAGGATGGCCTTGATTTTCTCCGGGTTCACCTTGATTCCGCGATGTGAAACTATGAAACCCAACAGCTTGCCAGAAGGTACCCCAAAGACGCACTTCTTGGGGTTCAGCATCATGTTGTATTTTCGGAGATTGTCAAAGGTTTCCAGCAAGTCAGCGATAAGATCATTTGATTTCTTTGACATTACCGTGATATCATCCATGTAAGCATGTACGTTGCGACCTATTTGGTCGTGTAGGAAATGTTGCATTATCCGTTGCTAGGTTGCACTAGTGTTTTTCAGCCCAAAGGGTATCGTTACATAGCAATATGTGTCGTAGGGTGTGGTGAACAAAGTGGCCAATTGGTCCGACTTTCGCATCCGGATTTGGTGGTAACATGAGTAAGCATCGAGAAAACACAGAAGTTCCGAGCCAGCCATCGAGTCAATGACTTGGTCAATGCGAGGCAAAGCAAACGGATCCTTCGGACACGCTTTGTTCAAGCCGGTGTAATCAACGCACATTCTTAATTCATTGGTTCCCTTTTTGGGGACAAGTAGAGGATTTGCCACCCATCGGGTGTGAATAACTTCTCGAATAAAGCCAACCTTAATTAACCTAGCTATTTCTTTGCCTATAGACCTTCATCTTTCATCACCAAGGCGTCGTAGAGGTTGTTTTACCGGTTTGGCGTTAGGATCAATATTCAAGCTGTGCTCGGCAAGTTCCCTAGGTACACCTTTGATGTCAGCAGTTTGCCAGGCAAAGATGTCTCTGTTCTCACGAAGGAACTTGACGAACGTGCTTTCCTATTTTGGATCCAGGTCCGTGCCAATGGCGGTGGTCTTGACAGTTTGCCATAGAGAACTGCTTCGGTGAAGGCGGCTTCACTGAGCTCGCACTGCCGTGCCTTCGTGAAGCTTCCGTCAACGGTGATGATGCCATTTGGTCCGGGTATCTTGAGCTTGTTGTAGACAAAGCATGGCCTTGCGAGGAAGGAGTGGAAGATGTCGCGTCCAAAGATGACGTGGTACACGTTCTTCAAAGGCACCACTTCGAAGGTCATGTGTTCTTGGCAGTAATTGTTAACATCGCCAAAAGCGACCAGAAGGGTGATGCAGCCAAGGGAATTTGCTTGTCGGCCAGGGAAAACCCCATGGAACATGGTGTTGCTCTTCCTTAGCTGGGTCTCCGTCAAGTTCATCTTGTGTAGTGTATCCAGGTACATGATGTTGATGCTGCTTCCACTGTCCACGAGGCACTTGGTAAACTATGTGTCGTCAATCAAAGTGTTGATGACCATGGCCTACTGGTTCTCTGTTGGGATAAGGTCTGGGTGACCCTTCCTATCCCAAGTAATTGGAATCTCCGACCACCTGACGTACTAGGGAACCGGGGGGAGGGTAGCCATTAGTATCCTCAGAGAGGTTTTCTGGGCCCGTACGGTGGGAGTACCAAGTAAAGTGTGGTAGACTGGAGCCTTCTTCTCGAAGGGGTTTTTCCCTTTACCCTCTCCCTTGTTAGAGGATATGGGTTCCACGTCTTCCTCCATATCGCTTGATTCCCTTGATTCCTCCTCCTTCTTCCCTTTGCCCTTTCCGCGGGGTATGTTCTTCTGACTTTGCTTGTAGCCGGACCCAGGGTCTTCCTTGAGATCATTGACAAACTTGCATTGGCGGTTGGTGTGGGTGGCTTTGTCATTTGTGTCAAGGTGGACGAAACATGGCATATCGCGGTACTCTTTGTAAGTTTGGGGAACGCGGGGCGCTGAGGGTGTAGAATCACTCCTCTACTGGCCATGGCTAGCCCCCGGCCACGTCCATGCTATCCACCTCCACCTCTGCCTATGAACGTAGCGGCGACCATGTCGGTTGTTTGCTTTTCTTCATGTGGAGTCTTCCGCTTGTTATTATTGTTCTTCCTGGCCTGGGTAGGGATTGCTATTTCCAGCAACGATCCGCGCGCGTTGTCATCAGCAGCGGCAAACTCGCTAGCCATGGCGATCATTGCATTGAGGTTGAGCTTGTTGTTGTTTTCCTTGCGCTTCAACGTATGATGGAGCAAAGTTCCCTTTTCCAGACCGTCAATGAAGGCGGCCATAGTGGTTTGTTCGTGTACCCCTACGCAGGAATTTTTCATATCCAGCCAGCGAGAGAGGTAGGCACGAGAGGTTTCATCCTTTTATTGTACGCACCGCTGTAGGTCTCTGACAGTGCAGGGACGCTTATATGTACCATCAAAGTTCTTGGTGAATGCTTCGTTCGTGTCCAACCAATTGAATATTGATTTCTCTGGCAAGTCATCAATCCATTGTCTGGCAGTGCCAGTGAGCATAAATGGGAGGTACTTGACAGCGACATTGGGGTTTCCCCCTACGATGTGAATCGCTTCGTTGTAGTCCTCCAACCATGTAACTGGTCTGGCGGTGCCGTCATAGGGCTTGATAGTCTTGTCTATCCGGAGGCCCTGGGGGTAGGTTGTGGCCTGAATTATTGGTCCAAAACAACGTGGCCCAAGGTATGGGAGCTCCCGAGCCTCTTGGATTTTCTCCAGCCGCGAACATGCATCATACGGTTCTGGTTGCTTCCCTTTTCTGTCATGGGGAGGGGAATTGCGGTGCGATCTACGGGATCCACTGTGTCCTCCGCCATGATGGATGCTAGGTGGCGATGGTGGCAGTGGAGGAGGTGGGTTAGCTTTCTTGCTATTACCCGCATGCGACTCTTCACGCCTGTCGTGGTTGCTTGTTGGACGTGGCGGTTCCTTGTGGGACCTGCTCCTATGTCCTTCAACGCTGATGTGCTCTCCGGCATGCCGGGGCTGCTCGCCCTGGTCGTGTATAACAATGCCAACCTGGGGACGCCTAGGCGGTGGCATGCTTGTACGGTGGCGCGACTGTGGTTCCTCGTGACGTCGGGATGGTGGTGGAGGTGGTGACCGACGTCGGGAGCCTTTTCTCCGTGATTGGAGGATATGGGTATGGCGTCATCCCTGTTGCGCACCTCCCTTCGTCTTTGCTCCATAGAGCCTATGTGAGATCCTTCATCACAGGGAGATCTTGGCCTTCTACGGCTGTTCAGGGTTGACCAGCAAAGCTCCAGATTGGACTCAAGCCTCTGCGAGGTGGCCTTCTCCTGTTGCTTGCATGCCTTGGCAATGAGGTCATATACCTGAGCAACAGATTCTGGCGACCTGTCCTGCTCTAGGAGGGTCTTGGCAACGGCAATGTTAAGGGCGGGAGTTGGCATGACTTGCCTCCCCTCTGAATTGATGTATGGGGTGGCTTTTGTCGGCTTAGATCTGTCATACCCCAACCTGCGCCGAATGACGGGGTCTTCGACGACCTGAGCTGGTACTTTGTTTGACTTGTGCTTCAACAACAACTGTTTGTATTCAGCCTCCATAGCTCTTGCCGCCTTAATAGATTGCTACGCCTTTGCCATATCTTCGTCAAGCTTAGCGCCCTATTCTGTGATGCATTTGGCCTCTGCTAGGATTGCCGCACGCTTCTCATCAAGCTCCGTAACGCCCCGGATATGGGCGACGGTAATGGGCAATGAGGAGTGAGCCATAGATTGCCTTGTCGGTGGGAGTAACCAATGGGTTGCCAGCCGCTGACGTTGATGGTGGCATTGGCGGCTGGTTTGACTGCCTAGTAGTACTGGGATCCGTGGTGAGTTCCTGCGCCGGTTGAGGGCGGATAACCGGAGGGGCAAGGCCTTTGCCGGAGCCGGAGGCTCAGCGGCTTTCTTGGCTGTTGCTGCTCTAGTGACCTGTAACATCCCAAATTTTACAATTCCAGTTGTTACTAGAAGCATGCATCATATCATATGCATCATGGCATTACACAATAAAGTTGCATCAAAATCCTTTTCCCTAAACCCTATTTTGATTTCTCTTATAGTCATATATAGACAAGAGGGGGTTATATTAAACCTAACCTTCTAAATCCTTACAAAATGTTATTTTATAATTCTATGTTAATCTCCTCCTTTTTACAAATTTTTAGAGACCAATTTCATTAAAATTGAGTATAGTATGCAAAAGTTATTAAAGAATTTGTGAAACAGAAAAGATAAAAGAAAAATAAAAAAAAGGGAAACTAACCTAGGCGGGCCGGCCGAGCCAGGCCGCATCATACCTGTCGCTCGTTCCTGCGGAGCAAGCAGCATGCAGCCGCACGTGTTAGTGGGCCGGTCCATGTCGACCACGCGCAGCCCGCCACCGCTCCGCGAGTCACTGGCCGCCTGGGCCCGCGCATCATGGTCCACCTCTCGCTAGAGTCCGAGTCGAGCATGAGCTCAACCACCCGATGGAGATTCCAGCCGAATCAGAGGAGGTTTCGTGACCCCCGCGACAAGAAAACCCCCCATATAAACCCCCGCACCACTCCACCCCTAAACCCTAAACCAATTTCATCTATTGCCGTCGGGCTGCTGCCTTCCGAGGTCGTCCCGATCTCACTTGAGTTGCATCGCCGCCGAGCTTCGAGGAGAAGGTTCTGAGGCCCCTCTGCCACTCCTTTCTTCCTATAGACCCTCCTACACTGCTACTCTCCTTGCTCATCCCTTTTTCCCCTGGACAGCATGCCAAGCCACCCTCGATTTCTCGACAGAGTACACCACCGCTCGATCCTCTCCATTCGCAAGTCGACGCTGCTTCGGTCGGAGAGAAGGACTCTCGAGGAAGAAAACAAGATTACGAGGAGCAGAGGAACATCGTCATCAAGTTTTCTGAGCCGGAGGAGTACCACAGCATCGCCGCCGGCCACCGCCTGAACACGCCACTATCACCGACGTCCTCACTGCCGCTCGCCGTCCATAGTAAGTCGCTGCCTTCCCCTGACCGTTAGATCGCGATTCAACGGCATAGATTAGATTCTCTAGCCAAATGGGTACCAACGAATGGCGTTGTGCCGTGTGGCAAGCGGGCGCCGTTAGCGCCGCGTCAGCGCCTAGTCAGTAGCGTGTGGCCAGTAGCGTTGTGATAAGTGGCAGGGCTGTCGGGGTATTTTTCCAGAGATTATTTTTAATAGACCGAATATTGTTTTATCTTGTAAAATTCGTAGTAAATCAAATAATTGCCAAAAATGCGTATAATATACCATTGGATTCATAAAATTGAGTAGATCACAGATCTACAATAATATTCTAGTTTACTGTCCTGATCTTGTGGTAGAATTTAAAGTCTAGATTGGAGTATTTTAATTATAGGAAAATAATTGTAACTCCGTTTTAGTTGATTCTTGTTGCGTTGGCTTTGTATCTACGAGATCTACTATTTAAAATTGGTATATATTGCTTAGAGTGTTTAGATCTGTTTCGTGGTAGATTTGAAGGGTAGATCTATTTATGAGCATATTTAATTAAGTAATAATCCAAAATACTTAAAATCTATGGGAAATTGATACAAATGACATCCCCAACACAATACCACCCCTGAATAATATTCTTGGTCGGATTTGAACCCATCCTTGCATATTACCATGTTGCATGCATGCATAATTACTTTTCTGGCATTGTTTTGTGCAAGTTGTGATTGGATCTATGTTTGTGATTCATTAGATTGTTCGGAGTACGCTGAGGAGTACTATTGTGTAGAGTGCTATTCGGATCAAGGCAAGTTACACCACTTGTTCGTATTTATGTCCTATTTTTGACTATGCATGTTTTGATCTTCAAATTTTGTAGTATGCATTTGTAGGATTTTTGGTATATTTTCTTAATATTATTTTGCAAGTGCGGTTTTGTAGTATGCCATGAGTAGCTCTATACTTAAGAATTCTCCCTCCTAATAGGTTATCCCTGTTTTTGCTAAGTATTGCTTGCTATGCTATATATATATATATATATATATATATATATATATATATAAAGTACCGTTGGAGGATTCGAAAGGCTCAAAATTTTCTAAGTATACAGCTCTCTCGAGCGAACCTTTTCCTCTCAAAACCCCCTTCAAAATAAAACTAAGTTTTCTTCTGGGCGGAATGGTTGTCGGGTCAACGAATGGAATTTGGTGGAGGATGGCTGCCCAGGAATCAAAGAAGTCTGCCACGTTTTGGAATTCAGAAGCTTCCAGTGCAACCACAATACATATGGGCTCTGTCTTGGCCTAGTACTTAGTAAGAAACCTCACCGGGGTACCAACATTTGGAGTTTCTTGGCACGGTTGGATCTAGCTGGTAGAGGGGCTACTAAGGGAAAGCCTCACCATGGTCTTGTCTGTAAAAGGATTTGATCATGGATTGTGGGGAAAGTGCACAACCTCTCGGGAGTATTGCAATCTGATTGATCAGCCGAGTTCACGGAAAAGAACACTTTGAAGATCTGAAGGATGGAGCCTCTGAAGGATCTTCCTCTCTTTTTTCCAAACTTAAAGTTTTCTAAAACCCCAGGGCGTGCGTAATATCGCCAATGGGTGGGATTTTGGGGACTTTGTGTGTAATATCCAAGTGTTAGTTTGATTGGACACCTGGCACATAATATCCCCGTGTTCCACTCGACCCTATATTACTTAAACAATGTTTACAAAGTAGGGTAAAACTCTCCCTCTCTTCTTATTACATAGAGAAATTTTGGCTTAATGCAAATGAACCCCAAAGCCTACTCCAAGCCTTGCATGTAGAGTTAGCCTTATTCTTTCCTTGGTGTAATTTTCCAATACATTCAAAGTATTGACCCAACTCATTGGCTGCATGTTTTATGTGCAGAATCCGAAGATTGAAAGGTGCATAGGGATCACGGGTCTTCACGCAACTAGCCTGAGGCATTGATGGACTCAAGTTTTATTAGTTTCCGCTGTTTTATTTGAGCTAGCTATAAGCTATGCAAGTTGTAACAAATATACTCTAGATTATTCGTGTAATAATGACTTTTGTTTTACATGATATTCATCGACTATGAAGTGCTAGCTATTGATCCAGGGACTATCATGTTAATCATAGGGACTTAGGATCTTTAACGATCCAAGGTCACAACATATGGTATCAGAGCACAAAGTTGCCTGTAGGACGTGACCCCTAGGATTGGAAACCACCTTTACCATTGTGTGCTTTTGCTTTCTATATTCTTCTAAGTTATTTATGCTCTTCTAGTAATTTCTTTTCCTTATCGCTTTGTATCTAATCTTCATTCTCCTAACTTAAAGATGACGAGCTTCTACTATGACACCGCCGAAGACATCAAGTACCTGCACTTTGGGGAATGCCTTCTCGACATCATCAAGACATTGGAGCTGCCCATGCCGTCGATAAAAGGAAGCGTGTTGAGGAAGATGCACAAGGAAGGATGCTGGGCGATCAAAGTCATCCAACTGAGGCGAAGTGAAGCTGAATCCAAGACGGAGGCCATTGTGCTCAACATCGTCAGGGACTCCAAGGAGAAAGGACTTAGCACCAGCATGCAGGAACTCATTGGACGCCTATGTCGGCGCCACCATGAAGAGGTTGAAGGCCACTACATCAATCTCTTTGGAAGGCGTGCTGAGCAAGGAGTTCCAATTGAGTTAACCTTGGAGGAAAGGGCGACATCCAAGCATCGAATGATCCAATACCAAGACTTGGAGTGCCACATCAACGATCTTCGGGATGGAAGTTGTTTTGAGATCATGGAGAATGACGGTTATGCACTCTAGTCATGGAGAAGGACGAGAAGATCGAAGAGCTAGAAGGGAAGATCAAGTCCCTAGAAGAGAAGCACACAGCTCAAGAGAAGAAGTTCGTTAAGCAAGAGAAGAGGGTGCAGGATAAGAACAAGAGAATTAGGGAACATAATGAGCGACTCGCGAGAAACGAGATGGAGTTCAAGAACTTTTCTCTCATGATGAAGGAGCTACGAGCCACCAAGAGGAGCTTGGATAAGAAGATCGCGCCTATGACTAAGGAGTCAAACTTGGTTGAGGAGCTGCAAGAGGAGAAGAAGGAACTTCAAAAGAAGCTCGAAGGTGCTACACGGGAGCTGCTTGAGGTGAAGGACCTTCAAGAGAAGCTCGAAGCTGCTACACAGGAGCTGCATGGGGTGAAGGACCCTCAGGAGAAACTCGAAACCACGACAAAGGACATTGAGATATACAAGTCAATGCTGGAAAAGGAAGGCTTCTCTATTAGGGACGAGGAAGTGGACGATGAGTAGGATAGATAGTTGGACCACCTTTATATTTATGGTTAAACGTTATTCGCGATTATAATAAATACCAAAACTATATTGGTTTAGTTAAACTTGGATGAGTTGTGTTAAACTTTGTGTTATGTGTGCCTTTTTGTGTGTTTCTCGTGTGTTTTTCTTGTGTTTACATAAGGGTAGGAGTTTATTCCTTAGTCTTTCTATCCATTTCTTAACTTGTTTCCCCAACCCCACAGATGGCGAGACGTGGGAGCAATAATCTGCCTCCGGAGATTGCACAACTTCTAAACTCCCAGAATCAGCTGATCCAACTCCTCACCCAAAACATGCAAAACAACGATGACAACCTGCCACCTACACCACCTCCACCACCCCAACAGGATCTCTTGACTCGGTTTTTGAGGTTGAACCCTCCTACCTTCTCAAGTAGCTCTAAGCCAATTGTGGCGGATGACTGGCTCTGCACCATCAATAAGAAGTTAGACACCGTGCAAGTTGTTGGAGCTGACAGGGTGCGCTTTGGCACGCACCAACTTGAAGGACCTACGGCTGAATGGTGGGATAACTACCAAGTCACCCACCCTGATATTGATGCTATCACCTGGAACCAGTTTGACGGGGCCTTTCGTACCCATCATGTAGCTGCTGGTGTCATGTCACTAAAGAGACATGAGTTCCACGACTTGAAGCAACTGCACCGCTCTGTCTCCGAGTATGGGGACCTCTTCAACAAGCTGACGTGCTATGCACCTGATGATGTTTCCACTTATGCAAAGAGGCAGGAAGAGTTCTTAAGGGGACTTAATGTTGAGATATCCATTCAGCTTGTGGCTCTTAAGTTTGATAACTATCAGGAACTTCTGGACAGGGCAGTTGTGGTTGAATCAAAACAAAGGAGCATAGAGAACCGCAAGAGAAAGTCCACCTCACACAAGCATAACTCAGGTCCATACCAGAAGCAACGCACTTCGTCCCCACCACCCCACAACCACAATGGCCATAACCACAATGGTCATCGTCATGGTGGACATAACCACAATGGCCATAAGCACCGCAATGGAAATGGCAATGGAAAGGATCTGAGTGAGGTGACATGCTTCAAGTGTAATAAGACAGGGCATTATGCAACTAATTGCCCTGAGAAGATGAAAAATGGGAATGGCAATGGGAACAACAATGGACACAACCATGGTAATGGGAATGGGAAGAAGCCGAATCCATTCGTCAAAGCCACGGTGCATCATGTCTCCGTGGAGGATGCTCGTGAGGCACCTGACTCCGTGATTGGAAAGTTCAAGCTTAATTCCATCCCCGCAGTTGTTCTTTTTGATATTGGTGCATCGCATTCATTCATATCAAGGGTATTTGTGGATAGAGGCAAGATACCTACGGAGACTATTAGTACTCCTCTAAGGGTAAGTTCTCATGGAGAAGAAATAGTGGAAAACTCTGGATGCCGTGGGTTAGAACTAAGGATTGGGACACACATCTTCCCCACAAGTCTAGTCGTTCTTGTTGGGTTCCATAGCAGAAAACAAAAAAATTCTATCTACTCGAACACTAATACTAGGATCTATACTATATAGACATAAGTAACGGAGAAGGGATACGGTATTCATACCTTTGAAGACCGAGGCATGCCTTACGCAGGAAGGCGTATATTGATGAAGATGAGCAGCACCCCAAGCGTGGTGCCTCCGAAGTTCGCCACACGTCCGGTGTAAGAGACGTCAACCGGACTCCGATCCAACCGAGCAGCAGAAGAAGTAGATGTCGGATCGTAGATCACACGACGGTACTGTGAAGGTGGAGAACTCACCCACGAGGTCCTCCCCAATATTACAGAGAAGTCCTCAGCGGATGAGAGAGAGAGAATGAGAGGGAATGGGGTGATTCCAAAGGGGGAGGGGAGACCCCTATATATAGTGGGAGGGGGGCGCACCACCCAGGGGCCAGGTGGTGTGGGACTAAACCCCACACCCGCCGGCCACCTAGGGGCAGCCTCCGGCCCTAGGTGGGCCCCATTGGGGCGGCCCACCAAGGCCAGGCCGGCTGGCCCCCACTCCCTAGGCGCCTTGCCCTATTGGGCCTCCCTTCGGGTGAGGCCCATTAGCATTAAGGAGCCTTTAAAAATAAAATAAAATAAAATATATATTTAATATTAATTCTCCAATTAACATTCAAATACACATATTATATTATTTCTTTACTCTAGAACACCTTTCGGACCCCTTCCGATCTCCATCGGATGTTACCCGAAACTATTCTGGTTTCTCTCTCTCTATTTCTCTTACGATACCTCATCTACCCTAAGCGTCCCTACCCTTAAGCGTGACATCCTTCGGTTTGGAAACACACCGGACATGATTGAGACCACTCTCACATTAATGATCAACAGAGGGACCTGGATGGCCATGTGACCCCCGTGTGTTTCACGAATACAATCACTAGAACCGTGAGATAGTCGTAACCCGTTCCCTTTGTCATTCAATACCTAATTCATCCGAGACTTGATCTTCGGTATCTCCATACCCTAGTTCGATCTCGTTACCGATGAACTTGTTTTCTTGTTCTCATGTTGTTGCATTCCGTGACCTAGTCACATGATTGCAAGCTTTATCAATGCAACGTCACTGAGATGGCCACATGTATCTGTCCATTACATGGATTAGACAAATCCTGGTCTTGATATGTACTCCTCTACGCATCCCTTCGGAAAACCTGAGTGGCACCTTTTTGATCACCCTGTTACGAGATGATTCTTGATAACCATCTAAGCTTCATCCGGAATGGTGATTTGCATTACCTCATAGTCAAAGGATCAGGTTGCGAGGTTCTCTTTGTTTTATCATCAATGGTGAACTTTGTAACTAGATCTCATTAAGATATAACGGTCAGATGTTTGTCTATCATGTTATTCAACAAATAACATAAACTCATTGTCAGTTGGCATAAATTCCCATGATCTTGAAACACAGACCATCCTCATGACCAATGAACTAGTTCACTAGAGGTAACTAGAGACACGGTTTGTTTACATACCACACATGTATTAACGTTTCGTATTAACACAGTTATAGCACATTATGAAATGTATTATGAACATATAGGAGATATATCAAATAATACACTTTATTATTTTCCTCTAGGGCATAACTCCTTCAGTCTCCCACACAAAACTAGTTTACAATAGGCAGGAACCTAACACCAATGGAATCTCGGTGTTGTTCGTGCTTTTCCAGATGGAGAGTTTTAGTCAAAGGATCTGCCACATTCAGTTCCGTATCTACTTTGCAAATCTTGACTTCACCTTCGTCAACGTTCTTCCGGATGACGTGAAATCTAAGCTTGATGTGTTTGGCTGTGGAATGAGTTCTTGGTTCCCTTGCGTTTGCAATAGCACCCGTGTTATCACAATAGATCATCACGGGGTCTTGCGCATTGGGAAAAACTCCCAGTTCGATGATGAAATTCCTTAGCCAAATAGCTTCATTTGCTGCATCAGCCGCAGCAATATATTCAGACTCCATTGAAGATTGTGCCACCACCGGCTGCTTCTTACTCTTCCAGCTTACCACCCCACCATTCACCAAAAAAAAATCATGTTTGAGACTTCGAGTCATCATGATCCGAATTCTAGCTCGCATCTACATAATCCGTTACATTTAGAGCTTCATCATTTCCTCCATAGATTAGGAACATATCCTTTGTTCTTCTTAGATACTTTAGGATATTCTTCACAGCTGTCCAGTGATCCGGTACTGGATTACTTTGATATCGGCTCATCAAACTAAGAGCCAATGCTACACCAGGTCGTGTACTCAACATTGCATACATGATAGATCCTATGGCTGAAGCATAGGGGATGTAAGACATCTTCTCTCTATCATTGTCCATTACAGGACATTGAGTCATACTCATTTTGCAATTCTGAATCATAGGTGTAAAACCCCTTTTGGTGTTTTCCATTTTGAACCTCTTCAAAATCTTTTCTATGTAAGTACTCTGACTCAATGCTATTAGGTGCCTTGATCTATCTCTATAGATCTTGATTCCTAATATATACGCAACTTCACATAGATCCTTCATGGAAAATTGGTTACTCAAATATGCTTTAACGCTTTTCATAAGATCCACATTATTTCCCATGAGTAATATGTCATCCACATATACTACTAAGAAAACAACTGAGCTCCCACTCGCTTTCTTATAAACACAGAACTCTTGTTGGTTTTGGACAAATCCAAAACTCTTGATCACTTGATCAAAACGTTGGTTCTAGCTCCGAGATGCTTGCTTCAATCCATAAATGGACCGTTGAAGCTTACAAACCTTTCTAGCATCCTTAGGATCAACAAAACCTTCCGGTTGCATCATATACAACTCTTCATCAATGTGACCATTGAGGAATGCGGTATTGACATCCATCTGCCAAATTACATAGTCGAAATGTGCAGCAATTGCTATTAAAATCTTGACAGCCTTAAGCATCACTACGGGAGAGTAAGTCTCGTCGTAGTCAACTCATTGAATTTGTCAAAACCCCTTTGCGACAAGTCGAGCTTTGTGAACGGTCACGTTACCATTCGCATATGTCTTCTTCTTAAAGATCCATTTATTTTCCACGGCCTTGTGGCCTTCTGGAAGATCCACCAAGGTCCAAACTTGGTTTTCATGCATGGATCCTATTTCAGATTTCATGGCTTCTAGACATTTCTTGGAGTCAGCACTATCCATAGCTTCTTTGTAGTTTGTAGGTTCTTCCTGTTCATCTAGGATGACAGACATTACAAGGCTACTGTACCAATAAGGAGTGGCACGAACCCTTGTAGACCTGCGAACCTCAGGAGTCTCGATGTCATTATTTTGATCATTATCAATGGGCTCTTCCTCCATGTTGGAGAGCGGTTTCGGAACAGCTTCAGTTGCGCTACTCGGAATTTGGAGAGAAGGGTCAACAATTTCATCTAACTCAATTTCCTTCCACTCACTCCTTTTGCAAGAAACTCTTTGTCGAGAAAGGTGCTAGTTTTTGCGACAAACATTTTGCCCTCGGCTTGGTTGTAGAAAGTATATCCAATGGTTTCCCTTGGATATCCTACAAAGATGCATTTTTCCGATTTGGGTTCGAGTTTGTCAGGCTATAGTTTCTTGACGTAAGCCTCACATCCCCAAACTTTTAGAAATGACAACATTGGCTTCTTTCCATGCCATATCTCATATGAGGTTGTCTCCATGGATTTGGATGGAGCTCAGTTTAAAATAAAAGCGGCGGTTTCTAACGCGTATCCCCAAAAAGACACAAACAAATCAGTTAAAGACATCATGGACCGTACACTATCTAATAGGGTTCGGTTACGACGTTCCGACACACCATTACGCTGTGGTGTTCCGGCTGGCGTAAGCTGTGGGATAATCCCATAGTCCTTCAAGTGCATGTTAAACTCATAACTCAAATATTCGCCTCGTCGATCCTATCGAAGGTGCTTGATTTTCTTGTTAAGTTGATTCTCTACCTCTTTCTGAAATTCCTTGAACTTTTCAAAGGTTTCAGACTTGTGCTTCATCAAGTAGATATATCCATATCTGCTTAAGTCGTCAGTAAAGGTAACAAAGTAGCTATAACCATTGCGTGTTGAGACACTCATTGGTCCACATACATCCGTATGTATGATCCCAAGTAGGTCTACAGCTCTCTCTACTATTCTGGAGAATGGTGTCCTAGTCATCTTGCCCATGAGGCATGGCTCACATGTATCAAGGGATTCAAAATCCAATGATCCAAGAAGCCCTTCTGAATGAAGCTTCTTCATGTGCTTTACGCCAATGTGACCAAGACGGCAGTGCCACATGAACATGGAATTATCGTCACTGTGCTTACAACGTTTAGCATCAACACTATGGATGTGTGTATCACAATCAAGATCAAGTAAGAATAAACCATCACACACAGGAGCATGAACATAGAAAACATCATTCATATAAATTGAACAACCGTTTGTGCCTAATTTAAACGAATAATGGTCTTGCAACAAGCAAGACCCAGTCACAATATTCATACTCAATGCGGGTACATAGTAGCATTTATTCAAAACCAATAATAATCCTGACGGTAGACGGAGATGCAGGGTGCCGACGGCCATCACTTCGACTCTCGAACCATTGCCGACACGCATCGTCACCTCGTCCTTCCTCAGGCGCCTCCTACTCTGTAGATCCTGCTGAGAGTTACAAATGTGAGAAACAGATCTGGTATCAAATACCCAGGTGTTACTCCTGGTGCTAGTAAGGAATACATCAATAACATGTATATCATATATACCTTTGTCCTGGACGGCTATCTTGCCGGCTCGCTTGTCTTCAAGGTACTTGGGGCAGTTGCATTTCCAGTGCCCATCCCCTTTGTAGTAGAAGCACGAAATTCCAGGCTTAGGGCCAGGCTTGGCAGTCTTTGAGGTGCTGGGAACAAACCTGCCATCCCTCTTAGACTTCTTACCCTTGCCTTTCCCTTTTTGCCCCGGTTTCTTAAAGTTGGTGGTCTTGTTAACCATCAACACTGTGTGCTCCTTCTTGATTTCAACCTCAGCAGTTTTGAGCATGGCGAACACCTCAGCAAGGGTCTTAGTCATCCCTTGAATGTTGTAGTTCATCACAAAGCTCTTATAGCTAGGGGCAGCGAGTGGAGCACCCTATCAATCATGAGCTCCTCCGGATTTTGCAATCCAGGGCATTTAAGCACTTAGCGTAGCCAGCCATTTTGACCACGTGCTCACTAATACTGTTGTGCTCTTCCATTTTAGCAGAGAAGAAGAGCTCAGAAGCATCATACCTCTATGCACGAGCCTGTGGAGCAAAGACGGCCTTGAGATCCTCAATGATCTCAAAGGCATTCATCTTCTCAAAATGTTTTTGAAGCTCCGGCTCCATGGCATAGAGCATTCCACTCTGGATGAGGGAGAAATCGTCCGCCTTGGACTGCTAGATGATACATTGCAAATGTATCTATAATTTTTGATGTCCCATGCTTGGTTTTATCTACTTTCTTATGTTTTGTCCACACTTTGGAGTACTTTTCATATGATTTCTTGGACTAACCTATTAACAAGAGCCACAGTGCCAGCTACCTGTTTTCTGCTGTTTTTGGTTCCAAGAAGTCAGAAAATGAATATTCTCGGAATTGGACGGGACAAAAGCCAAAGTTATTATTTTACCGGGGGACACTTGGAGCTAGAATACGAGGAGAAGGGCCAGAGGGCGGCCACACCACCTGGCCGCGTGGCCAGGCATGCCCGCGCCAGGGGGTGGTGTGGCTAGCCCAGGCACCCCCTCGACCTCTCCTTCCGCCTATATATTGCCTCTGATACGGAAACCCTAAGGACCCGATCAAAATTCCATGAAAGAGTCTGTAGCCGCCGTCATCTCCATCCCTAGATCCGGAGGCATCTGAAGCTCTTCCCGGCACCATGCCGGAGAGGGGAATTCACCCTAGAGGCCTTCTTCATCATCATGCAAGCCTCCGGTGTGATGCATGAGTAGTTCATCTCTGGACTACGGGTCCATGTAGTAGCTAGATGGCTGGTTCTCCTCCTTTGTGCTATCATGTCTAGATCTTGTGATCTCCGTTCATGATCAAGATCATCTATTTGTAATTCTGCATGTTGTGTTTGTGGGGATCCGATGGATATTGAGATGCTATTTTAGATTGATTATTGATTCTATCATGTCTTTGTTATTTGTGATCTTGCATGCTTTCCGTTGTTAGTAGCTATCTTGTCCAAATAGATGCTAGTAACTCCAAGAGTTAGTATTTATGCTCGATAGTGGGTTCATGCCTCTGGTAATCAGGGGAAGTGACAGAAATCTCTAAGTTACTAGATGTGATGTTGCTACTAGGGAGAAAACAACAATGCTTTGTTCATAGAACAATCGCATTGTTTACTTTACACGCAATTCGTAAAGCAATAATCTGTTGCTTGCAACTTAATACTGGGGGGGTTCGGATGATAACCTGAAGGTGGATTATTAGTCATAGATGCAGTTGGATGGCGGTCTATGTATAATGTTGTAATTCCCAATCAAATCTCAAAGGAGTCAAGATGATTAGTATATGCTTGTATGCTTTCTCGATGTTTGTCAATTGCCCCGCTGTAATTTGTTCACCCAGCATGTTATCTATCTTAAGGAGAGCCACCTCTAGTGAACTATGGACCCCGGTCCTTTCTTTTTCATTCAATCTACAAATTGTTTGCTGCTTTGTGTTTACTTTCTGCAAACTATTACTTCCTTCCATTCGATATGTTTAATCCTTTGTTTTCAGCAAAACCGGTGAGATTGACAACCTCATCGCAAGTTGGGGGGCAAAGTTCTGTGGTTGTGTTGTGCATGTCTCCATGTTTCTACTAGCACCGGTAGTGCGCCCTGCCAAGGCTCAGCTAGCAACACCTTTGGTTTGTTTCCTTGCTCCTACTGGATTGATAACCTTGGTTTCGTACTGAGGGAAAACTTGCTGCTGTGCTCATCATACCTTCCTCTTGGGGTTTTCCAACGAGCTCGATATATTTTTGGGCCATCAAGCTCTTTTTCTGGCGCTGTTGCCGGGGAGTCAATGACATCTTCACAAGGGGAGTCCCTCCTAACCAATCTCTTTACTTTGTTATTTTTGTTTTGCTTAGTTTACTTTTGTTTTGTTTGCTTGTTTTTTTATCAAAAACACACAAAAATTAGTTTTACAAGTTTGCTTTCTTTATTGAAAACACAAAAAAATTATGTCTCCTTTAGTTGTTACCTCTTCCTTAGCTCACCATGTTGATCCCTAAATTCACCTTGAAAGGCCTTTCAATAGGTAGTGGTTCTTTAATTGGAAAAGATAATATTGAAGAATTCTTTAATCATGTTAGTAAGCATGAGGATATTGAGGATAGATCCCTTGCAGAACTTGCTCCAAACTATGAGATTGCTGCAGCTTCTTTAGTTCACATGCTGGAAGCTAGGTTTGTTAACCTTAACCCCTTAATGCAAGTAATGTTTCTTAAACTTAAAGAAATTGATGACTCTAAGAAGGGAGATTTTATTCTTGAAACTTTGCTTAAAGAATTCTATGATGTTGCCAAGGAAGCTAGAAAAGTATTTGAACGTTTCAATATGCTAGGCTCATGTGTAGATGTTGTTGGTACACGAGAAAAGATGAACAAAACTGAACCTAATGGGGAGGAAACTAAGATACCAATACCCTTTAAACTGGTAGCCATACATGAAGCCATAGAAAAGAATCTTGATTGGATTGTTCCTGAAAACCCTTTTGATGCAAATAGTGAACCTAAGAGCATTGGGAGAGGATCCTCTAGAACTTATTTGGATGATATACCTTGCCTTGTTGAAGATATTTCTGGTATTGATCTTAATTCTTCTTCATTTGAGAACACTTGATTCTTTTTCTTGATTCTTATGCCTAACTTAAAGGCGTTAAAGAAAAGTACTTATTGGGAGATAACCCAAAAGTTTTAGAAGAGTCTTGGAAGTCATTACTTCAGTAATAACCGCTCCTTATCCTTTTTATTTGCTTTTTGTGCCAAGAGTAACCTCTAATGAGAGAGAAGTAATGATTGGGAAAGTTGCTGTCCCGAAACAGATTTTTGTGCTTCACCGTAAAAATTCATGTAAACTCTCTATACGTCCTTTTGAGTCGTGAATTTTTTTCTTCTGTCCCAGGTTGTTATCTAACTTTCGTTAGTTCAACACTTTTTTATTTGAGCAACAGAAGGTCTTCGAAAAAATTTCGTCTTTACCTGCTGGTCTATTTTGACAGATTTCTGCCATTTTCTGCATATGCTTCTTGTTGGTTCCTTTTTTAGTTCTTTTGGGGATTGAGCTTTTTGAGGGAAGTGCTACAGTATCTAGTGTTTTAATGGAAGTTTTATTGGTGTTAGAACTGAACCTAAAGACTTATTATCTTGAGTGCACTAATGTTGCTAATAAAGATTGTCGGAAGTTTTGTATGAAGGAAAACTTTCAAGTGTATGGAAGGAATGAGTAATGAGATGAAGGATGGACTAAATCTCAAGCTTGGGGATGCCACGCGTGTCACCCCAAGAAATATCTAAGAAGTACAAGCGTCAAAGCTTGGGGATGCCTTGGGCATCCCCCTCTTCATCAATAAAAATTCCAGGTTTCTTCCAGACGCATCATTTTTATTGTTTCATGCACAGTTGTGTTGTTCTTGGAGCGTCTTCTTTTTCGTTTTTGTTTTGGTTTTTGTTTGATTAGTTTGCTGAATAAATTGGTTGGACCCCCTCTTTCATACATTGGTTTTCAAATAGTTTGGTTTGGTTTGGAAAAGAGTAAGAAAGTTCATGCTTAAGTGGTAAAGAGAGCTTGTTTTTGACTGTGGCCTATGCTTTGTCATGCCATGCTTGATATTGTTTTTGCTTTATGCTTAGTATTATTTTCTATAGCATGACTTGTTATAAAACAATTAAGATTGCTTAATGTGCCTTGGATGAATCATGTGTTGTTTTAACATATTAAAACATAGTATTGTGGTATTCTCCTTTGATGCTTTATTTGGGTTGACTTGGCGCATGATCACACCATGTTATGACTATCCCAAGTCACCAAAGCCTTGATGATCCTTTAGTGTTCAACTTGTAGTATCACTTTATGCTTTGATCAATGATGTTTTGTCGCTCTATATGATTATGGCCATTATTGCTCTCTTAGTTTGTCGCTCCCAGTCTTTTGCTAGCCTCCACAACCAAGTATGAGTTCCACCCATGCATCCAACTCCTTAAACCAAGTTACTCCAAAGAGTCCACCATACCTACCTACTATCATATGCTATTCCAAGTATATTCATGTTTTTGTTTACCTTCCAAATTAAACTTGTTATGAGAAAACTAGTGATTAAAGCTCTCACAAACTTGATGGCACACTTTACTTTTTTGCATTTAATAAAACTGAACCATTGGGTCCTTCTTTGTTGCGTATATGCTTGCGCTTTATAAGTTGAAATTAGCAGAACCATGTATCATGGGGACGCTTTCAACATTGCACTTGTACTTTGTATCCCGTTGATATCATGTTATTTTGCTTATAGATCCCGACGGTGTGAAATAAAAGTGGAACTTGTAAGATCATGGAGTTTGTATGTGTGTTAGAGAAATGCCTAGGCCGCTAGCCTAAGCCATGCCTAATAATGGTGGAAACTTGCAGCATCACCATAATGAGCACTCTATGAAGCATCGTCAATAAAAACCTATGCAAATAGCAAATAAAAAGATCGCTGAGATGCTCATTGTCTGCTTGCCTTGTCATTTTGATTATGGGATAGCTCCTGTATCATGTGCAAGGGGTACCCCGTTGGCGGTTCTTTATGATACATATGTACTTACAATGACATGAGCTTACTCGTGACTAAAGTTGAGTAGCATCAGGTTCGGTCTTCATAAGTAAGGGGCATGAGATTTCGGTTTATAACTTGTCAAGCATATCCTCTTACTTGTGTTACTTTAACCTTAATCACCTTCAAGATGCTTATGATAGGGCAATGAGAGTTGAAAGCTATAAGTACCATAATATTTGGAAGCTCTTTATGAGACTTGAATCCCTACTTCCTTCTATGAAGGCCTTTCTTCCACCATTATATTGAGTCTCCACCTTCTATCTTTATGCACCTACTCTGAGAGCATAGTGGCCATTCTTAGTTCTATGTGCATTGTCCCAAGACTAGTTGATTAATGCATACCTTGATATTTCTTGTTTTGAACTATTTGTATCTAGTCACTCTTATGAACTTTGAAGGTGTCCTATGCATTTATATTTGCTACCCTATGAGGGACAAGCTGAATGCTACTATGCCATGTTTTCTTTATGTGAAACAAACAAACGTCTTGCAAAGCATTGTTATTCATGAATCTTTTGTTTGTGCCTATTCATGTTGCAACATAGTTTCTTTTTCTTATTGCTAGAACTTTGTCTTTCATTCTATGATTGAAGTACTATGATCCTAGCTTTGAATGTTTCACAAATACTTTGATCAAGTTTATGATGGTGCATGTCACCTCAAAAATTATTCTTTCTTTTTTTATCACTTACCTACTCGAGGACGAGCAGGAGTTAAGCTTGGGGATGTTGATACATTGCAAATGTATCTATAATTTCTAATGTTCCATGCTTGGTTTTATCTACTTTATTATGTTTTGTCCACACTTTGGAGTAATTTTCATATGATTTCTTGGACTAACCTATTAACAAGAGCCACAGTGTCAGCTGCCTGTTTTCTGCTGTTTTTGGTTCCAGGAAGTCAGAAAATGAATATTCACGGAGTTGGACGGGACAAAAGCCAAAGTTATTATTTTACTAGGGGACACTTGGAGCCAGAATACGAGATGGAGAAGGGCAGGGGCCACCACCTGGCCAGCCACCTGGCAGCGCTAGGGGTGTGTGGCCAGCCAGCACCCCTGCCTCTCCTTCCGCCTATATATTACCTCTGATACGGAAACCCTAAGGACCCGATCAAAATTCCACGAAAGAGTGTGTAGCCGCCGTCATATCCATCCCTAGATTGGGAGGGATCTGAAGCTCTTCCCGGCACCATGCCGGAGAGGGGAATTCACCCTGGAGGCCTTCTTCATCATCATGCAAGCCTCCGGTGTGATGCGTGAGTAGTTCATCTCTGGACTACGGGTCCATGTAGTAGCTAGATGGCTGGTTCTCCTCCGTTGTGCTATCATGTCTAGAACTTGTGAGCTCCATTCAAGATCAAGATCATCTATTTGTAATTCTGCATGTTGTGTTTGCAGGGATCCATTGGATATTGAGATGCTATTTTAGATTGATTATTGATTCTATCATGTCTTTGTTATTTGTGATCTTCCATGCTTTCCTTTGTTAGTAGCTATCTTGGCCAAGTAGATGCTAGCAACTCCAAGAGTTAGTATTTATGCTCGATAGTGGGTTCATGCCTCTGGTAATCTGGGGAAGTGACAGAAATCTCTAAGGTACTAGATGTGCTATTGCTACTAGGGAGAAAACAACAATCCTTTGTTCATAGAACAATCGCATTGTTTACTTTACACGCAATTCGTAAAGCAATAATTCTGTTGCTTGCAACTTAATACTGGAGGGGGTTCGGATGATAACCTGAAGGTGGATTATTAGTCATAGATGCAGTTGGATGGTGGTCTATGTATAATGTTGTAATGCCCAATCGAATCTCAAAGGAGTCAAGATGATTAGTATATGCTTGTATGCTTTCTCGATGTTTGTCAATTGCCCCGCTGTAATTTGTTCACCCAACATGTTATCTATCTTAAGGAGAGCCACATCTAGTGAACTATGGACCCCGTTCCTTTCTTTTACATTCAATCCACAAACTGTTTACTCCTTTGTGTTTACTTTCTACAAACTATTACTTCCTTCCATTCGATATGTTTAATCCTTTGTTTTCAGCAAAACCGGTGAGATTGACAACCTCATCGCAAGTTGGGGGGAAAGTTGTGTGGTTGTGTTGTGCAGGTCTCCATGTTGCTACTAGCACTAGTAGTGCTCCCTGCCAAGGCTCAGCTAGCAACACCTTTGGGGTGTTTCCTTGCTCCTACTGGATTGATTACCTTGGTTTCGTACTGAGGGAAAACTTGCTGATGTGCTCATCATACCTTCCTCTTGGGGTTCCCCAACGAGCTCGATATATTTTGGGCCATCAAGCTCTTTTTCTGGCGCCGTTGCCGGGGAGTCATGGACATCTTCACAAGGGGAGTCCCTCATAACCAATCTCTTTACTTTGTTATTTTTGTTTTGCTTAGTTTACTTTTGTTTTGTTTGCTTGTTTCTTTATCAAAAACACACAAAAATTAGTTTTACAAGTTTGCTTTCTTTATTAAAAACACAAAAAATTATGTCTCCTTTAGTTGTTACCTCTTCCTTAGCTCACCATGTTGATCCCAAAATTCAACTTGAAAGACCTTTCAATAGGTAGTGGTTCTTTAATTGGAAAAGATAATATTGAAGAATTCTTTAATCATGTTAGTAAGCATGAGGATATTGAGGATAGATCCCTTGTAGAACTTGGTCCAAACTATGTGACATGGGTATACCCTACAGGTACTTGAGCTTGGTATATACGGCCTAAATATTTAAAGGCCCACGGTGTCGTCGAGGCCCAAATGAAGGACTCGAGTAACCTACGAACTCTCGATTGCTTGAAGAACAAGAAGAAGCTAAATATAGAAAGTTTGAAGGGGAGAACCCTAACTTGTAACCGACTCGACCTACTACCCGAGACCTAGCCTATCTATATAAAGGCTAGGAGGGGCGGCGAGGAGGACACACGCAACCCTAGTTTCCACAACCCTTGCCAGATTGCATCTGCGCACCATTGTAATCCTCGATTCCTTCGATATCTCCACGAGCAGACAAGCAGGAGTAGGGACCTCTACGAGGCCTGAACCTGGGTAAATCTTCGAGTCCCCTGTGTGCTTGTTTGCTAGCTGATAGATGTCTCCAGCGCTCCCTCCTTCTCCAAAACCCAAGTCCATAACAATGGGCATTGATGAGTTAAACCCTCGTCAATTGGCGCCGTCTGTGGGAATTGGGAGTCCTGATGTTGCGGCTTCTTCGGCCCCATCAACCGCGATCTACAACTCCGCAACAGCGGAGATTCGCCAGCTCTTCGGCGCGTTCGACTTCACCGTCCACACACCAGCCACTCGCCTGGCTTTCGAGTCCGTGGGCGACGGGATCAGCCTGGCAATAGGGAGCTTCCGCTTCCAAGTTGGTCAGATGGGCACGCTTCGCATGCCTGATCAGCCGACGGCACCGTTGATTGCCCCAGCATCATGGTTCCCTCCATAGATCAGCACACTCAGTGAGCTCAACGCCCCGACAACAGTCGAAAACACGGTCAGCGACAACAGTCGCGACTATGATCTGAGCGACCTGGCCACTGAAGATGGAACCTACGGTTCGGGATCTGAGAGTTGTGGGAGCAGCAGCTTCCCCAATCACTTCATGTGCACCGTCATCAATGCAGGTGACACCTCCGCCAAACGCGACAACACGGGAAATCGTGGTAATGGAACCGACCCGCCAAACAGCGGCAATGGCGGCAACGGTGGCAACGGTGGCAATCGCACCCCCGTCAACAATGGAGGAGCAGTAGAACCTCCAACCATAACAAACGAGCAAACCGGCGAATGCGTCGTGGTCAGGCTCAACGAGCTTGAGTGGGCTCGCTGCCATGAGGCCCTGCAGGGCAACCCTTTACCTCCCGGCTCCTCGCAAGAACTTCTGATGGGCTACCACTGGCTCCTGAAGGAAGAATTCAAGCGCCAAGCGCAAACAATCGTGCAACTAGAAGCACGCAAAAGGGCGGCAGATGAGTCAAGTCTTCGTCGTGCTGGGCTCTCCTCCCACGGAGGATCCTCCTCGAAAGGCAACGAGTACATCACCAAAAAGAGGCAATCTCGGATGGCCCATCTCACCGAGCAAGAACGCATAGAAGCTGCAAAGGTCCTCGACTTCAGCTCTATGACAGTCGATACACGGGGCAATGTGGTCCCAAATACGCCGCAAGTTGCAGTGATAGCCGCCACCATGTATCTGCTCAATAACCAGCCGCCAGCTGGAGATCCCCGAGCCGCCATGCACCGATCTACGATCGCGGGCTTGGGGCTAATCGAGGCCGCCCTCGACAAGGAGACAACGCCGGAGCCGAAGAAAGGCAAAGCGCTACTCCTCGCCCTCATCTAGTGACGACAGTCACAACCTGTCTCGACGTCGCCGCTCATGGCGACACGACCACGAGTACGACGTGCGTGATGACATAACGCAGCGCAAGATCGACAAATCAAGGGTGTGACGCGCTCGGTTGACTGACTCGGAAGAGGAAGATGTGGAGCTCCGCGACGCTAGATGCTTCAGCAGATCCATAAGGCAAAAGTGAATGCCCAAGGGGTTCAAACTCCCATCGGAGAACCCGAAGTTTGACGGTCTATAGGACCCAAAGATCTGGTTGGAGCATCACATCTCCTCCATCAGACTCCACAGTGGCAGTCGAAGCACAACCATGCAATTCTTACAGCTATAGCTGCAGGGCGCCACCCGAGCATGGCTCAACAACCTCCCGCGCGGATCGATTTGCAGTTGGGATGAGCTGGTTTACAGCTTCGTGCGCAACTTCAAAGGCACGTACAAGCGGCCAGCATCAATCGAAGAGCTAAGATGCTGCCAGCAAAGATCGGGCGAATCGCTACGCTCCTACATCCAAAGGTGGTCCATCATCAAGAACTTCGCAGAGAACATCTCGGAGGATCGCGCGATTGATGCATTCAACGGTGGCGTCCACCGCATAGAGCTCAGGGAGGAGCTGGGCCGCTCGAAGCCCAAGACCATTGACCACTTGATGGAAATCTCGAATCGGTGGGCTGATGGAGAAGATTCGGTGAAAAATCGCGTTTACTACGACGAGGAGGCAGAACTCGAGCGCAGACACGACCACCGAGGCAAACACCGTACGCGCATCTACGATGACCACGATGATGCCATCATGGTCGCAGCCGGCTACGCCGACAGACGCGACGACAACCGCAACATCGAATACCATAGCGGTGGATACCGCGACTCCGGGAAGACCACGCAAGTGTGGCAACGCCGCGATCGTGATAAGCACCCGCAACATCCATTGAAGACAAACTGTCCGGGCCATGTAATGTGCACTTCTACATCGACAAGCATGATGGAAAGTAGAAGTCCAGCCACCTCCTCAAAGACTACCGCGAGTTCCTCAAACTACATGACGGTTTAGCTCGTTTGAACTGCAACGCAGTCAAAAGAGGCTACAGAGCCGCTCCAGGCGCCGTGGCACAGGGCGCTCTGCCACCACCACCTGGAATGCCCCCAAAAGCAGTTGCACCGGACCAGCACCAGGGAGGCGAACCCTACCCAAGGGCCATGGGTACCATGATGATCCAAAAAGGACGCCCCTCCAATCGGGTGCAGAAGGCCATCACTCGCCAAGTCAACTTAGCCACACACTCGCCACCATCTACCACTGAGTACCTCAGCGGAAGCGAGTCATGCATCACCTTCGACAAACGCGACCACCCGCCTCAAGTACCTCGTCCAGGCCATTGTCCCCTCGTACTCGGGGCGCAAATCGGAGGCTTCGACATGAGCCGCGTCTTCATGGATGGCGGAAGCTGCATCAACCTTATATTCGCGAGTACCTTGCGAGCAATGAGGATCCCTCTGACTTGCCTAGAGGCCTCGGACACAACATTCCACGGAATCATCCCAGGAAAAGGCGTATATCCCCTAGGCAAAATCAACCTCGACGTTATCTTTGGCACGCCGAAAAACTTTCGGCACGAGCGCATCGACTTTGAGGTCATCGACTGGCCCTCGCAGTACCACTGCATCCTCGGACGTGTCGCGTTCTCTAGGTTTATGGCAGTACCACATTATGCCTACCTGCAGATGAAAATGCCAGGTCCCAATGGCGTCATCATAGTCAACGGGAGCTTCGAGAGGTCCGATAGTTGCGATAGGGAATTCAACAGAATTTCCCAGTGCTTCGAGAGGTCCGATAGTTTCCGATAGTTGCATGCAGGAAGAACTCGCAAGACTAAAGGAGTCGACAGACAACAGTCTGTCTCCCCTAAGACAGCCAAGCTCGCCTAATCTATCTTTCGACTCATCAGTGCACACAAAGAAAGTGCAGGTCCACCCATCAGATCCTGCCAAAACGGCCCTCATCGCCAACAACTTGAGTCCCGCATAGGAACTCGCGCTCGTCGAATTCCTCCCTGAGCACTGGGAAATTTTCGCCTGGTGTCATGCGGACATGCCAGGAGTTCCCAGGGAATTCGCCGAGCACGCACTCAACATCAAACCAGACGCAAGGCCGGTCAAGCAAACAATCTGGCGATTATTTGAGCCACGGGCGAAGGCAGTCGAAATGGAGATCAACAGACTCCTCGACGCCAAATTCATACGCGAGATCAAAGAAAGCACTTGTCTCGCCAACACGGTGCTGGTACCAAAAAAGGACACGGATATCCTGCAGATGTGCGTGGACTTCACCTCTCTGAATAAGCACTGCCCAAAGGATCACTTCTCGCTGCCGCGCATCGACCAGATCATCGACTCCACCGCGAGATGCGAGCGCCTCTGCTTCCTCGATGCCTACTCAGGCTATAATCAAATCCGAATGAAGGAGGAAGATCAAGAAAAAATAGCGTTTACAACGCCCTTCGGTGTGTTCTGCTACAACACAATGCCCTTCGGGCTAAAAAACGCGGGAGCCACCTACCAGCGGTGCATGTAGGCTTGCCTCAAGGAACAACTTGGTCAAAACATTCAAGTCTATGTCAACGACATAGTAATCAAGACCAAGGAAGAAGCCTCTCTAATCGATGATTTGCGCAAAACCTTCGCCAACCTCGACCGCTACCGGATCAAGCTCAATCCGGACAAATGCGCCTTTAGCATGCCATCTGGGAAACTACTCGGGTACCTCATCTCTGCCAGAGGAATCGAGGCAAACCCGGAGAAAATAAAAGACATAATGGCCATGGAGAAGCCGAAGAACATAAGGGGTGTCTAGCAGCTAGATGGAAGAATCGTGGCCCTTAGCCGATTCATCAGTCGGATGGGTGAAAAGGCACTGCCCTTCTACCAACTCCTCCGCAAAGCTGAAAAGTTCGAGTGGACCAACAAAGCGCAGGAAGCATTCGAAGACCTCAAGCGCCTGCTATCCACTTCGCCAGTACTGGTGACCCCACGAGAAAGGGAATCGCTGTTGCTATATATCTCCGCCACCAACCAGGTGGTCAGCATAGTGCTCGTTGTCGAACGAGTCGAGGAAAACAAAGTCCATGGGGTACAGCGCCCAGTATACTACCTCAGCGAGGTCCTCACGCCAACAAAACAGCGGTACCCGCACTACCAGAAGTTGGCGTACGGCGTCTTCATGACCGCCCGGCGACTGTGCCATTACTTCCAGGAGCACCCCATCGTGGTGGTCAACGACGCCCCGTTGGGGCATATCCTCAACAACCCTGACGCCACGGGACGAGTCGCGCTTTGGGGAATAGAATTGTCTCCACGAGACATTACATCTGGCAGCAGCGCAATCAAGTTGCAAGTTCTTCCTGACTTCCTCGTGCACTGGATGGAGAACCAGCTCCCTAACAAACCAGATATGTCCTACCTCCGGACAATGCACATCGACGGGTCCAAGCGGAAGGACGGAGCAGGTGCAGGTGTCATACTGACATCACCTCAAGGGGACAAGCTGAAGTACATCCTGCGAATGCAGTTCACGGCCTCCAACAACGAAGCCGAATACGAGGCCCTGCTATACGGGATGCGGATGGCAAAGGCCTGTGGTGCGAAAAGGCTCATTATCTACGGCGACTCCAAGCTGGTCGTCAACCAAACAATGCATGAGTGCGACGCACTGAATGACAACATGATCGCCTACCACGATCTCTACGACACACTCGAAGGGGACTTCGACGGCTGCGAACTGCGACACGTAGGCCGCGAAAGCAATGAAGAGGCAGACGCACTCGCCAACATAGGCTCCACCTGCGCCCCCATACCACCTAGGGTATTTATCGAGCACATCTGCAAACGCTCCATCAAGCCAAAGGCCGCAGAGAAGAAAACAAGCACAGCAACAGACTCGGGGGCTACGCCACCAAATGAGCCAATGGCACTTGACGACCTGGAGCTGGACACAGGACAAGAAGGACCAATGAGCGTCATGATGATAGAATCATCCTGGACTCAGCCATACATCATGTACCTCCTCAGCAAACGTCTACCAAACAACCCGACTGATGCGCGACACATCGCGTGGCGATCCAAGGCATTTGTTGTTATCAACAGCAAACTATACAAACGCAGCATCACAGGAGTACTCCAGCGATGCGTCTCCGTAGCTGATGGAAGAGTTGTCCTCCTCGACATCCATGAGGGAACCTGTGGACACCACGCTAGCAGTCGCGCCCTGTGGCCAAAGCTCTGCGAGCTGGGTTCTACTGGCCTACGGCTATGCGCGACGCCAAAGACATCGTCCAGAAGTGCAACGCGTGTCAACGATTCGCGGATAAGCCACATGCACCTGGTGCGGAGCTCCGGCCAATCCCATTGGCCTGGCCCTTTGCACAATGGGGACTCGACATGGTCGGCAAGCTCCCCAAGTCCTCGCGAGGAGGTTACGTCTACCTCCTGGTGGCAGTCGACAAATTCACCAAGTGGATAGAAGCCATGCCAGTGACCAATAAATTAGGGCACAGCGCAGTCAAGTTCTTCGAGTCCATCGTCTTCCGCTTCGGAGTGCCACACAGCATCATCACAGACAATGGAACGAAGTTCACATCCAAGGAGTTCCAAGAATTCTGTCAGAGTCTGGGAATCAACATCAGCTACGCCTCGGTAGCACATCCACAGACCAACGGTCAAGTTGAAAAGGCGAACGGGCTCGTATGCGGCGGCATCAAGAAGCGACTCCTCTGGCCACTCGAACAAGTCGTGGGCTGCTGTCCAGATGAACTGCAATCAGTACTCTGGAGCCTACGCACAACCCCAAACAGCGCTACAGGCTACACCCCGTTCTTTATGGTGCACGGGGCTGAAGCGGTGCTTCCCGCCTAGGTACGGTACAAGGCGCCATGCGTGGTCGCTTACAGCGAGCAGGATTCATCCCTCGCACTCGAAGACTCCGTCGATCTCCTTGACGAGGCAAGGGAAATCGCCGCGGAAAGATCAACGATCTACCAGCAGAACCTGGGCAACTACCACAGTAGGAGGCTATGCCCCAAATCCTTCGTCGAAGGCGACCTAGTCCCGCGACTAAAGCAGCAAGGACATATCAAGCTCGAATCCCCCTGGGAAGGACCATATGTGATTACAGAAGTAATCCCAGGTGGCGCCTATCGCCTTCAAGATCTAGAGACGGGAGTCGCATACTCCAACCCCTAGAACGTCGCACAGTTGCGACGCTTCTACCCTTAGTCGTTTTTACTTTTGCATCACAAATAAGGCACTCAGCCAAGGCTACTTAGCCACACATTGTACCTCGTACTGTATCACGAATAAATAAAGCTAACTGCCCCAAAAATTCTGTGCCTTCCTTTAATTTTCCGCAACTTATCGACTCGGGGGCTACGCCACCCTACACACATCTGTTCTACGAACTAAAACGCGATATCCTGAGTAGGTGGCACATCAATCGAAACCCTTGACACAACATCAACCCAGTTGCAACGCATCTGACAGGTTGACAAGGGACTGAGATAAAACACATGGCCAGGCTAATGAAAAGGAGTCGCATAGTGCAACGCACTCACACGCTAGCAAGCTCTTTATACATATTCGACAATAAAGTATACACAACATTTATACGAACTTTATAACACGGGTACACTTATGTGCAGGATACAAACTAAGCTACTACTTCAACAAGAGAATGTTGGTTTGTTCCTCAAAGAAGTCGACGATCTCTTTCGCTGGGCGATCCACCGCCTTGTAGTGTGGCACCATATTCCAAGCAGAACCTGCTGGTGGTGCAGGTGGCCCAGCCGCAATTGCCACAACATCTTCGTCAGGCCTATGCAGTCGCACCAGCGATAGAGCGGCCTTGGCACCAGCCACCAACTGTTGCCTCACACACTCGCGAACCACGGACAGGTCTTGAAATTTGGCGAGGAGAGCCAGCAGGCTTGATGGAGTAACATCCAGCAGAAACATCGCCCGACAAATGTTCTTCAAGCATGACTGCGACTTCTTCAGAAAGTCCATCACTCGCGACGCACGATCCTACGGGGTCGCCAACGCAATCGCACGATCATGATCTACTCAGAAGTACCCACTCTCTTGAAGTTGCTCCTGGGTCAGATCATGCATACGAATGGCAATTCTCTCCTTCTCATCTTGCAGATGACGCGCGCTGACAACTATACGAAGCCAAAACAGAAGCATAAGGACAGCACACCATCGCGAATGACTACAAGGAAAAGATAAGAGCAAGCAAACTAACACTTGAATTGGTCGCCCAGCTGTGTCACCTCGCCAACAAGATACTGTTCTCGGGCGGCGGCCTTCTCTGCCTTTGACTTCCATACATCCACGTTACCGCGGAGCATGAGCAATTCACGCTCTAACTGCTTCAGCGTCCTTGATCATGCAGCGACAGCTCATCCACCACAGGCTTGACGCCAAGGTATCATCAAGGGGTGGCAAGTCCTGAGGTTCCCTCAAAGGATCACTTGATGTACCCTACCACAAACCAAGCAAGAAGAGAATAAGAAGATCAAATCGACACACAGACAAAAGATTCGAGTGCATTGAAGAATGTCAAAAAGTATCAGCATATACACCCGCCAAAAGGCATGTTCTAGACAAAAGGGCATAAACTAATCAACTATTACAAAACTACTGAGGAGCGATTGGCTTCTTTGACTTCGACGGCTTATGGGGCTTCATCGAGTCCGTGGCAGTGTTAGATGCCACTGACTTTCCGCCAGCCCCTAATGCCGCAGCCTTTGCCACCTTTTTGGCTCGCTGTAGCTCCTCAGAGTACTTCGCAACCGTGCTAATCAGCTACGGCCCATATTTGCCACAGGCAGTCGCGAAGGGAGCAAAGACTACCTCTGGCTGTCCACGCCAATGGGCATCGCCTTCGAAACCGCTGCAGGGTCAATCTCAACTCCGTGGGCCTGCACCATGGCTAGTGACATGGATGCACCAGCCGCACAAAGAGAGTTCTAGAAGGATGCAGGAACACCCCCGGCGAGAGACTCCACCAGCTCGTTCATGTTCTCGATTAGCTCCGCCTTGGGCACCAACTCCTCCCGGAGGCGACTGAGCACGCCCTTGGCCTTGGAGAGCATATGCTGAATGGCGGCGCTGCGGTCCTCGACTGCTGAAAGTGCACCCGCCAAGGCATCATCGCGATGGAGGGCCTGAGGGTCGAAGCTCAAATCACCAGCATCTGTACACAAACCCATACATGGACAAAACATCAGCGCCAACGGCAAAAATCAAACAGAGAAAGATGATGATATCCAAACATAGTACCTGAGAGGGCCTTGGCAATCGAGAAAAGCTATTCTTCGAACAACTTCTCCCTGGCCGCGATGGAGGCACGCAGATCCTCTTCACGCCTCTGAGCCTCGTCACGCGCCACGATCGCCTCATCGCGGCTCTTCACAGCCGCGGCGAGTGTTTTCTCCATAGTGGCAGCGTCGCACAGGAGGGAGTTATGTTCAGCTACAAAATAAAAGGGATTGACTATCAGTCGACCATATAAAAAAGGAGAAGAAGAGGAAGTAAAGAAAACTTACTTTCGACCACGCGATGACGCGCCTCCATCATTGCATGCTGACGACCCATCGCAACCACTTGCTCTGCCAAGTGAGCGGCTTCCTTCACAAGGGGCTATCGCACAACAAGGGATCAGCATATGGCATAGATAACATTGGCTGCAACATCAAAAGAAGAAATCCTACACTTACATGATCCTCCAATGACTCCGAAGTCGATTGGTGTGCAGTCACCCGGGCAACCATTCGATGCTCCCCTTCATGCGGAGAACTGGAAGAGTTGTGACCGGAGTGGGCCGCCATTGGAGGAGAAAGAGCACGCTTGACCTCTTTCTTGGCCCTTGAGGTTGTGACTCCTAATTCTTTCAAAAAATGAACGTCGCCAGAAGATGACGACGTCTCTTGACTGCAAAAACAAAACCAACATCAAGCACAAGGCAAAGCCAATGAAGAATCAGAAGGGACAAACCAAATACTTACCAGTCAAATTTATCAAAGTCAAAGGTTGGTTCCCCTGACTCTGACGAAGACTCCTTCGGCAGTCGCATCTTCTTGCGAGAAGATGGCGCCACGGTGCTCACAGGAATGGCAGGGATTGGCGACCCCGCACCAACGCCTGCACCTTCCGGAGTCGAAGGAGACGATGCATCGGAATCCTCGCTGCGTGAACGCTTGCGAGTATCTGGACTACCCGACTCGGGGGCTTCCTCTTCCACATCGGATAGGACGGTCGATTCTGACTCGTCCTCTTCCAAGTCCTCGCAAGGAATAACCCCCTCTGGAAGAGGGGGCATGCCGGGTGACACCGCCAAATCCTATATACAGACAACAAATTCAGCACAAAAGCAAAGAAATGGCAAAGAAGCAATCAACAAACTAAGCTACTACGTAGCACAATCGTACATCAGGAGGAGGGTTAGAAGCATCGAATGGGGGAACGACTGGTTCACTAGGGAGCACATCCTTGACGGTGTATGTGGTCACCAGTCGAACCCTTTTATCCACCTCACTCGCGGACATGCCATCGGCAGACACGCGAGTGACATCCTCAGCGCCCGCCCACTGAAACATGGGATGGACTTTGGCCTGTAGGGGCTGGACGCGACGGCGCAACCACGTGCGAATAAGGGCGTAGCCTCCCTCCTCTTTGCCTATGCGACTCTCGAGGTCACAGACGCGCTCGTACAGCACATCTGTCTCCTCGGACTCGCCAGGCATGACTACATTCTTCCAGGAGCATCTCCTCTTGCACGGCGTCGCGGGATTGAAAGGTGCAAGTCCGAAGTGGTCTCCGTCGGCCTTCTGGTCGCGAATGTAGAACCACTTGTCCCTCCACCCTTGGACGGACTTCATCAGCTTGATGTCAAAATAAGTGGCGGATGGATCAACGTGGATTCCACAGCCGCCTACATCATAGACTAAAGAGCCAGACGCAGATTGGCGCTTCAACTTAAAGAGGCGCTTGAAGAGGCCGAAGTGCGGCTCGATTCCGAGCCAGAACTCTCAGAGGCTGATGAAGCAAGAGATATGGAGGATAGAATTTGGGGACAGCTGATGGAGCTGAAGCCCGTAAAAACAAAGGAGACCCCTGAAGAAGGGATGCAGGGGCAACGAGAGGCCGCGAATGATGAATGCCAAGAACATCACTCGAAAACCAGCGGGAGGAGAAGGGATTATCTCACCACCGGGGACGCGCGCGTCGGCGACTGCGGCGGATAGCACTCCGTCTTGATGAAGAATACGAAGATCAGAGGACTTGATGATGGATGGATGCCACGCGCCATTCATAACGCGGGTGCCCGTGCCCTTCTTCTTCCTACCGGCGGAGGTGCTGGTGCCCGCAGCGGCGGAGCCACCCTTCTTCTTCACCACAGCAGCGGTAGCCGCGGAATCAGCCGCAGCACCTCCCTTCTTCTTCCCCATTGCACGGCGGAGATGTGACCGGAGAAAGTAGCTGGGAAATGCGCGGAGCTGGTCCAGCGCCACGGAGAAAAAGAGAGCAGAGAAAGCATGGGAGCAACAAAAATGGCGATGACGGCACAGGATGAGCGAAAGCAGATGTGAATTTTACCATCGCAGCGCCACTACTTAACCTCTGGAAGATGCAGTCCAATGGCTCGGAAAAACCCTACTGGACGTGTGGCGTTCATCCTGCTCGACATGTGGAGGGGCTGAAACAGGAACTGTCCCCCCACTACTCCCATTATGTGCGGAAATCGAGGAGGCATAGTTAAAATAAAGATTACGCACGCCCGTTCAAATCAGAGTCAGGGAATGGGACCCACCGCTCGTCACGTCCCGTCAAACCCGCTCACGCGGGAAACTGAGGTCATGAAATCGTCAGCACTGACATCATCAAAAGCTACACAGCAGAAGACTTCGATTACTTTAGTTCTTGCTCGAGTCTTCGACTCCACCAAGCACTCGGGGGCTACTCCCATAGGGAGCGCTGGTCGCGCACCCTACGATTTTCTTTCTTCTTCTTTTTCAGGAGTATGGGCAATCAAAGCAAACCCACTCGAAGCATGATTTGATTATGGACAAGGGTTACTCCCATAGGGAGCACCGGAAGTAAATTTCGACTGAAACAAGCAAACAAAAGACGATAGTAGTCGCAAAAATTATTTAGTCCCTGCTTGAGTCTTCGACTCAACTAGGCACTCGGGGGCTACTCCCATAGGGAGCGCTTGTCACGCACCCAATGATTATTTGTACAAAGCACTGTGTGTCGATAACATCCACACTCAAAGTTTATGGCGACATCGCCTCATAAATTTTTCCCTACAAAGAGACTGCGTCTCCTGGGTTACCCGAATCGTCTCCGTGATGATCAAATTCGGATGCCACGCTTACAGCGTGAAGGTAAGACCTGAATAAGGCCTGGCAACACATTTGCTGTGCTCTACCAGAAATATATCCGTACCTACAGGTACGATGAATATGCCTTACGGACGCGTCGAGTGCTCACACCCATATACTGGAATTCGACTCCTGTGAGACCTCCGTGGCTTGAGTCGAATTACACCAGCACTTTTCCGGATTCGAGTCCGGGTACTCGAGTTTGAGTAGGTGGCGTTGTTTTACCCTAAGGTAGTTAACTGATACCGATACATTGGTTAAAATCAGGCATGCACACTAACAATCCCTACGACACATACAAAGCAGTCGAAAAATGTACTCAGTCATACACTCGAAAGACTTCATAAAGTCTCCAGTCAAATCTGCAATTCCACTGGACACTCGGGGGCTACTGATATGGGTATACCCTACAGATACTCAAGCTTGGTATATACGGCCTAAATATGTAAAGGCCCACGGTGTCGCCAAGGCCCAAATGAAGCACTCGAGTAACCTACGAACTCTCGATTGCTTGAAGAACAAGAAGAAGCTAACGATAGAAAGTTTGAAGGGGAGAACCCTAACTTGTAACCGACTCGACCTACTACCCGAGACCTAGCCTATCTATATAAAGGCTAGGAGGGGCGGCGAGGAGGACACACGCAACCCCAGTTTCCACAACCCTTGCCAGATTGCATCTGCGCACCATTGTAATCCTCGATTCCTTCAATAATTCCACGAGCAGACAAGCAGGAGTAGGGACCTCTACGAGGCCTGAACATGGGTAAATCTTCGAGTCCCATGTGTGCTTGTTTGCTAGCCGATAGATGTCTTCGGCACTCCCTCGTTCTCCAAAACCCAAGTCCATAACAATGGGCATTGATGAGTTAAACCCTCGTCACTATGAGATTGCTGCAGCTTCTTTAGTTCACGTGCTGGAAGCTAGGTTTGTTAACCTTAACCCCTTAATGCAAGTAATGTTTCTTAAACTTAAAGAAATTGATGACTCTATGAAGAGAGATTATATTCTTGAAAGTTTGCTTAAGGAATTCTATGATGTTGCCAAGGAAGATAGAAAAGTCTTTGAACGTTTCAATATGCTAGGCTCATGTGTAGATGTTGTTGGTACACGAGAAAAGATGAACAAAACTGAACCTAATGGGGAGGAAACTAAGATACCAATACCCTTTAAACTGGTAGCCATACATGAAGCCATAGAAAAGAATCTTGATTGGATTGTTCCTGAAAACCCTTTTGATGAAAACAGTGAACCTAAGAGCATTGAGAGAGGATCCTCTAGAACTTATTTGGATGATATACCTTGCCTTGTTGAAGATATTTCTGGTATTGATCTTAATGCTTCTTCATTTGAGAACACTTGATTCTTTTTCTTGCTTCTTATGCCTAACTTAAAGGCGTTAAAGAAAAGTACTTATTGGGAGATAACCCAAAAGTTTTAGATGAGTCTTGGAAGTTGTTACTTCAGTAATAACCGCTCCTTATCCTTTTTATTTGCTTTTTGTGCCAAGAGTAACCTCTAATGAGAGATAAGTAATGATTGGGAAAGTTGTTGTCCCGAAACAGAATTCTGTGCTTCACCGTAAAAATTCGTGTAAAATCTTTGTACGTCCTTTTGAGTCATGAATTTTTTTTCTTCTGCCCCAGGTTGTTATCTAACTTTCGTCAGTTCAACATTTTATGATTTGAGCAACAAAAGGTCTTCGAAAAAATTCGTCTTTACCTGCTGGTCTATTTTAACAGATTTCTGCCATTATTTGCATTTGCTTCTTGTTGGTTCCTTTTTGGGTTCTCTTCGGGGAATTGAGCTTTTCAAGGGAAGAGCTAAAGTATCTTGTGTTTTAATGGAAGTTTTATTGGTGTTGAAACTTAACCCAAATACTTATTATCTTGAGTGCACTAATGTTGCTAATAAAGATTGTGTGAAGTTTTGTTTGAAGGAAAACTTTCAGGTGTATGGAAGGAATGAGTAATGAGATGAAGGATGGACTAAAGCTCAAGCTTGGGGATGCCACGCGTGTCACCCCAAGAAATATCCAAGAAGTACAAGCGTCAAAGCTTGGGGATGCCCAAGGCATCCCCCTCTTCATCAATAAAAATCCCAGGTTTCTTCCAAACGCTTCATTTTTATTGTTTCATGCACAGTTGTGTTGTTCTTGGAGCGTCTTCTTTTTCGTTTTCATTTTGGTTTTTCGTTTGCTCTGTTTGCTTAGTTTTCTGAATAAATTGGTTGGACCCCCTCTTTCATACATTGGTTTTCAAATAGTTTGGTTTGGTTTGGAAAAGAGTAGGAAAGTTCATGCTTAAGTGATAAAGAGAGCTTGTTTTTGACTGTGGCCTATGCTTTGTCATGCCATGCTTGATATTGTTTTGGCTTTATGCTTAGTATTATTTGCTGTAGCATGACTTGTTATAAAAAAATTGAGATTGCTTAATGTGACTTGGATGAATCATGCGTTGTTTTAGCATATTAAAGCATAGTATTATGGTATTCTCCTTTGATGCTTTATTTGGGTTGACTTGGCGCATGCTCACACCATGTTATGACTATACCAAGTTACCAAAGCCTTGATGATCCTTTAGTTTTCAACTTGTAGTATCACTTTATGCTTTGATCAATGATGTTTTGTCGCTCTGCATGATTATGGCCATTATTGCTCTCTTAGTTTGTCACTCCCACTCTTTTGCTAGCCTCCACAACCAAGTATGAGTTCCACTCATGCATCCAACTCCGTAAACCAAGTTATTCCAAAGAATACCCATACCTACCTACTAGCATATGCTATTCCAAGTATATTCATGTTTTTGTTTACCTTCCAAATTAAACTTGTTATGAGAAAACTAGTGATTAAAGCTCTCACGAACTTGATGGCACACTTTACTTTTTTGCATTTAATAAACCTGAACCATTGGGTCCTTCTTTGTCGCGTATATGCTTGCACTTTATAAGTTGAAATTAGCAGAACCATGTATCACGGGGAACGCTTTCAACATTGCACTTGTACTTTGTACCCTGTTGATATCATGTTCTTTTGCTTATGGATCCCGGCGGTGTGAAATAAAAGTGGAACTTGTAAGATCATGGAGTTTGTATGTGTGTTAGAGAAACGTCTGGGCCGCTAGGCTAAGACATGCCTAATCATGGTGGAAACTTGCAGCATCACCATAATGAGCACTCTATGAAGCATCCTCAATAAAAACGTATGCAAATAGCAAATAAAAAGATCGTTGAGATGATCATTGTCTGCTTGCCTTGTCATTTTGATTATGGGACAGCTCCTATATCATGTGCAAGGGGTACCCCGTTGGCAGTTCTTTATGATACATATGTACTTACAATGACAAGAGCTTACTTGTGAATAAAGTTGAGTTGCATGAGGTTCGGTCTTCGTAAGTAAGGGGCATGAGATTTCGGTTTATAACTTGTCAAGCATATCCTCTTAGTTGTTTCACTTTAACCTTAATCACCTTCAAGATGCTTCTGATAGGGGCAATGAGAGATGAAAGCTATAAGTACCATAATTTTTGGAAGCTCTTTATGAGACTTGAATCCCTACTTCCTTCTATGAAGGCGTTTCTTCCACCATTATATTGAGTCTCCACCTTCTGTCTTTATGCACCTACTCTGAGAGCATAGTGGCCATTCTTAGTTCTATGTGCATTGTCCCAAGACTAGTTGATTGATGCATACCTTGATATTGCTTGTTTTAAACTATTTGTATCTAGTCACTCTTATGAACTTTGAAGGTGTCCTATGCATTTATATTTGCTACTCTATGAGGGACAAGCTGAATGCTACTATGCTATGTTTTCTTTATGTGAAACAAACAAACGTCTTGCAAAGCATTGTTATTCATGAATCTTTTGTTTGTGCCTATTCATGTTGCAACATAGTTTCTTTGTCTTATTGCTAGAACTTTGTCTTTCATGCTATGATTGAAGTACTATGATCCCAGCTTTGAATGTTTCACAAATACTTTGATCAAGTTTATGATGGTGCATGTCACCTCAAAATTTATTCTTTCTTTTTTTTATCACTTACCTACTCGAGGACGAGCAGGAGTTAAGCTTGGGGATGTTGATACATTGCAAATGTATCTATAATTTCTAATGTTCCATGCTTGGTTTTATCTACTTTCTTATGTTTTGTCCACACTTTGGAGTACTTTTCATATGATTTCTTGGACTAACCTATTAATAAGAGCCACAGTGTCAGCTGCCTGCTTTCTGCTGTTTTTGGTTCCAGGAAGTCAGAAAATGAATATTCTCGGAGTTGGACGGGACAAAAGCCAAAGTTATTACTTTACCGGGGGGACACTTGGAGCCAGAATACGAGACGGAGAAGGGCCAGAGGGCGGCCACACCACCTAGCTGCGGGGCCAGGCCTGGCCCGCGCCAGGGGGTGGTGTGGCCAGCCCAGGCACCCCCTCGGCCGCTCCTTCCACCTATATATTGCCTCTGATACGGAAACCCTAAGGACCCGATCAAAATTCCACGAAAGAGTCTGTAGCCGCCGTCATCTCCATCCCTATATCGGGAGGGATCTGAAGCTCTTCCCGACACCCTGCTGGAGAGGGTAATTCACCCTGGAGGCCTTCTTCATCATCATGCAAGCCTCCGGTGTGATGTGTGAGTAGTTCATATCTGGACTACGGGTCCATGTAGTAGCTAGATGGATGGTTCGCCTCCTTTGTGCTATCATGTCTAGATCTTGTGAGCTCCGTTCATGATCAAGATCATCTATTTCTAATTCTGCATGTTGTGTTTGCGGGGATCCGATGGGTATTGAGATGTTATTTCAGATTGATTATTGATTCTATCATGTATTTGTTATTTGTGGTCTTGTATGCTTTCCGTTGTTAGTAGCTATCTTGGCCAAGTAGATGCTAGCAACTCCAAGAGTTAGTATTTATGCTCGATAGTGGGTTCATGCCTCTGGTAATCTGGGGAAGTGACAGAAATCTCTAAGGTACTAGATGTGCTATTGCTACTAGGGAGAAAACAACAATCCTTTGTTCATAGAACCATCGCATTGTTTACTTTACACGCAATTCGTAAAGGAATAATATGTTGCTTGCAACTTAATACTGGAGGGTTTCGGATGATAACCTAAAGGTGGATTATTAGTCATAGATGCAGTTGGATGGCAGTATATGTATAATGTTGTAATTCCCAATCAAATCTCAAAGGAGTCAAGATGATTAGTATATGCTTGTATGCTTTCTTGATGTTTGTCAATTGCCCCGCTGTAATTTGTTCACGCAGCATGTTATCTATCTTAAGGAGAGCCACCTCTAGTGAACTATGGACCCCGGTCCTTTCTTTTACATTCAATCTACAAATTGTTTACTGCTTTGTGTTACTGTCTGCAAACTATTACTTCCTTCCATTCGATACGTTTAATCCTTTGTGTTCAGCAAAACCAGTGAGATTGACAACCTCATCGCAAGTTGGGGGCAAAGTTCTGTGGTTGTGTTGTGCAGGTCTCCACGTTGCTACTAGCACCGGTAGTGCGCCCTGCCAAGGCTCAGCTAGCAACACCTTTGGGGTGTTTCCATGCTCCTACTGGATTGATAACCTTAGTTTCGTACTTAGGGAAAACTTTCTGCTGTGCTCATCATACCTTCCTCTTGGGGTTCCCCAACGAGCTCGATATATTTTGGGCCATCACTAGACATTCTTTTCGTCCTGGGAGGCAGAATCTTCAGGCTTAGCCGGAAGCTCAGCCTCGATGACATAAGTCAACTTGTAGGGGACTAGGAGGATCCTAAGATTACGGAACCATGCGGTGAAGTTGGTTCCATCAGTTTTCAGCTTGTCCTTCTCGAGGAAAGTGCTAAGGTTGAAGGTGGGTGGGTGAGACATCTACAAAGGATTTGCAAAGTGTTTAGACTATGTTCATAATAATGAGTTCAAGTATTATTTAATGGAACTCCCACTTAAACGAACATCCCTCTACTCATTTAGTGATCACATGATCCCAATCCCCTGCACCTCCCCCGATCGTCACGGTCATCAGTGCAGTATCAAAGGTGGACATTCCCTAATGTCGATCACATCAACCATGTGATTAATGCTCGACCTTTCGGTCTCTTGTATTCCGAGGCCATGTCTGCACATGCTAGGCTCGCTAGTTCTAACTCGTGTGTATTCGCAGTGCAACATGGCTTGCACCCACTGTATGCGAACATAGATATGTCTGACCCCTACTCACCGCAGGGCACCTCATACCGAAGAACTTTCTTGGTGGTGCACACACAAGGGGAATGCGTTAACTGGAATACTACGAGGGATTATCTCATTATGCTACCGTCTAATATAAGTATACCAACATAATGAGTGATACTTCAAAAGTAAAGTGTTATGACATGGTTATAGCTTTATGATCATCATCAACAGCTTCAATGAGAGTTTCACAAACTTGTCATTGCCATGTTATAATACTTGCCCCTATGCAATAATAAAGATAGACTCTTCTATATTATCTATTGCATGTTTTATGCGGCTTTAGGGCTTTCGCAGTAGAACCCCTTCCCTCCTACGAACGTCGAGCCACAACATGGATTCAATGATTGCTGTTCTTCTTCCCTTTTTAGGGCCCTCCAGTGTCAATGCCATATCAACTACTGTAGAGAGACAGACACCCCGCTAAGCCACTTTGATTTGTGGACCAGTCTCGTGAATCACCACGTGAGGTCGGTTGGGGGCCGCTTCATCAAACAGTGCCATGATATGAACAATAACATTAAAGAGGGTAGCAACTAGAGAATCAATGCCCACATATTGCTATGTGTTATATCCGTACGACATGTCTACCCATAAACCCGCTCTGATACCACTGTTGGGTTCCATAGCAGAAAACAAAAAATTTCTATCTACTCGAACACTAATACCAGGATCTATACTATGTAGACATAAGTAACGGAGAAGGGATACGGTATTCATACCTTTGAAGACCGAGGCATGCCTTACGCAGGAAGGCATATATTGATGAAGATGAGTAGCACCCCAAGTGTGGTGCCTCCGAAGTTCGTCACACGTCCGGTGTAGGAGACGTCAACCGGACTCCGATCCAACCGAGCAGCAGAAGAAGTAGATGTCGGATCGTAGATCACATGATGGTAGTGTGAAGGTGGAGAACTCACCCACGAGGTCCTCCCCAATATTACAGAGAAGTCCTCATCGGATGAGAGAGAGAGAGACTGAGAGGGAATGGGGTGATTCCAAAGGGGGAGGGGAGACCCCTATATATAGTGGGAGGGGGCGCACCACCTAGGGGCCAGGCGGTGTGGGACTAAACCCCACACCCGCCGGCCACCTAGGGGCAACCGCCGGCCCTAGGTGGGCCCCATTGGGGAGGCCCACCAAGCCCAGGTCGGCTGGCCCCCACTCCCTAGGCGCTTTGCCCTATTGGGCCTCCCTTCGGGTGAGGCCCATTAGCATTAAGGAGCCTTTAAAAATAAAATAAAATATATATTTAATATTAATTCTCCAATTAACATTCAAATACACATATTATATTATTTATTTACTCTGGAACACCTTCCGGACCCCTCCCGATCTCCATCAGATGTTACCCGAAATTATTCCGGTTTCTCTCTCTCTATTTCTCTTACAATACCTCATCTACCCTAAGCGTCCCTACTCTTAAGCGTGACATACTTTGGTTCGGAAACACTCCGAACATGATTGAGACCACTCTCACATCAATGATCAACAGAGGGACCTGGATGGCCATGTGATCCCCGTGCGTTTCACGAATACAATCGCTCGAACCGTGAGATAGGCGTTTCCTGTTCCCTTTGTCATTCGATACCTAATTCATCTGAGACTTGATCTTCGGTATATCCATACCTTAGTTCGATCTCGTTACCGATGAACTTGTTTTCTCGTTCTCATGTCGTTGCATTCCGTGACCTAGTCACATGCTTGCAAGATTTATCAATGCAACGTCACCGAGATGGCCACATGTATCTGTCTGTTACATGGATTAGACAAATTCTAGTCTTGATATGTACTACTCTATGCATCCCTTCGGAAAACCTGAGTGGCACCTTTTTGATCACCCTGTTATGAGATGATTCTTGATAACCATCTAAGCTTCTTCCGGAATGGTGATTTGCATTACCTCATAGTCAAAGGATCAGGTTGCGAGGTTCTCTTTGTTTTATCATCAATGGTGAACTTTGTCACTACATCTCATTAAGATATAACGGTAGGATGTTTGTCTATCATGTTATTCAACTAATAACATGACCTCATTGTCAGTTGGCATAAATGCCCATGATCTTGAAACACAGACCATCCTCATGACCAATGAACTAGCTCACTTGAGGTAACTAGAGACATGGTTTGTTTACATACCACACGTGTATTAACGTTTCGTATTAACACAGTTATAGCACAGTATGAAACGTATTATGAACATATAGGAGATATATCAAATAATACACTTTATTATTTGCCTCTAGAGCATAACTCCTTCAGTTCTAGAGACATAAGGCTTAGACATAATTTTGGGCATGAATTGGATGACCGAATATGAGGGAGTCATAGATTGTGCCAAAAGGACTATCCACTCACAACTCTGTATAAGAAAAGAATCCGCTTTAAGTCAGCTTTTGCACTCAAGGGAAGTATGGTGAACTCTCTTAAGGGGGTTAGCTTGGAGGATGTGCCAGTTGTGAAGGAGTATCCAGATGTCTTTCTGGAAGAATTACCAGGGATGCCGCCTGACCGAGATATCGAGTTTCTCATTGACTTGATGCCTGGGACTAGACCGATAGCCAAAAGACCGTACAAGATGAATGTCGATGAGTTGAAGGAACTTAAGAAACAACTTAGAGAGCAATTGGAAAAAGGATTCATTCAACCAAGTGTGTCATATTTTGGAGCGTCTGTCTTATTCGTGGAGAAGAAGGATAAAACCAAGAGACTAGTCGTGGACTACCGGTCGTTGAATGAAGTGACAATCATGAACAAGTACCATCTACCCAATATCAATGACCTGTTTGATCAATTAAAGGGAGCTAATGTGTTCTCTAAGATTGATCTCCGATCAGGTTACTTCCAGTTAAAATCCGAGAACAGGATGTACCCAAGACTGCCTTCACTACAAGATATGGGTTGTATGAGTATACCGTGATGTCTTTTGGTCTAACCAATGCCCCAACATACTTCATGACTATGATGAACAAGGTGTTCATGGAGTACTTGGATAAGTTTATTGTGGTATTCATTGATGACATACTCATATACTCTAAGGATGAGAAGGAACATGAGAGGCATTTGCGCCTAATTATGGAAAAGATAAGGGAACACAAGTTGTATGCCAAATTCAGCAAATGCAAGTTCTAGTTAAATGAAGTGGGATTCCTTGGTCATATTGTGTCAGCAAAAGGAGTTGTCATGGACCCAAGTAAGGTAGCTTCCGTGATAGAATGGGAGTCGCCTAAGAATGTGGGAGATATCAGGAGCTTCTTGGGCCTTGTAGGATATTACCGAAGGTTCATTGAAAACTTTTCCAAGATAGAAAAACCTATGACTGAATCGTTGAAGAAATAAAAGAAGTTCCAATGGACCGAGTCATGTGAAGCAAGTTTTCAAGAATTGAAGAAGTGCCTAGTAACAACACCACTTTTGTGTCTGCCTGATATCTAGAAGGATTTCCAAGTCTATTGTGACGCTTCTCGACAAGGGCTTGGTAGTGTACTGATGCAAGATGGGAAGGTAGTGTCATACGCCTCTCGGCAACTTAAGAACCATGAGAATAACTACCCCACACACGATTTGGAACTAGCATTAGTTGTGCATGCGCTCAAGGTATGGAGACATTACATCATGGGCAAACATTGTGATGTGTTCACGGATCACAAGAGTCTGAAATATATCTTCACCCAAAAGGAGTTAAATATGAGGCAAAGGAGATGGCTTGAACTCATCAAGGACTATGACCTGGACCTGTAGTACCATCCTGGAAAGGCCAATGTTGTAGCTGATGCTTCAAGCCGGAAGGTCTATGTAAATGGACTTACCATGGGAGAACTTCCAAGGGAATTGTGCGAACAGTTCAAGGATCTCAGGTTAGAAATAGTTCCGGAAGGATACTTAGCGACTATGGAGATAGTGCCAATACTTCTGGACTGAATCAAAGAGGCCCAGAAGGGGGACAAAGTGTTGGAATAAATAAGAGTTAATATAAGAAAGGGTAAAGCAAAAGGGTTCCATACGGATGAACAAGGAACACTTTGGTATGAGAAGTGTTTGTGCGTTCCCGATGACCCCGATATCAGGAAGTTAATTCTTTAGGAGGCTCACGATTCGCCTTACTCAATTCATCCCGGTAATACAAAGATGTACATGGATGTAAATGATAGATTCTGGTGGAATAATTTGAAAAGAGAAATTTCCGAGTACATCTCTTTGCGTGACGTCTGCAACAGAGCAAGGCCGAACATTAGAAACCAGCAGGGCTGCTTCATCCATTACCTGTGCTCGACTGGAAGTGGGACAAGGTAGGCGTGGATTTTATCACAAGACTACCCCAGACTCGATCTGGGTATGATTCTATCTCAGTAGTGGTCGATCACTTCACCAAAGTGGCCCACTTTATTCTCGTAAAGACCACCTATACAACTGCTAAACTCGCCAAGATATATATGTCAAGGATTGTAAGTCTACATGGTGTACCCAAGGGAATTGTCTCTGATAGGGGTACCCAATTCACCTCGAAGTTTTGGCGATAGTTACACGAATCTCTAGGGAGACGATTGGAGTTTAGTACTGCTTTCCACCCACAAACAGATGGCCAAACAAAAAGAGTTAACCAGATCCTGGAGGACATGTTGAGAGCTTGTGCCCTATAGACTATGGGTCTAGTTGGGATGACAACTTGCCATATGCGGAGTTCTCGTACAATAACAATTATCAAACTAGTATCAAGATGGCTCCATTTGAAGTTCTATATGGCAGGAAATGTAGAACTCTGTTGCTATGGAATGGAGTTGGAGAACGTAGTTTATTTGGACCTGAGCTGATCAAGGATGTCGAAGAAAAGGTAAGGCCAATTCAAGACAGGCTAAAAGTAGCCCAATCCAGGAAAAAGAGTTATACTAATTCCAAGCGCAGGGATGTAACTTATGAAGTGGGAGACCGTGCATATCTCCGAGTTTCACCACTACGAGGAGTTAAGAGATTTGGAATAAAGGGTAAGTTGGCACCTCGATTCATAGGGCCCTATAAGATATTGGCTCGTAGAGGGCAGGTTTCCTATTAGTTGGAATTGCCTGAAGTATTGACTATTCATGATGTATTCCATGTGTCACAACTAAAGAAGTGTCACCCGGAAATGGCTGAAACACAGCTAAGGGATACGGTTCCCCTGGATGAGGTTCAACTGGAAAACGATCTCACCTATGAGGAAAACCCACCAAGATTCTAGAAATAGCCGAGAGGATTACTCGTACCAAGACTATCAAGATTTGCAAAGTTCAATGGAATCATCATTCCGAGGAAGAGGCCACGTGGGAACATGAAGATGATCTAAAAACAGAACACCCACACCTATTTGCTAACCAACCTGAATCTCGAGGACGAGATTCTTCTTAAGGGGGTAAGTTTGTAACATCCCAAATTTTAAAATTCCAGATGTTACTAGAAGCATGCATCATATCATGTGCATCATGGCATTACACAATAAAATTGCATCAAAATCCTTTTCCCTAAACACTATTTTGATTTCTCTTATAGTCATATAAAGATAAGAAGGGGTTATATTAAACCTAACCTTCTAAATCCTTGCAAAGTGTTATTTTATAATCCTTTGTTAATCTCCTCCTTTTTTACAAATTTTTAGAGACCAATTTCATTAAAATTGAGTAAAGTATGCAAAAGTTATTAAAGAATTTGTGAAACAGAAAAGATAAAAGAAAAATGCAAAAAAAGGAAACTAACCTAGGCGGGCCGGCCGAGCTAGCCCGCGTCATACCTGCCACTCGTGCCTACGGAGCAAGCAGCACGCAGTCGCGTGCACCAGTGGGCCAGCCCATATCGACCACGCGCAGCCCGCCGCCGCTCCGCGAGTCATTGACCACCCGGGCCCACGCGTCATCGTCCACCTCTCACTGAAGTCTAAGTCGAGCACGAGCTCAACCACCCGACAGAGATTTCGGCCGAATCGGAGGAGGTTCCGCGACCCCCGTGACAAGAACCCCCCCCCCCCATATAAACCCCCCGCACCGCGCCGCCCCTAAACCCTAAACCAATTTCATCTATCATTGTCGAGCTACTGCCTTCTGAGGTCGTCCCGCTCTTGCCGGAGTTGCATCACCGCCGAGCTTCGAGGAGAAGGTTACGAGGCCCCTCTACCTCTCCTTTCTTCCTCTACACCCTCCTACACTGCTACTCTCCCTGCGCACCCCTTTTTCCCCTGGACAGCATGCCAAGCCACCCCCAATTTCTTGATGGAGTATGCCGCCACCCGAGCCCCTCCATCCGCAAGTCGACACTTCTTCGATCGGAGAGAAGGACTCCTGAGGAAGAAAACAAGATCGCGAGGAGCAGAGGTTCATCATCGTCAAGTTTTCCAAGCCGGAGGAGTACGGAAGCATCGCCACCGGCCACCGCTTGAACACGCCACCATCACCGAAGTCCCCGCCGCTGCTCGCCGTCCATAGTAAGTCGCCACCTTCCCTTGACCGTTAGATCGCGATTCAACGGCATAGATAAGATCCTAATCCGAGTCTTGACGAATGGTGTTGTGCCGCGTGTGGGCGGGCGCCGTCGGCCACATCAGCGCCACATCGGCCACCATCGCGATGGCGATGACGATGTGTGGATGGCGTTGATAAGTTTGGTCTTTTTTTGATTTTTTTTAATAGTCAGTGGCGATGTGGCGATGCGTTTGTGATAAGTGGCGAAAAGCGGTAAATTTATTTTCGAGATTTATATTTTTTAGACCGAATATTGTTTTATCTTGTAAAATTCATAGTAAAACAACAACTTGGCCAAAAATTGTGTATAATATACCGTTGGATTCATAAAATTGAGTAGAACACAGATCTGAAATAATATTGTAGTTTACTGTCCTGATCTTGTGGTAGAATGTAAAGTCTAGATTGCAGTATTTTAATTATAGAAAAATAACCATAACTCCGTTTTAGTTGATTCTTGTTGCATTGGCTTTGTATCTACGAGTTCTACTGTTTAAAATTAGTATATATTGCTTACAGTGTTTAGATCTGTTTCGTGGTAGATTTGAAGGGTAGATCTATTTATGAGCATATTTAATTAAGTAATAATCCAAAATACTTAAAATCTATGGGAAATTGATACTAATGACATCCCCAACACAATACCACCCCTGAATAATATTCTTGGTCGAATTTGAACCTATCCTTGCATATTACCATGTTGCATGCATGCATAATTACTTTTGTCGCATTGTTTTGTGCAAGTTGTGATTGAATTTATGTTTGTAATTCGTTAGATTGTTCGGAGTGCGCTGAGGAGTATTGTTGTATAGAGTGCTGCTCGGATCAAGGCAAGTTACACCACTTGTTCATATTTATGTCCTAGTTTTGACTATGCATGTTTTGATCTTCAAATTCTGTAGTATGCATGTGTAGGATTTTTGGTATATTTTCTTAGTATTATTTTGCAAGTGCGGTTTTGTAGTATGCCATGAGTTGAGCATGCTTTCTGACGGTTGGCACCGTTGAAGGATGATGACCCCTTGAAGGTGACCCAGATAGGCGTATGTCTAGATAGCGCATAGGAAAGCGCGTTTGTCAAGTTCCTCCAAGCAAATCAAGATATCTTCGCATGGCAGCCATCTGACATGACCGGAGTACCTAGGGAACTTGCCGAGCACTCTCTAAATGTACACCCGAACACTAAACCCGTCAAACAGTCCCTACGATGTTTCGGCGATGAAAAGCGTAAGGCAATCGCTAAGGAACTAGCCCGGCTCGAGTTAGCCGGATTCATAGAAGAGGTCATCCACAGTGAGTGGTCGGACAATCCTATAATGGTTCCTAAAAAGAACACCACTGATTTAAGGATGTGTGTTGATTATACTACCTTGAACAAGGCTTGTCCCAAAGATCCATTCGCTCTGCCTAGGATTGATCAAGTTATCGATTCTACGGCAGGCTCGGAACTCCTATGTTTCCTTGACGCATATTCCGGTTATCACCAAATCCGGGTGAAGGAATCTGATAAAGTCAAAACTTCATTCATAACCCTCTTGAGAACCTTCTATTTCGTTACGATGCCCTTTGGGCTCAAGAACGTAGGAGCTACGTACCAGCGCACTATGCAGCGTTGCCTCCATGACCAAAACGGACGGAATGTACATGTATATGTGGACGACATTGCGGTGATGTCCAAAAAGAAGGAAACCTTGATTTCCAACTTGGAGGAAATGTTCGCCAATCTACGAAAATACAACATAATGCTTAACCCGAAGAAATGCTTCTTTGGAATACCAACCGGAAAATTGTTAGGTTTTATCGTGTCTCAAAGAGGCATAGAGGTAAACTGGGACAAAATTAAGGCTATACTCAATATTTCCAGGCCAACTCGCCTAAAGGACGTTCAAAGACTAACTGGTTGCATGGCCGCAGTCAGTCGGTTTGTAAGCCGGCTCGGTGAAAGAGCCGCACCATTATACAAGCTCCTGACAAAGACCAAAAAGTTCGTTTGGACCGACGAAGCTGAAGCTGCGCTACAAGACTTGAAAGTAGTACTCTCATCTGCTTCCATCCTTGCAGCACCGGAACCATAGGAACCGATGTTTCTCTATCTTGCTGCGACAAACAGGGTCGTCAGTATCGTCATGGTGGTGGAGAGACCGGAGGAAAATCAGGAACACCTGGTGCAGCGTCCGACTTACTGTCTCAGCGAGGTCTGAACTGAATCAAAGTAGCGGTATCCGCACTATCAAAAGCTGGCTTATGGTGTGTTCTTAGCATCTCGTAAGTTATGGCATTATTTTCAGGAACATCCAATTACCGTGGTGAGCACAACTCCCATGAGAGATATAATCAACAATGGTGACGCCATAGGACGCGTCGCCAAATGGGGCATAGAGCTTTCAGCTTTCGACATTGAGTACAAACCTCGTACAGCAATCAAATCCCAAACCCTCGCTGACTTTTTCACTAATTGGACAGAGACAACAGAGAATATGACCCTGCCAGAGTCAGAGTACTGGACCTTACATTTTTACGGGTCTAAGGCGCTCGGGGGCTCGGCGGGTGGCGTGGTACTCAAATCATCCCAAGGAGAAAAACTTTTCTATGTATTGCAGATCCACTTCACAGCGACAAATAACATTGCCGAGTATGAAGCACTACTGCATGGAATCCGAATTGCTAAGGATATTGGCATCTGACGTTTAATGTGTTATGGAGATTCGAATCTTGTTGCCCAACAAGTGTCGGATATCTGTAATGCGAACAAGCACATGGCAGCATATAGGGATGTCGTGGACGAACTATCTAAATCGTTCGAAGGGTTTGAAGTCCAACACATCCCTTGAACAGAAAATGAGGAAGCAGATGCACTATCTCGAATAGGCTCTGCACGGAAAAAGGTCCCGGATGGTGCTTTTTTGGAGCACCTCAAAGTTCCCTCTATAAAGGGAGTAGATGAGAAATATCCGACCAAATCCGACTCACCTTTAGTAGCAGTTCTAGCTGTAATTCCCAGCTGGACTCAACCCTACCTTGATTACTTGGTAGACGGAAAATTACTCGAAGACAAAGTTCTGAGCCGAAAGATCGTCCGACAAGCAAAATCCTACACTATAATTAGTGGTGATCTCTATAAGCGGAGTGCATCTGGGGTCTTTCAACGATGTGTATCTCAAGAAGAAGGAGTGGAAATCTTACGAGAGATCCATGAGGGCGAGTGTGGTCACCACGCTGCAGCCAAATCTCTAGTGGCAAAAGCTTTCCGACACGGTTTTTTCTGGCTTACAGCCAAGGAAGATGCCAAACGGCTGGTCAAGACGTGCAAAGGCTACCAAAAATATGCCAAACAAGCTCACTTTCCGGTTGATCAGCTGCGAACAATACCTATAACATGGCCTTTTGCGGTCTAGGGGCTTGACACGGTAGGACCGTTTAAACGGGCTCCAAGTGGATTTACTCATCTATTAGTGATGGTGGATAAATTCACAAAATGGATTGAGGCTAAACCCATCACTAGTTGTGATGGAGCAACAGTTAGAAGATTTGTCGAGGATGTCATAATCCGATATGGTTATCCGCATAGCATTATTACGGACAACGGGAGTAATTTCTCTATGGGAGAGCTTGCCGAATTCTGCAACGAACAAAATATCCGGCTTGACATTGCGTCAGTCGCACATCCACAAGCTAATGGACAAGTCGAAAGAGCGAATGGTTTAATCCTACAAGGCCTAAAACCAAGACTTGAAGCACCACTATGATGTGTTGTCGGGGCTTGGGTAGAGGAATTACCTTCTGTAATATGGAGCTTACGAACAACTCCGAACAGGTCTACACACCTTTCTTCTTGGTCTATGGCGCAGAAGCAGTTCTTCCTAGTGATTTAATTCACACTTCTCCTAGGGTTGCCGCCTATATTGAAGAGGATGCCGAAAATTCTCGACAAAGTGATCTCGACTTAGTCAAAGAAGTTCGCATCGTTGCTGAGATGAGATCAACATCCTATCAGCAGAAGTTACGCAAATATCAAAGCCAGAGAGTCAGAAACCGGTCTTTCAATAAGGGTGATTTGGTTCTCCGGCTTCTGCAGAAAAGAAAGCACAAACTTTCCCCAATATGGGAAGGGCCTTTTTAGTTAGTCGAGTATTGCACAATGGTTCTTACTACCTAACTGATATGCGGCCATTCAAAGAAAGACCTTCTACTAAGAAAATAAAGAGAGCTGGAGGCAGTACAGACCCGGAAGAATTAGATAGACCATGGACTATTGCAAAGCTACGTCCCTTTTATTCTTAGTTTATCTTTCTTTGTAATCATATATGTGTACATGTTCGAGTGAGAAATAAAGTATTGGTTGCCTCAAAAAAAAATTGAGAAGTTTTTACCATCTTATTTCCGAATGATCATGTCACAATCGAAAATCACAGAATACTTGAAAGTACTTTATGCTCATGTTTTTTCTGGTTTAGATTTCCGATTCTAAAATTGCTACCTTAGGGTATAAATCTAAATTTTATAGTCTGTGCTTTGGTTATTTGTCTGATTGCCAGATGCGGGCATTTTCTGAGTAGTGAATTGTTGGTATTGGAAGCCGGCTTTGTTTTCGAGTTTAAACTGGTTTAGCAATTGAGCTCTGTTGCTCGGCAAAGTTTCCATGCTAAAGGTTGGCCGTCTCACGAAAGGGACGAGGCGGAAAGCCAGATAAACGATAAGTACAGACAAAAAACATAAGTGCTTATATAAACATTTCAGGCACAAATATTATAAAGCCAAAAGTGCTGAATAGATAAAAGAAAACTTAGCACTAGCAAACATATCATACTACTAATTTACAACCCGGATTGTTTTCAGAATAATACAGTTTTTGTTCTGATGCTCTATGATCCAGGGGAAGAAGAAGGAGCTATCGGCTCATTGGAGACATCAGCCTCGCCTCGATATCTTTCCGAGATGTTCAAATCCGAGATGGTTTGTTCATCGTCGGGAGCTTCACCGGTTTCTTTGCCGGGCGGAGGTGGCGTCTCTACGCAAGTGAAGAAGGGGTATCGTAGCTGGTCAAGTCAGCTACGTGGCACCCATATCCGGCACAGGAGTCCATAATGGCTTTGATGTCCTGCTCCTTACCGTCTTCATCCACTTTACAGTACCCTTTGCTTACTTGCCAGATTTCCATGTTTCCATGGTGGCTCATAACCATGGTGAGAGCGTTCTGCCCTGTGGTGCGCGCGTAGGACATGTTCCAGTCCTGGATGAGCTGGGGCATCTCCTTGGCCTTGTCTCGCACTTCAAAGCCGGACATGCTATGCATGTCCGGAACCTTGAGAACCTCGCCAATATCTTCAAGGGATTGGTGGAAGTCATGAAGCAGATCGCCGACATGTGTAAGCCGGCTGGTGCGAGATTTGGTAGAGGCTGAGTCCAATAAGTTTAGAGGGTGCGCATCTAATGCAAAGGGGGTTAATAAAATAAATTCGGACTCCCAAGAATCAGAAGATGCACAAAAGTCAGAAAGAAGGAAACGTACTGAAGATGACATCGCCGACTTTGGTCTTCTCCTCCCGAAGACTCTGGAGTTCAGCCCGGAGTGCCTCAGCTATATCCTTCTCTCTGAACAAATCATTGCTGAGATCCGAGATTTTCTTATCTTGGAGCGCAATCTCATGATCACGCTCCTCAGTGGCCATGGAGGAGGATTCGAGAACTTGAGAAATGATCTTCTCATGATCCGCCTTAAGATTATTCAGCTCTTGGAGGAGGTCCTTGTTTTCCACCTCCAGGGTTTTCAAATTCTCGGCCTCCTCAATCATAGCACAGGACTACTTTACCAGTGCTGTAGTCAAAAGAACAACAGTTGAACAAAAATTCGACTATGGAAAAAAGGCAAGGTTTGAGTACTGAAATGGTTACCTTCAGCCTCATCCCTGGATACTTTCAGTTGAGCATTTTCAAGTCGGAGAGCTCTGATTTCTCTCCGCTTGTTACAGATATTCTTCAATAATTCCTGGTTATATGAATTAACTTTCTATAAGTCAGAATACCCAGAGTCAGAAGTCTACTAAAGACTCGGGCTAATATTTTTTGCTAATAGCATCACGAGCCTTGGGGGCTATACTAGTTCATTCTTTGGCATCCTAAGGAAGCATAAATCTGGATTGTCTATCCAACTTCATGCTTGGGGGCTAGAGAATATGATACGAAATAAAGTAAAACATGAGTTGGAATTCCGACTTACATGTTGTTCATGAGTGAGTTTGCTCAAACTCATGTTCACTTCCGTGGTAACCTTCTCGGCGAGAGTGAGCGGGATCACTGGCGGAGTCGGAAGCTCGCCGGTTCTTAGCCTCTCGTTGTGAAGGCGCTTGTTCAAGAAGTTCAGAGTACTTGGCGTCCTCTGCTTCTATTGCTTCTTCTTCGGCAGAGATAGTCCGACTCTCTATGAATTGTCAGGCCAGCCGTTGAATCTCCTCCGCAGATTTCCGAGAAAGGCCAAGTTTGGATAGACCCGGATTGTTGAGGAGATTGTTAGCAAAGACATCTGCCGAGGGATCATTACCCAAAGAGGGTTCACCCTTTATCAAAACCTGAGTCACCCATGGTGACGTCAGTCTGCGATCCGAGGATCACTGGCTCTGCTGATTGAGCAGGATCTTCTACAACGTTCAGAGATGGAGTAATCTCCAGCGCTGCAGAAGATTGAGGGGCAGGAGTCGGAGGAGCTACGGCAGGAGATGCCAAGTTCAGCTTCGACTGGCGTAGGGGCTTCGAGGCAACTCCCTTCCCTTTGCCCTTGGTGAGTTGTTTAGCTCTAAGAAGGTAATAGAACAAAAAGCATTACATCTCGAAAAGAATAAATACATATAGTACAAAGACCTTGTGAGGAAAGATTACCTCTTCTCAACAGGCACCTCCTTTGTGCCAATAGCCAATGTCGGAGCTTTATGCTTCCGAGGAACAATGTCCGACAGTGGAACCAACTCTCCCTCATCCTGAGGAAACTCAGGAGGATATCCCTCGATAGGAGCAAGCTCCGACTCAGGGAGGTCGACAAGCTGAAAAGAAGAAGATGAGCACATAATACGAGTTGTTGCTGGAAGCTTACCGGCACCACGGGATCTTCCGCCGTATGTGTAACATCCTAATTTCAGCAACCCCGATTAGTTGTCCAGAATGCAAAAACCAGGGGGAACAAAAACTTTTTCTTGCTCAAGTGTTGCAGTGTTTACTTGTTTGTGCTTATGTATATGAATGTGTATTATATGATATATTCCTTACCTTAACACCAGTTGACAAAAGCTACTTCCCAAAATAGTCTTGGCTTAATTTCCAGATTCTCAAATGTTCTGGCATTTCAAAACCTGAGCCAAGAAGCCTTTGCAAACCAACTATTTTAGTAGTTTCTATTGATAAAACTATGGAGAGCTATATAACATAATCTCCTTATGTTTTCAAGACAGAACCTTCTACTATTCTTATCTCTAGATTTAACAAAACCTTTTTATGAAGCAATTGAATTCTACCCTTGGTAGAGATACCAAGAGACTCCCATCTCATTCAATATCCAACCTCTTCAAAATGCCCCAACCTCACCTCAAGCCAGGCTTGATGGTAACCCCAGTAGTGGATTTGCTTAGGTTATAAGATGAGTTGCCTTGATCTGTTGTTTGATGAATTGCCTTGATCTGCTACTTGATTTGTCTGCTTAGGAGATAGTATGAGCTAATCTAGGAGCTCATCACTAGGATCAAGATGTTTCCAAATCACCACACCCTAAACAAGACTACAAAGCTGGATTTGATCTCTAGATATTAGGTGATCATCTAAAACCATAAACTAGATCAATTCTGAAGATATCCCTTCTAGAAGCTTCCAAGTCAATGAAGACCAATATAAAGCATGGATCCTTTCTACTCCCTCCACACTTCAACATCAGCCACTTGATGATGCCTTGGGTACCTTGCAACCCATCAAAATCATCACCACCCACATTCTAGTCAAAAACCCTAAATCTGCCAAATTTGGCTAAGTCTGGAAAACTATGTCCAACATCACCTTTTTGGATGTCTCCCTTTCTCAACACTTGTGCATTTTTAGTAATGCACCTGAACCATATTGTTAACCATAGCAAGGACTACCAAGGTCCACTCTTGCCCTTTGTTAGATCATCCTCCAACCCACTTGTTCTTGATGGTTTTGCAGACAAGAAAATAAACTTTCCTGCAAATTTAGTCAACATGCCTACTTTGATAGAAGCTCACACCACCATCCAACCTTCTATGGACCAACTCCTTGCATGGTTATGATCTACTCATATAGATCTATCCACATCTACTTCACTTGTTCCAAGTGGATCTTTGTGCTGCTTAAACCCACAAGGTTTTGAAGGCTAGTTGATAATCTGCTTTGGCAGGCTTATTTTATTCAAAGTTTGAAATCAATTCTTGGTGAACTCAAGCAAGATCAAGCTCAAACCTATGTACAATGTTGATGTACATAACTTGGTATATCAATCCATCTACCCCATGCCCCAAGGGGAGATCTGAACTCCAAGATACCACCATGTTTGATGGTATGAAAGTAACATCACCCTAGATCCTTAATCTAGGGTATTTCACCAAAATCAACTTGGATTATCCAATCCCAAGGTTGCAAATGCTTGCTACACCTTGTCTACATCATCTATCTTGGTCATCAAGATTTATCAAATATTATCCATAATTATTATGGCTCCAAATCAAATTAATCTCTTTAATAATCAAAATCTCCAAAGCTCCTTTTATAAAGGCAAGTTTGGCTTTTACCAAAGAACTTCCCCAACTTTTGGCTCAATTGAGATCCACATATCATACCCCATCTACCCACTTCAAAAATCAATATTTTTGAAGAGATTTAATAATTCTTTTTGCCCTTTTTCCTAAATGGCAAAAACAACAAAATAAATGTTTTAAATACTTTTAAGCCCCAATAAATCTTGGGAAAACTTCCCTATGTGTGTATTCCTATTTGGGATCACCTCACCTCAAAGTCCAACAAAGTCCAATGTAAAAAATATCAAATGAGCTTCAATACTTCACTTCTGCAGTTTTTGAATAAATGGATTTAAATGGACTTATAATCTTTTGAAAAATCCCAAATAATTCCTGGAGGTGTGTCTTGACCTCATCTATCTACCAGTACCATCTTCCCACCTTGCCCAATGCAAAATATCAAACTTCCTTCACCAGCCTCATTTTGTTCAAATGTGGCTAACTAAGGAATTAGTGGCCTAGACCAAATTAAAATCATCCCCAGGTCCTTCCATCACTCCACCCAACCCCCACCACCCTCCCTCTGGTCGATATGCACTGTAGCACTCCCCTTTCCCTTGTCTCTTTCCTTTGTAAGTGAGAGAAAGAGAGAGAGACAAGGCCTAGGAAATTTAAGTCTTGGCCTTAAAGCCACAGCAGCTGCAGCATGCTTCACCCCTCCCTATGGTCGTGTCCTTGGCCCCACATCACCTTTCCACCACCACTCCTGCCCTATCTCGTGCTCCCTCCTTTGCTCATGTCCAAAATGGACCAAGACTACCATGGACCATGTCCCCCTCGGATAAGAAGGCCCCTGGCCACCAAAGACTCCACCCTCTTCCTCATTCCACACTCCCCTTACCCCTCTCAAGCCCTAGATCCAGATCTCGAGCTCCCCATCACCATGGAGGAAAACAAGCTCTCATCTCGGTCTCCCTTGAGTAGTGGAGTACAGGGTCGACCCCGACCTTCCCTAGTGCCTCAGATCCCTTCCACAGCCCCCATATATCTCCCCTGCACCTTCCCACTGAGCCCCTGTGCCTGCATGTCGCTAGAGAGGAAGGGCTCGCCCCTTCGGCCACTTCTCAAGGTTTGGCCCGGGTGCTCTCTCCCTTGATCCTCTCCCTCTGCATGTGATGTTTTTGAATCCCTCATGATCCTCTGCATTTGACCTCCCTCTCTTCCTTGCCTAGAAATCTTTGGCTCCGCTGTGCCGCCGAGCTCCGGCGAGCTCGCCTCGGATGCCCCCGCGTGAGACCATTCCAGACGCTGATCCTGCCTCTACCGCCCCTCTTCTGGACCGCCATGCCACGCCGCTCCTCCTCCGCCACCCCTCTGATGCTGGCGTGCCTCGGTGAGCCCTCCCCGACGAGCCTCTACCGCCATTAGGGTTTCCGCCGCGGCTGTTTTGTTTGCTGGGGAAGACGAAGCCCGGCCGTCGATCACCACTTGATCGAACGGCCGGAGTTGCTCCATACCCCTTTGCGCCCCCGTGAGGCTGACCGTCGGGCCCCGCCGCACGGGATTGAAACCTTCCTCCCGCGCGTGGCTCACCCCTGGGTGGGCCGAATCCTCTCTGCACGGCCCATTGCGGTGAAGGAATCGGCCCGGTAGTACCCCTTTTCTTTTTCTTTTATTCAAACCCTTCTATCCATAGTATTACCAACAGGTTTAATTCAATATGAAAATGAAAATGACCATATTTTGCCCAGATTAATTTTTTGACATGTTCCTGTATGTTTTCTCTAACATGTAGAACCAACCCTAGCACAAAAAGGTCTGCCAATAAATTCTAGAAATAAATATACAAACAGGTATCTATTCTAGTAAATAAATTCCCCAGAGAACCATCCTCATCCAAATGTGGTGAAACAAACCTTACCTGCTAGGTATTCCCCATACCTTCTATCTAGCATTGGTCCCATGCCAGTTTGAGCTCTGGTCCACCAGAAGCAAAAATAACAAAAACAGGGCATTTCTGCCTTTAAGAGTTTCTCTGGGCCAATTTTAAATAGGTACTGACCTAATTCCAACTCTCTGTGATGTGGTACACTAAGGTCTACCAAAATCTAGGAGATCAAATTTTATTAAGGGTCTGCTTAATTTTGGTGAACTAATCCTCTCTACCTAGGGTATTTCAAGTAGAAAAATCACTACAGAAGTTTTACAAATCCAATTTGGGTAATTAAAATTTCTACAGAAAGGTATTCAATGTACCCATCATTTTCCCTTGGAATCATATCAAAAGCTTCTGCAAAATTAATCTGGTGAAAAAGACAAAACAGCTACAGAACTGGCTTTGGGAATTTCCTGAGGGCATTCTGGTAAATATCCTGACATGATTCCAACTCTCAGTGAACAAGTACATCAAGCCTTACCTAACCATCCAAGGAAATAATTTTTGGAGCGCCAAAACGTTTCTAGTGAATTATTTCCTGAAACTAGAGTTTTTCGCACTAGAAAATTCATTATAAATCAATGGAAATTGATAATTTAGTGAAACTACTTTTGTTGGTTTCATATTATCACTACCTATCTGTTGGTATCACTTTTACACAATGGTATCATATACAGAATATGGTCTTGTTCCAAAATCCATTTCTTAGGTAGTTTCTAGACTATAAATCCTAAGGGATTTTCATCCCCTTCTCTAAGGCCATCTCAACCTCCTAAATCCAATCCTCTCTAAAACTACTGAACCTTAATTGGAGTTCTTTCAATTGCTTGTTTGCTGGATAGTACTGGTGATTGTATGCCTTGTTTTGATTGTGCCCTTTTGTTTGTTTGCATGTGTTCCCTATCAACGATAGTTGCAATTATATCAGAGAGCAGAAGAAGATGGTTATTATTGTATATTATTGGGTATTCTAAGAAGAAGTCCAGGGACATATTGTCATAGTGCTGATCATCAGGCAAGCCACCTTCTTGCTCATAATCCTTGTCCTACTATTTTACTTATGCATGTTTTACCTTCTGTTTATTTAAAAACTGCATTGTTTTACTATATGTTGATGAATATATATATGGTAGTGGTTTGGCTCCTCCGAACTATTACACATTTGTACTATTAAGTACAACTCCCTTGGTGACACCTACTTGTCCCTAGTAGAATAGATGGTGTATTACACCATACCCTTTGGAGACCCTGTTTTAGCCGAAGCAAAAACTAGAGGATGGGAAGACCCGGAAAAAGGTTTTACCAAATGTTTTATGAGAAAACCTTGGTGAGGTGGGACCTCCCAAGAGATGTTGAGAAAGAAAAAGTTTTTTTTTTACAAAATGCTGAAGGAAAGATGGAGGAAAAAGGTTTACGAAAATGCACCCGGTTCTTTGCAGTTTAGCTATAACAACTTAACCCTGTGCAACCACATTACTCTGGAAATGGGACAGGGCTGGACTTGATGTTTGTTTATTCTGGTATGAGCTGCCTCGCAACTACTACAGGGTATGAAACTCCCTGGAGGGTGGGCCTTCTCCGGACAAACGGTCCATGTGAGACATCGGCCGAGAGAAGGAACGAAGGGTCTACAGACCTCCGCGCCTTACTATGAGCCCCTCATTGAAAGCGCACACGTGGGACGTGCAATATGTGCTCCGGTTGGTCCTAGGGACCCGACGTCCCGGTTTTGAGGGGATTAACTCTCGTAGGGTAGGCACTTATACTGGAGTGGGCATCCGGAGAGTCTTGATCGGTTACTCGACCCACGATCGGTGAAGATCAGGACAGTGTACCCGGATGGTGTGGGTAAAGTGTACAACCTCTACAGAGTGTAAATCTATTCGAATAGCCGTGTCCGCGGTTAAGGACGGGTTGGACAAACTTCTGTAGAGCGGTGCTAGTTTTGTTTTCAAAAAGGATTCCGGAAACGAAATGGCTTTGGAAATGTTTTGACCATGGGGTGGTCGAAAAAGGAGGAAGGTTTTGACTATGGGATGGTCAGACGGGAAAGAAAGGAGTTTGGTCATGGGACGACCGGAAGAAAGGAACAAATGGGTGACCCAGTCCTATTGTTTTCCAAAACGGTTTATAAAAGTTTCAATAAAGATAGGTAGATGCTATATCTACAAGAGAAAATATTTGAGAAAAGAACCTCTCTTGGAGCTCTCCTACTACCACAGCCATATGGCATACCTTCTCGTTACTATTATTATCTTAAGGTGGTTTGCGAGTACATTCAAAGTACTCACTGGCATTGTCCCTGGCTATTAACTTGGTCAGATATCAAGAAGAGGTGAAGTGGATGACTATGCGAGCTAGGACGTCTTCCCAGTCAGTTGCCTGTAGGTTGAGGCATGATTGGACTCTGCCCGTGATGATGTTCCGCTGCTGAAGATGGTATAGCCATAATGGCTTTTATGTAAGTCTTGTATTTCGGTATATTCTCGGATGTTGTAATGATACTCGTCGGTTATGTGCCACTACTAACTGATCATGGGATCGTGGTTGTATGCATAACAGGGATTCTCGGAGGATTAATCCGGGGGCCCCACAGTATGCATGTCCAGAGACAGCTCCGAAATCTTCCTCTCAATCCGCTCCCTTATCAGCCACTTGATTTGGCATATGTAATCTTTTGCCGAGTAGGCCTTGGGGATGATGCGGAGGGAATCTTTCTTGGACGACGTGATGGAGTGCATCAGTCGATCTCCATGATGTTGAAGAGGCTGGATCCGGTGTGCCACCCAGCAGTGAACTAAGTCAGACCCTTTCAGGCCCTTGTGCTTCATCAAATACTCGATCCGCCTCTTGGCAAGAAGCAGATCATCACTGAGAGCCAGCGCATCTATGTCCCAGGACTCTTGGGGCGTGGCGGCACCATCGACGAAAGCCGGCAAAGCAGTAGCTTTGCCGGGAGCGGGAATATCCTTATGATAGAAAAAAGTGGACGGCCATTGCTTGACCGACTCACTGGCCATAATCCGAGAATAGACGCACTCTCTTCTAACGGAAAAACTAATAGTATCAGTAATATAAGGATTACCGGCAGTGATGGAATTTCTCCGGACATGGAAATAAAACCGGAAAAGAGTAAGGCTCGGCCTAATGCTGAGATACCCCTCACACAAAGATGCATACGCGCTCATCTCTAAGAGAGAGTTCGGAGTTAGATGATGGACTTGAACTCCATAGTGATCTATAACCTCATAAAATAAATCTAAGGGAGGGAAGCTCAAACCTTTATCGAGGTGGGTGCCGAAGTGCACTCGCTCGCCGTCGCGGGGGGTGGGGATGGTTTCGCCGAAGCAGCTCCGCTAGTCGTCGGCACGGAGGAGCCCTTCCTCCTCCACAACGCGGAGCTTGGCATCGTCAAGGACGCACGGGATCCATACCCCGTGGTTGCTCTCCTTCTCCGCCATCGCTGCCATCGCCGCCGTACCGGAAGATGATGCTGAAGCCATTTCTCCTGTGTGCCGGTGACGTTGGATGGGCGGCGCTGGGGGTTTCTAGGAAGCAGAGGAGCTCTGGGTTCATGGGGAGGCGTAGGGGAGAAGGAAACGGCACAAGTACTAGTGAAGAAGATGGGGAAAAGGATCCTTACCACTTATATCCTCCAGCCACGTCAAGATTCCTGTAAACGCTATAGTAAATGTGCCACGCGTCGTGGAAGGAACTAGGTAACCCCCCGTGCGATGATTACGCCGCCTCGATCTCCATGCACGCATTGAAACGGCGCCTCGGTTCCGCGAAAGGTGGACCCACCAATGGTCGTGCTGATAGGAAATGTCTGTCAGTGACGTGACTTGACCATGACTAGTGTTAGGTTACGTCAGAGACCAAGTTCCGGCTTAGTTTGAATTTCGAGCTAGAAACCCGAATAACGTATTCATAGGTCCGGCTCATTTGAGACTCGGATCCTATCCCTTCTTTTTGAAGTTTCAGGAACCCTTCATGATTCTGCAAGCCGAAGATCAAGCTATACGATGATGAAATCCGACTTTGGATCATGGAGGCTTCCGGGGGCTGCTATTGGGGATATACTTTCTGGGTATCCTCAATGTGCCTCACTTACTAGGGTGGCCCACTTCGGGTTAGAGCTTTGCTTCACGGGTGGCCCAGTCAGGGAGAAGAGACGGAGTCCAGTCCAGCTACGGGAAGGCCCAAAAGACTTACCGACATAGGCCCATAGTGTTACTTGTAATTCAAGATGTACTATGTAACCGACTCATAGTAGATGGATAGATCTCTCTTGTAAACCCTAGGCCGGATATCTATAGAAGCCATCCTAGGGAGAGCCTTTAGGGCACCCTCACAATAGTCTACAATCTCAACTCGCATAGGCGAAACCCTTGTAACCCATATTCCGGCTCTGCCATATTACTGGATTGCTAGCAGGAGTAGGATCCGTCCAAAGCCAGCGGATTCGAACCTGGGTAAAATTGTGTGCTCACCGTCCCGGAACATTATACGTCTCACACCCCACTTTTCCACACGCCCCGAGGACCCCCTCATGGCGTACTTATCATCAATTCGATGACACCTACTAATAGGTTATCCCTGTTTTTGCTAAGTATTACTTGCTATGCTATATATATATAAAGTACCATTGGGGGATTCGAAAGACTGAAAATTTTCTAAGTATAAAGCTCTCTCGAGCGATCCTTTTCCTATCAAAACCCCCTTCAAAATAAAACTAAGTTTTCTTCTAGGCGGAATGGTTGTCGGGTCAACGAGTGGAATTTGGTGGAGGACAGCCGCCCAGGAATCAAATAAGTTTGCCATGTTTCAGAATTCAGAAGCTTCCACTGCAACCACAATACATATGGGCTCTGTCTTGGCCTAGTACTTAGTAAGAAACCTCACTGGGGTACCAACATTTGGAGTTTCTTGGCACGGTTGGATCCAGCTGGTAGACGGATACTAAGGGAAAGCCTCGCCATGGTCTTGTCTGTAAAAGGACTTGATCATGGATTGCAGGGAAAGTGCACAACCTCTCAAGAGTATTGCAATCTGATCGATCAGCCGAGTTCACGGAAAAGAACACTCTGAGCATCTGAAGGATGGAGGCTCTAAAGGATCTTCCTCTCTTTTTTTCCAAACTTAAAGTTTTTCTAAAACCCTAGGGAGTTCGTAATATCACCAATGAGTGGGATTTGGGGGACTTGGTGCTTAATATCCAAGTGTTAGGTTGATTGGACACCTGGTGCGTAATATCCTCGTGTTCCACTCGACCCTATATTACTTAAACAATGTTTACAAAGTAGGGTAAAACTTTCCCTCTCTTCTTCTTACTTAGAGAAATTTTGGCTTAATGCAAATGAACCCCAAAGCCTACTCCAAGCCTTGCATGTAGAGTTAGCCTTATTCTTTCCTTGGTGTAATTTGCCAATACATTCAAAGTATTGACCCAACTCATTGGTTACATGTTTTATGTGCAGAATCCAAAGATTAAAAGGTGCGTAGGGATCGCGGGTCTTCACGCAACTAGCCTAAGGCATTGATGGACTCAAGTTTTATTAGTTTCCGCTATAAAATTTGAGCTAGTTATAAGCTAGGCAAGTTGTAATAAATATACTCTGGATTATTCATGTAATAATGACTTGTGTTTTACATGATATTCATCGACTTTGAAGTGCTAGCTATTGATCCAGGGACTAGCATGTTAATCACAGGGACTTAGGATCTTTAATGATCCAAGGTCACAGCATGACCGCTAGCATGGGCGGAGCTCTCTCATGACCCATTTCTTGTCCGTCTTCTTCCATCACACTCCCAATAGCGATTAGCACCTAGTGGGACGTGTTGGCCTTCTCGACGTGCTCCTCCTTCTCGATATCCTGCTCGATCTCCCTCATAACAGCATCGTATTCCTCCGAGTTAGCGTCCGAGCCACCGCCATCCATATTGATGTCGGCGTATAGCGTGTCAAGGACGGAGTCGAAGTTGGCTTTGGTGTTGTTGACTATGGATGTGGAGGGTGACGGAGGTGGGCCGTTGTTCTTCTTGTTTCCTCCGGCTTCTGGCCAAGGCATAGCTTGGGTGTTCTCCTTGGCGTCCGTGTATTCGTTAACGACTGTGACCATCTCACCAAGGGTGAGAGGTCCCGTGGCCTGCCGCCTTCGGAGGGTATGTCGGAGGAGTGTTCCAGGTGTGAGCCCTTCCACGAAGTGGTATACAAGCTCTTCGGCGCGATCACCCTCTAGGGTTTCCCTCACCCTCATCCATCTGGCAAGGTATTCGCGGGGAGGCTCTCCATCCCTTTGAACGCATCTGGCTAGATTGAAGATGGTGATGATGCCGACAAAGTGTGACTTACACATCTCTAACACTCGGGGAAGCCAAGCGGATTTGCGAGGTCTTTCCACCTTTATATCTTGCATAGGGGCGGTTTGGGTGGGCCTTGAATTTTCCTGATCTGAGTCGCCAAACTCTAGAGAGAGGTATGGCCCAGATCCTTCTGCGAACGAGTCCTGCCCGTAGGCGGTCCGTGTGGGGCTTGACGAGTTTCCGACTTCCTGGGAGCTAGGACCCGAGCCAGTTTCACCGATGAAGATGTGGATGTCTTCGAAGGGGATGACGGAGCAGCGTGTAGGGTTCGTATTTGCCGGCACCCAGAACTCATCTAGAGGGACGATCGGGAAGTTGCTGGATAAGAGAACACGTCTAATGGCTATGGTGTCGCTGATTCCCGTGAAGAGATTAGACCTCGCCCGGTGTAGAGCTCGAAGCGCCTCTTACCCCACAGTGGGTGCCAACTATCATGGTATTGCCGACGAGTATGCCATGGAGGGGTCCTCAAAGTGTGTGTTTAGAGACGTGGGGTAAGGCGGAGAGTTGGTGGGTACAAGGTCACACATCTTACCCAGGTTCAAGTCCCACAACGGTGGTGGAACTCTACTCCTGCTATAAATCACTATAATGGTGATACGCCGAGTTACAGAGATAGGTTCGTTGTGCGAGGTGTTGCACATTCTATGTAGCAATCTAGGTTGTGCCCTAAAGGCTCCCACAGGTCCGGTTTATAAAGGCACCAGAACCTAGGGTTTACAGGGAAAGGTCCTTGCCGGACAAGGTAAAGAGTCCTACACTAATACGAACTAGAATTTCGTGTCTTTCACTCCAAGGCTCCGAGTATGTCGGTGACTCCTGCATAGCCTTCCTTTATCCGCCATGGTCCTACCTTCTGGATCCGTCTAACCGGGCCACCCAGCAGGCCATAGGCCTTGCTGCCAACTATGGGTAACCCGGGTTAGCCGGACTAAGGAAGTGCTATGGTGATACCCATTTAGCATATCCACAACACTAGTGGTAATTTTGATCCATTCTAGATCTAACCTTGTGAATCAAACTGTGATACTATTTAAAAGTTCTATGTGTTTGATGCCAACAACTCCGCTGGTCTATGAACGATCAATGGTACAACCCCTGATTTCAGCTATGAGTTGATGACATGGGTGGCACTTGTCACCATAATGGGAAAAAGTATTGGTACTCTCGAAGAATGTGCAAAGTATTGTTTGAAAGAACCACTCAATGATCCTTGTTGAGAATTACCCTTGAAAAATGAAGATCCACACAACAAGTTTTTGGCACGGTCTCATTACTACTACATGAATTTTCTTGAAAGATAGCGAATAGAATAGTAGTGTTTGATAGTCTTGATCTATTGATAAGGGTTTTCTAATGACACACTCTAATGCCATGCTTCTTATTACATGATCTCTCACTCTTAATTTCTAAGCCTTTACTTTACAAAAGCGAGGATACAAAATATAAAAGGTGTAATAGGAGGATCACAAGTTTGATTTCAAGTTAGATTTAAATTTGACATCGAGCATTGAAGTTTTAATTGATCGTTTATGGATTGACATAACTGAACTTGTGTTGCCTTGTATGAATATGTTCAATCTTACTTTGAGCTTGTAGGGAAAATAAGGATACAAGGCATCGATCTTATATGGTAAGATAGATGATAGCATGTGTTTTTGAAAAATCTCTTGCTCAAGGATGAGCAATGTTATAATGGGGAAGTTTATGAGTGCAAGTATGGTGCATATTTAAGCATACAAATTATTCATATTGTCACTCATTACATGTTATATCTAGCTACACCTATGCCTATTATGTATGATTACTAGTTATCATTCATTTTCACATGGATTTTGCACAACTAGTAGTTTAGTAGGATTTTATTACTTTTTCCTTGTCTTTGACTTGTGTGCAGGTGCTATGAACAATCATGGATAAAAGGAGCCAAGATGATTCAATATGGAGAAGTTACATGCACCAGACTTAGCCATTTGAGGGGAGGAAAAGGTGGATTTTTTTATCAGCTCCAAATGAATATCCAAGGCCATGCTGTTGTATCCCTCCTCCATACGAATCCAACAAGCCAAACAACACCTCCATCGGAATTCGCATGAAGAAATGGTGGCCAAAACACTACAGCAATCAAAGGGTGTAACAACTAGCGGTACGGAGCCTGCCCGTACCGTACGGTCGTACCACACTCCGATGGCTTTGTTTCATCAACTTGAACAACATTTGTGAAGGCCCAATGGGCATATTCGGCCCCGAGCTTCATCGGTTCACGAAACTGACCTCCAGAATGCCTATTTAAAGAGGGTAAACCCTAGACACATGGGAGAGAGTCCACACACACCATAGGGGCGGAGCCCTGCCTCTCTGCCTCCTCCATATCCACCACACACAAGATATCCACCACCACACCACTTAAGGGAAAGAGGAGACTTGCATCTTCAAGGACTACGCGTCGATCTTCATCACCATCTTCATTAACCTCGTATTCAACATCGATCCCCTTTGTTTACTTTGTTGGAGTCCAATTTCTATTGTGGATTTGCACTTGTATTCAATTGTATCTTCATATTTCATCCATACTGTTGCCATGATGATGATCCCCTTCATGTATGAGTAGTTGGCTTGTTCTTGGGAAGAGATGGTGAAACTCTATTATTATTATGTATTGAAATAAATATGATCTATAACTCGGGTCTATGATCCATTGATCCATGATATTGTGTTTGATCTCTCTTATTAGATGGCATGTGTAATCAGCCACATATCATGGGGCTAAAGAGAGGGTGATATCCTTATGACATGTTTGGGAGTATGTCGGTGTTATTCATGAGTTAAAGCATTGGCTTATAAGCTACACGGTCAAAGGAGGAATTAAGACAGACTCACAAAGCTTATTACCATATCCATGGGGAAACCCTTAATTGTGGTGGTCTGTATGAGTGATTTCTCTCAGGCATCACAGTAGTTACTTAGAGATGACCTCATTACCTAGCTCAATATAGCGGCTTCCCACAAGCCTTGTAGCGAATATCTTATTATTGAGCTCTATCCACACATGTCATGACAAAAGATATAGACTATACTAATCGTACATAAATCTCCCATGCTAGTGGTGAGTCCTAAACTCCTTGAGAACCCCTCAACCATATCACACAACACTTCATAAACACTCTGAAAGGGAAATGGATGTCGCCTAGAGGGGGTGAATAGACGTTTTAAAATTTATTATGGTTTAGGCTCTAATAAATGCGGAATAAAACTTAACGTTTAATTTATCAAGCCAAAACCTATATCCACTAGGTTAACTAAGTGCACCAACAACCTATGCTAAGCAAGACAATCAACAAGGTGATAGCAAGATAGAATGCTTCAAGCATGATGACTTTCGCAATGTAAATTGCATAAGTAAAGGGCTCGGTTGAGAGATAACCGATGGACACGGAGATGATGATTTGTTTCCCAAAATTCACTTCCAAAGAAGCTGCGTATCTATTGGAGAGGTGTGGTGGCGCAATGTACTTCGAACGCCACAAATGGCTCACCTCGAGGTGTGGTGGCTCGATGCACACCCAACGCCACACAAGGCTTCACACCAAGATGCGAAGGCACGCAACTCACCGACGCTACAAAAGGCTCACCCTATTCTCCCGTGAGCTCTCCACAAAGGCCTACTCACGTTCCACTATGGGACACTTGAGGGCGGTCACAGAACCCGTATAAGGCTTGGGGCAATCTCCACAACTCAATTGGAGGGCTCCCAAGAAACACCACAAAGGCCACAAGCTTGGAGAATCTCCACAACTCAATTGGAGGCCCCAAGAACAATGCCACAATAGGCCAACAAGCTTGAGGAATATCTACAACTCAATTGGAGGCCCCAAGAACTCACCACAACTCCACACAACCGTCTAGGGTTCCAAAAACCCAAGAGAAAGAAGCCCAAGAGCCCGAACTCGCCAAATCTCCAAGGAGAACTCAAACATATGCACCAAATGCAAGGTATAAGTCCTTCACTCCCAAAATCTACCAAAGCTACAAAATATATTGGGGGAATAAGAGAGGAATAACACAAGAGAATAACAAAAAATTCCTCCAAGATCTAGATCTCAAGATTCCCATCACTAAGAAGAGATATGATTTGGTAGAGTTGTAGATCTAGATCTCCTCTCACTTTTCCCTCAAAAATATGCAAGAATCATGGGAGGGAGAGGGAGTAAGAAAGCTCAAATAGGTCAACAATGGTGGGGAAAAAACGAGCTCCAAAGATGGGGAACCATTGGGGAAGAAGCCCCCCTTAAATAGGACAAGGAAAACTAATCGTTTGGGCCATATCCGCGTGCCACCGGAACTACCGGTGCCCTACTGGTACTACCGGTAAATATAAACACTAGTTACTAAAAAAACAAGTTTCCCCGGAACTTTGGGCGGAACTTGGGCCGGTACTACCGCTCAAGCAAAAGCGTTGCACAACATTGCATGAAAAGTTCAAATCCGGACTCTGATTTCGATGATCTTGGACTCGTTTTGAAGAGAACAACAAGATCTACAATATTATGAAAAGAAGCATCATAGTACCTGTAACACCCTAAAACTTCTAATCAATTTTATCAAATTCTAATCACCCAATTTAGGGTTAACAAAAACTTTTATTAATAATATGAATATAAATGCATGTTAGTTTGCATTAATGTGTGATTTATCGAAAATGCCATGTTTGATTGCTACAAATGATGTGAAATGGTTTAAAGATGAATGCTACATCATATAGGCTAAATACAAACAAAATCAAAAGAAAAATAAATCAAATATGACTAAATAAAGAAAATGGTCATTTTGGCCAAAGTTAACCACTAGGTCACTTTGTGTGTTCCTAGAAGAGAAATTTTAACATAAACTTTTCCACTTCTTTTCACCCCTTGCTAGACTAAGTAAACTTGTATCAAGGCCCACCTTTACAAACTTACAAAAACAACTTTCAAATCATTTTAATGGATAGTTGAAAATTGAATCTAGTTCATATGTTAAGATCACACTTTTTCAAAAACCTATCAAACCAATTCCACTTGACTTCTCCAAGCAAACATAGACTCTCAAGCTTAAGTTAAGATCACTCAAGAACTTTCATTCAAAAATTCCAAAGTACATTCCTTGCGGCCATTACCACAAACACCTTGCAGACACAGAACCATTACTGCCTAACATCACTGTTTTGGAGCAGTAATCTCCCACCTCAGTGTCCCCTCTTAACCCCCCTGTCTCCACTGAGCCTAACCAAGCACTAGACCAACCCTCCTTTGGTCGTTATGCACAATGGAGAGCCGCCCATTCTTGGTCGTCGCTGGCCGACAGCGGACAGAGCACCAGGCGCCTCGCCGCCCTCTCCCACGACGCGCACCAGACACGCCTCGCTCCACCGCCACCCCCTGTCCAAGCCTCGACCGCAGAAGAGCCCTGCACCACCCTAGAACCGCCGTGCCCTATGCCTCTGCACCATGTCCAGAGCGCGCCAGCTCGCCGCGCCCGACCGCCTCGCACAGACCGACCCTCACCCCCGCCTCATGTGCACTAGCTCTCCATGATCACCCCAACCTCAGACGCCTTGAGACACCGTCAAGAACACCTTCAGATCCGGCTGAGCGCTGCACGCTCCCGACCAAACCACACCGCCCCACGCCTCACCATTATGCCCGTGAGAACTGCCACGGAACCATGCACCATCCACTAGCCTCCGCCACGCGGATAGCAGCATGTAACGTCGTCCCCGACGAGCTCGCACCCGCACCGTTTGGTCCCCTCGCCGCAGTATAAAAGGAGGCCTCCCTGCCTCATTTCTCCATACCCCAGCACTCACCACTCCTCACTGATCCTCCCCCACTTCTTCCTGGAGCAAGGCGAGCTCTCCTTCGCTAGAATTTGGCCGGAGCCCGCCACTGCTGGAGGAGAAGGGCGCCGTCGATTTCGACCACCCCAAGACCTGCCGTGACCACGCCTCGAACCGTTGTCGTCTACCACGTCGATCGCCCCGTCGCCGACCCAAGATGGAACCCAGGTGAGCCTAGCCAGACACCCACCGCCGTGCTAAGTCATTTTCCTCGCCGGAGTAGTTCGTCGTCAACGACGACTCCCAGTCGTTGGATTAGAATTAGATCGCACAGCTCAGATGCGTGGATACCGTTTCGCTTAGATGCAGTCGCTGACAAGTGGACCCCCTCTGTCAAGAGTTTCACAGACTGCAGTCAGGTGAGTTGGCCGACCTTAGCTTTCCGCCAGCGTGGCCGAATTCAAATATTGATTTTCCATTTTAGTTTAAACTAGATTTTGTTCACAGATTCAAAAATCAATTCAGAGAGTTTCACTAAACCAAATTGCACGATTCAAATTTTTCTAGAAAGGTAATTAAATTATCTATCCAAGCCCATTGGATTTAAATCATTTGGAGTTAGAGATAATCTTTAGTAAAAATAATAAGATAGATACTTTTGCAACTTCAAACATTTTTCAAAAATCAACCATAATAGCTTTTGAGTTGATTCCAACTCTCAAAAATCACATTGGACTAGTACCAAAAGAATGCTATTAGGGCATTTCTAGTCACTTTAAATCTATTAAATAATAATCTTAAACTTTATAAAATATGACCAACACTTTAAATCACATTCCCATGTATTAGAATATGTGGTGATGACATGTGTCAACATGATCCCATATTTTAATTGGAGAATATTAAATCTTAATTAATTTCAGTGAGTAGAAATTACTTTTCTAAAATAAACTAAATAAAACTAGTTCTTAATTTCATGTGATGATTGTGATGATGCTAGATCATCTAGTGTGAGACTTAGTGTGCTAAATAGAATTAGTTAAGTATTTATTTATAGACGATGGTACCGACCCAAGCTACGAGGAGGAGGAGTTCTACCCAGAAGAAGAGGAGGAAAACTTCAACCACTGCTCTACTCAAGGCAAGCCTAACACTACAAGTTAACCATGCAAGCTTTAACCCAAGCAAGATGCATTAGGCATGCTTTGGTTATATACCTTGATTTATACCCATCCGAAGTTTTACTTGCAAGCTTTACTCTTTTACTTTACCAAATTTCTTTACTTATAACTAGTGTTTTGTGAGTATTTGGAAAGATAGTATAGATAGCATAAAGAGTATAAAACTAGGCCTATACTAGATGTCATTCTATGGCATTAGATTGAAGATTAGCACCCCTCATTAGTGAACACTCTTAACTTAGTGGCTAGTGCTAAGCATAAAACTTGATCACTTCAGATGGGAATACTTGGTGAAAATGATTATGAAAACCTTGGAATGATGAGTCATTCTATTGAAATGTTTTGACATGTGTTGAGAAACACAAATGGATTTGATGATGAAAATGTTGAGGCATGAGCCTTAGCCCTTTATAAAAATTGATGGTTGGGTTCAGATGCGATACCATTCCAATTTTACCGTACAACCACAATACCTGAATTGGGTAAGGCTTAGCGAGAAGTTTATATGCATTAGTATGGGTTCCCTCGCGGGAGAGGTTTGAGCTGAGGCTACCTCGTGAGTGTGAATTGTCCACCTATGCAGTGCCCAGGATGGCAGATGGCCATGGCTGGGAGGCCAAGCTCATAGGGGAGGTGCCTATACTAGAGTGTGTAATCGAAAGGTTATGATTGATTATCCGCATACTAGGTATGATGATTCAGGGTTATCCCTGACGGATGTATCAAATTTTGTGGTGAAAGTGTACCACCTCTACAGAGTGTCAAACTATTCGAATAGCCGTGTCCGCGGTCATGGATAGTTGGAGCGGCCATACTATTCCGTCGTCAGATATTTTCAAAATGACTTGTGAAGTGAACCATGATTTTGACTTGATCACAACAGGGTTGTGACTATGAAAACTAGGTTCCCACTTAAGTGATTTAGAACATTAACTTAGTTTTCTTTACTTCTAAACTCAGTTTAGATAAACCTGGCTTTTTCCAAACAAACCTAGAGCTTCTACTAGAATTACCTTACTTCTTAGTGATAGTTTGCGAGTACTTAAAGAGTATTCATGGCTTTGTCCCTGGCTATGCGGAGGACTATCAGGTTGATGGATAGCAGGACATCTACGACAACTAGGATCATCTCCCATCGTCAGCATTGCCTATGACCCTGAAGATGGAGCCCACTGCTACGCTTATTATTCCGCTGCTTGTTTGTATTAAGACTGGACCATGCGATTCTTTATTTATGTAAGACCATATGATGGTTTGTAATGGATGATGTACTGTGATATCCAATCTGTTATGTCTCGCAAAAATGGTAATCCTAGGATTGCGATGTATGGCATAACAGGCATCTGGGATTAAAAATCCGGGTGTTGACAAGTTGGTATCAGAGCCATCCTGACCATAGGAGACCCTAGTTAGAATGGATGTCCGAACAAAAAACTTAGTTTCAAAACCAAAGAAGTGAGTATTGACGAAAACCTATTCCCACTCATATCCTTGATTCTTTAAAAAAATCATGTTCCTCAAAAATTCTTACATTACTACATAAAATTCGACACACTTGATCACCTCACTAACTTACTCGCCCTAAATTCTTATAGATGGAAGTTTAGTATTGTAAGTTCTACCAGTTGGGCAACAGAGACCAACTGATCTTTGATAGGGATCTTGATGCACTGTCAGAGTGCCTTGAGCGCCCGCATCCGGAATTCTTCGAGGGACAACTCAATGATCACGTAGGAGGAGATCTACAATGGCTGATAGTTGCAGATCTCAGAGGCAAAATGGAATCACCTACTTCTGAGAAGATCCAATTCACCTTGCGAGAGAACAACTGGATAGATGGATTAGCCAGGGCAATGCATGAAGCTCTTGCCCGTCTGTGTGGGCAAAACATCAACTTGATCCAGGGAACTCTCTTTGCTCACTTTGCAAGGCATGATTCTATGGGAATGCCATTGGAGATGCCAGGTCACACGGAGTTGAAGCGCCAGGTGGAAAATCTTGACTTCATGTTGTATGATAGGCAGAAGGAATTGGACAATGCCCGAGCCTATGCCAACCACAACCTTGCCATTTCCATCAAGAAGGACCAGACTCTCGCCATTCTCGCCAAGGAGCGCCAATCACTTCGTCGTCAGTGCGACAAGAAGGATCGCACCATCGATCGTCTTTGCAAGAAGGTGGCCGCTCTCGAGAAGACCATCTGTGAACAGGAAGTCCAGCTTGAAGCAAAGGAGGAGGAGGAAGGTGAAGACATCCAGGGAGCTCTTCACTCTTACCTCGATGATGACAACGACTACCTGGAGGATGATGCCATGGATTTCTACACCGATGATGATGATTCCGACTTCATTGATGATGACTAGATGCACTTGATCACTACCGCAGGAGTGAGTTGTATTGATCCCACTGTATCGTAGTTTCGTAGAATGGTTCTTAAAACCATCTGTTTTCCATTTGTGTTATGGTGTGTGTTGTAGTGTGTGCTTGAATGAATGAATGAATGAATGAGAGGAAGTTGTTAGTTTGAAAAACCTGAGTCAAACTCAAAGTTTAAAGCTTTTGAAAACAAAACCATGAACCTTAGAAATCTCCCTCTTATCTCATTATCTATCTCAATCTTCAGATGACTCGTGGAAACCCCGGAGGAAGCAGCTCATCGCAGGACCCGATGCTGTAGATTTTGCAAATGCTAGTTTCCGACCGTGAAGCTAGTAGAGATTAACGCCAAGCCAACCTAGCCACTCTTCAATAGATAGCTCAGATGGCCCACAATAATAAAGGCCATGGAAACCAAGATCATCATGGATCCAAGCTGAAGAACTTTTAGAATACCAATACCCCTATCTTTAACAAATCTGAGGATCCCTTAGATGCTGATGACTAGTTGCAAACCATGGAGAACAATCTGGAGGTCGCAGGAGTTGAAGCCAATGAGAAGGTACTGTTTGCCACCCACTATCTGGCAGGAGATGCAAGAGCATGGTGGAATAGCACCCGTACCATGAATGATGGTCGGATGATGACTTGGGAAGCATTCAAGATCAAGTTCAGCCGCACCCATGTGCTACAAGGTTTAGTCACCAGAATGAGAGATGAATTTAGGGAACTGAAGCAAGGAAGGATGACGATAGTTGAGTACCGTGACAAATTTTTGTCCCTAGCTAGATATGCCCCTGATGAGATTAACACTGAAACCAAGAAGAAGAAAAGGTCCCTAAATGGATTGCATGATGAGATGCAGACTGTTTTAGTCAACATCCGTTTTGGAGATCTAAAAGAGCTTGTAGACTCTGCCATCCAGATGGAAGGGAAGATCAACCAAGCCAATGACAATCGCAAGCGCAGGATGATGCACCAGACTAGGTCCCACAATACCCAGAAGTATCGCCCCAACCCGTCTACAGGATATGCCCCAAGAAACAACAGACCCCCGATGTCCCGTCCAAGCTACCCCAATCGTAGCAGAGGAAACTTGAAGTCTGGAGGAAACCACAACAACAACCCCGGTAACTCCAACAACTTCAACCGTGCAGCGCCCAAGTCCAACAACAACAACAACAATACTACCCCAAGGACTAGAAGCAATGTTGTGCCTATTGCAGCCAAAGACAAGTCCCGGATTACTTGCTTTGAATGTGGAGTCAAGGGTCACTACTCCAATGAGTGCCCCAAGAATATTGCAGCAACCCCCAATGTGAATGCCCCAGCTCAGCAGGAACGCCATGTTCAGCCTGGAAGGAGATTTGCCCCAGGGAACTCGCTCAACCGCAACGGCCGTCTGTTCCACATGAATGCTGAAGAAGCTCAGGAAGCGCCCGATGTCGTGTTGGTTATGTTTTCTTTTAACTCAGTACTTGCAAGAGTGTTGTTTGATTCTGGAGCATCGCACTCGTTTGTTACAGAAGAATTTGCATGCACTAGTAAGATTCAACCAACAAAATTGAAGCATGTTAGGATAGTTCAAGTACATGGTTCAACCACCAAAGCTAGAAAAAATTGCAAGGCTGTACCTATCAGAATCTATGGGATAGATTTTTATGCCAATCTAATAGTACTTGGAACCAAAGGTTTGGATGTAGTACTAGGAATGGATTGGATGTTGAAACATAAAGGATTGATCGACTATGCCAAGAAAGCCATAACCATGACCAGTAGCTCTGGATTATCAGTAGAGCATATATCTGAAAACTTGCCCCATCAATTCAAATGCAACAAGAGTCTAGCCCAACCAACCATAGACCAAGTCAGAGTAGTCTATGAATACCCCGACGTATTCCTAGATGAATTGCCCGGTATGCCCCCAGATCAGGATATCGAGTTCATTATTGAACTAATTCCTGGAACCGGACCCATAGCCCAGAGACCTTATAGTATGAACCCATCTGAACTAGTGGAGCTGAAGAAGCAACTTGATGCTATGCTGGAGAAAGGTTTGATTCAACCAAGCGCATCGCCATGGAGATCGCTTGTTCTGTTTGTGGATAAGAAAGATGGAGGTAACCGTTTGTGCACGGATTACCGGAAGCTGAATGATGTCACCATCAAGAACAAGTACCCACTTCCCAAGATAGAGGATCTGTTTGACCAGTTGACTGGTGCCAGAGTGTTCTCTAAGATTGATCTTAGGACTGGTTATCATCAACTCAAGATTCATGCAACGGATATTCCAAAGACCGCCTTTACCACCAGATATGGATTGTATGAGTATACGGTCATGTCTTTTGGATTAACCAATGCCCCCGCTTATTTCATGAATCTCATGAATAATATTTTTATGAACTTTCTGGATAAGTTTGTCGTTATTTTTATCGATGATATTCTGATCTATTCCAAGTCAGAAGAAGACCATGAGCTACATCTGAGAACCATCCTTGAAACCCTGAGAGAGCATCAGTTGTATGCCAAGTTTAGCAAATGTGAATTCTGGTTGAAGGAAGTAGGATTCCTCGGACATATTGTGTTGGCAGGAGGAGTCGCTGTTGATCCCGCCAAGATCAAAAATGTTGAAGAATGGGAAGCCCCAACCACTTAAACTCAAGTCCGTGCATTTCTCGGATTAGCGGGATAATACCGCAAGTTTGTTGAAGGATTTCGAGCATCACCAAACGAATGACCCAATTGTTGAAGAAAGATAAGAAGTTTGAATGGACCGACAAATGTGAAGCAAGTTTTCAAGAACTCAAAAAGAGATTGATTTCAGCCCAATTTTGATTATGCCAGATATCAAGAAGCCTTTTGATGTGTATTGTGATGCATCCAAGATTGGTCTCGGATGTGTGTTGATGCAAGAAGGCAAAGTCATAGCATATTTGTCCCGACAACTAAAGCAGCATGAGCAAAACTACCCTACCCATGATCTGGAACTAGCAGTTGTAGTTTTAGCCTTGAAGACATGGTGTCATTACCTGATGGGTAACCGCTCTGAGATTTATTCGGATCACAAGAGCCTAAAGTATATTTTCACTCAAAAGGAGCTGAATATGAGGCAAAGGAGATGGATAGAGTTAATCAAGGATTATGACCTTGATATTCACTATCACCCCGGTAAAGCCAATGTGGTAGCGGATGCTCTTAGCAGATTGCCATGTAGATTAAACACCATGATCAAAGAAGCCCAGCCAAGTTTGCATGAAGAGTTGGAGCAGTTTAGAACGGAGCTAGTTAGCAAAGGATTTTTAGCTAGCATTGAACTTCAACCCACTTTGATCAGTCAGATCAAGGAGGCGCAGAAAGGAAATGAGAGTATCGATGGAATCAAATGTCGTATTGGTACAGGAAAGGTACCCGGATTCACCGAAGATGAAGAAGGAGTTTTGTGGTACAAAGGACGTATCTGTGTGCTAGCAGATTCGGAGCTGAAGTAAGTTATCATGCAAGAATCTCATGATACACTTTATTCTATCCACCCCGGAGGAACAAAGATGTATTAGGATTTGAAGGAGCAATTTTAGTGGCACAAGATGAAGAGAGAAATCGGAAGCTACATAGCCAAGTGTGATATCTGTCAGAGAGTCAAAGCGGAACATCAGAGCCCCGCAGGACTTTTGCAACCATTACAGATTCCGGAATGGAAATGGGATTCCATTGGAATGGACTTTATCACCGGTTTGCCTACTTCTAGTAGGGGAAATGACTCTATCTAGGTCATAGTTGATAGACTCTCCAAGGTAGCCCATTTTATACCTGTCAAGACAACCTACCAGAGTTCAAAGCTAGCAAAGCTGTTCATTGCTAGAATCATCAGTTTACATGGAACCCCCAAGACCATAGTGTCGGATTGAGGAACCCAGTTTACCTCAAGATTTTGGCAGAAAGTCCAAGAAGGATTAGGAACCAAGTTGAATTTCAGCGCAGCTTATCACCCACAAACCGATGGACAGACTGAAAGAGTCAACCAAATCTTAGAAGATATGTTGAGAGCTTGTGTTCTAGAGTAAGGATCAAAATGGGAAGATTGTCTGCCTTTCGTAGAATTCTCATACAACAACAGTTATCAAGCCAGTTTGCAAATGGCCCCATTTGAGTTCTTATATGGAAGGAAGTGTCGTACCCCCTTGAATTGGTCGCAAGTAAGAGAGAGTCAGATTTTCGGACCCGACATCCTACGAGAAGCCGAAGCGAAGGTTCATAAAGTCCGTGAGCACCTCAAGACCGCGCAATCCAGACAGAAGAGTTATGCTGACAAGAGACGTAGAGACCTGACCTTCAATGTCGGAGATTTTGTGTATCTCAAAGTGTCGCCTTTGAAGGGAATGCAACGTTTTCAACTGAAGGGAAAGTTAGCCCCCAGATATATTGGACCCTTCAAGATTTTGAATCGCCGAGGAGAAGTATCATATCAACTGGAACTGCCAGAGGAGATGTCATACATCCATGATGTGTTCCATATCTCGTTACTTCGCAAATGCTTAGAAGTTCCGGAGAAGATAGAGGTTTTCAAGAACATCGATTACCGAGCCGTTGATATCAACAAGGATCTGATGTATCGCGAAGTACCCATCCGTATTTTGGAGAAAGCCTTCAGAACCACCAGGACCCAGAGTATCAAGTTTCTCAAGATCCAATGGAGCAACCATACTGAAGAAGAAGCTACTTGGGAGCAAGAAGATTACATTAGGAATGAGTTTCCAGATCTCTTTAGTTCCTAGTTTTTTTTCTTAAATCCCTGGACGAGATTTTGTTTAAGGAGGGAAGGTTTGTAACACCCCAAAACTTCTAATCAAGTTTATCAAATTCTAATCACCCAATTTAGGGTTAACAAAAACTTTTATTAATAATATGAATATAAATGCATGTTAGTTTGCATTAATGTGTGATTGATTGAAAATGCCATGCTTGATTGCTACAAATGATGTGAAATGGTTTAAAGATGAATTCTACATCATCTAGGCCAAATACAAACAAAATCAAAAGAAAAATAAATCAAATATGAATAAATAAAGCAAATGGTCATTTTGGCCAAAGTTAACCACTAGGTCACTTTGTGTGTTCCTAGAAGAGAAATTTTAACAAAAAAAATTCCACTTCTTTTCACCCCTTGCTAGACCAAGTAAAAGTGTATCAAGGCACACTTTACAAACTTACAAAAACAACTTTCAAATCATTTTAATGGATAGTTGAAAATTGAATCTAGTTCATATGTTAAGATCCCACTTTTTCAAAAACCTATCAAACCAATTCCACTTGACTTCTCCAAGCAAACATAGACTATCAAGCTTAAGTTAAGATCACTCAAGAACTTTCATTCAAAAATTCCAAAGTACATTTCTTGCGGCCATTACCACAAACACCTTGTAGAACAGAACCATTACTCCCTAACATCATTGTTTTGGAGCCGTAATCTCCCACCTCAGTGTCCCCTCTTAACCCCCCTGTCTCCCCTGAGCCTAACCAAGCACCAGACCAACCCCCCTTTGGCCATTATGCACAGTGGAGTGCCGCCCATTCTTGGTCGTCGCCGGCCGAGCACCAGGAGCCTCGCCGGCCTCTCCCATGACGCGCACCAGACACGCCTCGCTCCACCGTGTAGCGCCCCGGTAAAACCACTACTAGAAAATCGCGCGTTGTTTTTATTTTATGCATCATCATGACTGCATGCTCATGTCATCATGCCACATTGCATTTGAGCATCGTCACGTCATCATGCATCTTTTGCCAAAAACTATTTTCTAAAAGCCTATCTTTGTTTTCTAAATACCCCTCTCTATTTCAAATCAAACCCAGGTCTTTTCTGGATCTTTTATTTGTCTAAAAACTATTTACAAAAGCCTTTTAAATTAAAATAGTTAATTAAAATGTTTTACCTGGGGGAGGCAGCCCAGCCAACTTAGGCCCAAAAGCCCACTCGATCAAGCCACCTACAACCCCAGGATCAAACCCTAACACTAGATCTCCTGCTCTAAACCTCAACCACCACACCCGGCTACCCCTCCATCCTGCCTAGTCCCTACCCCGCCGCCGCCAGCGAAGATAGCGTTCTGGCGCCCGCATCATCACCCAGCCGTAGACACGCTCGTCCTGCGTCGTTCCACCCTAGCCCCACCTAGCGGACCCCACCATTCCACGCGTCGCCAGCGCGCGCGAGCCCTGACCCGGTCACGTCGCCCACCCTGTTCCCGTACCTACCCGTGTGACCGACACGCCCATGCGAGACACCCACCCCGCACACCATCTCACCCTGGCCCCACCATCTCGCTGTCCTCGCAGGCTCGCACGCGACCCACCTCGCTCCCCGACCCCGCATGCTCCCATCGCCGTTCTCCCTCTCTCCTGCTCGATCTCCACGGAGGAGCTCCCACCGCCTTTTGCCCTGCTTCCTCGCTTATCCGATGGATCTCCGCCTCCGCGTCGCCCCTGGCTTCCTCCGGCCGACATCCCTCGAGGCTGCCGCCGTCGCGCTTGGCCCTCTGCAACCCCGAGGCTGCGGCCAAGCCCGCCTTGATCCGCAACCATGGGACACCGCCACCGGGAGCTCCGCCATCCTCCGGCACCCCGCTGCCTTCCTCGATCCCGACAAGCTCCGACCGCCCCTGCCTCACCTTCTCCTCGCGCCGAGCTCAAACCCGCCGCCGTGCCCCTTCCACCTCGTTGTTGGCTGGCCTCGCCGTCCTCCGTCCCAAGCTCGTCGCCTCGTCGACCTGCGCGGTCCCCGTCGTCCCCGAGCCTTCAACCTCACCGGAGCTGTGACCCCATCACTGCTCCTCTATGCCGCCCCAACGTCCCTCTCGCGAAGCCGCTGCTACGCTCGTTGTTCTTCAGAGATTAACTATGTAGGTGGCCATCTCCTGGCGTGTATCTCGCCTTCGATTCCTGTGTGGATTCCCGTGGTGTAAAATGCTTTGCTGATCCGCGTTGATGTTTGGTTGTGAGGAGGTGGAGTACAGATGATGCGGTGATGGTATGTGGTGGTGTGCTACAGATGATGTGAAGAGGTGTGTGCAAACAACGAAGGCCATGTTGTTGTGGTGATGATAAGACAATGACCGTGAAGAGATGTTGTGTGTGCTACCTGGAACCCGATGTTGTCTATTCAAGTTCGCCATCCGATGGACAAGAACGACACGTGTTGACACGCGAATGCATCGAACCCTGAAGACCCCCGATCCACAGATCCGATGGTCGAGACCCCGAAGACCGAACCCGAACCCCTCCGAGCCCCAAGACCTTCGCCCCGATGTGTGACCCCTTTCTGAGCCCCTATTTTTATAAATGAAATACAAACTTGTTGCATATTAAATTGTTCATGCTTGCATACATCTCATCATGTGGGTTTGGGGCATTATGCCGATTAACTCATGATTAAATATGGAGACCATATGCGGGCTTTTCTAGTCTCATATTGTCTTTATTTAAATTTGTGTAGCGAACCGATACCATGTTTTGCCTTGTTAAGTCAACATTTAAATTGCGGGGTAGCTAAACAACATGAACCTCTTAATTAATCGTCGGGACCCCAGTTCCGCTTAATATTGCCTAGATGCACCGTATCTTTGACATGCCATGCATCATATCATAATGATGCTGGATCTTCTGCCGTAGTATTAAATAGTGGATCCGGTGTTTCTTTTAGTGCTTTGGTTCTTCGCGGATTAGGCCGTTGAGTGGCTGTGAGTATCGACAAGTCCCTTCAGATAATGTATCTTCGGCAGTCTTTTCTAGGCGAGCATTCTCCCTCTTTCTACCTATTTTGCATTTATAGTCTTTATTTCCTCCTGTTGATCTATTGTTATCCGTGTCGTGATGCTTTAGTGTTCCGTACCAGATATATTCTGTGCAACCTTTATATTGCCTTGGACACCTCCTATTACCTGTTGTTTGGTAGATAGATGGTCTTGCGAGTCGTAGTCGCTTGCTCAGGTGCGATCCCGTGTCATGAAGTACCACACAGTTGTTGGAATGTTGTCATATGCTTTACGGTGGATAGGATCATGACTTTAAATACAACTATTAAATTGCTGGAAATAGATATAACTAATACAGAGGCATCGGTGGGCAATAGATGTTATTTGGTTCTTCCACGCTCACTTGTGTCCCGTAGGACCCCGAGTACTTGATACGTGTTCTTTGACTATCGCACTATCCGCATGTGGGACCATGAATCCCCTTAGCCAGAGCTTGATTCATTTCTTATTTCTTGGGGCCACAAACTAGTTTGGAGCTTTATTACTATCTTGTACCTATGCCATGCTTTACTGCTTTATTTACGATTGTGCGTGGAGAACCTTTACTGTTTTGGAACATGGAACGTTTTCGCGGTATTGACAAGCCCAGTAACACTTTCGGGTTCCCAATCGTTTACAACCATTGATACAAACCCTGGGTCCGTCTCGGAGCCGGCCAACTTCGTTGCGGGTAGCTTAGTGGGGTGGTCCCCTGAAATATTTTATGAATCCTGTGATTGCTTTGTCGTGAAAGCCTCGTTGGGTTTTGATTTGGTTTTTCCGAGGTTGATCGTATGTGTGTTGCTATTTGTGCACCCCTGAAGGGTAAATCTTTCTGAAAGTCCGCGGTTATGGACGACTTGGAGCACAGTATCTCGATCATAGACAAGCATAACTAAAGTAGTGCTATAAATTTGACTTAATATGTGACTAGTAATCAGCTTCACTACAATGGAATGGATAATAAAAGTGCCAACAACTGGTGGAACTGGGGTGTATCGTGTCATGTTATACCTGCCTAGTAAGTATCGCAACTCCAATGGAATGAAATAAAAGTGCCAACAACTGCTGGGTTTGGGATGTCACATGCTAATTGTATCTGACTAGTAAGTACTGCAACTACAACTGAATGGTTAACTAAAACTGCCCACTACTTATGCTATCAGGATGACTCATGGTATCTATATCTGACTAGTAAGTGCTGCAACTATAATAGAATGAATAAAACTGCCAACTATGTGAGTTCCTCGGTTTGACTTCCTCGTTTGGTCTCGAGGGGGAATACTAGGATGGGTATGATTGGTGTTAGTATAAGGTTGGTCTCGAATAGGTCTCTCTTATCCCTCTCTAATAGCCGATAGTTGCATTGAGTCTCTATAGGTTCTTTATGCATGATGTGTTGCCGCTTCAGTCCACCATACCTATGTAGGCAAGAGCCGCCGAATTCTAGCCTCGTCGTGTACTAGCCTCAGTACTGACGCTCCTCTTTTTCCTTTGCCCTTTGTCGGCACCCCTTTTGTTTTAGCAGGTTTGAGATCGACATCGTTAGCAGGGTTACCCTTTCGGCTTGGCCTGGGCAGGGATATGGACGCCATTGGTTATTCTTTAGGGCTCTTAGCTCAATTTGCTTCTTATCCGTACTCGGATGCTATATCGTTTTCAAGGTGATTTGGATCTTTGTACTGTATATATCTGTATTCTTGACTCAATGAGTCATTGCTGTATATATATATCTGTTCTGTGGGTTCCATCATGGACTATTGTGTAATGATATTACTTCGTTTTCCACCCGCATGAAAGTGCTTGGTGGGTGTCCTTGAATCGTTTCTATGCGGGTTTGGCGGGAAGCGCTAAAACTTGCATAGGGTCGATTCAATGGTGTTACACACCGCCACCCCCTGTCCAAGCCTCGACCGCAGAAGAGCCCTGGACCACCCTAGAACCGCCACGCCCTATGCCTCTGCACCATGTCTAGAGTGCGCCAGCTTGCTGCGCCTCACCCCCGCCTCGTGTGCACTAGCTCGCCATGATCACCCCAACCCTGTAGACAACCCCGTTCGCCGCCGCGTGACCCGCAGCTGCCGCTCGCCGTCACAAACACCTCTGCATCCGTGCGGAGCACCGCACGCTCCCGACCAAACCACACCGCCCCACGCCTTCCCATTACGCCCGTGAGAACCGCAAGGGAACCACGCACCGTCCACTAGCCTCCGCCATGCCGATAGCAGCATGTAGCATCATCACTGATGAGCTCGCACCCGCACCGTTCGGTCCCCTCGCCGCAGTATAAAAAGAGGCCTCCCCTACCTCATTTCTCTACACCCCAGCACTCACCACTCCTCACTGATCCTCCCCCACTTCTTCCCGGAGCAAGGCGATCTCTCCTTTGCCGGAATTTGGCCAGAGCCCGCCGCTGCTGGAGGAGAAGGGCGCCGTCGATTTCGACCACCCCAAGACCTGTCGTGACCGCGCCTCGAACCGCCATCGTCTACCACGTCGATCGCCCCGCCGACCCTAGTTGGAGCCCAGGTGAGCCTAGCCAGAACCCCATTGCCGCGCTAGGTCATTTTCCTCACCAGAGTAGTTCGTCGTCGATGACGACTCCCATCCGTTGGATTAGAATTAGATCGCATGGCTCAGATGCATGGATACCATTTCTCTTAGATGCAGTCGCTGACAAGTGGACCCCCTTTATCAGCAGCTCGCTGTGCTGTGCAGTGCAGTTGGGCCGGCCTGTTTAGCTTTCCCGTGCAGCCCAGCAAATTCAAATATTTATTTTCCATTTTAGTTTAAACTAGATTCTGTCCACAGATTCAAAAATCAATTCAGAGAGTTTCACTAAACCAAATTGCATGATCTAAATTTTGCTAGAAAGGTAATTAAATTATCTATCCGATCCCGTTGGATTTAAATCATTTGGAGTTAGGGATAATCTTTAGTAAAAAGAATAAGACACAGACTTTTGCAACTTCAAACATTTTTCAAAATCCAACCATAATAGCTTTTGAGTTGATTCCAACTCTCAAAAATCAAATTTGACAATATCTATCTGAATATATAAAAATATTTAGGTTTGCATACAGTGACATTGGACTAGTACCAAAAGAATGCTATTAGGGCATTTCTAGTCACTTTAAATCTATTAAATAATAATCTTAAACTTTATAAAATATGACCAACACTTTAAATCACATTACCATGTATTAGAATATCTGGTGATGACATGTGTCAACATGATCCCATATTTTGATTGGAGAATATTAAATCTTAATTAATTTCAATGAGTAGAAACTACTTTTCTAAAATAAACTAAATAAAACAAGTTCTTTATTTCACGTGATGATTGTGATGATGCTAGATCATCAAGTGTGAGCCTTAGTGTGCTAAACAGAATTAGTTAAGTATTGTTTGGTGATTGTGTATCCCGTATTTATTTATAGATAATAGTACCGACCCAAGCTACGAGGAGGAGGAGTTCTACCCAGAAGAAGAGGAGGAAAACTTCAACCACTGCTCTACTCAAGGCAAGCCTAATGCTACAAGTTAACCATGCAAGCTTTAACCCAAGAACGATGCATTAGGCATGCTTTGGTTATATACCTTGATTTATATCCATCCCAAGTTTTACTTGCAAGCTTTACTCTTTTACTTTACCAAAGTTCTTTACTTATAACTAGTGCTTTGTGAGTATTTGGAAAGATAGTATAGATAGCATAAAGAGTATAAAACTAGGCCTATACTAGATGTCATTCTATGGCATTAGATTGAAGATTAGCACCCCTCATTAGTGAACACTGTTAACTTAGTGGCTAGTGCTAAGCATAAAACTTGATCACTTTAGATGGGAATACTTGGTGAAAATGATTATGAAAACCTTGGAATGATGAGTCATTCTATTGAAATGTTTTGACATCACAAATGGATTTGATGATGAAAATGTTGAGGCATGAGCCTTAGCCCTTTATAAAAACTGATGGTTGGGTTCGGATGCGATACCATTCCAATTTTACCGTACAACCACAATACCTGAATTGGGTAAGGCTTAGCCGGAAGTTTATATGCATTAGTATGGGTTCCCTCGCGGAAGAGGTTTGATCTGAGGCTACCTCGTGAGTGTGAATTGTTCACCTATGCAGTGCCCAGGATGGCAGATGGCCATGGCTGGAGGCCAAGCTTATAGGGGAGGTGCCTATACTAGAGTGTGTAATCGAAAGGTTATGATTGATTATCCGCATACTAAGTATGATGATTCAGGGTTATCCCTGACGGATGTATCGAATTTTGTGGTGAAAGTGTACCACCTCTGCAGAGTGTCAAACTATCCGAATAGCGCGTCATGATCATGGACGATTAGAGTGGCCATCTTGTTAAAATGTCGTCGAGATGTTTTCAAAATGAATTGTGAAGTGAACCATGATATTGACTTGATCACAACATGGTTGTGACTATGAAAACTAAGTTTCCACTTAAGTGATTTAGAACATTAACTTAGTTTTCTTTACTTCTAAACTCAGTTTAAATAAACCTGGCTTTTTGCAAACAAACCTAGATCTTAAGATTCCTACTATAACTATCTTACTTGTTAGTGATAGTTTGCGAGTACTTAAAGAGTACTCATGGCTTTGTCCCTGGCTATTCCCGTGGCCAGACTATGAGGAAGACTATCAGGATGATGGACAGTAGGACATCTACGACAACTAGGATCATCTCCCATCATCAGTGTTGCCTGTGACCCTGAAGATGGAGCCCACTTCTACGCTTATTATTCCGCTGCTTATTTGTATTAAGACTGGATCATGGGATCCTTTATTTGTGTAAGACCTTATGATGGTTTGTAATGGATGATATACTGTGATATCCAATCTGTTATGTCTCGCAAAAATAGTAATCCTAGGATTGCGATGTATGGCATAACAGGCATCTGGGATTAAAAATCCGGGTGTTGATAGTACCACATGAGAGTATAAAAATAAAATGAAGAAAGATATGACCTCTCAAAAGCGACGAACCAGTAAAACCTCCAAAACGCAAAACACAAGAAGTTGAGCTTAAAAACTCCAATTCGGATGAAACCAATTTTGTTGGAAAGATAATAAAGAGTATAATCCAACAAAAGGTGACATATTGGATACCACTAAGAGAGAAAATATCAAGTATATATATGTGAGATATTTCCCAAGGTGTGGAGCCAGAAAACCCGAATATCAAAAGCGCAATAAGATATTCAAGGGAAAACATTTTTGATGAACTTGTGGTTATCTTCATAACAAGCTCTAGATTCTATCATGGATAAGATCCAAACAACAACCAAGAAAGATGACATGATGATATGTATGCAAAGGTTTGAGCTCTCTCCGAAAGATGTGATCGAGTTACTCACTCGAGAGCCCCTCTTAATAGTATGACTATCTATCCTAAACCCGGTATCCCAACACTACAAGAGACGGTAAAATAGAAAAACTATCAATATCATACCTTTGCCTTGAGCATTCCACTTAAGCTTGATTTAGACCGTCTTGTCCTTCTCAACATGGAACGCTGGCGGTGATCCTGTAGAAAGACGCGACCCATTACCTCCCACGTGAAAGGCTCGCCGGTGGTCCTATTGCGGTCGAAGTGAGTGTGTTGTGGCTTCCAATTGGTGTACAAACTGAATATATGCGGCCATCTCGGAATCAGAGACAACAACATGTCCGGTAACTCCGGCGGTTCTGACGGCCAGAATGACTCTTCTCAGCCACGGTTGCGACCGTGTCGTGACACCGACGACCAGACATGGTGGTTTGTGGGGGAAAATACTCAGAACATGGTGGTTTGTGATATTTACCTTGTCTGGTCCCTTTTTATGGCTGCGCTTGGACGCAGCGGAAAATACTCAGAACATGTCGGAAACGGCGGGAAAGAATGACCGAAGCAATGGGCGGCGGGAATGCTAGCTGCGGTTAGCGGTTAGCGGACAACGTAAAACGGCTGTTTTGGGCAGGGGTTTTGGTGTTGCCGTGGAGATGCCCTTAGGGCAGCCACAGTGTGGCCAAAGCCAAATTTGCCACGTAACCACATATGACATCGGTGTCAAATTGCTTTGAACGTCCAGAATCTAGTCCATTGCTAAATTTACTTACATGTAGGCACAAATCTGACATAAATTAAATAAAAACTCTCCTTTCCATTAGATGAGGTGGGGCCTTCAAAAAAAATCCAGCCAAAACGCTGAGACGTGAGAAACACTGAGTATTTAATTACATTGGAGGATTTGGTATCGGCGCATGTAGCTGCGCCCGCTCTCTCTTTTCTTGATTTTGGTAATCAAATTGGACATCCTACAACGGAGGGAACCGATGCCAAAAGCCAAATAGCCAATTTGGCATACACTGTGGCTGCCTTTATCCCTATCATTTTCAAAAAAAAAAAGTTCCCTCCTCGCGTGTCCGTCTGCGCGTCACCTCGCCCCAGTCGCCGCATGTAAATCCCCGCCCTACACCCGCCTAGCACTATCGAACCACATCTCCCGCCTTCGATCGTTTGCCTTCCTCCGCACACAACCCTAGCCCGCCGGCCTCCAACTATGGAGATCTCCGCCGCCACGGCCACCGCCGGCGGCTCCCCGCCAGCCAAGCCGATCCTCATCCGCCCCCTCTCCTCCTCCACCCCTGCCACATCTTCCACCACCATCACAACTATCCGCCGCCGCTCATCCCCCTCAGCCTCCGCCACCATCCGCCGTCGCGCGCGCATCCGCCCCCGCCCCCGCCACTCCAAGACCCTCTCCGGCGCGGGAGATTCCTTTTCCGGCCACGATGGGGACGTCCCTTTCGGTCCCGGCGGCGGCGGGAACGGTGGCGGCTGGTGGAACTATGGGTTCGGGTCCGGATCTGGACAAGGCTGGGACTCATCGGAGCCCGAAGTCCCCGCGCATCGCCGATCGGCGGCGGAGGTGGCGCTGGGGGTGGTTTACGAGCTGATGTGCCTTATCGCGTTCTCGAACTGCACCCAGTTCGCCGTGCGGAGGCTCGCAGGACTCCTTGCCGCTCGCGTCGCCGCGCTGCGCTTCGTTCCCACCGTCCGCTGAGCTGGTGGATCCGATCGGAGGACGGTTTGGTCGTTCCCGTCTCTCGGATCTGGCTCCTCTACCCTGAAATCCGCTTGTGTATATATGTGCGTATCTGGGGTTGGGGGGTCTTTGTTTCTTGTGATTGCTTCTGGCGATCTGTGGAACAAGACAACAAATTCGTCGAATTGTAATGTTAGAACATACTATGAACCAAGACCATTTCTTTTCTTGGACTAATATTGATTGCGTAATGCAAATTATATTAGGAAGTAGTTTGGTGTAAGCAATTGATACATGTAAATATAAATTTGCTTATATCTAGTTCTGGACTATAAATTGTTGTAAATATTAGATTATTGACTTCTTCGATGGGCCTGGTGTGGGTACAGCTACATTCAAGCTAGTAAAAGTGTAGCTTCCTCTTGAGTTTTAGGACTTATTGTTATATGGTCTAGTCTATATATAAGGCTTAGTATATATTGTGTTATGGTATCTCCATTTTTTTAAGAGTTATCATTACTTTTTTTAAAGTCACACCCTTTTTGAACGGAGTATCTTTTACGTGGTCATTGTCTTCTTGGCCCCATCATGCTCTAACTCTAGATCTGCAACTAGCAATAGTCCATACTGTTGGAAGTAAAAACTTAATGGAGTAACAGTATCAATGGTTGAAGCGCATAGTAATCACAGCAATAAAGAAAATTGAATAAAACAGGTGATGCATGTTTTGTTTATGCAGTGATATTGTTAGGCGATGCATGTTTTGTTTATATAGTGATATTCATTTTTGTCTTGAAATGACAAGTTCTGATTTAGGAAGTACTGTTTCCTAATTAGCAATGATAAAGCAAGATTCTTTGCTTTTCTTGATCTGAATTAAGAACTGACGGTAACCCAGATGTACTTAAAATCATTAAGCTATACCATCAACATGTCATCGAATAGTTTCCTGTGTTTTTCCAATCCTACAATCCAAATAGCTAACTTATCTAAGTCCTATGATTTTCATTCCTATAGGAATTTAGAGGTATGTCATCTTGATTCCCGTGATTTTACTATTCCTGTGTTTTTCCTATCCCGTGTTCCAAGGGCCTTAGAGTTTGCAAATTTGAGGTGCAGCTAGATATGCTGCTTGAATGTCAGTACAGCTAATTGAGCGCATGTATAACCTCTCAGTTGGTTGTTGATCATGTTGTCAATAATGAGTTAACATCAGGTTTTAGTGTCGTGATTGGTGGGTCAGTGGAAATTTGTGGCATATCTGCAAACTTTGACTGCATTTCAAGCATCTTAAATTTGCAATGCACGCAATCTTAACTTTGTAGTGCATTCTTTGTTGTCTTGCACATTTTGCAGTGAAGAGACAACATCGAAGAAAACATTGAAATGTATAGTACTTATTTTGAGTTTTGTGGTGTGTATGATCTAATTTTTTGTGTTGAATAATCATGTTTCTTGGTTAATTGTTTATTTATTGGCAGTTCATACTTCATAGTGCACACGTATTGCTGTAGGACCGAACACTAAATGTGTTGCCTAGGTATTTTGTATAGCCGTCTATATTCTGTAGCAACTTCATAGAACTCTTGCAACTCTATAAAGCAAGAAATTTATTGTATTTGTTGATAATATCCATGCTATAATCTTATTGTACATTCTATCTTCCATTGTTCATCATGTATGAGAAACAGGAAGATATTTGGCAGCAATACCCACTCTGCTTATGATCGTAGCCTTCTTAAATGTCAATATGGATTTGTTATGTTCTTTTATAGGGACAAAGGATGTACTTCCTCCATCTCAAAATATAAGATGTTTTACCATTGTGAAAGAAGCGTATCTAGACATTTTTTAATGTGTAGGTTCATTTAGGTTTGGAGTGAACCTACACATCAAAAGGGGTCTAGATACACTCTTTTTATAAAGCTAAAACATCTAGGTTTGGAGTGAACCTACACACCAAAAGGGGTCTAGATACACTCTTTTTATAAAGCTAAAACATCTTATATTATATTTTGAAACGGAGAGAGTACCTATATAGCCTGATGCAGGGAGGTCTGACTAGTATGCTCATCATGTCTTAAATATTAGTCCAACCTGATTGTTTCCATCTTGTGCACGATGAGGACATGATCTGCACACCCACACACAAACACAGTTGTTTCCCTTTGTGAGCACTAATTTCTCTTTGACACTAGTTTCCTTTTTATTTTTGAAACGAAGGTAAAAGCTTTGCCTTTTTCATTAACTAAGAAGAAGGGTGCCCAGGTAATTAGGGAAAACCGGGCAAAAACCATACAACAACAGCGACATGGGGCCAGGGCCAAGCCCACACTCTCTGCGGGGCCATTCCCATCAACAACCTAGAATAACCAACCACGAACTTGAAACATCACTCCGTGAAGACCTGATGACCCTTCACACTCGTCGAGAGAAAACGCCATGACCGCTATGTGAGGAGCAGACGCGGGACGCTCGAATGCTAAAGAAGTCCATCCTCCAAGGAACCGTGTCGCCAGCGATCAACACCCAAGGGTAACCCCATCACGTGCACGACCCAAGAGCACCACCTTTCACGACCGCCATCCTGACTTGCCACCGCGCACTTTAGCCGCAATGCTGCACGTCGCAGCCACCCGTAGCCCAAGCTGCAAAGGGCGAGCTGCTCGTAGACCACGGCCATCGCACCACATCGGGGGCCACCACCCCAGCCTAGAAGTCAAGACCTCTGCAAAGACGTGTCGACTGAGCCGACAATCTCGCCACCCTAGCCGACCGAGCCAACAATCTTGCCACCCTAGCGACATAAGATGCCACCCAAGCCAAGCTAGACAACAACACACCTCATGAAGCTGTTGCCCATCATGGTTCCTGAGGCCGCCGTCCCGGCACACAAACCTCATCTGCTCGGGGCCATTGTCTCGACATCCACCAACCTGTCGACGAGAGAGACACATGCCAACTGCCGAATTGAGCCTCCAAGACGACGCCTCCATGAAGGTCACTAGTTTCCTTTTGATAGTATAAGAACTAGAAATTGACGAGTCCATTACATATTCATTAAATGTTGTATGAAATTAGAGTCATATATTACTTTGTAAGTATATGTTATGTTAAGTGCTGAATGCCTTCCTCGCCCTATTCGAGCACTAATTTCCTTTTGATAGTAAAACCTAGAAATTGGATGTGTCCAATACATGTTTAGTTCATCGCAATAAATGTTGTGTGAAATTAGTGTCATATATTACTTTATAAGTACTCCTTCCGTCCATAAAATAACTGATTTGGGTTGTCTAGATTCGAATGTATCTATATACACTAAAATGCGTTTAGATATATTTGAATCTAGACAAAGTCAAATCAGTTATTTCAGGCCGGATGGAGTATATGTTATGGTAAGTTTTGAAGTGTGAGCGAGCAGCGGCCTACCTCCGGTCTCCATTGAGGGAAACCTCATGTTCTTCTAGCTAGGTCTCCATTGCGGGGAAACCTCATGTTCTTCTAGCCGGGCCTACAAGCCTTTAGTACTCGCTCCATCCAACAAAGGATGCCACGAGCCTTTCACAAAATATTTTTTACATTGCAATCTTTCATGATTCAAAATCTCACAACCACCTATTTAATTCAAAACAATATATCAAAACAAAGTTCTGCTTTTTTTGACAAAGAGAAGCTAGCTTAACGATCCCTGGGCTCGATGCTCCACCGCAGCTTGCCACCGTCGATCGCTTACCATGTGAAGAGCTGCGCGTGCACCTCCCCATAGCTCTGTCGCAACACAGCCCGTGGCTCCTGCTCCACTCCTCCGGCACACAGCTCTTCGCAACTCCACGTTAGGTCACCGCGCGCACCTCTTAGCAGCTCCACCGAAGCATATCGCGTGCCTCATGCTCCCCGCTAGCAATCAATTCCAGCGCAACTGTTGGGGATAACCCCGGTAGGGTCACCCCAGAGTATAATGTCCATGATAGCCGAGGTACGGCAAGGTCGATGCAGGAGCTGGCCGAGTCACCTCAAGACAGACCGACTTACGGTAGACCCAGCCTGAAGGATGTTCGTCTAACGTTACCCCGGCCAACATATAATGAATGTCGCCTAGCTCTTTGTAACTTGTTTGCAGGTACCCATAGGGCCGAGTTAACTAGGCCTAAGCCGGGTTACCACTTGGCTTAGAAGGGAAGGAAGGAATCTTTTTGGTCAAGGGTTTTCTCTCTCTACTGTAGCGTGAGCTCAGAGGACAGAGGGATGGACCAACGAGTACAGGCTGACAAAGGTGACATTGCCTATGTCGGTGACGTTGGCTATGTCGGATGACACCCGCCGTAGAGGGGCTCAGAGAGGCTTACGCCATGAGTCTGGATTAGCCTAAACAAAGAAAAGAGGAGCACCTCTTTGCTATTTTGGGAGAAGCATATCGGGAATATGCCTTCCACGTATGCCCTAACTTGTAACCTAGCCCCCCTATATAAGGAGGGGCAGGATCTCCATAGAGAAGGTCGGCTATTTTACTAAGGGAAAACCCTAGGGGGTTGTGCGGGTAGTAGAGAAGTTCATCCTCTTCCTCCCAAAGAACAACTCAAGGAGCCCTTGTAATCCACCATTGTCAAGAGAGAATACAAAGATCTGTGTATGGAATCACCACACTATCCCTCCCTGGATACCTCTAGTGCTCATTGGCTCTATCTTTAGCCTATATATGACATCTTCCGTGCCACCACCATGACAGTTAGCGCCCACCGTGGGGCTAGCGGTGCTAGTAGGAGTGAAGATCCGGATGGGAAACATCATCGCCACAGGGGAACACATAGTCTCCGTGTTTGTTCAGCACTTTGGAGCGCTAGACTACGTCAGCGACAATGCTGGCAGCTTCGCCAACCGATCTCCTCCGCGCAACGGCCTCTTCATCAGCCTCGACACGCACAATATCTACATGGGCGTGGATGAGTCCTGCGCTCACCTGTTGCACGTCGTTGAGGGAGGCGAACCACCTCTCAGCGTGGATCGCGGCTCGCGTATCACTCTCCCCGCTAGATGCATTGAGGTCATGATGACTACGTCAGATACAGGAGCAAGGAAGGACCTAGCACCAGATCCGGACGCTACACCAAAGGCGGCAAGATCTAGATTTCCTCCATTAGAGAGGCCAGAGAATGTGCTGCAGCAGGCAATAGATAGCTTAGCTACTCTCATAGCACCTGTAGTAGATCCGGCTCAGGCATAGGCCGAGCTAGAGGAAACCCGGCAAAAAATGTTAGCAGGGGCAAAGAAGGTAGCGGAGTTGCAGCAGTCACTAAACATCACATTATGTGAGTACGCAAAAGCAAATCGTTTGGACCTAGTAAAGGTTAGGTGTAGGAACCTAATCACTGAGATAGACCAGGAATATGTGCCTAGGCCGGGTCAAATGGCTACACTAGTAACAGCAGGGCTAGAGAGGTACAATACCCCGGCGAAAAACCTTAGGGCTGTAGAGGCAGCAGCATCCCAGTTAGAGGGTCTAACTGGAGAGGCCCGGGAGAGGCAGCAAGAAAGAGTAAACCACTTAGTGAGGGTAGAAAATAAGCAGAATGAGGAGATACTCAAAGCAAACCCGACGATACCAGGGCGCTCACATATAGTTCGTTCGGCGAGAGGTAACCCGGCAAAATCCGCTGGGGCAGCATCATCTCCTCATGATGGCCCTAGAAGAGAGGAAGTGGTCACCTCGGGGAGAAAGAACAAACAGATGGTCCCATATGACCCGGCAAGGGCAAGGAAAGGAAAAGATGTGCAAGGTGACGAGGATCGTCACAGTGCCAGCCGAGGTGAAGCTGGCAAAGGTAACCATGACCAAGGCAATGCCGGTCAGGGAAATGCTGGAAACGGCAATTCTGGACAGCGTAACTCGGCGGGAGCAAGGCAAACCCCACCTCGGCAACAACAACAACAACAATATGAACCTCGACAGGAAAGAAGTGCTGGTCCAGCAATGCAACAACAATATGCTCGTCTGGGTCAAGATAGATACAATGATGGTTATTCGGTGATGGCTGATGTCGGGTTTCCTAGGCTAGAGCACCATGAGATCGGATCAAGATTGGGAAACATGAACTTGCAGCCAGATGATGCAAGGCTGAAGTTGGACCGAATCTACAGGTTAGAGATGATTGAGGTACAGGGTCCTCCGGGTCCAGCGTGCTTTGGACCTCGGATCATGAGAGAGCCACCTGTGCCGAACTTTCAGTTGGCCCGAGGAACAAAAAGACGTATGACGGCGGCACTAAGCCGGAGGATTGGCTCATCGACTATGCAACTGCAGTGAACATTTCAATGAGCAATTTGAGATGGGCTATGAGATATGTACTGTAGATGTTGGAAGGACCAACAAGGGTCTGGTTGAACAACTTGTCGCCAGGAAGTATTAACTGTTAGATTGAGTTAAGGAGTTGTTCATTAGCAACTTTGCAAGCACATACAAGAGGCCAAATAGGCCGCAAACTCTAGCACTTTGGAAGTAGAGACCGAATGAGAGAGACCGGGAGTTCTTGACTCGCTGGTGCAATGTGCGCAATTCCCGTGAAGGGGTGATTGAGTCACAACCTATTGCATGGTTCTCCCAAGGATGTAGATATGGGAGTATGCTTTGGAAGAGGTTGCAAAGGGATATGCCAACCACCTTGGCAGAAACAATTCGGATTGCTGATACGTATGCATTGGGTGATCCAACTCAACCTCGGCTAATGTCAAGTGAGGCAAATGAAGAGTACTACAACAGAGATGGAACCGGGTCATCCCGTAGGAATGATTTCTGAGGTAAAAGAAGAGAGGATCGGCCGGATTACAGGTATAGTTCGCAGCAAGTTGCGGCTGTGGATCAGGATCAGCCAAGTGTCAGAGCAAACCAACGTCAGAAAACTGGAGGGCAATAGTGGATTCCAAGAAATGATGACAAGAATACTTGGATGCCAGAGCAGAAGAAACAGTGGCAAGAAAAGAAGGACATGCCGAGATACACGTACGAGTCTATGCTGGATTAGCCGTGCAAGTTCCACATGCCAAATCCAAGTAACCCGGCGAATCATACGACCTGACAATGTGAATGGATGAGGAAAATAGAGCAAAGTGGCTCGGGAAATGCTCAGTCACCTCGGCACGATGCACCTCGACATGATGGACCTCGACATGATGCACCTCGACATGATGTACCTCGGCAGCAGCAACTCACTGGGGGAAATGGACAACAACTGATGTTGCCACCACCTCCACCGAGGTATGAGAACCATGAGAGAAGGGATGTAGTGCATCAGTTAGAAAACCAACAACAGTAGGACCAAAGGTATCCTAGAAATGATGAAAGAAATGAATACAGAGAACATCTCCAGAGCTACTGTGTGTTCACTACTGAAGAAACTGACAGAAAGAGCTTGCAGCACCGATATATGGAGGTGAATGCAGTTATGCCGGCTGTGACGAGGTATATGCCTTGGGCGGATTAGGAGATAACTTGGAATATCAAAGATCACCCCAAGCTCATGCCAAGTCCTGGATCGTACGCACTAGTACTAGACCCGACGTTCATTGGGCCAAATATCAACGTGAGATTCTCCAAAGTGTTGATCAATAATGGCAGTAGCATCAACATCATGTACAAGAACACCATGCACAAATTGGGAATATCTGAGAACATGCTCCAAGCAACGAGGACAACTTTCCACGGCATTGTGCTGGGTATTTCCTGTGAGCCCATTGGCAAGGTCCGGGTTATTCGGCACAAGGGACAACTGCCAGACTGAAAATTTGGAGTTTGAAGTTGTGAACTTGGAAAGTGCATATCACGCGTTACTCGGCATGCCTGCTCTCAAAAATTTTATGGCAAGTACTCACATCAGTTACTTGAAAATGAAATTGCCTCGGCCAAACAGAGTGATCACTATAACTGGGGACTTTAGGCGCTCAATAGAATGTGCTTCAGCCCGGTCAAACCTGGCCGAATCACTTGTGATTGTGTAAGAGAAAAGGAGAATCCAGGAGGTGGCGGCATTGGCTCAGTCCGCACAGATGCATGTGCCGATGCTAAGTAACCCGTATGGGAGTGTTTCGTTTCAAGCAACAAAGGATACGGAGAAAGTGCCTGTTGATGATCAGTTTCCAGAGCGCACTATAACCATTGGTGCCGGGTTAAGCAACAACTAGGAAAGCGATCTTGTCCACTTCCTCCGTGAGAATCGGGATATCTTTGTTTGCTCCACACAGGATCTGCAAGGTATACCGAGGGAGTTGGCCAAGCACTCTTTGCATGTGAGACCTGGACCTAAGCCGGTGAACCAACCTCTCTACCGCTTCGCCAAAGACAGGAGAAAGATGATTGGTGATGAGATAGCTCGGCTCCTTGCAGCTGAGTTTATCATGGAAGTACTCTATCCGGATTGGCTATCTAATCAGGTGCTTGTGGAAAAGAAAAAAGATGATCCGAATGTAGCAGTGGTGTGGCGCATGTGTATTGATTACACAAACCTGAATAAGGCGTGTCCAAATGATCCATTCCCACTGCCAAGGATAGATCAGGTCATAAATTCGACTGCTGGGTGTGAGTTGTTGTCATTTGTAGATGCGTATTCTGGTTTCCACCAGATACCCCTGAACCCAGATGATCAAATAAAAACTGCTTTCATTACCTCGTATGGGGCTTATTGCTATCGCACCATGCCATTTGGCTTACATAATGCAGGAGCAACGTATCACAGGTGTATGCAAAAATGTTTACATTATTAGATTAGGAAAATGTCCAAGTATATGTAGATGGTGTTGTGATAAAAACTAAGGAAAGCAAAATGCTCCTCGATGATATCCGACAAACATTTGCGAACCTAAGGAGGTTCTGAATGAAGCTTAACCCAGAGAAATGTACCTTCGGTGTGCCGGCTGGGAAGTTACTCGGTTTTCTCGTGTCCAACCGAGGTATCGAGGCCAACCGCACAAAAATCTGAGCCATAGACAGAATGGAACTGCCGAAGTGCCTTAACGATGTGCAAAAGTTTATTGGTTGCCTAGCATCATTAAGCCGGTTTGTATGTTGGTTGGGAGAGAAGGCATTACCCCTCTACCAGTTAATGAAAAAGGCAGATAAATTCGTCTGGACACCGCAAGCTGATAGCACATTTCATGAAATGAAAAAGTTGCTAGCCTCTGCACCAGTGTTAGCCTCACCACTATCCAAGGAGCCAATGTTGCTCTATATAGCAGCGACCAACTGAGTCGTAAGTGCCGTGATAGTGGTGGAGCGTGATAAGGAAGGTACGTCGGTGTAGAGACCAGTATATTACCTAAGCGAGGTATTGTCTACTACGAAGCAGAACTACCCTCACTACCAGAAAATGGCATATGGTGTGTACATGGCAGCTAAGAAGCTCAAGCACTACTTTGAAGAACACCCCATAAAAGTGATATGTGAAGCACCCATATATGATATAATGAGTAACAGAGATACAAGTGGTCGGATTGCAAAGTGGTCAATTGATTTAGCTCCATACGCACCACAATTTGATAGAAGAGATGCTAGATTTCTTTGTGGATTGGGCCGAGATGCAATACGAACCACCTTTGCCGGACTCCAACTTCTGTAGGATGCACTTTGATGGGTCAAAACTGAAGGAAGGATTAGGGGCCAGGGTAATACTTACCTCGCCCAAGAAAGATCAACTGAAATATGAGAGCATCAAACAATGTGGCCGAGTAAAAAGCGCTCGTGTGGCAAAGGAAGTTGGGATACGTCGGATACAATGCTTCAGTGATTTGGATTTGGTGGTGCAGCAAGTATCTGGTACGTGGGATGCCCTGGATGCAAACATGTCCCTTTATAGATTTCATGTCCAAAATATATGTGGGTACTTTGAGGAATGTGAATTCTACCATGTACCTTGGCTTGAAATGAAGCAGCCAACATACTGTCTAAGCTGGGGTCATCTCGGCAGCCAATCTTGCCAGGAGTTGCTTTAGAGCACTTGAGAAAACCATATATCACACCTTCACCAGAATCTGAGTCAATCTATGTCCCAACACACTCCGGATCAGAAGCTACCCCAATGGATATTGACTGGCGGAACACCTCATCAAACTCGGGGACTGCCTCGCAGAACCCGAGGACTGTTCAGCTTGATCCTGTGAGAGTTATGTCGGTGGATGCAATGGAAATTAACGAGGTACTTTTCCCAGTTCGTGCTGTGCCAACATGGGCCAAGCCAATATTTGAGTTCTTGAAGGATGGAACTTTGCCAAGTGATGAGATACTTTCAAGGCAGATCCAGAGGATAGCAAAGGCATACACCATTATCAACACCGAATTATACAATAGAAGTGTAACAAGTGTTCTGCAGCGCTGTGTTGACCCGGAAGAAGGGATTGACATCATCCGAGATATACATTGGGGGGAATGTGGGCATCACGCCTCGTCAAGAGCCTTAGTGGCAAAAGCTTTTCGGCATGGATTTTACTAGCCAAGTTCCTTCGAGCAAGCATAAGATCTTGTAAGGAAGTGCAATGGCTGTCAGAGGTATGCCACCAAGACACACATGCCAATGCCAGAACTGAAAACTATACCAATCACTTGGCCATTTGTGGTGTGGTGCTTGGACATGGTTAGACCGTTCAAGCCGGCAAAAGGAAACATGACCCATATCTTGGTCATGGTAGACAAATTTACCAAGTGGATCGAAGTAAAACCAATAAGAAAATGTGATGGAGCTACGACCAAGACTTTCCTCAAGGATATTATTTTGAGATATGGCTATCCTCATAGTATCATAACTGATAGTGGCACCAATTTTTCTGAAGGAGCATTTGCAAGATTATGCTAAGATAAGAGGATCCGGCTAGATGTTGCATCAGTAGCCCACCCCGCATCGAACGGACAAGTGGAGAGATCCAACGGACTAGTTTTGTCTAGGATAAAACCCCGACTCATTGAGCCGCTGCAAAGATCAGCAGGGTGCTGGATAGAAGAACTACCAGCAGTACTGTGGAGTTTAAGAACAACTCCGAATCGATCAACAGGATATACACCATTCTTTCTGGTATATGGGGCAGAAGCTTTATTACCAGCCAACATAGAGCATGACTCTCCCAGGGTCGTCCAATACACAGAAGCCGAAGTACAAGAAGCCAGGCAAAATGATGTTGATCTACTGGAAGAAGGGAGAGAACTAGCCTTGTCCAGATCCGCCATTTATCAGCAAAATCTCTGACGCTACCATAGCCGGAAAGTAAACCGCCGAGTCTTTCGAGAAGGTGATCTGGTACTTCGGCTGGTGCAGCGCACTGCTGGCATGCATAAGTTATCCCCTCTATGGGAAGGTCCATTCATTGTAAGCAAAGCACTGCACAATGATGCCCACTACCTCATTGATGCACGGCCATAGGAGAAAAACAAGGCGGACAGGTCTAGCGAGGAATCCAAGCGTCCCTAGATTGTAGCTCTACTTCACCCGTTTTACACGTATCTCGAACTCTCATATGTCGGCATGTATGTCGGCAATGAGCTTATCAATGAAACTTCGGCACCCAGACTAGAAACTCGGGGACTGCCTTAATAATTATCTTTTATGTATTTACTTTTTATATGTCGGCTGGCTTAAATTACTTACACCTTAGCCATATTAGTAATGTGTAGGCACCAAAAACCTAACTCTTCGACTTGCTACTGTCCAACAAGAATTGGCTTCATGGCAAGCAAGAGAAGGAGTTTGGAATTGCTAAGCACATAAAAAACGACTATGGAAAGGAACGTAATCGAACCGACATTTGTTATTCAGACTAACCCCTATATTTACTTTATTTCTGCCATGTTCAATTATTTAGAGCTAATCCTAAAGTTTCAAGTATTGTTAAGTCAATTTTTTGAACCTCGGACTCGTAAGTCAAAAAGCCGAATCAAGGTAGACGCGAGCAGAATCATAAAATTGGGAGAACCAGAAAATGGAACTCGGAGACTTTTCCCAAGTTAATCCGACATTAAAAACTTAGTGGTAGCAAAATAACCTGTTGTGCATATTACATCTGCGCTGACATACCGGGGATTTAACAAATTTAAAAGTGTTTTTGCTCAAGGAGCAGCAGCATCCGAGGCACCTGCAGCAAGAGGAGGAAAGTCGGTATCGGTGGGGGTAAGTTTGGTTTTCTTCTTCATCTTTCGAGTTGGCTTCCGCATCCTTCGGGTCTTCGATCTCCTCGGCAAAGTTCAAAGCTTCTTGCTCTTTGCCGCCCGAACCATCTTCGACATAATCGTCATCGACGGTGTCAAGGAAATTCGGTCCTTCATTCCATTGATAGCAAAAGGCATATTGGATGAAGTTATATGTGCAAGCTTTGTATTGAGCAATGCACTCCGGGTCATTAGTCCACTTAGATCCAGTGCGCATGCGGTCGAGAATCTTCAAGTCCAGGCCTTCATACTAGGAGAACACGAAGCTCAGGGCCGTGTCAGCTCCAGCGCGTCCAGCAAATTCCCTCCAAAGGTCCAGCTGAGTTTCACACTCCATCAATTTTGCAATTAAAGGTGCAGGACCTTCAGGAGTGGGCTCATTGGGCCGAAGGGCACTAATGATGCATACAGATGCGGTCATGATATCCGAACCATAGCTTTTCATGGTTTCAACCTAGGCTGCGAGGCTCACCAATGTGTCCTCCATATCATAGGGAATGAGCCATACGGAAGGACCAACTGGAGTACCTCGCCTAACCTGAAAATTGTGAATAGTAGTGGCAGCAATGGCATTGCACTCCAGGAATTTGCCTGAAAATGAGACAAGTAGCATCAGTAAGTAAGGGCACAAGACCCGGAGAAACGAATGTCGGCGAAAGAGAAAACACTGACGAGAGATATAACTATTGATCCGGGTTAGCTCCATGAGCCAATCAGCATTCCTCTTCTTGAGCTTCTCATATTCCGTGGTCACCGACTCAAACTTGATGTTGTCGTCCTCTAGCAAATCTTGGTTCTTCTCAAGCTGGGTTTTTAGCCGCTCCTTTTCCTTGGAGAAGTTCTGGTTAGCCTTGTCCAGCTCATCCTTGTGGAGATCTTTTAGCCTTTTCATTTCAGCGTTGAGCTGAGTAATCTCATCATCCCTAAGCTGAAGTTTGGCAATTTCGTTGTCTTTCTTCTTGAGCTCCGCTTGATGTTGCCCTAATTGTTCGAGAAACTGGAGCATCATGTCAGGCAAAGGCACGCTATCTTTAAGAGACACTTCAATAGTTTGTTGACCCGGCAGAGCCGAAGTATAATTATCTGCCGAGTCAGGAGGAAAAAGGACAAAGATTGAATAACCAAGACGAGTTACCTTTGATCTCGGCCAAGTTCTTCCTTATAATTATGTTTTTGGCCTCCACTTCAGCTGTGCAATCTGGATCATAAGTTAGTCCGGAGAGTAAATGGCGAAGAGGAACAAAAGTGAAGGTGCAAATGAGATGACTTACCCTTCTTCTTCAACTCAATGATCAATGCACTATGTTTCACGCGAAGCTCCTTGTGCATGTGTAGCACCCCGGTAAAACCACTACTAGAGAATCGCGTGTTGTTTTCATTTTATGCATCATCATGTCCACATGATCATGTCATCATGCCACATTGTATTTGAGCATCTTCATGTCTACATGCATATGTTTGTCTAAAACCATTTTCTAAAAACCTATCTTTGTTTTCTAGATATCCCCGTCTTTATTTCAAATCAAAACCCGGTCCTTTCAGATCTTTTATTTGTCCAACAACTATTTACAAAAAGTATTTTTAAACCAAAACATATAAAGATAAACTATTTTTGTACCGGGGGAGGCAGCCTAGCCCGTAGGCCAGGCCACCTACTACCCGGCAGATCAAACCCAAAAGATCTAGACCTAAACCTAATCCTAGACTACCCAAACCCTAACCCTATCTACACCTAACCTCCTAGCTGCCACCAGCGCCCACCCAGCGTCGCTACACACACACTGCCACACACCAGTAAACACACACCACTCCCTGGACCCGACACGCCTCTCACCCCATCCCACCACCTCGCTGTCCCTGCATTGCACGCCTCCCTCGCGACACAACCCTCCCTCCAGTAAGAGGCACGACACCCACCCTGCTCCACCTGGCCCCACCATCTCGTCCCGATCCTGCCCCACCTACCCGATCGAGACCACCTTCCCTCGAGTGCCCGCTGCTGCACAATGCCTACCCGAGTTCGCCACCTACCGCAGCACCGTCACCCGGTTCCCTGCAGCGCTATTCGCAGGCGCTCTCCCTCGCGCCGCCACTCATCGCGAGCCGTGTCCGTGCTGCAGCTCGTGGGTTCCTGCTCGCCTGACCTTGCCGGGGCCATGCCGGCCTCGCCCTGTCCCTTGTCTCTACCCCGCGCGCCACTGTGAGCAGGCCCCTGCCGGCCGTCGTCCGTCCTGCACCGGATCCCAAGACCGCCATGGCGCTGTCCCACCTTCCCGAGCGCATCTCCCTCTGCCTCGAGCACCTCCTCCAGCAGATCCTCGAGCCATCCTCGTCCCTTCAAGGCTGGCTGCCTTCTTGAAGCCGCGTGCGCCGAGCCCACCTCCGCGAGCACCGCCGCCCTGCCCGAGCGCTTCTCCTGAGGCCGCCTGCGCCTCTGCGCTGTAGCGCGCCAGCCTCCGTGCACCATTCCCGCGGCCTCTTCGACCCTCGTAGCTGCGGCACCTTCGGATGCTCGTACTCTGCTGAGGTCATCGACAACGGCCGCGCCTCCCTGTTTTTGGAACATAGTGGAAATAGAGCTCAGTTGAGAGGATAAGTGAGGCCCGGTGTGTCTGAAGTGTCACGTTGAAGCAAAGGGCACTAGTGAACTCTTGGTATGGTGATGATGGCGTGGAGATGTTTTTGATCAAGAGCTCGATGCGGACAAGTACCAAGTTTAGGCAAGGATATCGATGATGCTCGGATGACCCGACGAGGACCGTCCCCATGCCAAGATCTTCGCTGCCACGGGTAACATGATGTCGCCCGGTGAACCATGTTGTCGCCAAGATCGTCTACCATCAAGGCCGATGTCGAACCAAGTTCTCCACAGAAACCCAAGATCTCCTTCTCGGATCCGAAGGTCACGAGCTCTCCTTCCCGAACCCGAAGACCGACCCCGGATCTAAAGGCCCAACATGAACCCTCGGAACCCCAAGATCGCCGATACCCTAATGTGTGACCCCTACCTAACCCGACCCTATTTTATAAATTGCTATATATAATTGTTGCATATACACTGTCATATTCGCATAAATATTCATTTGGTTGGGGGTACTTGGTTGATTCACCTCATAATTAAATATGGAGACCATATGCGGGCAAACCTAGTCTTATACTGCCTCCATTTAAACTTGTGTAGCGAATCGGTACCATGTTTGTGCTTGTTAATACAACATTTAAATTGCGGGGTATCTAAACAACATAAACCACCTAAGTAATTGCCGGGACCCCGGTTCCGCTTAATATTGCCTAGTCCCATCGCATCTTTTCCATGTCATACATCATACATGCATCATGCCCGATCTTCTGTCGTAGAAATAAATAGTGCATCCGATGTTTCTTCTAGTGCTTCGCTTCTTCACAGATTAGGCCGATGAGTTGATGCGAGTATCGACAAGTCCTTTGGATAATGTATCTTCGACAGTGTTTCCCAGGCGAGCAATCTCCCCCTTTCTACCTATTTTGCATTTATAGTCTTTACTTCCTCCTGTTGATCTATTGCTATCCGTATTGCAATGCTTTAGTTTCCTTGCACCATTTATATTCCTTGTAGCCTCTATATTGCCTTGGACACATCCTATTGCCTGTTGTTTGATAGATAGTCGGCCTTGCGAGTCGTAGTTGCTTGCTCAGGTGCTGCTTCGCGTTGTTGTTTTTCCACCGCTGTTGGAAAGTTGGCACATGCTTAATGGTGGAGATGATCATGACTTTAATTATAACTTGATATTAAAATGCTGGGAATAGATATAACTAATGGAGAGGCACCGGTGGGTAATATCTAATATTTGGATCTTCCACACTCACTTGTGTCCCGTAGGCCCCAAGTACTTGATACCTGTTCCTTGACTATTCGCACTATCCACATACGGGAGACTCTATGAATCCCCCTTTGCCTGAGCTTGATTCACACTTTATTTCTTGGGCCACAAACTAGTTTGGGGCTTTATTACTATCCTGTACCTATCCCATGCTTTACTACTTTATTTTTGATTGTGCGTGGAGCACCTATACTATTTTGGATCGTGACACGTTTTTGCTATATCGACAAGCCCAATCACACTTTCAAGTTCCGGGTCGTTTACCGCCGTCTACACAAACCATGGGTCCGTCTCAGAGCTGGCCAACTTCGTTGCGGGTAGCTTAGTGGGGTGGCCACCTGAAATGATTTATGAATCCTGTGAATGCTTTGTCGTGAGGCCTCGTTGCTTTTTATTTGGTTCTTCCCGAGGTTGATCATGTGTGTGTTGCTATTTGTGCACCCCTGCAGGGTAAAACTTTCTGAAAGCCGTGTCCACGGTTATGGACGACTTGGAGCACAGTATCTCGATCATAGGCAACTATAACTAAAGTTGTGCTATAAATTTGACTTTGACAGTTCTAGTAATCAGTTTCACTACAACAGAATGAGTAAATAAAAGTGCCAACAACTGCTGGTTTTGGAATGTATTATTCTAATTGTATGTGACTAGTAAGTGCCAGAACTCTAATGGAATGAATAAAACTGCCGACTGTGTGAGTTCCTCGGTTTGACTTCCTCGTGTGGTCTCGAGGGGGAAATACCAGGATGGGTATGTTTTGGTGTTACTATTAGGTTGGACCCGAATAGGTCTTTCTTATCCCTCTCTAATAGCCGACAGGTGAATCGAGTCTCTATAGATTGTTTAGTGCATGTTGTGCTGCTGCTTCAGTCAACCATACCTATGTAGGCGAGATCCGCTCTATTTTTGCTTTGCCCTTTGTCGGCACCCCTTTTGTTTTAGCAGGTTTGAGTTCGACGTCGTTAGCAGGGTTACCCTTCCGGCTTGGCCTGGGCAGGGTTATGGATGCCATTGGTTATCCTTCAGGGCTCTTAGCCCCATTTGCATCTTATCCATACTCGGATGTTGTATCGTTTTCCAGGTGATTTGGATCTTTGTATTGTATATCGGTATTCTTGACTCGTTGAGTCGTTGTTGTATATATATGTTTTGTGGGTTCCATCATGGACTATTGTGTAATGATATTACTTCGTTCTCCACCCGCACGCAAGTGCCTGGTGGGCACCTTTGAATCGTTTCTATGCGGGTTTGGCGGGAATTGCTAAAACATGCATAGGGCCGATTCGAGGGTGTTACAAAGTGGTATCAGAGCTCAGCAGTTGTGATACCCCAATGATATGTTGCTAACGTATCTATATTTTTGATGTTCCATGCTTGGTTTATATCTACTTTCTTATGTTTTGTCCACACTTTGGAGTACTTTTTATACACTTTCTTGGACTAACCTATTAACAAGATGCCATAGTGCTAGCTGCCTGTTTTCTGCTGTTTTCGGTTCCAAGAAAGTCAGAAAATGAATATTCTCGGAATTGGATGGGACAAAAGCCAAAGTCAATATTTCACCGAGGGGGACACGGAGCCAGAATGTAAGACGGAGAGGGGCCAGGGGCCGCCCACACCACCTGGCCGCGCGGCAAGGCCTGACCCGCGCCAAGGGGTGGTGTGGCCGCCTAGGGCACCCCCTCGGCCTCTCCTTTTTCCTATAAGATGCCTCTGATACAGAAACCCTAAGCACCTAATCAAAATTCCACGAAAGAGTCTGTAGTCTCCGTCATCTCCATCCCTAGATCGGGAGGGATCTGAAGTTCTTCCCGGCACCCTGCCGGAGGGGAGAATTCACCCTGGAGGCCTTCTTCATCACCATGCCTACCTCCGGTGTGATCCATGAGTAGTTCATCCTTGGACTACGGGTCCATGTAGTAGCTAGATGGTTGGTTCTTCTCCTTTGTGCTACCATGTCTAGATCTTGTGAGCTCCGTTCATGATCAAGATCATCTATTTGTAATCATACATGTTGTGTTTGCAGGGATCCGATGGATATTGAGATGCTATTCTAGATTGATTATTGATTCTATCATGTTTTTGTTATTTGTGATCTTGCATGCTCTCCGTTGTTAGTAGATATCTTGGCCGAGTAGATGCTAGCAACTCCAAGAGGGAGTATTTATGCTCGATAGTGGGTTCATGCCTCTAGTAATCTAGGCAAGTGATAGAAATATCTAAGGTACTAGATGTGCTGTTGCTACTAGGGAGAAAACAGCAATCCTTTGTTCATAGAACAATCGTATTGTTTACTTTACACGCAATGCGTAATGCAATTATCTATTGCTTGCAACTTAATACTGGAGGGGGTTCCGATTGATAACCTGAAGGTGGATTATTAGTCATAGATGCAGTTGGATTACGGTCTATGTATAATGTTGTAATGCCCAATCAAATCTCATAGGATTCAAGATGCTTAGTATATGCATGTATGCTTTCTCGATGTTTGTCAATTGCCCCGCTGTAATTTGTTCACCCAACATGTCATCTATCTTAAGGAGAACCACCACTAGTGAACTATGGACCCCGGTCCTTTCTTTTACCATCAATCTACAACTGTTTATTCTTTTCTTTTTACTTTCTGGAAGTTTTTACTTTCTTCCACACAATACGTTTAATCCTTTGTTTTCAGCAAAACCTGTGAGATTGACAACCTCACTGTAAGTTGGGAGCAAAGTTATGTGGTTGTGTTGTGCAGGATTCCAAGTTGGAAACAACACCTTGGAGGTGTTTCCTTGCTCCTACTGGTTTGATAACCTTGGTTTCGTAACTGAGGGAAAACTTGCTGATGTGCTCATCATACCTTCCTCTTGGGGTTCCCCAACGAGCTCGATATATTTTGGGCCATCAAGCATCTTTTTCTGGCGCCGTTGCCGGGGAGTCAAGGATATCTTCACAAGGGGAGTCCCTCATAACCAATCTCTTTACTTTGTTATTTTTGTTTTTCTTAGTTTATTTTTGCTTTGTTTGCTTGTTTCTTTATCAAAAACACAAAAAAATTAGTTGTACTAAGTTTGCTTTCTTTACTAAAAAACACAAAAAAAATTAAGTCTTTCTATAGTTTCTATCTCTTTCTTAGCTCACCATGTTGATACCTAAGTTCACCCTGAAAGACCTTTCAATAGGTAGTGGCTCTATAATTGGAAAAGATAATATTGAAGAATTCTTTAATCATGTTAGTAAGCATGAGGATATTGAGGATAGATCCCTGGCAGAACTTGCTCCAAATTATGAAATTGCTGCAGCTTCTTTAGTTCACATGTTGGAAGCTAGGTTTGTTAACCTTAACCCCTTAATGCAAGTAATGTTTCTTAAACTTAAAGAAATTGAGGACCCTCAAAAGAGAGATTTTATTCTGGAAAACCTTGCTTAAAGAATTCTATGATGTTGCTAAGGAAGCTAGAAAAGTCTTTGATCGTTTTAATATGCTAGGCTCATGTGTAGATGTTGTTGGTACACGAGAAAAGATGAACAAAGCCGAACCTAATGGGGAGGAAATTAAATACCAATACCTTTCAAACTTGTAGCAATGCATGAAGCCATAGAAAAGAATCTTGATTTGATTATTCCTAAAACCCGTTTGATGAAAGTAGTGAACCCAAGAGCATTGACAGAGGACCTCTAGAACTTATTTGGATGAGATACCTTGCCTTGTTGAAGATATTTCTGGTATCAATCTTAATGCTTCTTCAGTTGAGAATACTTGATTCTTTTTCTTGCTTCTTATGCCTAACTTAAAGGCGTTAAAGAAAAGTACTTATTGGGAGATAACCCAAAAGTTTTAGATGAGTCTTGGAAGTTATTACCTTTGTAATAACTGCTCCTTATCCTTTTTATTTGCTTTTTGTGCCAAGAGTAACCTCTAATGAGAGAGAAGTAATGCTTGGGAAAGTTGCTGTCCCGAAACAAATTTTTGTGCTTCATTATAAAAATTCGTGTAAAATCTCTGTACGTCGTTTTAAGGCATGAAGTTTTGTGCTTTTTCCCCAGGTTGTTATATAACTTTCGTTAGTTCAATACTTTTCGATTTGAGCAATAGAAGGTCTTCGAAAAAATTGGTTTTTACCTGCTGGTCTGTTTTGACAGATTTCTGCCATTATTTGCATTTGCTTCTTATTGGTTCCTTTTTGGGTTCTCTTCGGGGAATTGAGCTTTTCTAGGGAAGTGCTAAAGTATCTTATGTTTTAATGTAAGATTTATTGGTGTTGAAACTTAACCCAAAGACTTATTATCTTGAGTGCACTAATGTTGCTAATAAAGATTGTGTGAAGTTTTGTATGAAGGAAGAATTTCAGGTGTATGGAGAGAATGATGTAATGAGATGAAGAATGGATTAAAGCTCAAGATTGGGGATGCCACCCCGTGTCACCCCAAGAAATGTCAAAGAAGTACAAGCATCAAAGCTTGGGGATGCCCAAGGCATCCCCTTCTTCATCAATAAAAATCTCAGGTTCTTCCAAACACTTCATTTTTATTGTTTCGTGCACACTTGTGTTGTTCTTGGAGCGTCTTTGTTTTTGTTTTTGGTTTTCGTTTTCTTGGTTTTCTTAGTTTGCTTGAATAAATTGGTTGGACCCCCTCTTTTCATACATTAGTTTTCAAATAGTTTGGTTTGGATTGGAAAAGAGTAGGAAAGTTCATGCTTAAGTGGTAATGAGAGTTTGTTTTTGACTGTGGCCTATGCTTTATCATGTCATGCTTGATATTGTTTTGGCTTTATGCCTAGTAATCTTTGTTGTAGCATGACATGTTATAAACAATTGAGATTGCTTAATGTTCCTTGAAAGAATCATGCGTTGTTTTAGCATATTAAAGCATAGTATTGTGGTTTTCTCCTTTGATGCTTTATTTGGGTTGACTTGGCGCATGCTCACACCATGTTATGACTATCCCAAGTCACCATAGCCTTTATGATTCTTTAGTTTTCGACTTGTAATATCACTTTATGCTTTAATTAATGATGTTTTGTTGCTTTGCATGATTATGGCCATTATTGCTCTCTTAGTTGGTCGCTCCTAGTCTTTTGCTAGCCTCCATAACCAAGTATGAGTTCCACTCATGCATCCAACTCCAAATAAAACCAAGTTATTCCAAAGAGTCCACTATACCTACCTATTAGCATTTGCTATTCCAAGTATATTCATGTTTTTATCTACCTTCCGAATTAAACTTGTTATGAGAAAGCTAGTGATTAAAGCTCTCACGAACTTGATGGCACACTTTACTTTTCTTGCCCTAATAAACTTGAACCATTGTGTCGTCTATGTTGTATATGCTTGCACTTATATGTTGGGGATTAACAGATATTGTTGTCATGGGGAACACTTTCAACATTGCACTTGTACTTTGTACCTAGTTGATATCATGCTCTTTTGTCTATGGATATCGTCAGTGTGAAATGAAAGGGGAGCTTGTAAGTCCATGGAGTTATGTATGTGTGTTAGAGAAACGCCTGGGCTGCCGGTCTAATCCATGCCTAATCATGGTGGAAACCTACAGGTTAACCATAGTGAGCAATCTATGAAGCATTCTTCTTATAAAAAAGAGATAGAGATTGAGAAAAAGAGAAAAAAGAGATATGAGAAAAGAGGAAAGAGAGAAAAAAGCACCATTTTCCCATGGTAAATAAGAAGATTGTTGAGATGCTCGTTGTCTGCTTGCCTTGTCATTTTGATATGGGATTCTTCCGTATCATCGGGCAAGGGGTACCTTGTTGGCGGTTCTCTATGATACACATGTACTTACTATGACAAGGACTTACCGGTAACTAAACTTGAGTAGCATGAGGAGCGGCCCTCGTATTCAAGGGACATGAGATTTCCAGCTTATACTTTGTCAAGCATATACTCCATAGTTTGTTCACTTTAACCTTAATCACTTCAAGATGCTTATGATAGGGGCAATGAGAGCTGAAAGCAAATAAGTACCATAATTTTTGGAAGATCTTTATGAAACTTGAATCCCTACTTCCTTCTACGAAGGCTTTTCTTCCACTTTTATATTGAGTCTCCACCATCTATCTTTATGCACCTATTGAGAGAGCATAGTGGCCATTCTTAGTTTAGTGTGCATTGTCCCAAGACTTGTTGATTGATGCATACCTTTGATATTGCTTGTTCTTAAACTATTTGTATCTAGTCACCCTTATAAACTTTGAAGGTGTCCTATGCAATTATGATTTGCTACATTATGAGGGAAAAACTGAATGCCACTATGCTATGTTTTCTTTATGTGAAACAAACAAAGGTCTTGCATAGCATTGTTATTCATGAATCTTTTGTTTGTGCCTTTTCATGTTACAACATAGTTGCTATGTCTTATTGTTAGAACTTTATCTTTCATGCTATGTTGAATTACTATGATCCCAACTATCAATGTTTTACAAATACTTTGATCAAGTTTATGATGGTGCATGTCACCTAAAAAATTATTCTTTCTTTTTATCACTTACCTACTCGAGGACGAGCAGGAGTTAAGCTTGGGGATGTTGATATGCTGCTAACGTATCTATAATTTTTGATGTTCCATGCTTGGTTTATATCTACTTTCTTATGTTTTGTCCACACTTTGGAGTACTTTTTATACACTTTCTTGGACTAGCCTATTAACAAGATGCCACAGTGCCAACTACGTGTTTTCTGCTGTTTTTGGTTCCAGGAAAGTCAGAAAATGAATATTCTCGGAATTGGACGGGACAAAAGCCAAAGTCAATATTTCACCGAGGGGGAAACGGAGCCAGAATACAAGACGAAGAGGGGCCAGGGGCTGCCCACACCACCTGGCCGCACGGCCAGGCCTGACCCGTGCCAGGGGGTGGTGTGGCCGCCTAGGGCACCCCCTCGGCCTCCCCTTTCACCTATAAGATGCCTCCGATACAAAAACCCTAAGTACCCGATCAAAATTCCACGAAAGATTCTGTAGCCGCCGTCATCTCCATACCTAGATCGGCAGGGATCTGAAGCTCTTCCCGGCACCCTACCGAAGGGGAGAATTCACCCTGGAGGCCTTCTTCATCACCATGCTGCCTCCGGTGTGATCCATGAGTAGTTTCTCCTTGGACTACGGGTCCATGTAGTAGCTAGATGGTTGGTTCTTCTCCTTTGTGCTACCATGTCTAGATCTTGTGAGCTCCGTTCATGATCAAGATCATCTATTTGTAATCATACATGTTGTGTTTGCGGGGATCCGATGGATATTGAGATGCTATTTCAGAATGATTATTGATTCTATCATGTCTTTGTTATTTGTGATCTTGCATGCTTTCCATTGTTAGTAGCTATCTTGGCCAAGTAGATGCTAGCAACTCCAAGAGTTAGTATTTATGCTCGATAGTGGGTTCATGCCTCTGGTAATCTGCGCAAGTGACAGAAATCTCTAAGGTACTGGATGTGTTGTTGCTACTAGGGAGAAAACAACAATCCTTTGTTCATAGAACAATCGCATTGTTTACTTTACATGCAATTCGTAAAGCAATAATCTGTTGCTTGCAACTTAATACTGGAGGGGGTTCGGATGATAACCTGAAGGTGGATTATTAGTCATAGATGCAGTTGGATGGCGGTCTATGTGTAATGTTGTAATGCCCAATCGAATCTCAAAGGAGTCAAGATGATTAGTATATGCTTGTATGCTTTCTCGATGTTTGTCAATTTCCCCGCTGTAATTTGTTCACCCAGCATGTTATCTATCTTAAGGAGAGCCACCTCTAGTGAACTATGGACCTCGGTCCTTTCTTTTACCATCAATCTACAACTGTTTACTGTTTTCTGTTTACTTTCTGGAAGTTTTTACTTTCTTCCACCCAATACGTTTAATCCTTTGTTTTCAGCAAAACCGGTGAGATTGACAACCTCATTGTAAGTTGGGGGAAAAGTTCTATGGTTATGTTGTGCAGGATTCCAAGTTGGAAACAACACCTTGGAGGTGTTTCCTTGCTCCTACTGGTTCGATAACCTTGGTTTCATAACTGAGGGAAAACTTGCTACTGTGCTCATCATACCTTCCTCTTGGCGTTCCCCAACGAGCTCAATATATTTTGGGCCATCACCCACTGGTCCAGCCTGTAGGATAAGCTAGCTAACGGTCGATGTAGAGTGTCAAACCTATTTTTGCAAAAATCGGATGGATCTGATTAGGTATTCTTTTACTCCTTACCCCTATGCTATTCTCCTCTCACCTCTGCGTGATTTGAATCTGTTCTCTTATCTTTTCTTTGAGTCCAGAATTTCTTGTTGTTGGGTTTCTGTCGTACCTTCAGGGTTTCGCTTCCCCTTTTCTAACAGTGGTGTCACAATCATCGAATCTGCTTCTCGTTTGTTGTACCCTTCATCGAATCTTTTGGGTCCATGAACTCTTTATATATATCTACACCTTGACGGATATTCGTATCGTTGAAAAACATATGAGAAGGATGAGCATTGGTGAAGTTGGAGTATATCTTGAGCATGTGTTGTTCATGCCAGTGGAACCATCGTGGAACCTAATCATTGTGTCTTTTCATACAATTTCTTTTGTATCTTCTGGTGTTTTCCAAAGCGACGACATCATCATCAGCTACATCAGATCCGATGAAGGGCCCACATCACTCCGTTGTTTCTGAAGCTTTCCAGACAGGGTTTGTTAACATCTTTAGTCTAATTCCGAGAATGGGTTGCATGCTTTCTACTGCATGTGCAGAGTAATAGTTTGGGTGCGTGATGGATTGGCCCCCATGCCGACTACTCATTCTATTTGCCCTTATACATTGAAGTGTATTATACTACATCTTTTCTCTTCTTCTATCGAAGTAGAGGTGGCTTGATTTGTTGATACCTTTACCTTCGTCCATTGTTACTGGAGTGTTCTCTCGACGATCATGGACAACGACCTCTCGTTGGTGGTGTCGCCGATTTCAACATGAAGAAAAGAATCCTTGTTAGTGGTGTCACGAGGATCTACACGAAGCGAGCAGATTTAGATCGCTGGCCTTCTTCTTCGTACCATGAGGCGGATCTCGAGGACGAGATCCATTGTTAGTGGTGTCAAATTGTAGCACCCCGGTAAAACCACTACTAGAAAATCGCGTGTTATTTTCATTTTATGCATCATCATGTCCGCATGCTCATGTCATCATGCCACATTGCATTTGAGCATCTTCATGTCTGCATGCATATGTTTGTCTAAACTATTTTCTAAAAACCTATCTTTGTTTTCTAGATATCCCCGTCTTTATTTCAAATCAAAACCCGGTCCTTTCAGATCTTTTATTTGTCCAATAACTATTTACAAAAATTATTTTTAAAACAAAACAAAAGATAAACTATTTTTGTACCGGGGGATACAGCCCAACCCGTAGGCCAGGCCACCTACTACCCGGTAGATCAAACCCTAAAAGATCTAGACCTAAACCTCCCAGCCGCCATTACACCTGCCACCACACAGGCTGCCGACGCACACCACTCCCTAGACCCGACACGCCTCTCACCCCATCCCACCACCTCGCTGTCCTAGTGTTGCATGCCTCCCTCGCGACACAACCACCCTCCTGTAAGAGGCACGACACCCACCCTGCTCCACCTAGCCCCACCATCTCGTCCTGATCCTCCCCCACCTACCCGATCGAGACCACCTTCCCTCGAGCGCCCGCCACTACACGACGCCTACCCGAGTTCGCCACCTACCACAGCACCTTCACCCGATTCCCTGCAGCGCTGTTCGCAGGCGCTCTCCCTCGCGCCGCCTACGCCATGAATCAAGCATCCGCCCTCGCCTACACGCCTGGCCCCTTATCTCTACCAGCGTGCCGCTGGCGGGCCCCGCTCCGTCGTCCGCCCTGCGCCAGATCCCGAGACCGCCATGGCGCTGTCCCACCTTGCCGAGCGTGTCTCCCTCTGCCTCGAGCACCTCCTCTGCCCTGTCCTCGAGCTTCGCCGACCTCTCCCCTTTGCACCCGGCCGCCTTCTTTGAAGCCGCCATGTCGCCCCAATGTGAACCCGCCTCCGCGAGCACCGCCGCCCTGCCCGAGTGCTTCTCCTGAGGCCGCCTCTGCCTCTGCCCTGTAGTGCACCGACCTCCACGCACCAGCCCTGCAGCCTCTTCGACCCTCGTTGCTGCGGAACCATCGGACGCTCGTCCTCTGGTGAGGTCATTGACAACAGCCGCGCCTCCCTATTTCTGGAACATAGTAGAGACAGAGCTCTATTGAGAGGTTAAGTGAGGCCCGGTGTGTCTGAAGTGTCACGTTGAAGCAAAGGGCACCAGTGAACTATTGGTATGGTGATGATGGCGTGGAGATGTTTTTGATCAAGAGCTCGATGTGGACAAGTACCAAGTTTAGGCAAGGATATCGATGATGCTCGGATGACCCGATGAGGACCATCCTCATGCCAAGATCTTCGCCACCATAGATAACGTGATGTCGCCTAGTGAACCATGTTGTCGCCAAGATTGTCTACCATCAAGACCGATACCGAACCAAGTTCTCCACGGAAACCCAAGATCTCCTTCTCGGATCCGAAGGCCATGAGCTCTCCTTACCGGACCCGAAGACCGATCCCGGATCCGAAGACCCAACATGAACCCTCGGAACCCCAAGATCGCCAATACCCTAATGTGTGACCCCTACCTAACCCGACCCTATTTTATAAATTGCTATATATAATTGTTGCATATAAACTGTCATATTCGCATACATATTCATTTGGTTGGGGGTACTTGGTTGATTCACCTCATAATTAAATATGGAGACCATATGCGAGCAAACCTAGTCTTATACTGCCTCCATTTAGACTTGTGTAGCAAATCGGTACCATGTTTTGCCTTGTTAATACAACATTTAAATTGCAGGGTATCTAAACAACATAAACCACCTAAGTAATTGCCGGGATCCCGGATACGCTTAATATTGCCTAGTCGCATCGCATCTTTGCCATGTCATACATCATGCCCGATCTTCTTCCGTAGAAATAAATAGTGCATCTGATGTTTCTTCTAGTGCTTTGCTTCTTCACGAATTAGGCCGAGAGTTGATGCGAGTATCGACAAGTCCTTCGGATAATGTATCTTCGGCAGTGTTTCCCAGGCGAACAATCTCCCCCTTTCTACCTATTTTGCATTTATAGTCTTTACTTCCTCCTGTTGATCTATTGCTATCCGTATTGCGATGCTTTAGTTTCCGTGCACCATTTATATTCCTTATAGCCTCTATATTGCCTTGGACACATCCTATTGCCTATTGTTTGATAGATAGTCGGCCTTGTGAGTCGTAGTTGCTTGCTCAGGTGCTGCTTCGCGTCGTTGTTGTTCCACCGTTGTTGGAAGGTTGGCACATGCTTAATGGTAGAGATGATCATGACTTTAATTACAACTTGATATTAAAATGCTGAGAATAGATATAACTAATGCAGAGGCATCGACGTGTGGGCAATAGCTAATATTTGGATCTTCCACGCTCACTTGTGTCCCGTAGGCCCCGAGTACTTGATACTTGTTCCTTGACTATTCACATTATCCACATACGGGAGACTCTATGAATTCCCCTTTGCCTGAGCTTGATTCACACTTTATTTCTTGGGGCCACAAACTAGTTTGGGGCTTTATTACTATCATGTACCTATGCCATGCTTTACTGCTTTATTTACGATTGTATGTGGAGCACCTGTACTGTTTTGGATCGTGACAAGTTTTTGCTCTATCGACAAGCCAGTCACATTTTCGGATTCCCAGTCGTCTACCGCCGTCCACACAAACCCTGGGTCCGTCTCGGAGCCCGCCAACTTTGTTGTGGGTAGCTTAGTGGGGTGGCCCCCTGAAATGATTTATGAATCCTGTGAATGCTTTGTTGTGAGGCCTCGTTGCTTTTTATTTGGTTCTTCCCGAGGTTGATCGTGTGTGTGTTGCTATTTGTGCACCCCTGCAGGGTAAAACTTTCTAAAAGTCATGTCCACGGTTATGGACGACTTGGAGCACAGTATCTCGATAATAGACAACTATAACTAAAGTTGTGCTATAAATTTGACTTTGACATGTCTAGTAACCAGTTTCACTACAACGGAATGAGTAAATAAAAGTGCCAACAACTGCTGGTTTTGGAGTGTATTATGCTAATTGTATCTGACTAGTAAGTGCCTGAACTATAATGGAATGAATAAAACTACCAACTGTGTGAGTTCCTCGGTTTGACTTCCTCGTGTGGTCTCGAGGTGGAAATACCAGAATGGGTATGTTTTGGTGTTACTATCAGGTTGGATCCGAATAGGTCTTTCTTATCCTCTCTAATAGCCGATAGTTGAATCGAGTCTCTATAGATTGTTTAGTGCATTCTGCACTGCCGCTTCAGTCCACCATACCTATGTAGGCGAGAGCCGCCGAATTCTAGACTCGCCATGTACTGGCCTCAGTACTGACCGCTCTCTTTTTCCTTTCCCCTTTGTCAGCACCCCTTTTGTTTTAGCAGGTTTGAGTTCGACGTCGTTAACAGGGTTACCCTTCTGGCTTGGCCTGGGCAGGGTTATGGATGCCATTGGTTATTCTCCAGGGCTCTTAGCCCCATTTGCTTCTTATCCGTACTCGGATGTTGTATCATTTTCAAGGTGATTTGGATCTTTGTATTGTATATCGGTATTCTTGACTCGTTGAGTCGTTGTTGTATATATATGTTTTGTGGGTTCCATCATGGACTATGGTGTAATGATATTACTTTGTTCTCCACCCGCACGCAAGTGCCTGGTGGGAACCTTTGAATTGTTTCTATGCGGGTTTGGTGGGAATTGCTAAAATTTGCATAGGGCCGATTCGAGGGTGTTACAGCATGTCCAAGAGCCGCTGAAATTCGGGGGTGTGACGGTTGGTGGTGATCTGAAAAGGAAAGTGTTAGTCCATGCATCATTTTGGGGATTTGAATCTACTCAAGGTCCGAGCCAAGTGGAACTTAAACCCGGCTCTAGGCGAGTGAGGATTTGAATTTACTCAAGATCCGGGCCAAGTGGAACTTAACCCGGCTCTAGGTGAGTGAGGATTTGAATTTACTCAAGATCTGGGCCAAGTGGAACTTAACCTGGCTCTAGGTGTGTGAGGATTTGAATTACTACAGATCCAGGCCAAGCAGAACTTAACCCGGCTTTAGGTGAGTGAGGATTTGAATTTACTATAGATTCAGGCCAAGTGGAACTTGACTCGGCTCTAGGTGAGTGAGGATTCGAATTTACTACTGATCCGGGCCAAGTGGAACTTAACCCGGCTCTAGGTGAGTGGATATTTGAACCTACTAAGGAATTTAGCGCAACTAAAAATACTTCGGATTGGAGCATCCGGCCGAGTAACGCGTTACTCCACTAGAGGCTCGGGGATTGGAGGATATATCTACAATTACTTGCGCGTATGTAAAGGCATGGCGAAAAGGCTTACCCCCATCACCCGGCCAGCAATGGAAATAGCCTTAGAAGTTGTGTTCATCTGGGTGATGAACTCGGCTGGGCCAAACTTCTCTAGGGTGTCAGCATTGAGGTCGACAAACTCGACGTCATTCCAATTGTTAACATATTTAATCAGAGAACCATAGCTCTCCCCGCTGAGCATCTGGGTGGTAACCAAACCCTTGGCATGAGCTTCTTTCCTAGCGGATTGTGCTGCGCCTGGGCTGGTATGTAGAGTAAGTTGTTTACTGCTAGCAGATCCAAAAGCAGCAGAGCCAGAGGCAGTGCTCCCCTTCTTCATCATGGACGCAAGAGTATGTTGTCTAGATTCAACAGTTGATCCTTTAGGGGCTTGGTTTTTGGTCGCCTCTGAAGCCTGTTGGCCCTTGGCAGGATCAACACCTTTCTTGGCCTTGGTGCCTGATTTGGGTTACTTCTGCGTAGGGTTGGTTTGTGCTCTGGGTTTGGCTTGAGGTTTCTGCTGAGATATATCTTTGGCAGAAGCAGTTGGCACAGAGGGATTGGACTTTGAGATGAGTGGAGCTTGGTCATCTCGTCGAGTCTTGGGAGACTCGGACGAGGCAGGAGGAACTGGAATAGCAGAAATTTGTGCTGGAGCTGGTGCTAGAACTGGTGAAGGTTGAACTGGGGTTAGTGTCGGGGTCACCAGTACCTAGGAAGGAATTGTCTCGGTGCTGATGTTCCTGGCACCACTATCATCTTGTTGTTGGGCAGAAGAGGCACTGGGTCTGTCCGGCGTAGGCGCATCCTCGGCAACGCCACCTCCCTCTGTGCCGACATTTCCCTCCTCTTGCCAAGATGGGTTGAGATTTGGCGCAACCGTGGATTTCTCCACAATGGGGCTCAGGGGGCACGCAGCGTCATGGCGAGGAGAAGGTGGAGCATCTCGGAGGGGCGAGGCTATGCTCAAACCACTCTGGGGATCTCCTTGGGAGCCCTGCCGGGTCAGATAGAGCAAAACAACAAGTCTGAACAGAAAGAGAGAAACAATAAATACACATAAAGTGAGAATAGCTAATTAAAAGAGCAAGGAAAAAGAGAGAAGGACTTACTCAGATGAAGTAGGAGGTTCCCTGGGCTTGGAGGCCCTCCGAACCGTGGCCTTGTTTGCAGGCTTGCTGGTGCCCTTGACACCGTATTTCTTCTGCCTCTTCTTAGTTTGTGGCAGCTCGAAAGAGGGAGCTGAGGTGGACGCACGTTTATTGGAAGGGGTAGGAACCGGATCACCCACAGCAAGGGGAGGATCATCGTGGACCTAAACGGCCGGGTTAGCTGAAGCCCAGTCAAGGGGAAAGGCATATGAGATAGGCATGTGATCATATACCTCCAAGATTTCAATATCAGGGTCTTCGTCGTCATCCGGCCAATCCATTAAGCCAGAGGTCTTACTAGAGGGTCATCTGAAGCTAGGATCCGGAGTGGGCAAGAAAGTCTCCGAATCCGGTCCCTCCATATCTCAGGCCTCACGGTCATTCCCCCACTTAAGGGATGGTTCCTTGCCATCCTCAACGGTTTGCTGAAGAAACAACTAAACGCAATATTGAAAAGGGATCATGTAAGTAGTGCGCACTGACATAAAACATAACTCGGAGAAGTATCAAGTAAAGAAGATATACCCCAGGAGGAAGCTTATCTCGGCAGAAGTGCTCAAACCCCCACTCCCAGTCCTCATTGAAGTCTTTGTCTATCTTGAAAATGACCTTGACCTAGCGGAAGATTTGAGTGTTATTGAGTTTAAAAGATGAGGTCCGGTTGGGGCCGAGATGCCTGCTCATATGGCAAAGCTTATGGGTGTGCTTCTGTAGAGGGAATATTTGGCTGCGAGCGAAGGTGATCATGATATCCTCACTACGCAGCCCTGAGTTGTTCAGTTCCTTGATCCGTTTTTCTACCTGAACTACCAAGGCAACAAATTTCGTCAAAACTCGGCCCCATAAGGTCCTGTCTAGGATACCGAGCGAGTAAGGGAGCAGCCGAATCTTGTCCTCTATGGTATCGTTCTTCATGTAGAAGAACGTCCGGGCCCAGCCCTTGCAAGAATCAAGGCCGGTGACTCAGGGGAAGACAAAATTCTTTCGAGGGGAGATAGATGCTGCCCCGCATTGAGTTAGGGATTTGTCGGCAGGAGCAACAAGAGGATCCGGGATAATGTTGGCCCTAAAGCCAAAGAACTTAAACCAAAGTAGGATAGTGGGCTAGAGGCCGAGGTAACCCTCAACCCCGGAGGCAAAAGAGGAGAGGAAAGTAATGGCGTTAGCCGGCAGATGGTGTGGTTAGAGTTCGAAGGTAGGGATGAACTCACAGAAAATATTGCTAACGGGAAGACCAAACCCTTGTTGGAAGTGCGATAGGAAAACCACGAACTCATCCGGACTAGGCAAGGGAATGATCTCCTCACAGGGGAAGCGGCAGGTGACCCCGGCAGGGATGTGGCGGGTCCGGTAGAGCCAATTGATGTTGTCTTCGTAGGCCCAAGAGCCGGCCCTGGCACCGTGCTCGTGGGCCTCGCCACCCTCCTCATGCTCTTCAACAATGGTGACCTCCTCCTCAGCCATCTCAAGGTCTCTGCCTTCATAGACCCAATCCATGGCAGGGGTAGAGGCCTAGATTGTCTTGTCCCCATGGTAGCGTGGTCACGACAGAGCAATGGCATGGCTACGGGGGAGGAAAACAACGGCAAGGCACAACAATGGCGGCGCTACACTTAAGTAGAGGCAATGGCGGCGGCGGTGCTATCGCGCGGAGGAAGAAGAAGAGGCAGAGGAGCAAAGGGGGATGTGAACGGGGAAAATGGCAAAGGGCCTCCCTCATCCCCTATTTAACCATGCTCTAGAGGCGGTAGTGGGATCCAGCGGTGCGGCAGGCCACACTGTGTGGCCGTGTATCTGCTGGATTGTCCAATCATAAGCGGGCCACAGGAAGGGCCACAGGGCGTTGTGGATCCCACGATGCAATGTGGTGTTGCGGTTAACGAGGAGACATCCACGACCTGACGTTCATAGCAGTTATCCCTGACAATGAATATAGTAACTGGCGCATACCCTTAAAATGAGGCAAAACAATCATTGCCCTCCATGTAGGACGTGGGGAAGCATACGAGAGAAGGAAAGGATCTAAGTGGGTAACCTGGATATGAGGAAATAACCAGGCAGGCGAGAAGTATCTCGGAATGAGCTAAGGGAATATCAAGTCACAAAAAGTAAGAAGGGTCGAGTTATAGAATAACTTGGCAAGAAGAGCAATGAACTTAGTAAGTTGAACCTGCTGTGGCCTTATCAACTGAAGTTGCTAAGACCGCACTAGCTTCGGGGACTAATGTTGGGGGGATAACCCCGGGTAGGGTCACACCAGGGTATAATGGCTGTGATAGCCGAGGTACGGCAAGGTCGAAGCAAGAGCTGGCCGAGTCACCTCAAGGCAGGCCGACTTATGGTAGACCTGGCCCGAAGGATGTTCGTCTAACGTTACCCCGACCGACATATAATGAATGTTAGCTAGCTCTTTGTAACTTGTTTGCAGGTACCCACTGGGCCGAGTTAACCAGGCCCAAGCCGGGTTACCACTTGGCTTACAAGGGAAGGAAGGAATCTTTTTGGTCAAAGGTTTTCTCTCTCCACTATAGCGTGAGCTCAGAGGATAGAGGGATGGACCAGCGAGTATGGGCTGACAAAGCTGATGTTGCCTATGTCGGGTGACGTTGGCTATGTCGGATAACACCAAGCTGCAGAGGGGCTCAGAGAGGCTTACGCCATGAGTCCGGATCAGCCTAGACAAAGAAAAGAGGAGCACCGCTTTGCTATTTTGGGAGAAACATATTTGGGGAATATGCCTTCCACGTATGCCCTAACTTGTAACGTAGCCCCCTATATAAGGAGGGGAAGGATCTCCATAGAGAAGGTCGACCATTTTACTAAGGGAAAACCCTAGGGGGTTGTGCGGGTAGTAGAGAAGTTCAACCTCTTCCTCCCAAAGAACAGCTCAAGGAGCCCTGGTAATCCACCATTGTCAAGAGAGAATACAAATATCTGTGTGTGGAATCACCCACACTATCCCTCCTTGGATACCTCTAGTGCTCATTGGCCCTATATTTAGATTATACATGGCATCTGCCGTGCCACCACCACGACAGCAACACACAACACACACTCAACTCTCTGCAGCTCTCCAAGCACTAACACAACTGCTGCTCCGCTCCTCCGGCACACAACTCCTCGCAACTCCAGCTCAGGTCTCCGTGCGCACCTCTCCACAGCTCCACTAAAGCATATCGTGTGCCTCATGCTCCCCGCCAACAATCAATTCCAGCGTATCACACACTCAACTCTCTATAGCTCTACCGCATCTCTCCAAGCACCAACATAGTGCGTGCTCCGGCGATCGATCCCGGCATGGTGTGCATGCACGCATCACTGTGTGTGGCTCCTGCTCCGCCCTGATGGCAGCCATGCCTGCCCTCACAGCAGCAGAACCTCGTCGCTCTCGTGATCCTCCTCAACGGGCTCTGCTAGAGGGCCTGCTGTCTTGCCAACCCAAGCTGAAACCGAGGCCGCGCTCGTCGTGATCCTTAGACATAGTCCCTACCGTCTTGCCAACCTAAAATCGAGGCCAATCTCATTTTTGTCCTCGATATCCTCCCTGCCATATTGCCAATATGAAATCGAGTACCTCGAGGAGAAAATCCCTAGTGAGGAAGAATCCCCGATGGTGTCCCTGCTTTGCTCCGGTGTCGCCTCTCCTCCCTGTTCGAGCCTTGCAACACAAAGGCGGCCAAGTATTGTCCATCGTCAGGCAACATGTGTTGGGTCCGCAGCATAGAAAACAAAAATTTTCCTACGATGAGAACTACATGCCAAGATCTATCTACTAGGTACAGAGCAACGAGTGGACATACATCCAACGAGAACTTACCCTCGAAGACAACGAGTTTTGTTAACGAGTAGGAACTTGTGGTTGATGTAGTCGTACACTTGCCGATCTCAAGATCGAGTGGAAGTCCGAGCGCCGCAACTCAGCAGCGCATCCGTACTCGCACACACGTTCAAGCCACCGGACAACCTCCACCTCCTCGCTCCAGCAATCCAGCGGAAGCAGCAACTCCTTCCAGATGAAATGCCACCGGGAACATGTATCTCGCTAATCCGAGACCATGGGGGAATAATTCTAGAGGGAGAGAGAGATCCTTCACGAGGAGGTGTGTGGAAGAAGGAGGAAGAGGGGGGCCTTTTATAGGAGGAGGGGGGGTACCCCCTCCCCATGGCCGGCGCATGGGGGGTGACCCCTCACCTCCCCCATTCATGTGGTGGTAACCCCTCCACATTAAAATGCCTCTTCACATTCCCTTTTAAAGTCCCCACTTTAAATGCATTAAAATTCTCCAAGTTTAATTTTCAGAATTTTGTTAATTACTTTAATTAACAAACATTCACATATAACCCCTTGCAATATTTCAATATCACATGCAAAACCACTTTCTGCAATTTCACCCGAAACAATTTCCGGTTTCTATCGAAACATCGAAACATATGTGCTCCAAAATGGTGTCCGGTAACTCTTAAGTGTGTCACCCTACGGTTCACGAATAATGCAGACATGATTGAGACTCCTCTCAGATCAATAATCAGAAGCGGGATCTGGAGATCCATACTGACTCCTGCATATTCAACGATGACTTCTATGATCGTGAGAACCTTTAACGCTTGTAATTTAATCCCTTTGTCTCTTGATATACTACATGTCCGAGATTCTATCATCGGTATCCAAATACCTAGTTTGATCTCGTTACCGACATGCACTCTTTTTCTCGTTCTTGTGATATAACATTCTAGTGATCACATCACTTGCTTGCAAGCTACCTTAATGTGATATCACCGAGAGGGCCCAGAGTATATCTATCCGTCATCGGGATTGACAAATTCCACTCTTGATCCATGAGCCTCAACATAACACCTTCTTAGCACTGAACCCATCTTTATAGTCACCCTGTTATGGTGTGACGTTTGATGTTATCAAGATACTCTTCCGGTGTTAGCAATTAACATGATCTCATGGTCTAAGGATAAAGATTACTTCGTATGATGTTATAGCAATGTAAACATAATGACTTGATCGTAATGGTATACTTTGGATGAATCTTCATCACATCATTTCACAAATGCCGTGACCTTGTTATTAACAACATCCAATGTCCATGATAGGAAACCTTGATCATCTTGTTAATCAACAAGCTAGTCTATAAGAGAGGCATAACTAGGAACCCTTTTTGTTTATTAAACACACATGTATTGACGTTTCCGGTCAATACAATTGTAGCATGCAAAATAAACATCTATCATATATAAGGAATACATAATAACAACTTTATTATTGCCTCCCAGGGCGTATTTCCTTCAGTCTCCCACTTGCACTAGAGACAATAATATAGTTCACATAGTGATAAATCTAACACCCATGGAGTTCTGGTGTTGATCATGTTTTTCCCTAGGGAGAGCTTTAGTCAACGGATCTGCTACATTTAGGTCCGTGTGTACTTTACAAATCTTTATATCTCCATCCTTCACATGTTCGTGGATGGAGTGAAACCAGCGCTTAATATGCTTGGAATTCTTGTGAGACCTCGGTTCCTTGGCTTTGGATATGGCTCCATTGTTGTCACAATAGATCACCATCGGGTCCAATGCACTAGGAACCACACCTAGTTTCATAATGAACTCTTTCATCCAAATCGCTTCCTGTGCCGCTTCTGAAGCAGCAACATATTCCGCCTTCGTCGTTGATCCAGCCACCATAGGTTGTTTGGAACTCCTCCAACTAACTGCTGCTCCATTCAAGAGAAATATGTATCCAGATTGAGACTTAGAGTCATCCGGATCGGTGTCAAAGCTAGCATCGACATAACACTTAGCGACTAGCTCTTCTTCACCTCCATATATAAGAAACATATCCCTAGTTCTTCTCAAGTACTTGAGGATGTTCTTGACCACTATCCAGTGTTCCGAACATGGATCAGATTGGTACCTACTAGTCAAACTAATAGCATGTGCCACATCCGGTCTTGTACATAGCATGGAATACATTATAGAGCCTATGGCCAAGGCATAGGGGATCTTATCCATTATCTGTCTTTCTTCCGCTGTAGCCGGACTTTGAGTCTTACTCAATGTCTTGCCTTGCAACATAGATAAGAACCCCTTCTTACTTTCGTCCATATTAAACTTCTTTAATATCTTATCAAGGTATGTACTCCGCAATAGCCCAATTAGGCGTCTTGATCTATCTCTATAGATTTTAATGCCTAATATATATGACGCTTCACCAAGGTCTTTCATCGAAAATTTGTTGTTTAGATAACTTTTAACATTGTTTAAAAGATCTATATCATTTCCAATCAATAATATGTCATCCACATATAATATCAGAAATGCCACATTGCTCCCACTCACTTTCTTGTAAATACAAGCCTCTCCATAAGTTTGGACAAATCGAAACTCTTTGATCACCTCATCAAAGTGGAGATTCCAACTCCGGGATGCTTGCTTCAGTCCATAGATGGATCGCTGAAGTTTGCATACCTTATTAGCATCCTTAGGATCGACAAAACCCTTAGGTTGTATCATATACAACTCTTCATCAATATTACCATTGAGGAACGCAGTTTTGACATCCATCTGCCATATTTCATAATCGAAATATGCAGCAATTGCTAACGTAATCCTAACCGACTTAACCATTGCTACGGGAGAGAATGTCTCATCGTAGTCAACTCCTTGAATTTGTCGAAACCCCTTTGCGACAAGTCAAGCCTTATATATGGTCACATTACCATCAGCATCAGTTTTTCTTTTGAAAATCCATTTATTCTCAACGGCCTTTAGATCGTGAGGTAAGTCCACCAAGGTCCAAACCTGGTTCTCGTACATGGATTCCATCTCGGATTTCATGGTTTCTAGCCATTTGTTGGAATTCAGGATCATCATCGCTTCTTCATACGTCGCAGGGTCATCCATTTCATCAACCATGAAATTCACAACAGGATTGCCGTACAGTTCAGGAGCTGCACGTGTCCTGCTTGACCTGCGAGGTTCGGTAGTGTCCTCTTTCGGAGTTTCATGATCAATATCGTTAGCTCTCTCTTCATTAGGTGAAGTCAACTCCGAAACAATTTCTGGTGCTGCGCTACTCGCCAATTCATGAAGAGAAGGTTCAACAACCTCTTCGAGTTCTACCTTCCGACTACTCACACCTTTCGCGAGAAACTCCTTCTCAAGAAAGGATCCATTCTTGGCAACAAAAACCTTGCCCTCGGATATGTGATAGAAGGTATACCCAATCGTTTCCTTAGGGTATCCTATGAAGACGCATTTTTTCCGCTTTGGGTTCGAGTTTATCCGGTTGAAGTTTCTTCACATAAACATCATATCCCCAAACTTTAAGAAATGACAACTTAGGTTTGTTTCCAAACCATAATTCATATGGTGTCATTTCAACGGATTTAGATGGTGCCCGATTTAAAGTGAATGCAACTATTTCTAGTGCATAACCCCAAAATGACAGTGGCAAGTCAGTCAGAGACATCATAGATCGAACCATATCCAATAAAGTACGATTACAATGTTCCGAGACACCATTACGTTGTGGTGTTCCGGCAGGCGTGAGTTGTGAAACTATTCCACACTCTTTCATGTGTGTGCTAAACTCGTAACTTAGATACTCACCTCCACGGTCAGACCGAAGAAATTTAATCTTTCTATTACAATGATTTTCCACTTCATTCTGAAATTCCTTGAACTTTTCAAAGGTTTCAGACTTGTGTTTCATCAAATAGATATACCCGTATCTACTCAAATCATCCATGAAAGTAACAAAATAACGATATCCACCTCACGCCGACACACTCATTGGTCCACATACATCAGTATGTATGATTTCCAATAAATCTGTCGCCCATTCCACTGAACCGGAAAACGGCGTTCTAGTCATCTTGCCCATAAGGCATGGCTCACATGTATCAAATGATTCAAAATCAAGCGATTTAAAAGTCCATCAGAATGGAGTTTCTTCATGCATTTAACGCCAATATGACCTATACGGTAGTGCCACATATATGCAGATATATCATTATCAAGTTTAATCCTTTTAGCATTAACATTATGAATATGCGTAATATTACTATCGAGATCCAACATAAATAAACCATTCAACATAGGTGCATGACCATAAAAGATATCATTCTTATCAATAGAACAACCATTTTTTCAGATTTAAAGGAATAACCACTTTGCATCAAACACAATCTAGATACAATGTTCATGCTTAGTGCAGGCACAAAATAAAAATTATTTAGGTTTATAACTAATCCCGATGGCATATGGAGAGGTAGCGTCCCAACGGCGATCACATCAACTCTTGATCCATTGCCGACCCGCATCCTGACCTCATCCCTTGCTAGTTGTCGCTTGTTCCATAGCCTCTGAACCGAGTTACATATATTAGCAACCGATCTCGTATCAAATACCCAGGTGCTACTGCGAGTACTAGTAAAGTACACATCAATAACATGTATATCACATATACCTTTGTTTGCCTTGCCGGACTTCTTGTCCGCCAAATACTTGGGGAAATTGCACTTCCAATGGCCAGTCTCCTTGCAATAGTAACACTCGGTGTCAGACTTAGGGCCAGCTCAGGGTTTCTTTTCAGGTGTGGCAAAAGATTTGCCACCCTTCTTTCCCTTGTGCTTGCCTTTCTTGTCCTTCTTGAAACCAGTGGTCTTATTGATCATCAACACTTGATGTTCTTTCCTAATCTCCACTTCTGTAGTCTTAAGAATTGGTAGAAGCTCGGGAAGAGACTTCTTGATGCCCTGCATATTATAGTTCATCACGAAGCTCTTGTAGCTAGGTGGCAGAGATTGGAGAACACGATGTATGCCTAAGTCAATGGGAATCGTTATTCCTAAGGACACAAGCTTATCGGCATACCCAGACATTTTGAGTACGTGCTCACTAACGGAGCTGTTTTCCTCCATCATGCAGCTAAAGAACTTTTCAGAAGCATTATAACTCTCTACGGTAGCATGGGTATAGAAAATCATTTTCAATTCTCCCATGGTATCAAAGGCATTGCCATTTTCGAAACGCTTTCGAAGTTCTGGCTCTAGCCTATGCCGCAATGAACTAAGTTGTGGTCCTCCTAACGAGTCATATAGACATTCTTTTCCTCGTCAGGGGCATCAGGAGCTGGTGGGGGGCCTAGCGGCGCCTCTAGCACATATTGCTTTTGTGCAGCAGTGAGGAGAATCCTCAAATTCATAGCCCAGTTGGTGAAGTTGCTACCATTCGCATCAATTTTCTCTTTCTCCATGAACACATTGAAATTAAAAGCAGGTGGTGCCATCTACAACAGAATTTGTAAAGTTTATTTAGACTAAGTTTATGATAGAGTGAGTTCAACTAATCTAAATTACTAATGAACTCCCACTCAAAAACGACATCCCTCGTGTCCTTTTGGTGATTACATGAACCAAATCCACTACACCAAGTCCAATCATCACGTGAGTTGATGTAGCTTCAAAGGCGAGCATCTATATGGGCATCATATCAACTATATGACTCATGCTAAACCTTTCGGTCCGTGTTCCGAGGCCATGTCTGTACATGCTAGGCTCGCCAAGTAAGAACCTAAGTATTCGGTGTGTAAAACTGTCTTACACCCATTTCTATGAAAGCGTAGATTCGAGTACACCCGATCATCATGTGATGTCTCGAAACACGATCCACAGAACGGTGCATACTTAAGGAAGAACACATTTTTATCTTGATATCTAAATGAGGGATCATCTTACAATGCTACAGAAAGCGCCAAACTAGCAGTATAAGATGCTAACATCTAATGTGTAAAGTGAGATGATATGGTCCATGCATTTGATCTCTATCATTTGCATCATGGTATGATCTCTATCATTCCTTTGTGTGTAAGGCCAAGGTCTATGGAACTTACACATTGAGTGTGTTGTAAGAGTATCTATCATACATCTACTTACAACAATACCATATCAATACACTAGACCAGCAACGATCTAAACTAGATGCCTCTAATTTATCAATTGCAATTTTTACGTGGCTTAGGGCTTTCAGAGATAGAACCATTCTTACCTACGAACATGAACCACAACGAGGATAACCAAGTTATTAGCAACTCGTTGTAAATCAGATATTGACTAGTAGGAGAGACAGACACCCGCCAGCCACTTATGCAAAACTAGTTGCATGTCAGTCGTGGAACCGGTCTCATGTACGATGACATGTAAGGTTGGTCCGGGCCGCTTCATCCCACTATGCCACCAATATCCAAAATACATAGAAGATGCAATAACATGATCATCATCGCCCATATATAAACATGTGTGTACTACCCGTGCAAAGCACCTACGCATAGATCAGGCTCTGATACCACTGCTGGGTCCGCAACATAGAAAACAAAAATTTTCCTATGATGAGAACTACACGCCAAGATCTATCTACTAGGTACAGAGCAACGGGTGGACATACATCCATCGAGAACTTACCCTCGAAGACAACGAGTTTTGTTAACGCGTAGGAACTCGTGGTTGATGTAGTCGTACACTTGCCGATCTCAAGATCGAGTGGAACTCCAGCGCCGCAACTCAGCAGCGCATCTGTACTCGCACACATGTTCAAGCCACCGGAGAACCTCCACCTCCTCGCTCCAGCGATCCAGCGGAAGCAGCAACTCCTTCCAGACAAAATGCCACCGAGAACATGTATCTCGCTAATCTGAGACCATGGGGGAAAAATTCTAGAGGGAGAGAGAGATCCTTCACGAGGAGGTGTGTGGAAGAAGGAGGAAGAGGGGGGACTTTTATAGGAGGAGGGGGGGTACCCCCTCCCCATGGCCGGCGCATGGGGGGTGACCCCTCACCTCCCCCATTCATGTGGTGGTAACCCCTCAACATTAAAATGCTTCTTCACATTCCCTTTTAAAGTCCCCATTTTAAATGCATTAAAATTCTCCAAGTTTAATGCTCTCTCATTTAATAAAACTCTTTTATTAAATTTATTCAGAATTTTGTTAATTACTTCAACTAACAAACATTCACATATAACCCCTTGCAATATTTCAATATCACATGCAGAACCACTTTCTGCAATTTCACCCGAAACAATTTCCAGTTTCTATTGAAACAATTCTTGCACTTTGCAATTATTTCGTCTGAAACATATGTGCTCCAAAATGGTATCCTGTAACTCTTAGGTGTGTCACCCTACGGTTCGCGAATAATGCAGACATGATTGAGACTCCTCTCAGATCAATAATCATAAGCGGGATCTGGAGATCCATACTGACTCCTGCATATTCAACGATGACTTCTGTGATCGTGAGAACCTTTAACGCTTGTAATTTAATCCCTTTGTCTCTTGATATAATACATGTCTGAGATTCGATCATCGGTATCCAAATACCTAGTTTGATCTCGTTACCGACATGCACTCTTTTTCTTGTTCCCGTGATATAACATTCTAGTGATCACATCACTTGCTTGCAAGCTACCTTAATGTGATATCACCGAGAGGGCCCAGAGTATATCTATCCGTCATCGGGATTGAGAAATTCCACTCTTGATCCATGAGCTTCAATGTAACACCTTCGTAGCACTGAACCCATCTTTATAGTCACCCTATTACGGTGTGACGTTTGATGTTATCAAGATACTCTTCCGGTGTTAGCAATTAACATGATCTCATAGTCTAAGGATAAAGATTACTTCGTATGATGTTATAGCAATGTAAACATAATGACTTGATCGTAATGCTATACTTCGGATGAATGTTCATCACATCATTTCACAAATGCTGTGACCTTGTTATTAACAATATCCAATGTCCATGATCAGGAAACCTTGATCATCTTGTTAATCAACAAGCTAGGCTATAAGAGAGGCATAACTAGGAACCCTTTTTATTTATTAAACACACATGTATTGACGTTTCCGATCAATACAATTATAGCATGAAAAATAAACATCTATCATATATAAGGAATACATAATAACAACTTTATTATTGCCTCTCAGGGCATATTTCCTTCAACATGCAATGGCTTCCGTCGTGGATTCTCGTCGGCAGCTCGTCACCAACCTAAAGAAGAAGTACTGTACCGCCTGAAAAACAAGTTCAAGGACATGAAAGTAAAATACTCCAAATGTGACAAGCTTGCTCATACCGAAGCAATATGAGTATTTATGTGTGAGATCTTTAGTACTCCTAGCTAAACTAGCTACAGTACTCCTAGCTATACTAGATTAGCATTTGTAGTTGTTACTTTTAAGAAACAACAAAATATTAACTTAATACTATAAAAATATTCAATAAACAATTAGGGAACAATCATTAGAAGTTTATATAGAGAGTATGCAACTAAAATTGTTCCAAGCATTACCTTTTAAGTATCGTGTTATCTGCTCCTCAAAGTCGGCAGTAATTGTGCCAACCTTTACCAAAAGCTTTACTGAAATTCATCGAGAATGCAAATATATATTCTAATGGGAGATCTGTTTATTTTGTTGAATAATGTTGCCATGTCCTTCAAAAATAAGAGAAGAGTATTCTCATGAGTTGCCTTATATAGAGACAAACTGAAGCACAACTAAACTGAACAACATGGACACAATTTTTTAAAATAGAGAGTAGCATGACAGTGTAATTTGACAGTACGGGGAAGTGCAATATTTCAGTATGTAGTTCAACTTGAACCAGTATTGGAATGTTTGGTACATTATTGACAAGTGAAAGATTGCAGTGTGGATAACATTTGAAAAAAGAAGCTCTATTTAACGTCAAGTTAAAATAACAACATATAACTGGATAGATTTAACAATTATAGTGGATGGATTGATGAATGAAAGAATGCAACTACATTGCTCTCAACCTCTGGCTCAAAAATAACCAGGGAATTACACTCTGCAAAGATGAACATATACTTTTGTGTGACTGATGGCTGTGATAATACAACACTTTTTAGCAATATAAATTGTGTCATTTACCTATCATATCATAGTCCATCTAACTATTGCTATGCATGATTACTTGTTTTTATTAAATTCAATATGAGCTTTGGACATTTAGTAGTTTAGGTAGAATTTTATCCATCTTCCTTGTCTTTGACATGTGTGTAGGTGTTGATGATGATTATGGATAAAATAAAGGCAAAAGGAACAAAGAGAGCATAGTATGAAGGAGCCGTAGGGACCAGACATAGCCATTTGAGGTGATGGAAAAGTGATTTTTTCCAACTTCTGAAAATAAAGATCCAAGACCACAGGGTTGTAGCCCTCGATGATACGAACTCAACGAGCCCAAGAACACCCAAAAAGGAGTCCGTATAAAGAAATGACGACCAAAATACTAAAGGGTACATACGGTTTAACGAGAAACTATATGACCGGAGCAATAATTCCGGCTGTAAAGTTGCGCCCGTATAATTGTAAAAAGGGTCAGAAACGAAGGCATTTCGCCCCACAATAGCTCCAGAACCTTCCCTAAGTCATATGACGGTATTGGGGGAATCCCATGGCATCCCAAGGCCTATATAAAGGAGGGAGGACCTAATAAAGCCACAATACACCATATAAAAGATCTAGATCCCATCTACCGCCTCCACGGCGGCGCCCTGCCACCATGCCACCTCCATAGCCTCTACAACTCTACCAAGATTTAGATCTCCATCAACACCATCAAGCCATCCAAGCAAGAAGAGGAGGAGAAGGAGGACGCCGCCATCACCACGCCGACACCACCATCACCGCCCCGTCATCACCATCTCCATCGCCGCTACTCCTTCATCCTTCCCCATCATGATCTCCGTTATGGGTTGTAACATGGCTTGAACCTCCTTTTATTAAGGTTATGATGATTTGAGTAATTGAAGTGTGGCGTGTTCTTGTTAATTAATATTTTTTTGCTTTCTCTTTACATTGTTCTATTCATGATATTATTCTAGTGATTGGAGACGTCTAATCCATTGTTGAGGAATTTATTAGAGATTCATGGAGTGTCACAAAACTTATCATTAGTCTCTACTCTTCCATGGGCCTGACAAGTCTGTAGATAGAACTAATAGGATATTTGCTATAAGTGATTTGCGGAGGCAATAACAGCTTAGGATGCACCGCCCAGAGTTCCCTCAAGATCACTCATGATATATATAGGTATAGTGTTGCAAATTTCTTGACCCCAAAGTGACATATGGGATATCTTGTGACTAGCACACTTGCTTAGGAGTACAGTTGTCCACAGAACTTAATGCCTTTGCTCTAGTTTACCTTGATTGGTCTTGTTACTTAAATACACTATTCTCTTACGAGATGACCCATGTCCGAAGAGGGTGTGGACAATTGAGTTGTCTAGTTGCCACTTACCAACAGTAGGAGACAACGTTATATGAGGGACCACCACAATTATAGTTAACAGCTATTCCATAAGCACTTATCATGCACACCGGTATACACAACATTACTTGAGGAATCACCACATTAATATTTCATCTCATTGCATTCACCTCTTTTTAGTTTTACTTTTGTTCTAGTTTTCTTCCAGTCTTAGTAGTAGTTATTTCAAAACATCTTAAATTCATTTATCCTAGCAACTTATTGAATAGGCTATTTCCAAACCACGGTTTTGGTGCGAACATGGTCGCATTGACAACGTGGATGCGCGGGTCGTGTTTGCCGAGCTCCCATCAGGACAAACCCTTTAAATATTTGCTGCTGCAAGTACTGCAATAACCCTGTTTTGGTACAGGAAACCCAACCCATCAAATTGGCGCCGTTGCTGAGGAGCAAAGCATTTGGTTATCTACTCGTCGATAGTTTATTTCTGTTTGTTGCTATTATCTTATTGCTTTCATTTATATTAAAAACAATAAAAAATTACAAAACCAAAATTTTATAAAAAATGTTGCTACTAATCATGTCTTCTGAGATAAATTTTGTTCAAGAGATAATACAAGAATTGGAGGAGATAAAGGATTCATGTTCATCAAGCCTGGTTGCTAGATATGAGCTGATAAAGAAATTGGTGGACCAATTGGAAATGCATTCATTATGGTTGCGTGCTAATGATGGATCTTATTGCACAATTTGTATAACGATGACCACCTTAATTTTCAATGTGAGTGTTCCAACAATCCTACTCTAGCAAATTATAATAGAGATAAATCCTATGCTAGTTTGGAAGTACTAGAATAATTTCTTTTCAAAGGTGCATACGAAATGGTATTTAGACTAGGAAGTATTGATGTTGAAAGTTAAGCACTAGATGGAGTTTTTAATTTAGTATACCTCATATTCCTCTTTTGCGAAAATAATTTAAGTGGAGAGGAAAAGGAGCACAAGGAAGAGGAGGAAGAACGGATTGATCACCCGCTCACACCTTCAACTCCTACTTTTGATTCTATCATTGCTATTAAAACACTAGTCGATGAAAAGGAGGAACAAAAAGGTGAGGTTGACAAAGAGAGTCGCACAACAACTTTTATTTGTGATGCCTCTCACTCTAGTAGTGATTTTTATGATGCTAAAATTGTTGATAATTGTTCTGCAGAGGTCTTGTGCCTAGACACTCATATGGAGAGCATTAATGAACTAGAGATAGAACCTTGCTATACTAACATGCAGGGTCCTGAACTCCCTGCTATGAAGGAAGAATACTATGAAGTGTTCCCCTACACAGGTAACCAAGGTAAAGATTTAAGAATTTTATATGAATCTCAAATCCTCTCATTGCATCTATACACGGAGGCATGTTCACCAAGCTTGGTGCATAAATACTCGCTTGAAAGCGAGAACTTGTTCATCTACGTGATGCCGATGCACCGTAAGCGGGTACGGCTCCGACCGAACTCTACTTCAAGATGCTCCAAGCTGGTATGTATAACCTCACCTCGAGTCTATATCCCTTGGGATCCAGGTGGGTAATGTATGGAGCATCCTAGCCTGGATTTATGGCTTTAAAGAGAGTGCTTCCTAGGAGGCAACCCGGAAGTCATTAGGCGTCTTTCTTAGTTTTGTGTCTTGAGTCTAGTTGCATTCATGTTGCATTGGCACTTTTGTTCTTCGCATGTCTTGCTATTAGAGTAATCTTGTGGTATTTTTCAAAAGGTAGAATTTATTGTCACTATATTATGTGTTGCAAAAACTCGGTAAAAAGGAAGAGAAAATCAGTTTTAGGTGAATCCTTCAATTATATGTATTTGTTGGTCAAAAATTAAAGTTGTTATTTTTTGTCAAAACATAGTGTTTTGCTAAGTTTCAGGTTAAGAAAGAATTCTCGAAGAAACAATTTTTTTGATGTGTACAGAAGGTTTAACGACCAACTATACGGCGGGAATAGACATTCCGGCTGTATAGTTCCGGTCTTATAGATATTTTTTCGATCAACAAATTTCCTTTCATAAGTACTGACGGTTTAACGAGCAACTATATGGCAGCAATAAAAATTCTGGCCGTATAGTTCCGGTCATATAGATATCGATGCTTTCATACAATTTCTTTTCCAAGTATAGAGGGTTTGAAAACCAACTATACGACGGGAACAAATTGTTCCGGCCGTATAGTTCTAGCCGTATAGCTGTGCCGCCAAGTGAAAACCCTAAAATTTTGACAGAAGGCCAACTATACGGTGGGAACACATTGTTCTAGCTGTATAGTTCCGCCCGTATAGTTGGGAAAACCCCTCAAACGCCAACTAGAAGGTAACCATTGCTCAAAATTTCATTCTTTCTTCTTCCTTCTTCTTCTAAAAACCTCGAAGCACCACCTGGGAGCTTCTCGCATGTTTTAGAGAAGCTGAGTGTATGTAAACAATAAAGTTCTATCTTAGAAATCCCTTAAGTTGTAATTGTCTTTAGTCATTCGTGTTTTCTTTCATTAGTTGGGTGAACGGACTTCGTTTGTACACCAAACCGTTGTATTTTATTTTGTGTGTTATTTTCGCAGGGACTTGAACCTTGTGTGACCACATGTATGGCAGTGCCAACCGTGCAAACACTCGCATGAGCCACTTGGTTGCTTCAATTCAGCATTTCAACAATTAGTGTCTGGTAAAACCTTCCAACTCAAACCTCTTTTAAATAAAAACATAGGGGCTGCACACTCGTGTTTCATATTTTGTCTCACTTACACTGCATCACAATCTAGGAGAAGCACATTTCTTGAATTAGTTTGTTGACTTAAGCGTGGTGCTTAGGTTGATTAACCGACTCCGTGGGACTTGTATTTTTATCACTTGTGAGCTAAACCCGTGTCTTCAAAAACACAAAAATATTTTGTTGTTCTTCTAGTCTTGTTCCTACCAGATTTTTAAGGAAGGCATACACTGGATCATGAAGCATTCATTGAAGCAAAGGTTCTTTGTCCATCAAAGTAGAGGTTAAAAGCACCTCAACAGTAAAGTGTGTCACCCATTGCTTTAACTTAAGCTTGGGGAGGTAACCACTTCTTATACTCTCTTTTGATAACTGTATTTTCTCTTTTGTTTTCATGATCTTCTCAAGTTTAGCTTGGAGAGGTTATTTTGCATGCGTAGAGTCTTGTGCAAAGTTCTTTATCTTAAAAAGTTTTTATGCTATTTTGTATCCCTCTGTTTTTGAATGCTTTTTTAGGTGAGTTTTTGTTCATATTTATATAAGGGATATACTTGATCATGTTAGGCACCATCGGAGACAAGCCATAACTTTGATGCACCTTGTTCAACTTTTATCTAGCTTGTGAAAAATATTGTGATCCTCTAAATATATATTTCCATGTTCTCTACATTTTGAAAAGAAAAAATATAATAAAGAAGTTCTTCGAAACTTGCTAGTTGTCAATATTCAGAATTGTCTTAAGTGAACGGTTATGGAGTAGCACGACCCCATAGTGTTGGAAATGATGGTCTTAATAGATGCTTACTGAGTAAGTTGTCAAATAAGAAATGATGTTTCGAAGTTTCAAGATTACATATGCCAAAATTTTGTCTTGGAAATCAAAGTGAGATATTGCTTTATGCGTGTCTTACGCCACTGTTGCACAACATGGGATTCTAACAACTCCGCTGGACTTCGGACAATCTAAAAAATAGGAAACTCTTGGAGTTTGGCTATGAGATGCCCAACATATGTAGCAAAAATGCTATATTTGGGTATGCATTGGTATTCTCATGGGCCCGCGTTAAAAGCAAAAGTTGGAATACTCCTCTGACCGTTATGAGAAATCATTATACCGAAAAGGGAAACCTTGGTAATGGTCACGAGTGTCCTTCCTAGCCTACACAATCTCGACTGAACATATACCACTTTTTTGGTATGGTCTCGTTACTAAGAAATATATTTTCTATGAGCTCAACAATCGAAGTTTGCACTTGAGAGACTTTAATAGATGGCATGTGTGGACAACATTGGAAAACTCTATTTCTATTTATGATTAACAACTAACCGTGTTCAGCTTTGCCTTATACAAATAAAAATACAAAAATACAATAAAACACGTATAGAAGGATCACAAGTTTACTTGCAAGCTAGATTTAAATTTGACATGGGGCATATAAGTTTTTGACTAATCTCTAGTGGTTTGGAATAATAATTGATCTTACATTGCCTTATATGATTATGTGCTCTCTTGCGAGCTTGCAGGAAAAACAAGGATACAGTGCATTGATTTCCAATGATAATTAAGATCACATCCATTAAGTTATCGATCCCTTTTGCTCAAGGACGAGGAAGATCTGTCTTGGGGAAGTTGATGGCTGTCATAAAACAACAATTTTTAGCAATATAAATTGTGTCATTTACCTATCATACCATGCTCCATCTAACTATTGCTATGCCTAATATGCAAGATTACTTGTTTTTATTAAATTCAATATGAGCTTTGGACATTTAGTAGTTTATGTAGAATTTTATCCCTCTTCCTTGTCTTTAACATGTGTGTTGGTGTTAATTATGATTATGGATAAAACAAAGGCAAAAGGAACAAAGGGAGCATAGTATGGAGGAGTTGCAGGGACCAGACTTAGCCATTTGAGGTGTTGGAAAAGTGAAATTTTCAAACTTCTCAAAATAAATATCCGAGACCAAATGATTGTAGCCCTTGACGATACGAACTCAACAAGCCTAAGAACACCCAAAACGGAGTTCGTATGAAGAAATGACGACCAAAATACTAAAGGGTACAAACGGTTTAACGAGCAACTATACGACCGGAGCAATAATTCCGGCTGTATAGTTGCGCCCGTATAGCTGTAAAAAGGGTCCGAAACGATGGGATTTCGTCCATAAAAGCTCCAGAACCTTCCCTAAGTCATATGACGGTATTGGGGGAACCCTAGGGCACCCCTAAGTCCTATATAAAGGAGAGAGGACCCAAGGAAGCTGCAATACACCATATACATCCCATCTACCGCCTCCACGACAGCACCCTGCCGCTATGAGATCTAGGCACATGGCTTAATAGGATTGATAGGATACCCATATCAATAAGTTGCAACTTATTTTCCGGAAGCTCATTCGAAAAGAACTCTAAGGTTAAGCGTGCTTGGCCTAGAGCAATTCTAGGATGGGTGACCAACCGGGAAGTGGGTAACCGGGTGCGCACGAGTGAGGACAAAGTGCGCAGAAAAGACTAGTGTTGGTCTGTGGGGCCAGTCTAGATATCCTATTAAGCTGCCAGGAGTGACACCCCCCGGGCCCAGGAGTGGATGGGGTGTTACAAGTGGTATCGGAGCTGACCCTTGCGATTACACGGGTGTGTGCGGGTCAGTGGCGGGACATGTGGAGCATGGCACGTGTGGCCCGGAGTGGACACGACATGGCACATGTGCCAGCACTGGACGCATAGACGCATGCCAAGAGGGAACGTTCCTAGGGTGTGCTTGATCGATGAGGGCATCGATCTTCTAAAGGGTGGGTGTATGTGAGATCTAGGCATAGGGCTTAATAGGATTGATAGGATACCCATATCAATAAGTTGCAACTTCTTTTATGGAAGCTCATTCGAAAAGAACTCTAAGGTTAAGCGTGCTTGGCCTAGAGCAATTCTAGGATGGGTGACCAACCGGGAAGTGGGTAACCGGGTGCGCACGAGTGAGGACAAAGTGCGCAGAAAAGACTAGTGTTGGTCTGTGGGGCCAGTCTAGATATCCTATTAAGCTGCCAGGAGTGACACCCCCCGGACCCAGGAGTGGATGGGGTGTTACAGCCGCCGTGCCGCCTCCATAGCCTCTACAACTCCACTAAGATCCAGATCTCCATCAACACCATCAAGCCATCTAAGCAAGAAGAGGAGGAGAAGGAGGAAGCCGCCATCACCACGCCGACGCCACCATCACCACGCCGTCATCACCATCTCCATCGCCGCTACTCCTTCATCCTTCCCCATCATGATCTCCGTGATGGGTTGTAACACGGCTTGAACCCCTTTTATTAATGTTATGATTGTGGTGTGTTCTTGTTAATTAATATGTTTGTGCTTTCTCTTTACATTCACTACAAGAAAAGTTGGCTTTTACAACGAACGATTTTTGTGGTTGAAGGCCCATTTTTCGTGGCTCAAAAGTCTTCTACGATGGATGCCCATCGTGGTAAAATCCCCGTCACAAAAGAATCTACCACGGTTTTTTTCTTACCGTGGCAGATCACACCCTTCAGCCACGAAAACTTATTTCGTTGTAGATCCGTTCGCCAGCCGCTTTGACTGCTGACATCATACAAAATGTCACGTGGAAAACACCGTTAACGCCTAGTTACCGCCGTTAACGGCCACAGAAACCGTGGTAGAAGCCAGGCCCAGCCAAGGCCTGCTAATAATTAAGTGGACCGGCCCATCACCAGAGCCGAATAAGATTATGGACCATTATTGTTTCGTCCGGCACTGTTTGAAATGGGCCCAAAAGATGTGATAAGCAGCGAGCCGCGATTGTTAGGCCCGTTACTGTTTCGGCCTACAGAAGGCCACACTATTTGAATATTGTGTGGCCCATTAATAGCCTGCGTTAAGTAGGCCCGATACTGTTAAGGCCCACTATCAGCACATCACTATTTGCACAGCTCATCCTGGGCCGCCTAAGAACGACCCACTTTTGAGAAGGTCCGATACTGTTCTGCCCTTTTACTATTCTGGCTCATTACTGTTTAGGTCGTCTACTTTTCATGTCCATTACGGTTGTGGTCCTTTACTGTTCTGGCCCGTTACTGTGCTAGTTGCCTCTGTTCTGGCCTGCTACTGTTCAGACATGTTATTGTTCTGGCCTATTACTTTTCTGGTCCATTACTGTTCTGGCCTGTTACTATGCTGGGTTGCCATTGTTCTGGTTTGCTGGTGTTTTGGCCTATTTCTGTTTTAGCCTGTTACTGTTTCGCATGTACTGTTTTAGACTGTTAATGTTTTGGCCTATTATTGTTTTGGCCTATTACTGTTCTATCCAATTACCGTTACTGTTTCGGTCGTTCTGAAGCCCATGTAAATATCATAAAAGGAGTATAATTAGTGATCATCTTTTACTGTTCATGGAAGGTGCAATACAAGAAGGGCAAATAACAAAACCCTATACAGTTACTTGATCGACCTGGCTAGCGTAGTTATGGTACCGCCATGCGTGGACGGCGTCAACTAAAATGCCTAAATGGCCTATGCGAGTTATCTAGATATTACATCAGCTGCAAACTTCTTAAAAATATTACATAATATGAACAAAAGGGAAAGAAAATTCAGCATTTCAGTTGTAAGTTGATAGCAGAGTCCTCAATTTGCTTTCTCAATCCATAAACTGCATCTCCCTTTGAGTGTGACAGCTACATTGGAAAACCACCTTGAGACATGATCCTGCAGTCCCCTCTTTGGTGGCGATAGCAATAATTGCAGTCTGAAACTAAGTAATAACAAGTTAATACAACAAATAAGACAAACTACTCATAGCTAAGAATGAACCAGATAGGAATTATAATTGCATAATATGAACTTGTAGAGCAGGAATGCAAACCATGAATGAACTATATAGTAGAGGATAGTTATGTTGTTGCCTAGGACGAACCAGAAACAGATATGAGATATAATGGTGTGGCTTGTGAACCTATAGAACAGGACAAACAAACATTAGACAAGTATGCCAACAATGAAATGAGCAATCAAACAAAGTGTTTGTTAGAATTTTAGTATAAACTAGCCAGGTCATTTCAGCAAATATATATGGAAGAAGTGGTATCTCCTGGAATGCAAGTGACGTTGGGTGACTCAAAATTTGCGGTGAGATACACAATGGCATGCAGTTACTGTCGTAGCTAAGAATGAACCACATAGAAATTATAACCGCAGCATACCAGAACTTGTCGAGCAGGAATGGAAAACACGAATGAACTATGTATTAAAGGATAATTATGTCGTTGATTAGGATGAACCAGCACCAGATACAGAAAATATATAATGGCATCACTGGTGGATCTATAGGATGTGCAAACCAACATGTTCAATGTTTCCTTTTTGAGCTTTACGCAAAGAAAAAGAAAATAGTCAGTGTTACAGCTTTTGAAAAACCAGATGGCAATAACAAAATTATAATCGAACTAGTACGAACAGTTTGAACGGGTACTACAGGATAGCAGAACGATGCCAAAGAGGAAATAATAGCAGGAACTTAGCTCATGAATAACCAGATAGAGTCAGTAACTGTGGAGCAGGAATCCACACTAAGCACTAACATTACATTTTGCAAGAACTACACAATAGTAGGCAATTATTGGTGTATAGAGTAGCTAAGATAAGAACATGTGCATGACAAAATATAATAGACATGTGCATGACTTGAAATTTATAGAGCAGCGAATGCAAACCAACATGACGAGTGACTTGTATGTACTATCACGATTACAAAAATGCAGTTCACTATGACAGGCTTGAACCTTCTATACCGCTGACAAGACAAAAATGGGTTGGAGATTTGGTTACCTTGGTCGGAGAGGCGTCTAAGCATTGTCGGTACCGTGCGAGTGACGTCTAGGTCAGTGAGGGTGCTGCAGTTGCGGTGCCTGTTGGCATCAGGGAAGTAGATCTTGGGCGGTCGATGCCGGTCCAGTCAACGGTGACGACTGTGTAGCTGGTCTTGAGAAGTGGACATGGAACTTGTTGAACTAGATCCCGTCTGGTGGACAATGGTGAAGCTTCTCCTGTATGGTTGTGTAGCTTTCGGCGACGGGGAAGCAGAGCATGGGCGGTCGGTGATGCCATAGGCGCGGTCAGTGAGACCACAACTCCGGTGGTGTGGCAGAGAGACCCGGTGAACTAGATCCAATGGGGTAGGCATCGATGAAACAGCTCCGACAGCCGTGGAATTGCCGCTGGGCGGTGTGCGCAGTGGTCATGGAGGTGAGGGCGTGGGAGAGAAGCCTGAGATTTTGGGAGGGCCAGCTGGAAAAACTGCACGAATCGAGACTATGGAGGTGAACAGAAAAATAATTATGATCGTGCCCCCAAGGTACCAACTTTAGCGTGCCCATGGGGCGCCTGAACAATGCGTAGAATGGGAATTTTAAAGTCAAAAGATTTTAAAACGGAGGGGCGCGAAATGCTTCAAAGTCGGTGTGTTATTTTGCCGCTCGACAGAGATTTTGAATTTGGCTACCGGCCAAATAATAATAATATAAAAGTGGTACTACCCGGTGGGAGATTTCGCCTCAAAGTTTTTGAAACAGTGGGACGCGAAATGCTTCAAAGTTGGTGTTTGATTTTGCCGCTCGACACAGATTTTGAATTTGGCTACCGACCAAATAATAATTAATAGAAAAGTGGTAATCCCTAGTGGGAGATTTGGCCTCAAAGTTTTTTAAACAGTGGGGGTGGGAAATGCTTGAAAGTTGGTTTTTGATTTTTTCGCTCGACATAGATTTTTAATTTGGCTAGCGGCCAAATAATAATTAATAGAAAAGTGGTACTCCCCGGTGGGAGATTTGGCCTCAAAGTTTTAGAAACGGTGGGGCGGGAAATGCTTCAAAGTTAGTGTTTGATTTTGCCGCTCGACAGAGATTTTGAATTTGACTACCAACCAAATAATAATTAATAGAAAGGTGATACTCCCTAGTGGGAGATTCGGCCTCAAAGTTTTTGAAACTATGGGGCGGGAAATGCTTCAAAGTAGGTGTTTGATTTTGCCGCTCGACAGAGATTTTGAATTTGGCTACCAGCCAAATAATAATAATAGAAAAATGGTACTCCCCGGTGGGATATTTGGCCTTAAAGTTTTTGAAACAGTGGGGCGGGAAATGCTTCAAAGTTGTTTTTGATTTTGCTGCTCGACATAGATTTTGAATTTGACTACCAACCAAATAATAATTAATGGAAAAGTGGTACTCCCCGGTGGGAGATTTGGCCTCAAATTTTTTGAAACAGTGGGGCGGGAAATGCTTCAAAGTCGGTGTTTGATTTTTCCGCTCGACAGACATTTTGAATTTGGCTACCGGCCAAATAATAATAGAAAAATGGTACTCCCCGGTGGGAGATTTGGCCTCAAAGTTTTGAAACGGTGGGGCGGGAAATGCTTCAAAATCATTTTTTGACTTTGCCACTCGACAGAGATTTTGAATTTGACTACCATCCAAATAATAATTAATAGAAAAGTGGTACTCCCCAGTGGGGGATTTGGCATCAAAGTTTTTGAAATGGTGGGGCGGGAAATGCTTTAAAGTTGGTTTTTTATTTTGCCGCTCGATAGAGATTTTGAATTTGGCTACTGGCCAAATAATAATTAATAGAAAAGTGGTACTCCCCGGTGGGATATTTGGCCTCAAAGTTTTTGAAACGGTGGGACGGGAAATGCTTCAAAGTCAGTGTTTGATTTTACCGCTCGACAGAGATTTTGAATTTGGCTACCGGCCAAATAATAATAACAGAAAAATGGTACTCCCCGGTGGGATATTTTGCCACAAAGTTTTTGAAATAGTGGGATGGGAAATGCTTCAAGGTCGGCGTGTGATTTTGCCGCTCGATTGAGATTTTGAATTTGACTACTAGCCAAATAATAATAGAAAAAAGCTAGTAGACCGTACGCTATCTGTCCAGGAATTCAAGTCCTAGAGTCACATCAACTAATCATCCATGAGCATAATAATTGCGCAGACTGATATTTTGAATTTGGCTAGCGTCCAAGCAATATTTGGATAAAAGGTGTACTCCATATTCAGGAATTGAAGGCCGAGAGTCATATTAACTTATCATCCATATTGAAAATTGGATAACTCCGATTCAAACAGGATTGGCTACAGATTTTGCCGCTCGACTGAGATTTTTTAATTTCGTTAATGGTACTCCTTCGGTACGAATTTAAGGCTGATTCACATCAACTGATCATCAAAACACTAACCATATTGGCAAAGAAATTGGATACATAATCTCCGATTCAAACGGGGTAGGTGGTAAGATTTATCGATGGACTTAGATTTTGAATTTGGCGATTGTCCAAAGAAGAAAAAACCTTTGTGAGGTTCATGAATCCAAGGTTGTGAGAGTGAGGTTGGGGCACGAGATTTTTGTGCATCGAGCATACGGTAAACAGATAAAAGCATGATGCGAAAAAAATACTCCCTCCGTTTTTGTTACATGGCCCCAAACACAACCCGGGCTCTATAGCAGGAACCATTTCACAGGACCATTGTACTCACCTGTCATTGTCAGGGTTCATCTTCAATTTAGAAGAGTCTCTTCATCTATGGGCTCTCGAGAATTCTGCTGATCTCGTAACATCTTCAACTCCGCATCACCTGCTAATGCTTTCTATCTCATATCATTGATTGCTTGTCTATGCACTTCCTGTTCAGCCTGTAGTGCTACAATTTCTTCATGACTTGACAAATACGGCTACTTGGACTTGGACTTGCACTGTGACAACCCAGCATTACGAAGGAACGTGCTTTTACAATGACCTTCACCTTTTAGTACCATTTTAAATGTTTCTAGACATTCTTCTTGGGTTTGTTCGAGACCATCTTTCCCAGGTTTTGCCATCTCCTCATTCAATTTAATCTATAAGGTTATCAGTTTGTAGACATGAGTGAGATAAGAAAAGCTAATACAGAGAAACATGCAGACAACACATTTAACCTGTCTACGAACAAATCTTACAAGTTGGCATGGCTGATTACGCATCATATATATTGTAGTAAAAGTATAGCTATCTGATCATACTGATAAGAATTTTATCACTAGCACGCAATAACAGGATTATGCCAACATGGCATCTATCTGTTTGTTCATCGCCGGGTGCATGATATACACAAGACAACTCTTTGTACAACTGAAAACTGAAACTTACACTCGTTGGAAATAATCTGCTTAAATTAAAAAGAAAACTGAGCAGCAGTTCAGGCAGTGTTGCACATCTAACTATACATATAAATCACTGAGGGTGTGTCATCACAAAATATCAATCGAACAGAAGACTTACAATAACACTCTCAGCGGAGGGATTGAGCCCTTCTTTTTTGCTCGTCTAGCATGCCTGAAATTTTTGCTACAGACTGACCGCACCTTTCTGCAAAGTGGGCGGAACACATTATCAAAATATAAGAAGCACAAAGTCTTTACAATATTAAAAACTAATTATTCTTAATATTGCGCTCAGGTGGCCAACCAATGCACGAGATCCAGTTTGGTTTGTTAAGCGTTGTGCGGCATGATTTCTCTTTTTTTAGCGTTCATCTGCAAAAGGAGACTAGTGATATAGATGTGCAAATAGGAATTTCGAATGTGATATGGTATCAGTCTTCACAAACCATACCATAATCTTTGGATCAAACCAGTGGTCGAGAAGATCTATCCAGTGTTGGTCAGTCATAGTGTGTTCCATAGGAGTCGTTCTTTGAATATACTTGCTTGCCTTACCATCAAAGTATTTACTCTTTAGCCTATGGTGCTACTGGCGCAAAGAATAGGAGAACATGTCCATGAGAACACACTATACATCCTCATTATCCTGATCGAAGTTGAATTTTGTTTGTCGGCAAGAATGCAACATTTGATGTGTTATGTGACTTAGAATAGAACCAATAGCAAGCTTGAATGCATGGGACAGAGCACCATGATTTACATGTAACTTCTATAGTAAAGAATTGTAATGGTCAGGGGTATGTTGGTGGAGCTTGAACGATGCGAAGATGGGCATATCATTCCTGACAAAAACACCTATTTCGGATGCTAGAAAAGCAGATTCTTCTGGATCTTCTAGCCTTCGCTTGCCAGGCATAATAGAATTGGTGCAATATCTAGATTGCATTCCAGAAATTTTAGCTTCAAGCTTTCTTCCTACCGTTGGCCCCCTTTTCTTAAATGTTCGTGTAGCTGCCAATTCAACCGTTACGTCAAGCTTGCACCGTATATATAAGGAAGCAAGCATAAATAATCCTTGGAACACATACCTTGTTTGGCGACTGATCAACAGGTTGGTGCATCGCTAGCTTGTTGGTGTTGTGCTAGCAGTGTTAGGCAAGTAGAGGTCAAAACTGGTTCGACTGTCAATTGTTGCTGGGTATCTTGATTGGCAATTGGTGATTGTGGAATGTGTGGGATGGTATTTGCTACGTCTACTACTGTTGGAACCTGTGATGTGCCACCAAGACGACACTTTTTAGCCGTATGTGAGTTTCCTGATTTTCATTTATTGTATTTCACGGCGTGTTTTTGTGTTCCACTAGTAGCATTAGCAGGACGGCTTGTCGACGCTTCGTGTTTGGTACATGAACGTGTCTTACATGAACCAACTGATTCCTGACACACATAAACAATACTTCAATCTGTTATAGTTCTATATGTAATGAGATGCAGATGGAACAGAAGAATAGTAAGGCAAAATGTGCTCTATATATATGATGCATTGTTGGGTTCGCAGCATAGAAAACAAAAATTTTCCTACGATGGGAACTATACGCCAAGATCTATCTACTAGATACAAGCAACGGGTGGATATACATCCATAGAGAACTTACCCTCAAAGACAACAAAGCTTTGTTAACGAGTTGGAACTCGTGGATGATGTAGTCGTACACTTGCCGATCTCAAGATCGTGATGAAGTCTAGCAGGTCCGGCTCTAGCACGTCCTTCAGATCCAGCTCCAGTAAGTCCAGCACCACCAAGTCCAGCACCGCAAAGCAGCGGTGCATCCGTGATCGCACACACGTCCGGTACCCCGACAACCTCTGTCCCTCGCTCCAGCAAAGCAGCAGAAGCAGCAACTCCTTTCCAGATAAAGCCACCGGGAACATGTATCTCGCTAATCCGAGACCATGGGGGAATAATACTAGAGGGGGAGAGAGATCCTTCACGAGGAGGTGTGAGGAAGAAGGGGTGTGAGGGGGCCTTTTATAGGAGGAGGGGGGTACCCCTCCCCCATGGCCGGCGCCCATGTGAGGGTGACTCCTCACCTCCCCATTTATGTGGTGGTAACCCCTCCACATTAAAATGCCTCTTCACATTCTCTTTTAAAGTCTCCACTTTAATGCATTAAATTTCTCCAAATTTAATTCTCTCTCATTTAATAAAACTCTTTTATTATTTTTATTCAGAATTTTATTAATTACTTTAATTAACAAAAATTCACACAAAACCCCCTGCATCATTTCAATATTACATGCAGAACCAATTTCAGCAATTTCACCCGAAACAGTTTCGGTGTCTATTGAAATAATTCCAGTGCTTTCTTAAATATTTATCTAAAACATATTTGCTCCAAATGGTGTCAGTATCCCTTAAGTGTGTCACCCTACGGTTCGCGAATAATGCAGACATGATCGAGACCCCTCTCAGATCAATACTCAGAAGAGGGACCTGGAGATCCATACTGACTCCTACACATTCAACGATGACTTCTATGATCGTGAGAGCCTTTAACGCTAGTAACTAAATCCCTTTGTCTCGCGATATATTACAGATCCGAGATTCGATCATCGGTATCTCCATACCTAGTTTGATCTCGTTGCTGACATGCACTCTTTTCTCGTTCCCGTGATATAACATTCTAGCGATCACATCACTTGCTTGCAAGCTATCTTAATGTGATATCAACGAGAGGGCCTAGAGTATATCTATCCGTCATCGGGATTGACAAATTCCACTCTTGATCCATGAGCCTCAACATAACACCTTCGTAGCATTGAACCCATCTTTATAGTCACCCTGTTACGGTGTGATGTTTGATGTTATCAAGATACTCTTCCGGTGTTAGCAATTAACATGATCTCATGGTCTAAGGATAAAGATTACTTCGTATGGTGTTATAGCAATATAAACATAATGACTTGATCGTAATGCTATACTTCAGATGAATGTTCATTACATCATTTCACAAATGCTGTAACCTTGTTATTAACAACATCCAATGTCCATGATCAGGAAACCTTGATCATCTTGTTAATCAACAAGCTAGTCTATAAGAGAGGCATAACTAGGAACCCTTTTTGTTTATTAAACACACATGTATGAACGTTTCCGATCAATACAATTATAGCATGCAAAATAAAAATTTATCATAAACATGGAATAAGATAATAACCACTTTATTATTGCCTCTCGGGCATATTCCCTTCAGTCTCCCACTTGCACTAGAGTCAATAATCTAGTTTGAAAAACTTTGCGTATTGAACACATATGGCTTTCTGGTGTTGCATATACGCGATTTCTAGTGGTTAACATAATCTTCGGATCTGACAGTTTCAGATCCGTGTGTATTTGCATGTCTTTGAGTCTCTACGCATCACTTATTCTCAAATGAGATGGCATTATAAATTTGGTCCTTTGGTGAGACCTTTAGTTAGTTCGGCTTAAAATATGTTGATATTATTGTCACACAATATATCTTCATAGTATTAGCCCACTTTGAAGCACACCTAGTTTGATAACAAACTACTTAACACAAATGCCCTCCTTTGCTGCTACGATAGCAGTTATATACTTAGCCTTTTGTTGTAGTATCCGTCAGAATGTCTCAACTTTGGAACTCATCCAAATCCATCATGGAACATCCTTTCCATTACATTGTGCCACCCATAATCTAAATTGAGATAAATTTAAATTTATCTTGTGACAAATATTGTATCAATGTAACACTTTACAATGAACTACCTTTAACTATTTGTCACTTATACATGATATATTCTTAGTTCATCCAAAGCTCATAAGAATATCTTTACTATCGTCCAATGATCATCTTATGAATCATTATGGTATGTGCTCATAACATTTAGAGCATAGGACATTTTGGATATATACATATCATGGTATAATCGATCAAAATCTTCATGTGATTTTACTCACCAAGTGTTGAAACACTTGAATCTTGATACAATTCTTTCCATGTAGCAAGAACCTTTCTTGTTGTTTCCATATTGAACCCTTTCAATATCTCATATATGTATGTCTGGCACAACCATATTACCGCCTTAATCTATCCATATAGATATTGATGCTAAATATTCTGGGTTTTCCCAAGTCTTTCATCGAAATCTTATTTTAATGAAATTCTTAACTTATGTCAATACAAGATACATCATTTCCAATCAACAATATGTCCTCTACATAATGTATTAGAAATATGTCTCAGCGCTCCCACTTAATTTCTTGCAAATGCAAGCATCTTCATCATCTCCGATGAATTTAAACTCTTTTAACAGTTTCATCGTGGTGAAGATTCCAACTCCGCTATGCTTACTTCAACTACTGAAGTTTGCATGCCCTTTTAGCACCCTTTGATTTAACAAAACCCTTCGGACCGTGTCTTGTACACGTCCTAGGTAACCATTCTATTAGAAGAACATTGTTTTGTTTGTTCAACTACCGTACATCAAATTATATGTAGTGGTTGCTACATTAATCCGTCAAGACTAAATATCGCTATGAAAGATCAAATCTTGTCATAGTCAACTCCTTGAACATTGTCGTAAACTTCTTTCTGACATGTTGACTATTTCGTAGATGTTAAACATCCATGTCTTATTTCTTTATAGATCCAAACACGACCGATAGGCTTCACGCCTTTCCGGAGGGTCTTCCAAGTTCAGAAACTTGATTTCTCGTTTATGGATACTATCACAGATTCTATGACTTCTAGTCATTTTATGGAGTCAGGGTCCATCATCGCTTCTTTGCATGTAGTCAGTTCATCATTGTCAAAACAATAAAGACTTGCTTATCAAATCACACTATTTGATTCTTACCGACCCACACGGTTCAATAGAACTCTAATCTCCGAGATCACAACCTTTGTGATCACGGGAGCCATGAGCATTGTGGCCGCCACCGGGACACTTTCCGGCGCTGCGCTACTTAGCACATATAGCTAAGGTTCAACAACCTTATCAAGGCTCTATTGTCCTCCCACTTAACTTTTCACAAAAAATTCGTTCTCAAGAAACTTGACGTTCCAAGTAACAAACTCTTTTGTCCTCGGTGTTATGGAGAAATTCCCAACAAATTCTTTGGGATAACCTACAAAGACGTGCTTATCCGACTTTGGTTGTAAACATTTTACTTATGCATAGCATACCAAAATTTTAAGAAAAGATAATTTGGGTTTTATCCCAAACCATAACTTATATGGTGTCATTTCAATGGATCACGATGGTGCTCTTTTCAGTGTAAAAGCGCAGTCTCTAAAGCTTCAATCCTTAAAACATAATGGCAGTTTTATAAATGGCACCTTTGATCTTACCATGTCAAACATGGTTTGATTTCATATCTCGAATATGCCATACTCCTATGGTTTATCGGGAAACACAAATCATGGAACAATTCCTCAAATCTTAGGTGTTTTGCTAAACATGTAACTCAAATATCTTCCTTTATGATCAAATCATAAACTCTTTATTTTCTTGTTACAATGATTTTTCACTTCATCTTGAAAGTCTTTGAACAATTTTCAAATGTTTCATACTTCTTCCTTATTAAGTAAATATACAGATATATTCACTCAAATTTCTGGAGAAAGCATATGAAGCAAAAAGGATCCATCGCATATGGCTACACATAATGGACTATATACATCAACATGCATAATATCCAATAAGTTAGTCATCCGTTCCTCTTTGGCCTATGAACGGAGTTTCAATAATCTCGAGGAAAGTTTCACCAGCATCAATTGATCAAAATCAAAAGACTCCAAAAATCCATCAACATGGAGTTTCTTCATGTTTTCTTTCCAATATAATTTAAACAGTGATGTCACTTCATAAGTGATCTTTCAATCATTTGTCTTGCGACATTTTAGCAATAGTGTTTATGGATGTGATTTCTCCCACTAAACTTGTAAAAGTTCATCCATCCTTTATGGAGTATGGTAATTATTTGAACAACCATTGTTCTCGTAATACCGAAACAAAATAACAATTATTAAAACAAATCTTGAAGGCTAGGTTTGACAACAACAAAAAACACAATAACACTTTATTTGCTTTCGATGAACATCATCACTTATTCTCTTGCTAGTTACTTAGGCCATTGTAGTTCATGCATTGCGTTGTCCTGTATGACACTTCATACCAACCAATTCGGTATCCAATACCGGTATCCAATACCTCAGAACCACGTTGTTTAACAAGTAAGGAATACAGCCATAACATGTATATCTTCTATATACCTAAGTTGGACATCTCCAACCTTTTCTTTTCTGCCAAATATTTTATAGATTCTCTTTCAACAATTACTTTTCTTTTAAAAGAATCTATCAACATCAATAGTGGTTTCATTCACATGAAACATAGTACAAAGTGTATATAGTCAAATACTAATACCTTTGAACTTGCACTTTGAAGTGGATCACCATCATCAAATGTTTGGTGTTCTTTCAAAAATCCATTCTTTAATAATCTATTAGTGTAGTAAACATTTTACTTACATATTCTATTCGTCCTTATCATGACAACTTTAATGATCAAGCTACTATAGCCTGTAAGGAAGAATCACGAGTATAATGTTAGTTCCCAAAACCTTTTTGGGAGATCCGGATGCTTAGCATCTCCATCCTTCACAAATTCTTGTACAATATGAGAACATGTATTTTGCTAAATTATACTCTATCATAATGCAACCAAAAACATTGTTTCAGATATCACAATATCTTTCACACATGATGGTTTCTGAAACAATTTTCAGCTCCAATATAATCTTGATATTAAAACAACTTTTGAATATCGATAATCATGGAGGCAAACATGATACTTTAGATACTAACATTGGAATTCTTACTCTTGATTTAATACTACTTATTAAACTTCATGGAGTAAATAGAGTTTGCTAAAAGTTTGCAGTAGGACTTATAAAATTTAAATTGACATTCGAAACAATACGATACCAGTTCATAAAGTAAATATCCAGAATTCTATAGTTCAGTTATCTCAATTGAAACTAAGCATAAGGTAGTGAACAGACGCCAATGACTACAACAAATTATGCAAATTCACTTTGATTTAGTTTATGACAAATTGAGTTCAACTAATCCAAATTAGAAATGAACTCCCACTCAAAAACGACATCCCTCGTGCCTTTTTGGTGATTACATGAACCAAATCCACTACACCAAGTCCGATCATCACGTGAGTTGATGTAGCTTCAAAGGCGAGCATCTATATGGACATCATATCAACTATATGACTCATGCTTAACCTTTCGGTCCGTGTTCTGAGGCCATGTCTGTACATGCTAGTCTCGCCAAGTAAGAACCTTAGTATTCGCGTGTGTAAAACTGTCTTGCACCTGTTTCTATGAAAGCGTAGATTCGAGTACACCCGATCATCACGTGATGTCTCGAAACACGATCCACAAAACGGTGCATACTTAAGGAAAAACATATTTTTTATCTTGATATCTAAATGAGGGATCATCTTATAATGCTACTAAAACGCCAAACTAGCAATATAAGATGCAAACATCTAATGTGTAAAGTGGGATGATATGGTCCATGCATTTGATCACCATCATATGCATCGTGGTATGATCTCTATCATTCCTTTGTGTGTAAGGCAAAGGTCTATGGAACTTACACGTTGAGTGTGTTGTAAGAGTATCTATCATACATCTACTTACAACAATACCATATCAAGACACTAGCCCAGCAACGATCTAAACTATACGCCTCTAATTTATCAATTGCAAGTTTTACGTGGCTTAGAGCTTTCGGAGATAGAACCAGTCTTACCTATGAACATGGAACCACAATGAGGATAACCAAGTTATTATTAACTCGTTGTAAATCAGATATTGACTATAGTAGGAGAGACAGACACCCGCCAGCCACTTATGCAAAACTAGTTGCATGTCAGTCATGGAACCGGTCTCATGTGCGATGACATGTAAGGTTGGTCCGGGCCGCTTCATCCCACTATGCCACCAATATCCAAAATACATGAAAGAAGCAATAACATGATCATCATCACCCACATATAAACATATGTGTACTACCCGTGCAAAGCACCTACGCATAGATCAGGCTCTGATACCACTGTTCGGTTCACAGCATAGAAAATAAATTTTTTCCTACGATGGGAACAATACGCCAAGATCTATCTAATAGATAAAAGCAACGGGTGGATATACATCCATAGAGAACTTACCATCGAAGACAACAAAGCTTTGTTAACGAGTTGGAACTCATGGATGATGTAGTCGTACACTTGCCGATCTCAAGATCGTGATGAAGTCCAGCAGGTCCGGCTCTAGCACATCCTTCAGATCCAGCTCCAGCAAGTCCAGCACCACCAAGTCCAGCACCGCAAAGCAGCGGTGCATCCATGATCGTACACACGTCCGGTACCCCGACAACCTCCGTCCCTCGCTCCAGAAAAGCAGCGGAAGCAGCAACTCCTTTCCAGATAAAGCCACTGGGAACATGTATCTCACTAATCCGAGACCATGGGGGAATAATACTAGAGGGGGAGAGATATCCTTCACGAGGAGGTGTGAGGAAGAAGGGGTGTGAGGGGGGCCTTTTATAGGAGGAGGGGGTACCCCTCCCCATGGCTGGCGCCCATGGGAGGGTGACTCCTCACCTCCCCATTTATGTGGTGGTAACCCCTCCACATTAAAATGCCCCTTCACATTCTCTTTAAATGTCTCCACTTTAAATGCATCAAATTTCTCCAAATTTAATGCTCTCTCATTTAATAAAACTCTTTTATTATTTTTATTCAGAATTTTATTAATTACTTTAATTAACAAACATTCACACAAAACCCCCTGCAACATTTCAATATTACATGCATAACCAATTTCAGCAATTTCACCCGAAACAGTTTGGGTGTCTATTGAAATAATTCCAGTGCTTTCTTAAATCTTTATCTGAAACATATTTGCTCCAAATGGTGTCGGTATCCCTTAAGTGTGTCACCCTACGGTTCGCGAATAATGCAGACATGATCGAGACCCCTCTCAGATCAATAATCAGAGGCGGGACTTGGAGATCCATACTGACTCCTACACATTCAACGATGACTTCTGTGATCGTGAGAACCTTTAACGCTAGTAACTAAATCCCTTTGTCTCATGATATATTACATGTCCGAGATTCGATCATCGGTATCTCCATACCTAGTTTGATCTCTTTGCCGACATGCATTCTTTTCTCGTTCACGTGATATAACATTCTAGTGATCACATCACTTGCTTGCAAGCTATCTTAATGTGATATCACCAAGAGGGCCCATAATATATCTATCCATCATCGGGATTGACAAATTCCACTCTTGATCCATGAGCCTCAACATAACACCTTCATAGCACTAAACTCATCTTTATAGTCACCTTGTTACAGTGTGATGTTTGATGTTATCAAGATACTCTTCCGGTGTTAGCAATTAACATGATCTCATGGTCTAAGATAAAGATTACTTTGTATGATGTTGTAGAAATATAAACATAATGACTTGATCGCAATGCTATACTTCGGATGAATGTTCATCACATCATTTCACAAATGTTGTGACCTTGTTATTAACAACATCTAATGTCCATGATCAGGAAACCTTGATCATCTTGTTAATCAACAAGCTAGTCTATAAGAGAGGCATAACTAGGAACCCTTTTTGTTTATTAAACACACATGTATTTATGTTTCCGATCAATACAATTATAGCATGCAAAATAAACATTTATCGTAAACATGGAATAAGATAATAACCACTTTATTATTGCCTCTCGGGCATATTCCCTTCATGCATGAACTAGGCAGAGGGTTGCAAAATATTTGGTGGGATTGAAATACAAAACATGGAAAATGCAACATATATCACAATTAAAAAATAGAGCAAGCACCTTGGGGGTGGACAAGATGGCGGACTAGCAGGGAGGTCCTCGACGGGTCCAACTTCCTGAGTCAGATCTCCCTCGAAATATTGTTCATCAACAGAAACTAATGCTGAATCAGACGCTTGCCGATCATAGTTTTTCTCCCTGCTGGTATCTGGAAGGGTCTTAGGTGAACCAACTGATTCCTGACACACATAAGCGATACATTAATCTATCAATGTCCTATGTAAGATGAGACGCCGATTGAATAGAAGAACAGTAAGGCAAGATATGCTGAACATATATGATGAATGAACTAAGCAGATGGCATTGCACAACATTTGGTGGGAATTGAGGTACGAAACATGGAAGATGAAACAAATATCACAATTAAAAAATAGAGCAAGCACCTTGGGGTGGACAAGCGGGCGGACTAGCAGGGAGGTCCTCGACGGGTCCAACTTCCTAAGTCAGGTCTCTCTCGAAATATTGTTCATCCACAGAAACCAATTCTAAATCAGACCCTTGCCAATCATAGTTTTTCTCCCTGCTAGTACCTAGAAGGGTCTTAGGTGAACCAGCTGTTTCCTAACACACATAAGCAATACATTAATCTATCAAAGTCCTATGTAAAATGAGACACGTATAGAATAGAAGAACAGTAAGGCAAGATATACTGAACATATATGATGCATGAACTAAGCAGATGGCATTGCACAACATTTGGTGGGAATTGAGGTACGAAACATGGAAGATGAAACAAATATCGCAATGACAATATAGAGCAAGCACCTTGGGCAGTGGACAAGCATGCAGATTAGGGAGGGGGTTCTCGACCGGTCCATCTTCCTGAGTAAGTTCTCCCTCGGGGTTTTGTTGATCTTGAGGATAAAATTCTGCATCAGAATCCTGGACTTCATGATTGGTGGTGGTAGCTATGAAAGATCTAACTCTCTACGTGCCGAGCGACCTTGCATATTTGGAATTCTTTCATAATCTATCTTTCCTAATCTTCCGTTCTTCCTCATCAGTCAGCCGCAAATCACCTTACATGCATCAGCAAAAAATATATCTTATGAGATTTAAGAGGGAGGTGTGTGTAGAAGAGCAAGTTAGTACAGTGCTAGCAAGCAGTTGAAAGCACTGAAGGAACAATGCCAGACATATGCTTATATGATGCCTCGACAAGAAATGTCGGAGTACAAGATAAAAAAACTCAGTGCGAGAATGAAGTGAAACAAGCGATGAACTACTTTCCGACATCAAATGTGTAAAGAACATATGAAGTGTATGGCGGCAACCTTTGTGATCGTGATTATGCAATTTCCTTCCCGTGCCTTTGTCGGACTTATGGTGAGCTACGACCTCACCGTTTTCCCTTGAGCGGGTTTGCCTCCCCATCTCTCCGACACCATGGACAAGGTCAAGGAAGCAGATCCGGTGCCGTGGAGTCGGGGAAGTGGATCCAACGAAGCTGCGAAGGCGTTGCTGAGCTAGCTCCGGCACCGTGGACCTCGTGTATAGAGGAGATGATCTGGTGCAGGCCGGTGTCGGGAGCTGGTAAAACGTCTCCAGTCGCTATGGTGGCATGCTGGTGGAGAGGTTGTGAAGGGGAGATGAGACTGAAGGAGCACGGCCGTGGTTATGCAAGGTGATCTTGAGGGATTCACCCCGAAGGGCGCGGGTGGTACTAGTATGTTTGAAACTTTGAATTGTGTGGCACGTAGGAATTTACAAGAGAAACCATTTTGAGGAATGACCTTTGGCGCGTTGTTTCTAGACCGAAGGGCGAGATGAAAATTTTGTACCGTTTGAATTTTGGACGTAGGATCCCATTGTGGTGGGGCACTGCTTGGTGAAAGAGGTGATTTTGGCTTGTGGTTTGCCGCTTAGTTGATTTTTTGTACTCGATCTACTACTGCAATCTAAAAGTTTGACTTTAGGGCCACACAAGTATATAGTGCAAAAATTTATTCACGATAATGGGCACATGGACATGGTCATTATCGAAGTACCTTTCGTGGTAATGTGTTAATTTTCGGCAAAACGTGTGTCTACAGATCTAAACAAAAGTGCAAAATAAGATTTCAAGTTTATCACGGGAAAATGTTGTTTTTCCATTTCCCGAATGGCTAGAACGAGACTGGGATACATTGTCCAGATGGAGCAAGTAGGTACAATATAGTTTCATACAACATGCTAAAGAAAATATCAGGCTGACAACACAAGGAAAGTCATCCTCATTATTCGAAATAACAATATATTCGCATGGCGGCTCTTTCATCACCCTTCGAAAATCATCTGCCTGCAAAGATGCACGGAGAATCTCTACTCGTGCTTTCACATGTTCCAAAACCGTCATGTTGATCTAATTGACATCTGCATCAGCCAAATTGGGAACACGATTTTCAGCGATTAACTTCTGAAGATCAGCGGCAACATCAAGCCATCTTCAATAGTAGAAATCTGTCCTTGGTTCAATTCTCTGATCCGCCGAGTTGTTGTGTCCAAATCCTTTTGGAGAAGCCTAATCTTAGCTTCGGCCATGCACCATAGTTCGGTTTGGTTCGTAGAAATGGTTGTATCACTGGCACGCTGAATATCTGTACTGCGAACCTCCTTGGCAGGGATATGATCATGCACTTGCTTCTGCAAATTGCACTGCAGAAAATCAATCAGTAAATAACACAAGCAAGATGCAACAAATAGCCATGTTTAGGGTACTCGACCAGGCCATGTTTCTGTACCAGTTGTGTCGTGCCGAGCGGGCCTAGATCCGCATGTCCAAAACTCTTCAGGATTGATTGGCAAGACATGTCATGTTTCGGCAGTACATCATCTTCCATGCCTTACAAAAAATATATACTAGTATGACAAGACAGGGCAAGCAAAGGTTGAACTACTCTCAAAAATAAAATGCATAACAACAACATGCATATATGCAAAATGGAGACAAACCATTGTCTGGGGGATTGTTGGGGGCTATCATTGGACTGGCGAGGCATCATACTAGTGCGAGATAACCAATTTAGCTTGACGACTAGCAGTTGCCTTCTTTTCTCTTTGAACCGATCCTGCAGTACTGCAACTAGCATGTATTACTAATAATTGGCAACGATAAGGCACAACAAGGAAGCAATGAACTACATTCAAAAGTAGTAGTGAAGTGCAAGGAAAGTGGGCATAGGAAGTGTGCAACAACCTTCGTCTTGGTTGTACAGAGTTCTAACCATCGCCCCAGTGAGGGGTCCGCGTGGCGTACGCATCTCTCGGTTGCGGTGGTGGGGAAGATGACACTCTGAGTGGGGGAAGCAGATGCGAACAAGAAACAACGGTAGCGTGGATGACGGCATCGCTATGTAGACTCCGGCGACCTGGAAGTTGGCTAAGTAGGGATGTGATAGAGGATGATTTGATATGGATTGTGGAGTCGGCGGGCGAGCGAGCGAGAGGCCCCGTTAGTATGGAGGTAGCTAGCATTTGCCGAGAACTGAGAAGTGATGGAAGGGTGAAATTTTGGGAAAGGTAGAAGGGAGGGTCCCGCCAATAATCCTCTAAAATTTTGAACTAGAAGATCCCGCCAATATCACGTGAAATTTAGTACTGAATCGCGCTTGGCTCACCTCCCAAGTAGTATTAAAAGTAAGGCTCGAAAAGTAGCACACATCGAATGCGATGGGACGGTGGCGTGTGCAGCTTGTGAAGAAAGGTCGGAGTCTAGTAAGGTGGTGGATAGATGAAAAAGAAAATTGGGGTGGTGTTGGATGCTAGCTGTGGACCTCATAAAAATAAGTAAATATTTCAAATTCGTATAAATACATCAAATAATTGATCCAACGGTCAGCATTCAAAGTTATTCGTATGAATGGGGCCCATATACTATAGTGAGCGAAACAGCTGAGTGAACTTGGGTTTCTTAGCTAAATGGTGCGCATATGCATATGCCAACTCATTTGAACTAATTTAGGCAGACAATACTGTAATTTAAGTGGTTTAATTTAGCTACGAACCTTAAAAACTCATAGAACCTAGGAATCACAAGGAAAACATGCATGCCCCGCAATGTCTGGAAACATGGCGTGCTTGTCGCATTCCGAGCCAAATTCTTCTGGTTTTCTTTACTAGTACGAAACATTCCCGTAATCACTTGGAAAAGTGAAAAATGTTCTTTTATAATTGTTTGATACTCCCACGGTCAACATTGTTTACTACGCCAAGACGCACCCATCTACCTAATGTTAGAACCGTATCATAAAGTGTAGCTAGGGTATCGATATATATGGCCATGACCTTATTGGTCCTTCGGACTGAAACCCAAGAATGTTCATACATTGTAGGCTACTAGTAAATTGTGCGTGCCATGCACGTGAGACTCAGATAATAGAGATATGACATATCATCATTTTATAAAATTATAATAGTTAAAGCACAAAAAATTATAAATTTGATCAACATATATAAAGTATGGGTGTATATTTGGTTCTTGTACTTTGTATCATCATGTAAAAGTCAAAGATTATTAGCTACCTAACACTTGAAATTTTTGGTGACAGATCTAGAGAAACGAGGGAGAAGATTCTAGGAGTATGATGGAGAAGTGTGTTTTGAGGTTTGTGCATAGCATTTATTATGCTGAAGACTATCTATAGAATCTTCTAAATGCTGGAATGGAAAAGAAGATCCAACGGTTGGAAATATTGGGATTCACGGGTCTTGATCCAACGGTCAGCATTCAAAGTTATTCGTATCTTACCACTATTAGTAAATAGCACATGCCCTGCACGTGAGACTCAGATAATAGACGCCTGACATATCATCACTATATAAAGTTATCTCTACTACTATAACTGAGTAGTTTTGAATTGGATCCATAGCACCAATACTTGGGCTCTTAGATCCAATGGTTTAGAGCAGCTAGATTTGTGTTTAATAGTACGTATCTAGAGCAAACTCCACCATGTTCTAGAACCATCTTGTCACCACCCCCAAAATTTCATAGCACATTAGGATGTATTCTCAATATGTGTAGATATAGTTATTAATAGACTTAATGAGAATGCATTTTTTTCTCTAGAACATGGTTAATAACAACTTAATGTTTGTTAAATCACATTTCATACATTAGAGAAAAAATGCATAAATTAAGTCTATTAATAATTATTATATACACATATTTAGAATACAGCCTACTGTGCTATAAAATTTTGGGGGTGGTGACATGATGGTTCTAGAACATGGTGGAGTTTGCTCTAGGTACTATTCAACATGAATCTAGCTGCTCTGAACCATTAGATCTAACAGCCCAACGGTCAAGATTGGTGCTATGGATCCAATTCAAAACTGCTCCATTATAGTAGTGGAGATCTAAAACATGAAATTTTGGGTAACATGGTCTAGAGAAACGAGGGAGAAGATTCTAAAATGATGGAGAAGTGTATTTTGAGTTTTGTGCATAGAATTCATTTTGATGAAGACTACCAATAGAATCTTCTAGATCGTTCAAAAAAATAAAGAATCTCCTAGATGCTAGAATGGAAAAGAAGATCCAACGGTTGGAAATGTTGGGATTCACGAGTCTTGATCCAACGGTCAATATTCAAAGTTATTTGTACACTATATAGTGGTAAGATAAGATTATAATAGGTAAAGCAAAAAATGTATAAATTTGATCAACATCTATAAAGTATGGGTGTATATATTTGGTTCTTGTACTTTGTATATCATGTAGAAGTCAGCGATTATTAGTATCTAAAACTTTATAATTTTGGTAACATGGTTTACAGAAATGAGGGAGAAGATTCTAGAATGATGGAGAAGTGTGTTTTGAGTTTTGTGCATATTATTCATTGTGATGAAGACTATCAATAGAATCTTCTAGATGCTAGAATAATGTAAAAGAAGATCCAACGACTGAAAATATTGGGATTTGCGAGTCTTGATCCAATGGTCAATATTCAAAGTTGTTCGTATATTGTTTACCAATGGAAAGATATGCACATCTACTTTCTTGTAGTGCTACAAAATATGGGAAATTTACCATAAACTATGATGTGGATATGTCCATGACCTTCCTTGGTTGCTCGGCCCGAAACTTGTTCATCAAAAAACAAGATGATTATTAATCTAATAGATGGCTTGAATTCTGGGGGGAACGGTTTCTGGAAGTAGATCGATGTGCCGTACCAAGGCACACGTGCGTAGTGCCACACCATGGATGAGGAAGAGACAAGCCGGACTATGCACCCGTGGCTACAGAGAAGAGATCGATGGAGGATGGATGGTGAGAGCTAGTGAAGGAGAGAGAAAACACAACTTGTTTTGTGTGCATGTTACTACTAGTAGGTCCATGCATTTTCTAGTACTAGTGGAGTGTACCTCGTGTCAGCATCCCATCATAGCTTTGCTCTGACATCGCACCGCCTTCCGACTCCTCCTCCCGCTGCTCTCGCGCTGCCTCCTTTTTTTTTGGAAGGAGCCGCCTCCCTTTTCGAGTACTACTCGTACGGAAGTAGAGTAAGGTGCTTTGCAGAAAAATATTTCCATTAATTAGAAAATTGGAGTTGTTACTTTTCCTAGTATTTGGAAACTCCCATTGGCAAAGATGTTTACCAACGCCAAGATGCGCACATCTACTTTCTTGTAGTACTACTACAAAATTCCCATAAACATGGATATGTTCGTGACCTTGCTTGGTCGCTCGTCCTGAAACCTATTCATACTTATACATGGTAGGCCATTTTTGTGAAGCGGCATTTTCAAAAGTTGTGAAAACTCATGCTTATTATATTTCATGGCAGGTAATACAAGCAAAATGACGCCATGCATCAGTCCCCCCCTGTTTTTTGCCTATTTCTCTCTTTTTTTTCAAAGCAGGGTCAACTTTGCTGGCATGCAAAGTCTAGAAAGAATTTGAATCTTTGAAAACTCTTGGTCGTGTTCTCGATATATTGGCTGTCTGGTGGCAAATTTCAAAAGTTTTTGTGGAATTTAAAGAAAAATTGGCAGCTCACATGTGGTTCGAAATAATTTGACATAATTTCGATAGACTCCCTCCGATCCATATTAATGTTTATAGATTCGTCTAGATTCAAATGTATGTAGTCATGCTTCTGTGCTAGATACATATACCCGAATCTAGACAAGTCTGAGAACATTAATTTGAATCGGAGATAGTAGTGTAATTTAAGCAGGTTAATTTATCTACGAACCTTGAAAACTCAAAGAACCTAGGAATCGCAAGTAAAACATGGATAGTTCGCTATGTCCGGAAACATGGCGCGCTTGTCACATTCCGAGCCACATTCTTCTGATTTTCTTTACTGCTAGTACAAAACATCCCGTAATCACTTGGAAAAGTGAAAAATGTTTTTTCCCTAATTGTACGAAACTCCCACTTGCAACATTGTTTACTAGGCCAAGACGCACCCATATCTACCCGATGTGACAACCGTATCTAAACGTGTAGCTAGGGTATATCTTATCATACCACTATATACTAGTAAGTTGCATGTGCCCTGCACGTCAGATAATAGACGTCTGACATATCATCACTATATAAAATTTTAATAGGTAAACAGAAAAATATAAATTTGATCAACATATATAAAGTATGGGTGTATATTTGGTTCTTCTACTTAGTATCGTCATGTGTAGAACTCAAATATTATTAGCTACCTAACACTTGAAGTTTTTGGTAGTAACATTAGTCTATAGAAACGAGTGATAAGAATCTAGTATGATGGATAAGTGTGTTTTGAGGTTTGTGCATAGCATTAATTATGCTGAAGAGTATCAATAGAATCTTCTAGATGCTAGAACAGGAAAGAAGATCCAACGACTGGAAATATTGTTCGGATTCGCGAGTCTTGATCCAACGGTCAATATTCAAAGTTATTCGTATTCGTACACTATATAGTAGTAAGATAAGATTGTACGAATAACTTTGAATGCCGACCGTTGGATCTCAAGACTCGTGAATCCCAATATTCCCAACCGTTGGATCTTCTTTTTCCATTATAGCATCTAGAAGATTGTATAATTAGTCTTCAGCATAATGAATGCTATGCATAAACCTCAAAACAGACTTCTCCATCATACTAGAATCTTCCCCCTCGTTTCTCTAGACCATATTACCAAAAAAATTAAGTGTTTTAGGTAGCTAATAATGTTTGGCTTCTACATGATGATACAAAGTACAAGAACCAAATATACATCCATACTTTATATATTTGTTGATCAAATTTATAATTGTTTGTGATTTACCTATTACAATTTTATATAATGATGATATGTCATACGTATATTATTCGAGTCTCACGTGCAGGGCACTCCTCTCGCTGCTCTCGCGCTACCTACCTTTTGGAGTAGCAGTACGGAATGAAGTGGAGTACTTTGCTTTATAGAAAAAATATTTCCACCGCTTAGAAAATTAGAGTTGTTACTTTTCCTAGTATTTGGAAACTCGCATTGGCAAAGCTATTTACCAATGCCAAGATGCACACATATACTTTCTTGTAATACTACCAAATTACCATAAACTATGATGTGGATATGTCCATGACCTTGCTTGGTCGCTCTTCCTCAAACTTGTTCATACTTATACATGGTAGGACATTTTTGTGAAGCGGGTTTCTTCAAAAGTTGTGAAAACTCATGTTTATTATTTTTCATGGTAGCTAATACAAGAAAAAGGACGCCATGCATGAGTCCCCTATTTTTGTTGCCTATTTCTCTCTCTTTTTTCAAAGCAAGGTCAAGTTTGCCGGCATGCAAAGTCTAGAAATAAGTTGAATCTTTGAAAACTCTCGGTCATGTTCTCGATATATTGGCTATCTGGCGGGCAACTTCAATTTTTTTTGTGAAATTTAAAGAGCAATTGGCAGCTCACATGTGGTTCGATATGATTTCACCTAATTTCGATAGACTCCCTTCGATCCATATTAATGTTCATAGATTCATCTAGATTCAAATGTATCTAGTCATGTTTCTGTGCTAGATACATATATCCGAATCTAGACAAATCTAAGAATATTAATTTGAATTGGAGACAGTAGTGTGATTTAATTGGGTTAATTTATCTACGAACCTTTAAAACTCAAAGAACCTAGGAATCGCAAGTAAAACATGGATGGTTCGCTATGTCTGGAAACATGGCGTGCTTCTCGCATTTAGAGCCACATTCTTCTGATTTTCTTTACTGATAGTACAAAACATCCTCATAATCAGTTGGAAAAGAGAAAAATGTTTTTTCCTAATTGTTCGAAACTGCAATAGGAAACATTGTTTACTAGGCCAAGATGCACCCATCTATCCGATGTCAGAACCCTATGTAAAAGTGTAGCTAGGGTATACATTGATAAAGAAGGCCATGAACTTATTGGTCGTTCATGCTGAAAACCAAGAATAATGTTACATCATGGTGGGCTATAATGTGAATCTGTTTTCCCTAAGGTTGTCGAGTCTCATGTTTATCATTTTTCTTGGCAATTAATAATACTAGCAAAAGTACCCCAATCATAATGAAGTCTCATGTTTTTGTTTTACGCTTTATTTTGTTTGAATGTTTTCCATACACGGTCAAATTTATCGGTATGCAAATACTAATCAGTAATGGTATTGCTGAAAACTATTGTTGGCCCATGATATATTGGCTGCCTAGGTACCTTCAAAATAATTTTAGTTATTTTCAAGAGTAATAGTCTATCGTGCTCACATGTATTCAAGTTTGACGGAATTTCGTTTAATCAACTTAGAGTCATGCACTTAAGTGCACGTGGAGCTTTAGCTTGGAAGTTCGAAAAATACATAAACTTGGGAACTGTAAGAAAGAATTGTCCACTTTGTACGAAAATTTGGTGGGGGCATTCTTTCTTATTTTTCTACCAGTAAAAGTACTTGAAAAACTCACACTTGTGGTATTGCCTACTATATCATGTACTATGTATGAACTTTCTTGGGTTTCAAGCCAAATGACCAATGTCATGGACATACTCTGTCTTCATCAAGATAATGACCGTGTGCCCATATTTTGGTATAGCTAGGTCGGTGCATGTTAGCATGCATGGTAAAGAAGTAAAAGTATTTTTTGGAAGTAAGTGCGATCAATATGGCTTACAGTTCATAGCATGTGCCATTATTTACTATAGTACATAAAGTAGTTGGATAAATTACATGTTATATTTTTCAAGCTTAATTTTCTAGCTAATTTCACCCACTCAGACGACTTTCTGTTGATTTGTCGAATTAGGTCTAAATTAATATTCTACAAGTGCGTGAGAGCTAGTTCAATAGTATAAATGAGTGTTAGGTATAACAAAGTGACACGTCACCTATTGTCGGCTTTATACCAGCATGTAGAATACCTAACATTTGAACTATAGAACAACTAGCATTACATGCATCAACCTTATCAAAAATCAAGAAGATTAAATAGGAATAAAGTGAAAAACATTCTATGCCTGCTTGAAAAATCCTAAAACATGGGAATTGTAAGAAAGCATGGTACATTTTTTCTGAAAATTGGGGCAGCGGCATTCTTTATTTATTTTTAGGAACCAGGGTACTGTAGGTCCTGAAGGAGTGATACACTCCAATTAGTGCACTAGGGTTTGTAGTCGTCGCAATGTGGTCTGAGGACCTTTTTGTAATTATTATTATTACTTTTCAGACTTTTTGTATTGGTGTAGATGATTATTAATCCAGTAGATGGCTTGAATTTTGGGGGAAAACGGTTGCTGGAAGTAGATCGGTGTGCCGTACCAAGGCACATGTGCGCAGCGCCACGTTGTGGACGAGGAAGAGACATGCCAGACTGTGCACCCGCGGCTGCAGAGAAGAGATCGAGGGAGGATGGATGGTGAGAGCCAGCGAAGGAGAGAGAAAACACAACTTGTTTTGCGTGCATATTACTACTAGTAGGTCCATATATTTACTAGTACTAGTGGAGTGTACCTCGTGTCAGCATCCCATCATAGCTTTGCTCTGACATCGCACTGTTGTGGATATACTTTCCGGGTATCCTCACTGTGCCTCACTGACCAGGGTGGCCCACTTTGGGTTAGAACTTTGGTTCACGGGCGGCCCAGTCAGGGAGAAGAGACGGAGTCTAGTCCGGCTACGGGAAGGCCCAGAAGACTTACCGACATAGGCCCATAGTGTTACTTGTAATTCAAGATATACTCTGTAACCGACTCTTAGTCGTAGCCGGATAGATCTCTCCTGTAAACCCTAGGCTAGATATCTATATAAGCCGTCCTAAGGAGAGCCTTTAGGGCACCCTCACAATAGTCTACAATCTCAACTCGCACAGGCGAAACCCTTGTAACCCATATTCCGGCTCTACCGTCTTACTTCGTGCAAAGCCAGGGGATTCAAACTTGGGTAAACTTGTGTGCTCACCGTCCCGGAACACCATACGTCTCACACCCCTCTCTTCCACACGCCCCGGGGACCCCCTCATGGCATACTTGTCATCAATCCAACAATAGTTGGGCCCACCATGGGGCAAGTGAGCTTCGGATTTGTGTTCCGAGCGGAATTTGCAAGAATCGGAATCGGAAAGACTATCACCGTCGGTCGCATACTCTACGCCAGTGACGTCCCTCTCATCGTTCTCGACGAGACTTGGATTCTGGCTAGGGAAGCCGTGACCACCTACACCATCATGTCTTTCGGCGAGATCAATGTGTACATCGGATTCGCTAAACCCGCCCCACCCACCCCAGGAGTGATGATAGAGGCAGAAGAAGTTTCTGGGTCCCCTTTGTCCGCGAAGGCGGCAAAGTTCCAGATCCCAGAAAACCCTAATCCCAACCAGCCCGCACCCGTTGTGGAGACAGTGGAGAAGGCCGAACCTGAAGTAGATCTTGCGGTGCAAGTCGAATCTGGAGTGGATCTCCCTAGCGAGGCCGAATCCCAAATTGATCCACCCGCCGAGGTCGAAGTCCAGGAGGAGCACAACAACAACCTTGGTTCCGGATCTACCAACGCCGGAACAGACCAACCTTTCCTGAGGCATACGTTGAGGCGCATGATGCTGCAAGGCGCAAACGTGGATGAGGTTCTCAACACCATCAAGATCTTCGAGGAAGGCTATGAGGAGAGCCGCAACTACCTCAAGACCCACACATCGCACTTCGTCGGATATGTTGGATCCGGATCCGGCTCTGCAGATGCTGGAGACAATGCTGACTCAGTGCTGGAGGCGATTGGAACAAACACCGACTTACCCGCATCCTCGGATGACTCGATGACGTCGGCGGATTTCCAAAAGTTTTCCGTGGAATATGAAGAGGAGTACAACTCCAAAGCTGTAGAAGAAGGAGAAGCCATGGATGAAGGATCCAGAGAAAACTCTCCCAAAGCGCATGATGACATGGATATCAGAGATAATCCTGAGGTCCAGATGTCCGAAAGTACCGATCAGAGCTTGACTCCGGGAAACGGACCCAAAGCCGTCTTTGCGACCGACGCTGCCAAGAAGGCAAAGAAGAGGAACAAGAAGAACAAGACCCCGGCAAAAGAACTTCCAGCAGAGGAGGTGATTGCCGAGGAACACGAGGAAGACTCAGATGGAGGACTTATCCTAGACGAGCCCAAAGAAGAGTCGGTGGATGGACACGTGGTCACCGCAGGTGCCCGTAAACTCATCGACCCTACATTAACCACACCTATCCATACTGCGGCAGAACTTACTGCGACAAAATTGGACGAAAGGGCCCAAGCCCTAGAAGCGCGTCGCCAAGTACTCCTGGATAAAACCAAGAACATCGAGGAAGAGAAGAAGCGCACGGATAAGTCGGAGAAGCTCATCTCTCTACAACATCAGAAGAACCGGAAACGACACACACGTGACAATCAATTTCCGGAAGTATGCAAAGTTCTCTTTGAGGGAGATCCGGGGATGCCTCGTCTTGACATCAACGGAGATCTGGTGTATCCAACACTAGTGCAAAACACCACTGCAGCCTGAGATATCCTGGCAAACAACCTAGGCCCAGAACAGGTTCGATTGGGCATTAAGCTACTCACCAAGGGTCTGGAGCAACAGAAGGTCACGAAATCCGGAAGCGGAAAACTGGTCTCCCAACCGACCAATGTTGCATGGATCTGGCCTGGAACGACATAAGACCCCAATGGGTTCCGGAACAACATCACCGTTCTGACCATCAGAAATACAATCACTCAAGAACCGGATCTTCAAGACAACACCACAGAGCTGCACGTGACTAGCGCAACGTTGCTCTAGCCGTCGAGCAAGAGGCAATTGCTGCACTATATCCGAGAAATCCTCCCAGGTGAGAATCAAACAATCGCAGGGAAGAAGACAACGAGAAGCGTCGGGAGGAGGACCGACAAAGAATGCCACCTCCTAGACACACAAGTCATCCGACTGATTCCCACAATGCTTGGAATGACGGACGAAGGAACGATGGACACCGTGCCGAGTCAAGCAGGCAGGAGGCTCATCATAATGAAGACCCTCCCCAGAACCGGAATAATGATGCTCCGGACGGAGACCGGGGATCAGCCGGAATCAATCCAACTGCTCCACCCTCTCCACCAAGTAGCCGTCACAACGGCTCTCAAGGAGGCCAAGGAGGGAGTCATGGCAGAGGAGGTGGTGGTAGAAGCTGAAGTCCGTCTCCAAGGCACCGTAGCCACAACCGTTAATCAAGACCGCGATCTCTGTCCCCAAGTGACGCGAGACACCGGATTAACTCCAACATAGAGGCGCGGCGCTACAAAAATGATGATATATACGTGGGCTCAAAATGCTTTGGACCACATATAAGAGCGATAAGATTCCCGGGACGATTTGCTATCTCAAGACATATCTAGCCCTACGACGGTGTAGCTCGGCCAGATACTTGGCTCCAAGATTTCTTCCAAGCTTGCCGCATCGCCAAAGGCGGAAACAGCCTGGTCGCGGCCCGATATCTCCCACTTATGTTGCGGAAGACGGCACGGTCATGGCTCAATGAACTTCCAGAGAACACCATCCACAACTGGTATGACATGCAAAACATGTTCTTTCGGAATTTCGAAGGCACATATCGGAGGCCCTATACGGTAGGAGACCTACAGCGTTGCACCTAGAAAGCTGGAGAAACTTGCCGAAATTATCTTGGACGATGGATCGACACTAAGAACTCCTATGAGGGAGTAAACGATCAAACTGCGATTGAAGCTTTCATTGCAGGACTCCCAATTGGTTTACTACGTCATCGCTTGAAGTGTGACAAGGTCACTGATTTTGGAGAGATGATAGAAACATCGAGCAAGTATGCAGATGATGATGATGCAGAGGGATTACTGAACGCCCTAGCTGTGCCACAGTCGGCAAAACAACCAAAGCAGCAAGCTCAGAAGCGCAAGAATACCTCAGAAGAAAAACCCAATGCGGAAAGGGAAGTGGCCACTGCTACTTTCGAGTCTGGAGGACGAGGAGGGTGCGGCGGCGGCCGCGGACATGGTTGTGGGACATCAAGAGTCCAGGGTAGAGGAGACCAGCAACCTGGCAAAACCTACTCCTGGGCCGACATCGCCAATAACCCATGTGTGCATCACTTAGATGCCAATGGGGGCTCATCTCACACAAACACCGAGTGTCGTTTTAATGATGACATCAAGAAATACGATACTACTGGCTATAGGGCTAAGCAGAAGAAGGGAAAGAAGAATCCCGAAAAAGATAAAGAGACCACGGAAGATTCCGACATGGAGGAAGTTGAGCCTTCAAATCCCAAGCCGGAGGGGAAGAATAACTTCCCAACAAAGAAAGACACTTACGTCACCTTCCTCGGATCTCAACCAGCTAAGGTCAAGAAAGCAGTTCTGCATGAGCTCAACGCAACAGTTCCGGCTGTCCCTCAATTCCTGGACTAGTCGGAAGTGGTAATCACCTTTGACCGTGCTGATCATCCGCCTAAGTTGCACAGGCGAGGAAAATACGCCTTAGTAGTCAATCCACTTATTGATGTCTATGGTTTCTCCAAGACACTCATGGACGGCGGCAGCAACATTAACATCCTGTATGTCGAAACGCTACGTCGGATGCAAATCTCGGAGACCCAGCTGAATTACAGCTCTGTGATATTTCATGGAGTTGTCCTAGGAAGACAAGCAAATTCTCTGGGAGAAATCACTTTGGATGTTACTTTTGGAACTCGAAAGAACTATCGGATGGAAGCACTTTCCTTCGAAGTGGTCCCGTTCAAGAGCGTGTACCACGCTATATTCAGACATCCCGCTTACTGGACTTTTATGGCTCGTCCGTGTTACATTTACAATATGATGAAAATTCCAGGTCCCAACGGCGTGATCACCATCAGGGGAGACCCGAAGAAGGCGCGAGAGTGCGAGGATGGAAATGCCGCCTTTGCTGAAGCCGTGCTGAACGCCCAGGAGTACTAGGAAATCAAGAAGAGCATCAATCCGTCCGAGATGCCCGCAACGAAGAAGGATGTGACAAAGCCGAATCCGGAGTTCAAGGCATCAAAAGAGATGAAGAAGACGGCGTTGAAGGATGATGACCCCTCCAAGGTGACCCAGATAAGCGTAGGCCTAGATAGCACATAGGAAAGCGCGCTCGTCAAGTTCCTCCAAGCAAATCAAGATATCTTCGCATGACAACCATCTAACATGACTGGAGTACCTAGGGAACTTGCCGAGCACTCTCTAAATGTACACCGGAACGCTAAACCCATCAAACAGTCCCTACGATGTTTTGGCGATGAAAAGCGTAAGGCAATAGCTAAGGAACTAACCCGACTCGAGTTAGCCGGATTCATAGAAGAGGTCATCCACACTGAGTGGTCGGCTAATCCTATAATGGTCCCTAAAAAGGACACCACTGATTAAGGATGTGTGTTGATTATACTGCCTTGAACAATGCTTGTCCCAAAGATCCGTTCGCTCTGCCTAGGATTGATCAAGTTATCGATTCTACGGCAGGCTCAGAACTCCTATGTTTTCTTGACGCATATTCTGGTTATCACCAAATCCGGATGAAGGAATCTGACAAAGTCAAAACTTCATTCATAACCCCCTTCAGAATCTTCTATTTCGTTACGATGCCCTTTGGTCTCAAGAACGCAGGAGCTACGTACCAACGCACTGTGCAGCGTTGCCTCCACTACCAAATCGGATGCAATCATGCATATGTGGACGACATTGCGGTGATGTCCAAAAAGAAGGAAACCTTAATTTCCGACTTGGAGGAAATGTTCGCCAATCTACAAAAATACAACATAATGCTTAACCCGAAGAAATGCTTCTTTGGAATACCTGCCAGGAAGTTGTTAGGTTTTATCGTGTCTCAAAGAGGCATAGAGGTAAACCGGGACAAGATTAAGGCTATACTCAATATTTCTAGGCCAACTCGCCTGAAGGACATTCAAAGACTAACTGGTTGCATTGCTGCAGTCAGTCGGTTTGTAAGACGGCTTGGTGAAAGAGCCGCACCACTATACAATCTCCTGAAAAAGACCAAAAAGTTTGTTTGGACCGACGAAGCTGAAGCTGCACTACAAGACCTGAAAGCAGTACTCTCATCTACTCCCATCTTTGCAGCACCGGAACCACAGGAACCGATGTTTCTCTATCTCGCTGCGACAAACAGGGTCATCAGTATCGTCATGGTGGGGGAGAGACCAGAGGAAAATCAGGAACACCTGGTGCAGCGTCCGACTTACTATCTCAGCGAGGTCTTAACTGAATCAAAGCAGCGGTATCCGCACTATCAAAAGCTGGCTTATGGTGTGTTCTTAGCATCTCGTAAGTTACAACATTATTTTCAGGAACATCCAATTACCGTGGTGAGCATAGCTCCCATGAAAGACATAATCAACAATAGTGACGCTACATGACGCATCGCCAAATGGGGCATAGAGCTTTCAGCTTTCGACATTGAGTACAAACCTCGCACAACAATCAAATCCCAAATCCTCGCTGACTTTGTCGCTGATTGGACAGAGACAACAGAGAATATGACCCTGCCAGAGTCGGAGTACTGGACCTTACATTTTACGGGTCTAAGGTGCTCAAGGGCTCAGGGGCTAGCGTGGTACTCAAATCACCCCAAGGAGAAAAACTTTTCTATGTATTACAAATCCACTTCACGGCGACGAATAACATTGCCGAGTATGAAGCACTACTACATGGAATCTGGATTGCTAAGGATATCGGCATCTGACGTTTAATGTGTTATGGAGATTCAGATCTTGTTTCCAAACAAGTATCTGATATTTGTAATGCAAACAAACACATGGCAGCATATAGGGCTGTTGTGGACGAACTATTTAAATCGTTTGAAGGGTTTGAAGTTCAACACATCCCTCGAACAGAGAATGAGGAAGCAAATGCACTATCTCGAATAAGCCCTGCATGGAAAAAGGTCCTGAATGGCGCTTTTTTGGAGCACCTCAAAGTTCCCTCTATAAAGGGAGTGGACGAGGAATATCCGACCAAATCCGACTCACCTTTAGTAGCAGTTCTGGCTGTGATTTCCAGCTGGACTCAACCCTACCTTGATTACTTGGTATTCGGAAAATTACCCAAAGACGAAGTTCTGAGCCGACAGATTGTCCGACGAGCAAAAGACTACACTATAATTAGTGGTGAGCTCTATAAGCGGAGTGCCTTTGGGGTCTTTCAGTGCCGTGTATCTCTAGAAGAAGGAGTGGAAATCTTCTCAGATATCCACGAAGGCGAGTGTGGTCACCACACTGCAGCCAAATCTCTAGTGGAATAAGCTTTCCGACACGGTTTTTTCTGGCTTACAGCCAAGGAAGATGCCGAACGCCTAGTCAAGACATGCAAGGGCTGCCAAAAATACGCCAAACAAGCTCACGTTCCGGCTGATCAACTGCGAACAATACCTATAACATGGCCTTTCGCGGTCTGGGGGCTTGACATGGTAGGACCGTTTAAACGGGCTCCAAGTGGATTTACTCATCTCTTAGTGATGGTGGATAAATTCACAAAATGGATTGAGGCTAAACCCGTCACTAGTTGTGATGGAGCAACAGCTAGAAGATTTGTCAAGGATGTCATAATACGATATGGTTATCCGCATAGCATTATCACGGACAACAGGAGTAATTTCTCCATGGGAGAGCTTGCCGAATTCTGCAACGAACAAAATATCCGGCTTGACATTGCGTTAGCCGCACATCCACAAGCTAATGGACAAGTCAAAAGAGGAAATGGTTTAATCCTACAAGGCCTAAAACCAAGACTCGAAACACCACTACGACGTGCTGTGGGGGCTTGGGCAGAGGAATTACCTTCTGTAATATGCAGCTTACGAATAACTCCGAACAGGTCAACCCGATACACACCTTTCTTCTTGGTCTATGGCGAAGAAGCAGTTCTTCCTAGTGATTTAATTCACACTTCTCCTAGGGTTAACGTGTATATTGAAGAGGATGCCGAAAATTCTAGACAAAATGATCTCGACTTAGTCGAAGAAGTTCGCGTTGTTGCTGAGATGAGATCAACAGCCTATCAGCAGAAGTTACACAAGTATCATAGCTAGAGAGTTAGAAACCGGTCTTTCAATAAGGGCGATTTGGTTCTCCGGCTTGTGCAGAAAAGAGAGCACAAACTTTCCCCAATATGGGAAGGGCCTTTTTTAGTTAGTCGAGTATTGCACAATGGTTCTTACTATCTAACTGATATGCAGCCAGTCAAAGAAATTCTACTACCAAGAAAAGAAAGAGAGCTGGAGGCAGTACATACCCGGAAGAATTAGACAGACAATGGAATATTTCTCAGCTACGTCCCTTTTATTCTTAGTTTATCTTTCTTTGTAATCATATATGTGTACATGTTCAAATGAGAAATAAAGAATTGGTTGCCTTTCTGAGAAGTTTTTTACCATCTTATTTCCGAATGATCATGTCACAGTCAAAAATCCCAGAATACTTGAAAGTACTTTATGCTCATGTTTGTTCTGGTTTAGATTTCCGATTCTAAAATTGCTACCTTCAGGTATAAATCTAAATTTTATAGTCTATACTTTGGTTATTTGTCTGATTGCCGGATGCGGGCATTTTCCGAGTAGTGAATTGTTGGTACTGGAAGCCGACTTTGTTTCCGAGTTTAAAATGGTTTAGCACTTGAGCTCCATTGCTCGGCAAATTTTTCTTGCTAAAGGTTGGCCGGCTCATGAAAGGAACAAGGCGGAAAGCCATATAAATGATAAGTATAGACAAAAAAGCATAAGTGCTTATGTAAACATTTCAGGCATGAAAATTACAAAGCCAAAAGTGCTGAATAGGTAAAATAAAACTTAGCACTAACAAAAGTATCATACTACTGATTTACAACCCGAATTGTTTTCAGAATAATACATTGTTTGTTATAATGCTCTACGATGCAGGGGAAGAAGAAGGAGCTGCCGGCTCACTGGAGACATCAGCTTCGCCTCGATATCTTTCCGAGACGTTCAAATCCGAGATGGTTTGCTCGTCGTCGGAAGCTTCACCTGTTTCTTCGGCGGGCGGAGGCGGCGTCTCTACGCGAGTGAAGAACGGGGTATCGTAGCTGGTCAAGTCAGCTACGTGGCACCCATTGATGTCTACGGACTTCTATTCTTGTAGATAGTTGTTGGGCCTCCAAGTGCAGAGGTTTGTAGAACAGTAGCAAGTTTTCCCTTAAGTGGATCACCCAAGGTTTATCGAACTCAGGGAGGAAGTGTGTCAAAGGTATCCCTCTCAAGCAACCCTGCAGTCAAGATACAAGAAGTCTCTTGTGTCTCCAACACACCCAATACACTTGTCATGTGTATAGGTGCACTAGTTCGGTGAAGAGATAGTGAAATACAAGTGGTATGGATAATTATAAGTGGTAATGGTGCCAGAAAATAGCTTTGATGGTGCGTGGTTCACGGGCAGGAAGAGACTAAAGGCAATCTGAAATAAAGATGGAAGCAAGCAAACATGTAACCGATCTAGTTGCAAACGGTGTTTCAATGCTTAGAAACAAGGCCTAGGGATCATACTTTCACTAGTGAACACTCTCATATAAATATATCATCTTCATGATACTACGCTGAACTACTCTCCGGTTGGACACTCTAATCGATGGTAGGGCTATAACAGCACTCCTCAAAGTCCATCTTTCCCATCTAGAAAACCCCACACTGTCACCTTGAGTACTAGATGAGTACAACAATTACCACAATTTCATAAAGACATCCAACTCCAAATATAACTCATAACAAGTATTTGTAATCTCTAGCCTAAGTGCCACCATAGTGTGCACGCTGTCACTTTCACACACATGGGGAGAGCAGAGATCTATTAAAGCAATTGAGTAGCAAGGTAGATCTAAAGATTACAAGCTCATGATCACAATATGATCACGCATAGAGAGAGAGATGAACACATAGCTACCGGTAGAACCCTTAGCCTCGAGAGAGAACTACTCCCTCCTCATCATGGGAATCAGCAATGGTGATGCAGATGGTGGTGGAGATCGATGGAGATGGCTCCGGGGGCACTTCCCCGTCCCGGTAGGGTGCCGGAACAGAGACTTTCTGTCCCCCGAATCTCCCCTTCAATGGCGGCGGTGCTACAGAACTTTTCGTGGATTTCTGATTGATGCTTTAGGGTTTCTGCCTCGGGAGGCTCTTATAGGCCAGAGGGCAAGGTCGGTGGGCGGCCATGGGGCCCACACCATGCCCTGGCGCGACCTAGGTGGACCGCGCCTAGGGGTGGTGTGGCCACCCTGTGGCCCCCCTCCGGCTCTCCTTCTGGCTCCGTGAATCTTCCAAGAAGATAGTAACTTTGGCTTTTGTCCTGTCCAATTCCGAGAATATTCATTTTCTGACTTCCTGGAACCAAAAACAGTAAAACAAATCGCAATTGTGGCATCTTGTTAATAGGTTAGTCCAAGAAATCATATGAAAAGTACTCCAAAGTTTGGACAAAACATAAGAAAGTAGATAAAACCAAGCATGGAACATCAAAAATTATAGATACATTTGCAATGTATCAACATCCCCAAGCTTAACTCCTTTCGCCCTCCTCGAGTAGGTAAGTGATAAAAAGAAAGAATAATTTTTGAGGTGACATGCACCATCAAAGACTTGATCAAAGTATTTGCAAAACATTTAAAGCTGGGATCATAGTACTTCAATCATAACATGAAAGACAAAGTTCTAGCAATAAGACAAAGAAACTATGATGCAACATAAAAAGGCACAAAGAAAAGATTCATGAATAACAATGCTCTGCAAGACGTTTGTTTGTTTCACATAAAGAAAACATAGCATAATAGCATTCAGCTTGTCTCTCATAGAATAGCAAATATAAATGCATAGGACACCTTCAAAGTTCATAAGAGTGACTAGATACAGTAGTTTAAAACAAGCAATAACAAGTTATGCATCAATCAACTAGTCTTGGGGCAATGCACATAGAACTAAGAATGGCCACTATGCTCTCAAAGTAGGTGCATAAAGGTAGAAGGTGGAGACTCAATATAATGGGTGGAATAAAGGCCTTTTTATATAAGGAAGTAGGGATTCAAGTCTCATAATGAGCTTCCAAAAATTATGGTACTTATAGCTTTCAGCTCTCATTGCCCCTATCATAAGCATCTTTAAGTGATTAAGGTTAAAGTGAACAAACTATGGTGTACATGCTTGACGAAGTATAAGTCAAAAATCTCATGTCCCGTGTATACGAGGGCTGCTCCTCATGCTACTCAAGTTTAGTCACCGGTAAGTTCTTGTCATCGTAAGTATATGTGTATCATAGAGAATCGCCAACGGGGTACCCCTTGGCCGATGATACGGAAGAATCCCCATATCAAAATGACAAGGCAAGCAGACAACGAGCATCTCAGCATTCTTCTTATTTACCATGGGAATATGGTGCTTTTTTCTCTCTTTCCACTTTTCATAATATCTTTTTTTTTCTTTTTCTCTTTTTTTCTCAATATAGGGCTCTTTTTTTATAAGAAGAGTGCTTCATAGACAGCTCATTATGGTTACGCTGTAGATTTCCACCACGTCACCATGGATTAGACCAGCGACCCAGGCGTTTCTCTAACACATATACATAACTCCATGGACTTACAAGCTCCCCTTTCATTTCACACCGACGACATCCATAGACAAAAGAGCATGATATCAACTAGGTACAAAGTACCAGTGCAATGTTGAAACCGTTCCCCATGATAGCATGGTTCTGCTAATTCCCAACAAATAAGTGCAAGCATATACAAAATAGACGACACAATGGTTCAAGTTTATTAAGGGCAAGAAAAGTAAAGTGTGCCATCAAGTTCGTGAGAGCTTTAATCCCTAGTTTTCTCATAACAAGTTTAATTCGGAAGGTAAACAAAAACATGAATATACTTGGAATAGCATAAGCTAGTAGGTAGGTATGGTGTACTCTTTGGAATAACTTGGTTTAGGGAGTTGGATGCATGAGTGGAACTCATACTTGGTTGTGGAGGCTAAAAGACCGAGCGACAAACTAAGAGAGCAATAATGGCCATAATCATGCAGAGCGACAAAACATCATTGATCAAAGCATAAAGTGATACTACAAGTTGAAAACTAAAGGATCATAAAGGCTATGGTGACTTGATATAGTCATAACATGGTGTGAGCATGCGCCAAGTCAACCCAAATAAAGCATCAAAGGAGAATAGCACTATACTATGCTTTAATATGCTAAAACAACGCATGATTCATCCAAGGCACATTAAGCAATCTCAATTGTCTATAACAAGTCATGCTACAACAAAGAATACTAAGCATAAAGCCAAAACAATATCAAACATGGCATGACAAAGCATATGCTACAGTTAAAAAACAAGCTCTTTTTACCACATAAGCATGAACTTTCCTACTCTTTTCCAATCCAAACCAAACTATTTGCAAACCAATGTATGAAATAGGGGGTCCAACCAATTTATTCAGCAAACTAAGCAAACCAAGTAAAACGAAAAACCAAAACTAAAACGAAAAAGAAGACGCTCCAAGAACAACACAACTGTGCATTAAACAATAAAAATGAAGCGTTTGGAAGAAACCTAGGATTTTTATTGATGAAGAAGGGGATGCCTTGGGCATCCCCAAGCTTTGACGCTTGTACTTCTTGGATATTTCTTGGGGTGACACGCGTGGCATCCCCAAGCTTGAGCTTTAGTCCATCCTTCATCTCATTACTCATTCCTTCCATACACCTGAAATTTTTCCTTCATACAAAACTTCACACAATCTTTATTAGCAACATTAGTGCACTCAAGATAATAAGTCTTAAGGTTCAGTTCTAACACCAAATAAACTTCCATTAGAACACTAGCTACTGTAGCACTTCCCTCAAAAAGCTCAGTTCCCCAAAAGAACATAAAAAGGAACCAACAAGAAGCAAATGCAGAAAATGGCAGAAATCTGTCAAAACAGACCAGCAAGTAAAGACGAATTTTTTCGAAGACCTTCTGTTGCTCAAATCAAAAAGTGTTGAACTAACGAAAGTTATATAAAAACCTGGGGCAGAATCACAAAACATTACAACTCAATCCAACATACAGAGCTCTCTCACGAATATTTACGGTGAAGCACAAAAATCTTTTTCGGGACAACAACTTTCCCAATCATTACTTCTCTCTCATTAGAGGTTACTCTTGGCACGAAAAGCAAATAAAAAGGATAAGGAGCGGTTATTACTGAAGTAATAACTTTCAAGACTCAATTAAAACTTTTGGGTTATCTCCCAAAAAGTACTTTTCTTTAACGCCTTTAAGTTAGGCATGATAGTTTGAGAAGATGCTCACATAAGACATATGAATGGAAGTAAAAGAGAGCATCAAGAAGCAAATTCAAAGCACATTTAAGTCTAACCCACTTCCTATGCATAGGAATCTTGTAAAGAAACAAGTCATGAAAGCACAAAGCAAAAAGCATAGGAAAGCAAAACAAGTGCAACTTGAAGACTTTCAACATAAAGAGGGGAAACTTAAATTATTGAGACACATAAAACCATGTTTCCCTATCTCATAATAACTTTCAGTAGCATCATGAATAAAATTAACAATATAACTATCACATAAAACATTCTTATCATGAGCCACATGCATAAAAGAATTAATACTCTCCACATAAACATAGACATTCTTATTAATTGTAGTGGGAGCAAATTCAACAAAATAGTTATCATTATTATTCTCATCACCATAATCATCAAATATAGGAGGCATATTGTAATCATAATTAATTTTCTCCTCAATAGTAGGTGGACTGAAAATATCATATTCATCATTATAATCATCATATATTGGAGGTTTGGTATCATCAAAGTAAATTTTCTCCTCCGTGCTTGGGGGACTAAAAAGATCATGCTCATCAAAACCACCTTCCCCAAGCTTAGACTTTTCCATAGCATTAGCAATAATGGTGCCCAAAGAATTCATACTAACAACATTGCTATTATCATGCAAATAAAGTTCCATAGGTTTTTCAATTTTCTCTTCAAACACTTCATGTCCTAACTCAAGATAAATACTATAAAGCTCTCTAATTTTGTTGTTGTTTTCCATTAAGCCTAACTAGTGAAAACAAGAAACAAAAAGACAAAATTGCAGAATCTAAAGGAAATAACTTCGAGTACTCACACCAGAAAATAGGCGTTTGCCGTGGGAGGTTCTTCTTCTTTAATCCTCCGGTGTGAATACCTTTTACCTTACCTCCCCGGCAACGGCGCCAGAAAATAGCTTCATGTCTACGCACTTCGATTCTTGTAGACAGTTGTTGGGCCTCCAAGTGCAGAGGTTTGTAGAACAGTAGAAAGTTTTCCCTTAAGTGGATCACCCAAGGTTTATCGAACTCAGGGAGGAAGTGGTCAAAGGTATCGCTCTCAAGCAAACCTGCAATCAAGATACAAGAAGTCTCTTGTGTCCCCAACACACCCAATACACTTGTCAGGTGTATAGGTGCACTAGTTCGGCGAACAGATAGTGAAACACAAGTGGGATGGATAATTATAAGTGGTAATGGTGATAGAGAATAGCTTGGTGGCGTGGAAAAGACTAAAGTAAAACTGAAATAAAGCTGGAAGCAAGCAAACATGTAACAGATCTAATAGCAAACGGTGTATCAATGCTTAGAAACAAGGCCTAGGGATCATACTTTCACTAGTGAACACTCTCATATAAATATATCATCTTCATGATACTACGCTGAACTACTCTCCGGTTGGACACTCTAATCGATGGTAGGGCTATAACAGCACTCCTCAAAGTCCATCTTTCCCATCTAGAAAACCCCACACTGTCACCTTGAGTACCAGATGAGTCCAACAAACACCACAATTTCATAAAGACATCCAACTCCAAATATAACTCATAAAAAGTATTTGTAATCTCTAGCCTAAGTGCCACCATGGTGTGCACGCTGTCACTTTCACACACATGGGGAGAGCAGAGATCTATTAAAGCACTTGAGTAGCAAGGTAGATCTATAGATTACAAGCTCATGATCACGCATAGAGAGAGAGAGAGATGAACACATAGCTACCGGTAGAACCCTTATCCTCGAGAGAGAACTACTCCCTCCTCATCATGGGAATCAACAATGGTGATGGATATGGTGGTGGAGATCGATGGAGATGGCTCAGGCACTTCCGTCCGGCGGTCTTGAACAGAGACTTTCTATCCCCCGAATCTCCCCTTTGGTGGCGGCGGCGCTGCGGAACTTTTCGTGGATTTCTGATTGATGCTTTAGGGTTTCTGCCTCGGGAGGCTCTTATAGGCCAGAGGGCAAGGTCGGTGGGCGGCCAGGGGGCCCACACCATGCCCTGGCGCGGCCTAGGTGGACCCGCGCCTAGGGGTGGTGTGGCCACCCTTTGGCCCCCCTTCGGCTCTCCTTCTGGCTCCGTGAATCTTCCAGGAAAATAGTAACTTTCGCTTTTGTCCCGTCCAATTCTGAGAATATTCATTTTCAGACTTCCTGGAACAAAAAACAGCAGAAAATAGGCAACTGGCACTGTGGAATCTTGTTAATAGGTTAGTCCAAGAAATCATATGAAAAGTACTCCAAAGTTTGGACAAAACATAAGAAAGTAGATAAAACCAAGCATGGAACATCAAAAATTATAGATACATTTGCAATGTATCGCCCATATCTGGCACATGAGTCCATAATGGCTTTGATGTCCTGCTCCTGACCATCTTCATCCACTTTACAGTACCCTCTGGTTACTTGCTAGATTTCCATGTTTCCATGGTGGCTCAAAACCATGGTGAGAGCGTTCTGCACTACAGTGCGCGCGTAGGACATGTTCTAGTCCTGGATAAGCTAGGGCATCTCATGGGCTGTGTCTCGCACTTCAAAGCCGGACATGCTATGCATGTCCGGAACCTTGAGAACCTCACCAATATCTTCAATGGATTGGCAGAAGTCATGAAGCAAATCGCCGACTTGTGTAAGCCAGCTAGTGCGAGATTCGGCAGAGGCTGAGTCCAGTAAGTTCAGAGGACCTGCGCATGTAATGCAAAAAGGTTAATAAAATAAATCCGAACTCTAAAGAGTCGGAAGATGCAGAAAAGTCAGAAAGAAGGAAACGTACGAAAGTTGACACTGTCAACTTTGGTCTTTTCCTCCCGAAGACTCTGGAGTTCAGCCCTGAGTGCCTCGGCAATATCCTTCTCTCTGAACAATTCATTGTTGAGATCCGAGATTTTCTTATCCTAGAGCGTAATCTTACGATCATTCTCCTCGGTGGCCATGGAGGAGGATTCAAGAACTTGAGCAATTCTCTTCTCATGATCTGCCTTAAGCTTATTCAACTCTTGGCGGAGGTCCTTGTTTTCCACCTCTAGGGTTCTCAGATTCTCGGCCTCCTCAATCATAGCACAAGATTGTTTTACTAGTGCTTTAGTCAAAGGAACATCAGTTGAACAAAAATTCGACTATGAAATAAAAGGCAAGGTTTGAGTACTGAAATGGTTACCTTCAGCCTCTTCCCTGGATACTTTCAGTTGAGCATTTTCAAGTCGGAGAGCTCTGATTTCTCTCTACGTGTTACAGATATTCTTCAATAATTCCTGGTTATATGAATTAACTTTTTGTAAGTCAGAATACCCAGAGTCAGAAGTCTACTAAAGACTCGGGCTAATATTTTTTACTAATATCAGCACGAGCCTTGGGGGCTACACTAGTTCATTCTTTGGCATCCTAAGAAAGCATAAATCTGGATTGTCTATTGAACTTCATGCTTGGGGGCTAAAGGATATGATATGGAATAAAGCAAAAGTTGGAATTCTGACTTACATGTTGTTCATGAGTGAGTTAGCTCAAACTCATGTTCACTTCTGTAGTAACCTTCTTGGTGAGTGTGAGCGGGATCACTGGTGGTGCTGGATGCTCGCCAATTCTCAGCCTCTCATCACAAAGACAAACTTGTTCAAGAAGTTCAGAGTACTTGACGTCATCTGCTTCTTGTGCTTCTTCTTCGGTAGAGATAGTCCGGATTTCTAGGGATTATCGGGCCAGCCGTTGGATCCCCTCTGCAGATTTCCGAGAAAGGCCAAGTTTGGCAAGACCCGGATTGCTGAGGAGATTGTCAGTAAAGACATCTGCCGAGGGATCATTACCCAAAGAGGGTTCACCCTTATCAAGACCTAAGTCACCCATGGTGACGTCAATTTGCGACCCAAGGATCACTGGCTCTAATGAATGAGCCAGATCTTCTACAACGGTCAGAGATGGAGTAATCTCCGGTGCTACAAAAGACTGAGGGGCAGGAGTCGGAGGAGCGACGGCAGGAGAATCCAAGTTTAGCTTCGACTGACGCAGGGGATTCGAGGCAACTCCCTTCCCTTTGCCTTTGGAGAGTTGTTTAGCTCTGAGAAGGTAATAGAACAAAGAACATTACATCTCAGAAAAGAACTTTGAATAAAGTACAAAGGTGGAATTTGTGAGGAAAGTTACCTCTTCACGACAGGCACCTCCTTTGTGCTGATGGACACTGTCGGAGCTTTATGCTTCCGAGTAAGGTTCTCCGGCAGTGGAACCAATTCTCCATCATCCTGAGAAATGTCAAGAGGATATCCCTTGACTGGAGCAAGCTCCAACTTGGGGAGGTCAGCAAGCTGAAAAGAGACAATATATTTTAGTATTGCTAAAACAATGAAAAGATGAACACATGAATCGAGTTACTGCTGGAAACTTACCGGCACTATAGGATCTTCTACCGTATACATGTCCAAAGATAGCTCCAGGATTTTCCTCTTGATCCGCTCCCTTATCAGCCACTTAATTTGACACACGTAATCTTTATCCGTATAAGGCTTGGAGCAGATTCGGAGTGAGTCCTTCTTGGATACCTTGATGGAGTGCATAAGCCGGTCTCCCTGATGTTGGAGAGGCTGGATCCGGCATGCCACCCAGCAGTGAACTAAGTCAGACCCTTTTAGGCCCTTGTGCTTCATCAAATACTCGATCCGCCTCTTGGCAAGAAGCATATCGTCACTGAGAGCCAGTACATGTGCGTCCTAGGACTCTTGGGGCGTGGCGGCACCATCGACGAAAACCGGCAAAGTAGTAGCTTTGCCGGGAGCGGGAATATCCTTATGATAAAATAAAGTGGACGACCATTGCATGAACGACTCACTTGCCATAATCCAAGGATAGATGCATTCTCTTCTAACATAAAAACTAATTGTACCGATAATATAAGGATTACCGCCAGTGATGGAATTTCCCCGGACATGAAAATATAACCGGAAAAGAGTAAGGCTTGGCCTAATGCCGAGATACCCCTCGCACAAAGATGCATACACGCTCATCTCTAAGAGAGAGTTCGGGGAAGATGATGGAGTTGAACTCCATAGTGATCTATAACCTCAGAAAAGAAATCTGAGGGAGGGAAGCTCAAACCTCTGTCGAGGTGGGTGCCAAAGTGCACTCGCTCGCCGTCGTAGGGGTTGGGGATGGTTTCGCCGAAGCCGCTCCGCCAGTCACCGGCGTGGAGGAGCCCTTCGTCCTCCATGACGTGGAGCTTGGCATCAGACGATGGGATCCAGACCCCGCGGTTGCTCTCCTTCTCCGTCGCTGCTGTCACCGTCGTGCTGGAAGATGATGCTGAAGCCATTTTTCCTCTATGCCGGTGACCTTGGATGGGTGGCGCTGGAGGTTTCTGGGGAGCAGAGGAGCTCTGGGTTCACGGGGAGACGTTGGGGGAGAAGGAAACGATGCAAGTGCTGGTGAAGAAGATGGGGAAAAGGATCTTCACCACTTATATCCCCCGAACGCATCAAGATTCGTGCAAACGCAAAGTGAAGGTGCCACATGTCGTGGAAAGAACTGGGTAACCCCCGCACGATGATTATGCCACCTCGATCTCCATGCACGCATTGAAATGGTGCCTCAGTTCCGCGAAAGGCAGACCCACCAACGGTCGTGCTGACAGGAATGTCTGCCAGTGACGTGACTTGACCATGAGTAGTGTCAGGTTACGTCAGAGACCAAGTTCTGGCTTAGTTTGAATTTTGAGATGGAAACCTAAATAACATATTCATAGGTCCAGATCATTCAAGACTCGGATACTATCCTTTCTTTTTGGAAGTTTCAGGAACCCTTCGCGATTCTGCAAGCCGAAGATCAAGCTAGACGATGATGAAATCCGACTTTGGGTCATGAAGGCTTCTGGGGGCTACTGTTGGGGATATACTTTCTGGGTATCCTCACTGTGCCTCACTGACCAGGGTGGCCCACTTCAGGTTAGAGCTTTGCTTCACAGGCGGCCTAGTCAGGGAGAAGAGACGGAGTCCAGTCCGGCTACGGGAAGGCCCAGAAGACTTACCGACATTGGCCCATAGTGTTACTTGTAATTAAAGATATACTCGGTAACCGACTCTTAGTCGTAGCCGGATAGATCTCTCATGTAAACCCTAGGACGGATATCTATATAAGCCGTCCTAGGGAGAGCCTTTAGGGCACCCTCACAATAGTCTACAATCTCAACTCGCACAGGTGAAACCCTTGTAACCCATATTTCGGCTCTGCCGTATTACTGGATTGCTAGCAGGAGTAGGATCTGTCCAAAGCTGGCGGATTTGAACCTCGGTAAACTTGTGTGCTCACCATCCCAGAACACCGTACGTCTCACACCCCTCTCTTCCACACGCCTCGAGGACGCCCTCATGGCGTACTTGTCATCAATCCGACGACACGCACCGCCTTCCGACTCCTCCTCCCGCTGCTCTCGTGCTGCCTCCTTTTTTTGGAAGGAGCCGCCTCCCTTTTCGAGTAGTACTAGTACGGAAGTGGAGTACTTTGCTTTACAGAAAAAATATTTCCATCGCTTAGAAAATTAGAGTTGTTACTTTTCCTAGTATTTGGAAACTACCATTGGCAAAGCTGCTTACCAATGCCAAGATGCGCACATCTACTTTCTTGTAGTACTACTACAAAATTCCCATAAACATGGATATGTGCGTGACCTTGCTTGGTCGCTCGTCCTGAAACCTATTCACACTTATACATGGTAGGCCATTTTTGTGAAGCGGATTGTTTCAAAAGTTGTGAAAAATCATGTTTATTATTTTTCATGGTAGGTAATACAAGGAAAAGGACACCGTGCATGAGTCCCCCCCTTTTTTTTGCCTATTTCTCTCTCTTTTTTCAAATTAGGGTCAACTTTGTCGGCATGCAAAGTCTAGAAAGAAGTTGAATCTTTGAAAACTCTCGGTCGTGTTCTCGATATATTGGCTGTCTGGTGAGCAACTTTAAAAGATTTTTGTGGAATTTAAAGATCAATTGGAAGCTCACATGTGGTTCAAAATAATTTGACATAATTTCGACAGACTCCCTCTGGTCCATATTAATGTTCATAGATTTGTCTAGATTCAAATGTATGTAGTTATGTTTGTGTGCTAGATAAATATACCCGAATCTAGACAAATATGAGAACATTAATTTGAATCGGAGACAGTAGTTTAATTTAAGTGGATTAATTTATCAACGACCTTGAAAACTCAAGGAACCTAGGAATCACAAGTAAAACATGGATGGTTCGCTATGTCCAAAAACATGGCGCGCTTGTCGCACTCCGAGCCACATTCTTCTGATTTTCTTCACTGCTAGTACAAAACATCCCCGTAATCACTTGGAAAAGTGAAAAATGTTTTTTCCTTAATTGTACGAAACTCCCACGGGCAACATTGTTTACTAGGCAAAGAAGCACCCATATCTACCCTATGTGAGAACCATATCTAAAAGTGTAGCTAGGGTATATCTTATCTTATCACTATATACTAGTAAGTTGCACGTGCCGTGCACGTCAGATAATAGATATCTGACATATCATCAGTATATAAAATTATAATAGGTAAAGTAGAAAAATATAAATTTGATCAACATATATAAAGTATGGGTGTATATTTGGTTCTTCTACTTTGTATCGTCATGTGTAGAACTCAAAGATTATTAGCTGCCACGCTTGAAATATTTGGTAGTAACATTGGTCTAGAGAAACGAGTGATAAGATTCTAGTATGATGGAGAAGTGTGTTTTGAGGATGGTGCATAGCATTAATTATGCTGAAGAGTATCAATAGAATCTTCTAGATGCAAGAATGGAAAAGAAGATACAATGGCTGGAAATGTCGTTCGGATTCGCGAGTCTTGATCCAATGGTCAATATTCAAAGTTATTCGTATTCGTACACTATATAGTGGTAAGATAAGATTGTACGAATAACTTTGAATGCCGACTGTTGGATCTCAAGAATCATGAATCACAATATTTCCAACCGCTAGATCTTCTTTTCCATTTCTAGCATCTAGAAGATTGTATAGATAGTCTTCAGCATATGAATGCTATGCATAAACCTCAAAACATACTTCTCCATCATACTAGAATCTTCTCCCTCGTTTCTCTAGACCATATTACCAAAAATTTCAAGTGTTTTAGGTAGCTAATAATCTTTGACTTCAACATGATGATACAAAGTACAAGAACCAAATATACACCACAACTTTATGTATATGTTGATCAAATTTATAATTTTTTGTGCTTTACCTAATATAATTTTATATAATGATGATATGTCACATGTCTATTATCCCAGCCTCATGTGCAGGGCACTCCTCTCGCTGCTCTCACGCTGCATACCTTTTGGAGTAGCGGTACGGGATGAAGTGGAGTACTTTCCTTTATAGAAAAAATATTTCCATCGCTTAGAAAAATAGAGTTGTTACTTTTCCTAGTATTTGGAAACTCACATTGGCAAAGCTGTGTACCAATGCGAAGATGCACACATCTACTTTCTTGTAGTACTACCAAATTACCATAAACTATGATGTGGATATGTCCATGACCTTGCTTGGTCGCTTGTCCTAAAACCTGTTCATACTTATACATGGTAGGCCATTTTTGTGAAGCGGGTTTCTTCAAAAGTTGTGAAAAATCATATTTATTATTTTTCATGGTAGGTAATACAAGAAAAAGGATGTCATGCATGAGTCCCCCTATTTTTGTTGCCTATTTCTCTCTCTTTTTTGAAAGCAAGGTCAATTTTGCCGGCATGCAAAGTCTAGAAATAAGTTGATTGAAAACTCCTGGTCATGTTCTCGATATATTGGCTATCTGGTGGGCAACTTCAATTTTTTTGTGAAATTTAAAGAGAAATTGGCAGCTCACATGTGGTTCGATAAGATTTGACCTAATTTCGACAGACTCCCTCCAATCCATATTAATGTTCATAGATTCATCTAGATTCAAATGTATCTAGTCATGTTTCTGTGCTAGATACATATATCCGAATCTAGACAAATCTGAGAATATTAATTTGAATCGGATACAGTAGTGTAATTTAATTGGGTTAATTTATCTATGAACCTTGAAAACTCAAAGAACCTAGGAATCGCAAGTAAAACATGGATGGTACGCTATGTCCGGAAACATGGCGCGCTTCTCGCATTCAGAGCCACTTTCTTCTGATTTTCTTTACTGGTAGTACAAAAAATGCCCATAATCAGTTGGAAAAGTGAAAAATGTTTTTTCCTATTTGTTCAAAACTCCAACAGGCAACATTGTTTACTAGGCCAAGACACACCCATCTACCCGATGTCAGAACCCTATGTAAAAGTGTATCCAGGGTATACATCGATATAGAAGTCCATGACCTTATTGGTCGTTCATGCTGAAAACCAAGAATAATGTTACATCATGGTGGGCTTTAATGTGAATCCATTTTCCCTAAGGTTGTTGAATCACATGTTTATCATTTTTCTTGGCAATTAATAATACTAGCAAAAGTACCCCAATCGTAATGAAGTCTCATGGTTTTGTTTTACGCTTTATTTTGTTTGAATGTTTTCCATACGTGGTCAAATTTGTCGGTATGAAAATACTAATTAGTAATGGCATTTCTCAAAACTATTGTTGGCCCATGATATATTGGCTGCTTGGGTACCTTCAAAAGAATTTTAGATATTTTCAAGAGTAATAGTCTATCACACTCACATGTATTCAAGTTTGACGTAATTTTGTTTAACCGACTTAGAGTCATGCATTTAAGTGCATGTGGAGATTTATCTTGGAAGTTTGAAAATAATTAAACTTGAGAACTGTAAGAAAGAATTGTCCACTTCGTACAAAAATTTGGTGGGGGCATTCTTTCTTATTTTTCTATCGGTAAAAGTACTTGAAAAACTCACACTTCTGGTATTGCCTACTATATCATGTAGTATGTATGAACTTTTTTGGGTTTCAAGCCAAATGACCAAGGGCATGGACATACTCTGTCTTCATCAAGATAATGACCATGTCCCAATATTTTGGTATAGCTAGGTCCGTGCATGTTAGCATGCATGGTAAAGAAGTAAAAGTATTTTTAGAAGGAAGTGCGATCAATATGGCTTAGAGTTTATAGCATGTGCCATTTATTTACTATAGAACATATAGTGGTTGGATAAATTACATGTTATATTTTTCAAACTTAATTTTCTAGCTAATTTCACCCACTCAGATGACTTTCCGTCGATTTGTCGAATTTGGTCTAAATTAATATTCTACAAGTGCGTGCGAGCTAGTTCAATAGTATAACCGAGTGTTAGGTATAACAAAGTGACACGTCATCTATTGCTAGCTTTATACCAGCATGTACGATACCTAACATTTGAACTATAGAACAACTAGCATTACATGCAGAAACCTCATCAGAAAGCAAGAAGATTAAACAGGAATAAAATGAAAAACATTTCTATGGCCGCTTGAAAAATCCTAAAACATGGGAATTGTAAGTAAGCATGGTACACTTTGTCTGAAAATTGGGGCAGTGGCATGCTTGATTTATTTTTTGGAACTGGGGTACCGTAGGTCCTGAAGGAGCGAGACTCTCCAATTAGCGCACTAGGGTTTGTAGTCGTCGCAATGTGGTCTAAGGACCTTTTTGCAATTATTTTTATTACTTTTGAGACTTTCTGTATTGGTATAGATGATTATTAATCTAGTAGATGGCTTGAATTTCAGGGGGAAAACGATTGCTGGAAGTAGATCGGTGTGCCGTACCAAGGCACATGTGCGTAGTGCCACGCTGTGGAGGAGGAAGAGACAAGCCGTACTATGCACCCACGGCTGCAGAGAAGAGATCGATGGAGGATGGATGGTGAGAGCCAGCGAAGGAGAGAGAAAACACAACTTATTTTGCGTGCATATTACTACTAGTAGGTCCATATATTTACTAGTACTAGTGGAGTGTACCTCGTGTCAGCAGCCCATCATAGCTTTGCTCTGACATTTCACCGCCTTCCGACTCCTCCTCCCACTGCTCTCGCGCTGCCTCCTTTTTTTGGAAGGAGCCGCCTCCCTTTTTGAGTAGTACTAGTACGGAAGTGGAGTACTTTGATTTACAGAAAAAATATTTCCAGGGCTTAGAAAATTGGTGTTGTTACCTTTCCTAGTATTTGGAAACTCCCACTGGTAAAGCTGTTTACCAATGCCAAGATGTGCACATCTATTTTCTTGTAGTACTACTACAAAATTCCCATAAACATGGATATGTCCGTGACCTTGCTTGGTTGCTCGTCCTGATACCTGTTCATACTTATACATGGTAGGCCATTTTCGTGAAGCGGCTTTTTTCAAAAGTTGTGAAAACTCATGTTTATTATTTTTCATGGCAGGTAATACAAGCAAAAGAACGCTATGCATGAGTCCCCCTATTTTTTTGCCTATTTCTCTCTCTTTTTTCAAAGCAGGGTCAACTTTGCCGGCATGCAAAGTCTAGAAAGAAGTTGAAACTTTGAAAACTCTCGGTAGTGTTCTCGATATATGATGTCTATGCACTTCTATTCTTGTAGACAGTTGTTGGGCCTCCAAGTGCAGATGTTAGTAGAACAGCAGCAAGTTTTCCCTTAAGTGGATTACCCAAGGTTTATCGAACTCAGGTAGGGAGTGGTCAAAAGTATCCTTCTCAAGCAACCCTGCAATCAAGATACAAAAGTCTCTTGTGTCCCCAACACACTCAATACACTTGTCAGGTGTATAGGTGCACTAGTTTGGCGAAGAGATAGTGAAATACAAGTGGTATGGATAATTATAAGTGGTAATGGTGCCAAAAAATAGCTTTGATGGCGCGTGGTTGATGGGTAGGAAAAGACTAAAGGCAATCTGAAATAAAGATGGAAGCAAGCAAACATGTAATAGATCTAGTTGCAAATGGTATTTCAATGCTTAGAAACAAGGCCTAGGGATCATACTTTCACTAGTGAACACTCTCATATAAATATCTTCTCTTTATGATACTACTCTAAACTACTCTCCGGTTGGACACTCTAATCCATGGTAGGGCTATAACAACACTTCTCAAAGTTCGCTTTTCCCATCTAGATAACCCCACACTGTCACCTTGAGCTCTAGATGGTTCCAACAAACACCATAATTTCATAGAAACATCCAACTCCAAATATAACTCATAACAAGTAATTGTAATCTCTAGCCTAAGTACCATCATGGTGTGCACGCTGTCACTTTCACACACATGGGGAGAGCAGAGATCTATTAAAGCACTTGAGTAGCAAGGTAGATCTACTTGATTACAAAGATCATGATCACAATATGATCATGCATAGAGAGAGAGATGAACACATAGCTACCGGTAGAACCCTTAGCCTCGAGAGAGAATTACTCCCTCCTCATCATGGGAGTCAACAACAACGATGGAGATGGCGGTGGAGTTGATGGAGATGGTGGTGAAGATGGTGAAGAGGCGGCGGCGATGGCGGTGGCACGGAGGACTCCTTCGCCGCCGCCGGTATCACAGGGGAGCACCGCCCCTTAGCACCCTTCCTTCATGGATTCTTGGGAGCTCTTCCCCATGGAGATGGGATCCATGGGGGAGGCAAAAACATGGCTTTGGTGGCTGCAAATTCGTGGGTGGAGGTGTCTCCCACGAATTAAGTTTCTTCCTTTTATATAGCTTCTCGGATTCCCGTCACCCCATCTTGGGCTCCAATAAATCGGGCCTATCGGGCCCATCTGGACTCGGAATCAGCTAAATTTTATATCCAGAACATTTGTTGCAAAATTTTCCAACAACTTTGTAGTTGAAGAGTTTTCCGTTTAACGCCGTTGTCGACTCGAAACGTGACCATCTTCAAAAAGAGTTCCGAGACAGATTTCTGGAAAATCCCAATTTGACTCCAATAAGGTTTCCACTTGTATTCTTGGTAATTCCTACACATTAAAGTGTAAAATAAGAATATTGTGCATTTTTGCAACTATTAGTAGGTTAGTCCAAATAAATCATAAACTTTATATAAAAAGTAGTATCAAAAGCATATTATTAGAATAAAACCATCAAAAATTATAGATACGTTATAGACGTATCAACATCCCCAAGCTTAGTTCCTCCTCGTCCTAGAGTAGGTAAACAAGAAAAATAATATAATTTTTGAGGTGACACGCAGCCAACACAATCTTGATCATCATTATTGTAAAACCATTGATAGCTGGGATCAAGGTACTTTAACATAGCATGAAAGATATAGTTCTAACAATGAAACATAGCAACTATGTTGTAACATGAAAAGGCACAAACAAAAGATTAATGAATAACAATGCTTTAAAAGACGTTTGTTTGTTTCACATAAAGAAAACATAGCATAGTGGGATTCAGCTTGTCCCTCATAGAGTAGCAAACATAAATGCATAGGACACCTTCAAAGTTCATAAGGGTGACTAGATACAAACAGTTTAAGAATAAGCAATATCAAAGTTATGCATCAATCAACAAGTCTTAGGACAATGCACATAGAACTAAGAATGGCCACTATGTTCTCTCAATAGGTGCATAAAGATAGAAGGTGGAGACTCAAGATAAAAGTAAAAGAAAGGCCTTCATAGAAGGAAGCAGGGATTCAAGTCTCATAAAGAGCTTCCAAAAATTATGGTACTTTTTAGCTTTCAGCTCTCATTGCCCTATCATAAGCATCTTGAAGTGATTAAGGTTAAAGTGAACAAACTATGGAGTATATGCTTGACAAAGTATAAGTTGGAAATCTCATGTCCCTTGAATACGAGGGTTGCTCCTCATGCTACTCAAGTTTAGTTACCGGTAAGTTCTTGTCATAGTAAGTACATGTGTATCATAGAGAACTGCCAATGGGGTACCCCTTGCCCGATGATACGGAAGAATCCCCATATCAAAATGACAAGCCAAGCAGACAACAAGCATCTCAGCAATCTTCTTATTTACCATGGGAAAATGGTGCTTTTTTCTCTCTTTCCTCTTTTCTCATATCTCTTTTTTTTTCTTTTTCTCTTTTTCTCAATATCTGACTCTTTTTTTATAAGAAGAATGCTTCATAGACAGCTCATTATGGTTACGCTGCAGGTTTCCACCATGATTAGGCATGGATTAGACCGGCGGCCTAGGCGTTTCTCTAACACACATACGTAACTCCATGGACTTACAAGCCCCCCTTTCATTTCACACCGACGACATCCATAGAAAAAAGAGCATGATATCAACTAGGTACAAAGTACAAGTGCAATGGTGAAAGCGTTCCCCATGACATCATGGTTCTGCTAATCCACAACATATAAGTGCAAGCATATACAACATAGACGACACAATGGTTCAAGTTTATTAAGGGCAAGAAAAGTAAAGTGTGTCATCAAGTTCATGAGAGCTTTAATCACTAGTTTTCTCATAACAAGTTTAATTCAGAAGGTAGATAGAAACATGAATATACTTGGAATAGCAAATGGTAATAGGTAGGTATGGTGGACTCTTTGGAATAACTTGGTTTTATTTGGAGTTGGATGCATGAGTGGAACTTATACTTGGTTATGGAGGCTAGCAAAAGACTAGGAGCGACCAACTAAGAGAGCAATAATGGCCATAATCATCCAGAGTGACATAACATCATTAATCAAAGCATAAAGAGATATTACAAGACAAAAACTAAAGGATCATAAAGGCTATGGTGACTTGGGATAGTCATAACATGGTGTGAGCATGTGCCAAGTCAACCCAAATAAAACATCAAAGGAGAATACCACAATACTATGCTTTAATATGCTAAAACAACGCATGATTCTTCAAAGGCACATTAAGGAATATCAATTGTTTATAACATGTCATGCTACAGAAAATATCACTGAGCATAAAGCCAAAACAATATCAAGCATGGCATGATAAAGCATGGGCCATAGTCAAAAACAAGCTCTCTTTACCACTTAAGCATGAACTTTCCTACTTTTTTCCAATCCAAACCAAACTATTTGAAAACCAATGTATGAAAGAGGGGGTCCAACCAATTTATTCAAGCAAACTAAGAAAACAAAGCAAACGAAAACCAAAACGAAAAATGAAAAATAAGATGCTCCAAGAACAATACAACTGTGCATGAAACAATAAAAATGAAGTGTTTGGAAGAAACCTGGGATATTTATTGATGAAGAAGGGGATGTCTTGGGCATCACCAAGCTTTGACACTTGTACTTATTGGATATTTCTTGGGGTGACACACGTGGCATCCCCAAGCTTGAGCTTTAGTCCAATCTTCATCTCATTACATCATTCCTTCCATACACCTGAAATTTTTCCTTCATACAAAACTTCACACAATCTTTATTAGCAACATTAGTGCACTCAAGATAATAAGTCTTTAGGTTCAGTTTCAACACCAATAAAATTTCCATTATAACACAAGCTACTGAAGCACTTCCCTCAAAAATCTCAATTCCCCAAAGAGAACCCAAAAAGGAACCAACAAGAAGCAAATGCAAATAAGAAATCTGTCAAAACGGACCAACAGGTAAAAACCAATTTTTTCGAAGACCTTCTGTTGTTCAAATCGAAAAGTGTTGAACTAATGAAAGTTATATAACAACCTGGGGCAGAAGCACAAAAATTCACGCCTCAAAACAACAAACAGAGATTTTACACGAATTTTTATGGTGAAGCACAAAAATCTGTTTCGGGACAGCAACTTTCCTAAGCATTACTTCTCTCATTAGAGGTTACTCTTGGCACAAAAAGCAAATAAAAAGGATAAGGAGAATTTATTACTGAAGCAATAACTTCCAAGACTCATCTAAAACTTTTGGGTTATCTCCCAATAAGTACTTTTCTTTAACTTCTTTAAGTTAGGCATGATAGTTTGAGAAGATGCTCACATAAGAAATATGAATTGAAGTAAAAGAGAGCATCAAGAAGCAAATTAAAAGCACATTTAAGTCTAACCCACTTCCTATGCATAGGAATCTTGTAAAGAAACAAGTCATGAAAGCACAAAGCAACAAGCATGGTAAAGCAAAACAAGTGTAGCTTCAAGACTTTCAACATAAAGAGGGGAAACTTAATATTATTGAGATGCATAAAACCATGTTTCTCTCTCTCATAATAACTTTCAGTAGCATTATGAATAAAATTAACAATATAACTATCACATAAAACATTATTATCATGAGCTCAACCACGATTGAACCAATTAACATACTAAAACCAATTCCTTTGTTCATATGTATATTCTCTAGCTTCTATCCTAGGTTTCACCGCCGCGATCTTCATACCTAGTGTCTTCCTCGCATCGAGCAAGTACTCTTACCTCGCTCCATGTTATGTCATCCCTGTGACCTAGTCACATGCTTGGGTAAGCTATCTAGATGACATTCCACCGAGAGGGCCCGTATATTTCATGCATACATATCAAGTATATAAGGATGGACAATTTCTCCCATCTAATCGGTTTTTGTTCATCTTTTTCATAAAGCGCTTCAACATATACACACATGAGCTTCAGAATACCTAATGACACCCTTTTATAACGCCCACAATTACGGCTTTCCTTAAGCCGCTTGATGTCATCAAAGTACCCATCCATCTCTTTTCAGGTCCTCAATTTACTTAACATAACAAACCCGCTTGGATCGAAGGGGATTAGGGTTACTATGCATTTCAAACTAAAGCCAGTACAGAAATTTCATATACGGTAATCTTAATGACTTGATCTCAATATGCTACGCTTACTGTTGGGTGTGTGTCCAATCACATCATTATAGAGCTCCACGATATAAAGGTCTTTCAAAGGAATTATTAGGATCATATCCAATGTCCATGATCAGTGAAACCATGATCATCAATTAATCAACAAGCTAGTTTAACAAGAGAGGCTTTACTAGGACTCTTTTGTGTTTACATATAAAGAACACACAAGTATTAGTGTTTCCTAATAATACAATTATAGTATGGGATGTAAAACATTCATCATAAACACAAAGATATAATAATAGGGACTCCTTTTTATTATTGGGTTTCTGCATATTCCAACAACAAACACATGGGCATAACAAAAGAGAACACTCACAAAACAATAAGAATGAAAAACCAGAGTTTTCGATAAGTAATATGGCGAGAGGTAATCTCCAAAATAAGTGTTGATCCAAACTAACTTATTGCAGCAACCAAGCAACAAAAACTCTAAAACAGCAAAAACAAAGATGTTTGCATTAAAACACAACATAATGTTGTGGCGAAACGATAAAAACGTAGTGTAACAGAAAGATTGTACGATTTTATTGATGAAGAAGGGGATTGCCCTAGTTGGCATCCCTGCTCTTGACGCCAAACTAGGCCCTCTTGGAATATTTCTTGGGGTGACAATGGGTGGAATCCAAGCTTGAGCTTTTAGTCCATTCTTCATCTCATTACATCAGTCTCCTTCCATACACCTAAAAATTCTCTATACAAAAGGTACAAAATCTCACACAATCTTCATTAGCAAAATATTAGTGCATTCAAAAGATAATAAACCTTTGGCATTTAGTTTCCTAAAACAGAAAAACTTCTCATTAAAAAAACACACAGAGATACTGTAGCAATTCCTCAAAAATCTCAACTCCACAAAGAGAACCCAAAAAGGAACCAAACTAAGAAGCAAATGCAATCAATGGCAGAAATCTGTCAAAACAGACCAAACAGGTAAAAACCAATTTTTTTTCGAAGACCTTCGCTGCTCAAATCGAAAAAGTGTCGAACTACGACAAAAGTTAGATAAGAACCTGGCCGAATAATCACAAAATTCACTTACCTTCAAACTATTTATAGAGATTTTACACGAATTTTCATGGTGAATCACAAAAAATCTGTTTTGATAACAACTTCTCAAGTATTACTTTCTCCAAAATTAGAGAGGTTACTTCTTGGCACCTAAAAGCAAATAAAAAAGGATAAGGAGAGGTTATTACTGAAGGGTCGAATAACTTCCAAGACTCGCGAACTAAAGAACTTCTTGGGTTATCTCCCAATAAGTACTTTTCTTTAACGGGTCTTTTAAGTTAGGCATGATAGTTTCTCCCCGGAGAAGATCCGTGGACGCAGGCCCGTAAGTAATACGATTGTGAAGTAAAAGAGACATTACAGGCAAATTAAAGCACATTTAAGTCTAACCCACTTCCTATACAGTAGGACATTTGTAAAGAAACAAGTCCTAAAATCACAAAGCAATAAGCATAGTAATCAAAACAAGTGTACTCAAGACTTCTATTCAACATAAAAGAGGGGAAACTTAATATTATTGAGATGCATAAAACCATGTTTTCCTCTCCGATCGACAATAACTTTCAAGAGAATCATGGAATAAAATTAATAATATAACTACTACATAAATATTTTCTTATCATGAGCCACATGCTATATAATAATTATTACTCACATAAGACTGCGGAGTCATTCTTATTAATTGTAGTGGGAGCATATTTAACAAAATAGCTATCATTTCATCACCATAATCATCAAATATAGGAGGCATATTGTAGTCATAAGTAATTTCCTCCTCAATAGTAGGTGGACTAAAAATATCATATTCATCATTGTAATCATCATATATTGGAGGTTTGGTATCATCATAAGCAATAGAATAGCTATCTTCCAAAGTTGGGGAACTAAAAAGATCATTTTCATAAAAACTAGCTTCCCCATGCTTAGACTTTTCCATAGCATTAGCAATAATGGTGTCCAAAGAATTCATACTAACAACATTGCTATTAGCATGCAAATAAAGTTCCATAGGTTTTTTAATTTTCTCTTTAAACACTTCATGTCCTAACTCAAGATAAATACTATAAAGCTCTCTAATTTTTGTTGTTGTTTTCCATTAAGCCTAACTAGTGATAATAAAACAAGAAACAAAAAGATATAATTGCAGAATCTAAAGGAAATAACTTCGAGCACTCACACCGGAGGATGTGAGTACCTTTTACCTTACCTCCCAGCAACGGCGCCAAAAATAGCTTTTCTTGTGCAGTGTTGACGTGGGAGTTTCTTCTTCTTTGTCCCCCGACAATGGAGCCAGAAAATAGCTTGATGTCTACGCACTTCTATTCTTGTAGACAGTTGTTGGGCCTCCAAGTGCAGAGGTTCATAGAAAAGCAGCAAGTTTTCCCTTAAGTGGATTACCCAAGGTTTATCAAACTCAGGGAGGAAGTGGTCGAAGGTATCCCTCTCAAGCAATCCTACAATCAAGATACAAGAAGTCTCTTGTGTCCCCAACACACCCAATACACTTGTCAGGTGTATAGGTGCACTAGTTCGGCGAAGAGATAGTGAAATACAAGTGGTATGGATAATTATAAGTGGTAATGGTGCCAGAAAATAGCTTTGATGGTGCGTGGTTGACGGGCAGGAAGAGACTAAAGGCAATCTGAAATAAAGATGGAAGCAAGAAAACATGTAACAGATCTAGTTACAAACGGTGTTTCAATGCTTAGAAACAAGGCCTAGGGATCATACTTTCACTAGTGAACACTCTCATATAAATATCTTCTCTTTATGATACTACTCTGAACTACTCTCCGGTTGGACACTCTAATCCATGGTAGGGCTATAACAGCACTCCTCAAAGTTCGCTTTTCCCATCTAGATAACCCCACACTGTCACCTTGAGCTCTAGATGGTTCCAACAAACACCACAATTTCATAGAAACATCCAACTCCAAATATAACTCATAACAAGTAATTGTAATCTCTAGCCTAAGTGCCATCATGGTGTGCACGCTGTCACTTTCACACACATGGGGAGAGCAGAGATCTATTAAAGCACTTGAGTAGCAAGGTAGATCTACTTCATTACAAAGCTTATGATCGCAATATGATCATGCATAGAGAGAGAGATGAACACATAGCTACCGGTAGAACCCTTAGCCTCGAGAGAGAACTACCCCCTCCTCATCATGGGAGTCAGCAACGACGATGGATATGTTGGTGGAGTCGATGGAGATGGTGGTGAAGATGGTGAAGAGGCGGCGGCGACGGCGGCGGCACGGAGGACTCCTTCCCTGTCACCGGTATCACAGGGGAGCATCGCCCCTTAGCACCCTTCCTTCATGGATTCTTGGGAGCTCTTCCCCATGGAGATAGGATCCATGGGGAGGAAAAAACTTTGCTTTGGTGGCTGCAAATTCGTGGGTGGAGGTGTCTCCCATGAATTAGGTTTCCTCCTTTTATAAAGCTTCTCGGATTCCCGTCACTCCATCTTGGGATCCAGTAAATCGGGCCTATCGGGCACATCCGGACTCGAAATCAGCTAAATTTTATGTACAGAACGTTTTTCACGAAATTTCCAACAACTTTGTAGTTGAAGAGTTTTCTGTTTGACGCCGTCTTCGACCTGAAACGTGACCATCTTCAAAAATAGTTCTGAGACAGATTTCTGAAAAATTCCAATTTGACTCCAACAAGGTTTCCACTTGTATTCTTGGTAATTCCTACACATTAGAGTGTAAAATAAGAACATTGTGTATTTTTGCAACTATTAGTAGGTTAGTCTAAATAAATTATAAACTTTATATAAAAAGGAGTATCAAAAGCATATTATTAGAATAAAACCATCAAAAATTATAGATACGTTATGGACGTATCAATATATTGGCTGTCTGGTGGGCAACTTCAAAAGATTTTTATAGAATTTAAAGAGAAATTGGCAGCTGACATGTGGTTTGAAATAATTTGACATAATTTTGATAGACTCCCCCAATCCATATTAATGTTCATAGATTCGTCTAGATTCGAATGTATCTAGTCATGTTTCTGTGCTAGATACATATATCCGAATCTAGATAAATCTGAGAACATTAATTTGAATCGGAGACAGTATTGTAATTTAATTGGGTTAATTTATTTACGAACCTTGAAAACTCAAAGAACCTAGGAATCGCAAGTAAAACATTGATGGTTCGCTATGTCCGGAAACATGGCACACTTGTTAGCATGGTAAAAGAAGTAAAATTATTTTCAGAAGGAATAACGTTTAATATGGCTAAGAGTTCATAGCATGTGCCATTTATCTTACCTTACCTCTTACCACTATTTAGTGTACGAATTACTTTAAATATTGACCATTGGATAAAGACTCGGGAATCCCAACATTTCTAGCCATTGGATCTTCTTTTCCATTCTAGCAACTAGAAGATTTTATTGATAGTCTTCATCACAAATTCACAATGAATGTTATGCACAAAACTCAAAACACTTCTCCATCATTCTAAAATCTTCTCCCTCATTTCTCCAGACTATATTACCAAATTTTGAAGTTTTAGGTAGCTAACAATCGTTCACTTTACATGATATACAAAGTACGAGAACCAAATATACACCCATACATGATAGATGTTGATCAAATTTATATTTTTTTCTGCTTTACCTATTATAATTTTATATAGTGATGATATGTCAGACGTCTATTATCCGAATCTCACGTGCAGGGCACATGCAACTTACTAGTTTACTATAGTACTACATGAATTGGTTGGATAAATTACATGTTATATTTTTCAAGCTTAATTTTATAGCTAATTTCACCCGAAAGTGCATCATGCTGCAATGAACACATTCGGTGGAATTAAAGGTTACATCAAAAAATAGAAAATTACATCCAAGTCCATACAATTGGCACAAAGGCCCCTAAAATTTAGTCTAGAAAAACATTTCTATGCCCGCTTGAAAAATCCTAAAACTTGAGAATTGTAATAAAACATGGTACACTTTATCTGAAAATTGGGGCAGTGGCATTCTTTGTTTATTTTTTGGAACTGGGGTACCATAGGTCTTGAAGGAGCGACACACTCCAATTAGCACACTAGGGTTTGTAGTCATCGCAATGTGGTCTGGGGAACTTTTTGTAATTATTATTATTACTTTTGAGACTTTTTGTATTGGTCTAGATGATTATTAATCCAGTAGATGCCTTGAATTTTGGGGGGGAAACGGTTGCTGGAAGTAGATCAATGTGCCGTACCAAGGCACATGTGCGCAGTGCCACGCTGTGGATGAGGAAGAGACAAGCCGGACTGTGCACCGGCAGCTGCAGAGAAGAGATCGATGGAGGATGGATGGTGAGAGCCTACGAAGGAGAGAGAAAACACAACTTATTTTACATGCATATTACTACTAGTAGGTCCATATATTTACTAGTACTAGTAGAGTGTACCTCGTGTCAGCAACCCATCATAACTTTGCTCTAACATCGCACCTCCTTCCGACTCCTCCTCCCGCTGCTCTCGTGTTGCCTCCTTTTTTTTGGAAGGAGCTGCCTCCCTTTTCGAGTAGTACTAGTATGGAAGTGGAGTACTTTGCTTTACAGAAAAAATATTTCCGTCGCTTAGAAAATTGGAGTTGTTACTTTTCGTAGTATTTGGAAACTCCCACTGGCAAAGTTTTTTACCAATGCCAAGATGCGCACATCTACTTTATTGTAGTACTACTACAAAATTCCCATAATCATGGATATGTCCGTGACCTTGCTTGGTCGCTCGTCTTGATACCTGTTCATACTTATACATGGTAGGCCATTTTTGTGAAGCGGCTTTTTTCAAAAGTTGTGAAAACTCATGTTTATTATTTTTCATGGCAGGTAATACAAGTAAAAGGACGCCATGCATGAGTCCCCCTGTTTTTTTTGCCTATTTCTCTCTCTTTTTTGAAAGCAGGGTCAACTTTGTCGGCATGCAAAGTCTAGAAAGAAGTTGAATCTTTGAAAACTTTCGGTAGTGTTCTCGATATATTGGATGTCTGGCGGGCAACTTCAAAAGATTTTTGTGGAATTTAAAGAGCAATTGGCAGCTCACATGTGGTTCGAAATAATTTGACATAATTTCGATAGACTCCCTCCAATCCATATTAATGTTCATAGATTTGTCTAGATTCAAATGTATCTAGTAATGTTTCTATGCTAGATACATATATCCGAATCTAGACAAATCTGAGAACATTAAGTTGAATCGGATATAGTAGTGTAATTTAATTGGGTTAATTTATCTACGAACCTTGAAAACTCAAAGAACCTAGGAATTGCAAGTAAAACATGGATGGTTCGCTATGTCTGGAAACATGGCACGCTTGTTAGCATGTTAAATAAGTAAAATTATTTTCAGAAGGAATAACGTTTAATATGGCTTAGAGTTCATAGCATGTCCCATTTATCTTATCTTACCTCTTACCACTATTTAGTGTACGAATAATTTTGAATATTGACTGTTGGATCAAGACTCATGAATCCCAACATTTCCAGCCGTTGAATCTTCTTTTCCATTCTAGCAACTAGAAGATTCTATTGATAGTCTTCATCACAAATTCACAACTCCATCATTCTAAAATCTTCTCCCTCGTTTCTCCAGACTAGATAGCTAATAATCATTCACTCTACATGATATACAAAGTACGAGAACCAAATATACACCCATACATTATAGATGTTGATCAATTTTTTTTCCTGCTTTACCTATTATAATTTTATATAGTGATAAGATGTTAGACGTCTATTATCCGAGTCTCACGTGCAGGGCACATGCAACTTACTAGTTTACTATAGTACTACATGAATTGGTTGGATAAATTACATGTTATATTTTTCAAGCTTAATTTTATAGCTAATTTCACCCGAAAGTGCATCATGCTTCAGTCAACACGTTCGGTGAAATTAAGATTACATCAAAAAATAGAAAATTACATCCAAGTCCATACAATTGGCACAAAGGCCCCTAAAATTTAGCTTAAAAGGCAGTCAGGTCTGGCTCAATTTCAACCGAGCAACTGAGCCATACTCTTCCTACTACTGTTTGCTTCACACACGAAACACATCACACTCCTATGTGTTGATCATGGTCGAAGGGATGAGATTGCTCGGAACGAGTAGAGGAGCACAACCAAGAATCTAGTAAAACCAATTCGAGGACTAAAGTCACTGATGTACGTGGTTAATGTTAGGCGAAGGTCCGAAGAGGTCGACCTGCCCCCCTACCGAGTCGATTCCCCCAGCCGCACCTTCGCCGGCCGTAGTTTCCTCGTGCTCAAGCTCGAACTCGAGCATATCCTCATGGTAAGCAAGGGCCAGCATAGGATCAATGGGCTCGAGGGGACCCAGGATGGCATCGTCTTCCACGCCCACGGCGACCTAGTGCCCACCTGAGTTGTCTGTCCCGGTCGCATGCTCGCTGGCTGCAGGTTCCTCGCGCGCGAGCTCGAACTCGAGCATGTCTTGATCTTAAGCAAGGGCCAGCATAGGATCGATAGGATCGATAGGCTCGAGGGGACCCAGGATAGCGTCGGCTGATAACCCACAAGTATAGGGGATCGTGTGTAGCCTTTTCGATAAGTAAGAGTGTCGAACCCAACAAGGAGCTAAAGGTATGACAAATATTCTCTCAAGTTCTATCAACCACTAATACAACTCTACGCACACTAAACGTTTGCATTATCTAGGAAATAAAACTAGAGCAACAATACGAGTAATAGAGATAGCTTTGCATGATAATAAATAACAAGAACGTAAAGCTAGTTGTTGTAGCAATAAAATACACTAAACTAACAGAACCATGAGTGTGGAATAGTGGTGGTAATTGTTGTGGCTTTGTCCAAGTTTAAATAGCGAATAGATTAGGTTCATTGTCTTCAATGCAGTTTTAATTGTGAGAGAGGCCAAATATACATGCGCTTCACTACTTGGAATTACATGTACTATATGATTGGATTGTTAGCAAACATCTGTAAGTACTAACAATGCATTAAGGTTTCCCTAACCATAGCCTTAAGTTTAATGGTCCTCTTACTCCCATATGTGCAACGTTCCGGTTCGCGTCCTCAGGTTTCTGTCACTCCGGCAGAACTCCCCCTTCCTTTTACACATACTACAAACCCTATGATGTTTAATCCATGCGCGCACAAATATAATAGACACCAAAGGACTGTACCATATCAACATACAACTCTAATTAACCAAATACGTTCAACCACTCAATCTAAGAACAAAGAAACTACGCAAACATGACATAGATCATAGGATTATAACTTATAGCATCAAACACCATGTTTACATAGGACGGTACAGAGGTGTGTGGGAGGATGAACCACTGCATACTAGGAGGATTAGGTGATAGAGATGGCGGTGAAGATGGTGAAGAGGGCGGCGGTGGTGCCGGCGGCAGCGCGGGGGACTCTTCCCTCGCCGTCGGTATCATGGGGGGAGCACTGCCCCTTAGCCCCCTTCCTTCATGGCTTCTTGTGAGACCTCCCTTATGGAGATTCGTGGGTGGAGGTGTCTTGGGCAAATTAGTATTCCTCCCTTTATATAGCTTCTCAGATTCCCATCACCCCATCTTGGGCTACAGTAAATCGGGCCTAGTGGGCCCGTCCGGATTCGGAATCAGCTAAATTTTATGTCCAGAACGTTTGTCGCGAAATTTCCAACAAATTTGTAGATGAAGAGTTTTCCGTTTGACGCCGTCTTCGATCCGAAACGTGACCATCTTTAAAAAGAGTTCTAAGACAGATTTCTGAAAAAATCCCAATTTGACTCCAACAAGGTTTTCACTTGTATTTTTGGTAATTCCTACACATCAAAGTATAAAACAAGAACATTATGCACTTTTGCAACTATTATTAGGTTAGTCCAAATAAATTATAAACTTTATACAAAAAGGAGTGTCAAAAGCATATTATTAGCATAAAATCATCAAAAATTATAGATATGTTATGGACATATCAACATCCCCAAGCTTAGTTCCTGCTCGTCCTCGAGTATGTAAACGATAAAAACAATATAATTTTTGAGGTAACATGCAGACAACACAATCTTGATCATCATTATTGTAAAAGCATTGATAGTTGGGATCAAGGTACTCTAAACATAAAAATGAAAGATAGAGTTCTAACAATAAGACATACTAACTATGTTGTAACATGAAAAGGTACAAACAAAAGATCATGAATAACAATGCACTGAAAGACATTTTTTTGTTTCACATATATAAAACATAATAAGAATGGTATTCAGCTTGTCCCTCATGGTATAGCAAAACATAAATGCATAAGACACCTTCATAGTTTATAAGGGTGACTAGATACAAATAGTTTAAGAACAAGCAATATCAAAGTTATGAATCAATCAACAAGTCTTGGGACAATGCACATTAAACTAAGAACGGCCACTTTGCTCTCTCAATAGGTTCATAAAGATACAAGATGGGGACTCAACATAAAAGTAAAAGAAAGGCCTTCATAGAAGGAAGCAGGGATTCAAGTCACATAAAGAGCTTCCAAAAATTATGGTACTTATTAGCTTTCAGCTCTCATTGCCCCTATCATAAGCATCTTGAAATGATTAAGGTTAAAGTGAACAAACTATGGAGTATATGCTTGAAAAAGTATAAGTTGGAAATCTCATGTCCCTTGAATACGAGGGCCGCTCCTCATGATACTCAAGTTTAGTTACCGATAAGTTATTGTCATAGTAAGTACATGTGTATCATAGAGAACCGCCAACGGGGTACCCCTTGCCCGATGATACGGAAGAATCCCCATATCAAAATGACAAGGCAAGCAGACAACGAGCATCTCAACAATCTTCTTATTTACCATGGGAAAATGGTGCTTTTTTCTCTCTTTCCTCTTTTCTCATATTTTTTTCTTTTTCTCTTTTTCTCAATCTCTATCTCTTTTTTTATAAGAAGAATGCTTCATAGATTGCTCATTATGGTTACACTGCAGGTTTCCACCATGATTAGGCATGGATTAGACGAATGGCCTAGGTATTTCTCTAACACACATACATAACTCCATGGACTTACAAGCTCCCCTTTCATTTCACACCGACGACATCCATAGACAAAAGAGCATAATATCAACTGGGTACAATGTACAAGTGCAATGTTGAAAGCGTTCCCTGTGACAGCATGGTTCTGCTAATCCCCAACATATACGTGCAAGCATATACAACATAGATGACACAATGGTTCAAGTTTATTAGGGGCAACAAAAGTAAAGTGTGCCATCAAGTTTGTGAGAGCTTTAATCACTGGTTTTCTCATAACAAGTTTAATTCGGAAGGTAGATAAAAACATGAATATACTTGGAATAGCAAATGCTAATAGGTAGGTATGGTGGACTCTTTGAAATAACTTGGTTTTATTTGGAGTTGGATGCATGAGTGAAACTCATACTTCGTTATGGAGGCTAGCAAAAGAATGGGAGCGACCAACTAAGGGAGCAATAATGGCCATAATCATGCAAAGTGACAAAACATCAGTAATTAAAGCATAAAGTGATATTACAAGTCGAAATCTAAAGGGTCATAGAGGCTATGATGACTTGGGATAGTCTTAACATGGTGTGAGCATGCTCCAAGTCAACCCAAATAAAGCATCAAAGGAGAATACCACAATACTATGCTTTAATATGCTAAAACAACGCATGATTCTTTCAAGGAACATTAAGCAATCTCAATTATTTGTAACATGTCATGCTACAGAAAAAATCACTAAGCATAAAACCAAAACAATATCATGCAAGACATGACAAAGCATAGGCCACAGTAAAAAACAAGCTCCTTTTGTACCACTTATAAGCATGAAGCTTCCTACTCTTTTCCAATCACCAATCAACTTATTTAAAACCACATGTGAATGCAGGGGTCCAACCAATTTTTTTAAGAAAACCAAACAAAATAAAACTAAAAACAAAAACAAAGACACTTCAAGAACAACACAACTGTGCATGAAACAATAAAATGAAGTGTTTGGAAGAACCTGAGATTTTTATTGATGAAGAAGGGGATGCCTTGGGCATCCCCAAGCTTTGACGCTTGTATTTCTTGGATATTTCTTGGGGTGACACGGGGTGGCATCCCCAAGCTTGAGCTTTATTCCATTTTTCATCTCATTACATCATTCTTTCCTTAACACCTGCAATTTTTCCTTCATACAAAACTTCACATAATCTTCATTAGCAACATTAGTGTACTCAAGATAATAAGTCTTTGGGTTTAGTTTCAACACCAATAAAACTTTCATCAAAACACAAGCTACTGTAGCACTTCCCTTAAAATCTCAATTCCCCAAAGAGAACCCAAAAAGGAATCAACAAGAAGCAAATGCAAATAATGGTAGAAATCTATCAAAACAGACCAGCAGATAGAAACCAATTTTTTCGAAGACCTTCTATTGCTCAAATCAAAAAGTGTTGAACTAACGAAAGTTGGATAACAACCTGGGGCATAAGAAACAAACAATTACAGCTCAAACCGACGTACAGAGATTTTACACGAATTTTTACAGCGAAGCACAAAAATCTGTTTCGGGACAGCAACTTTTCCAAGCATTACTTCTCTCTCATTAGAGGTTACTCTTGGCACAAAAAGCAAATAAAAGGAATAAGGAGTGGTTGCTACAGAGGTAAAAACTTCCAAGACTCAAAGAAAACAAATGTAACTGGTGTTTGATGCTAAGACAAATAAATAAAAAGATACAAACGCTCCAAATTTATTCAAGTTTCTATGCTGCTCAAATAACAAAGTCTAAAGGTTTACAAACCGAGGGGTTGTTGAAGAAACTGTTGGCCATTCTTCAATTTCTCTGTTTGGTGTTCCTTATTCTCTGTGAAAAAACTTCAACACAACAACTTTCCCATTTTTTTGTGCGGTTTTTAACTGAAAAGCTTCCATGGGAAGATTTGTTTTGGTTTCATAGGAATGAACACAAGTGTTCAAGGTCGACCCCCACTTAACCATTACTCATCTTTCCAATCACTTTCCTTTTTGAAAACGTTTTTAGGTAATAAGTACAACTATTTTTTTTGTAATTCGCATTCCCTATCCATACTAAGATAGAGAACAACTTAAAACTGAAAGTAAAAACTACTTAGAGATAAAGAAAACAAGTGCATACAAGATTATTCACCCACATGCTATTGCTCCTCGGCAACAGCGCTAGAAAAGGTCTTGATAACCCACAAGTATAGGGGATCGTGTGTAGCCTTTTTGATAAGTAAGAGTGTTGAACCCAACGAGGAGCTAAAGGTATGATAAATATTCCCTCAGGTTCTATCAACCACTGATACAACTCTACGCACACTAAACGTTTGCATTATCTAGGAAATAAAACTAGATCAACAATACGAGTAATAGAGATAGCTTTGCATGATAATAAATAACAAGAAAGTAAAGCTAGTTGCTGCAGCAATAAAATACACTAAACTAATAGAATCATAAGTGTGGAATAGTGGTGGTAATTGTGGTGGCTTTGTCCAAGTTTAAATAGCGAATAGATCAGGTTCATTATCTTCTATGCAGTTTTCTATGTGAGAGAGGCCAAATATACATGCACTTCACTACTTGAAATTACATGTACTATATGATTGGATTGTTAGCAAACATCCGTAAGTACTAACAATGCATTAAGGTTTCTCCAACCATAGCGTTAAGTTTAATGGTCCTCTTACTGCCATACGTGCAATGTTCCGGTTCGCGTCCTCAGGTTTCTGTCACCCCGGCAGAACTACCCCCTTCCTTTTACACATACTACAAACCCTATGATGTTTAATCCATGCGCGAACAAATATAATGGACACCAAAGGACTGTCCCATATCAACATACAACTCTAATGAACCAAATACGTTCAACCATTCAATCTAAGAACAAAGAAATTACGCAAACATGACATAGATCATAGGATTATAACTTATAGCATCAAACGCCATGTTTACATAGGACGGTACAGAGGTGTGTGGGAGGATGAACCACTGCATACTAGGAGGATTAGGTGATGGAGATGGCGGTGAAGATGGTGAAGAGGGCGGCGGCGGTGCCGGTGGAGGCGCGGGGGACTCCTTCCCTGCCCCTGGTATCATGGGGGAGCACCGCCCCTTAGCCCCTTCCTTCATGGATTCTTGGGAGCCCTCCCCCATGGAGATGGGATCCATGGGGGAGGCAAAAACATGGCTTTGGCGGCTGCAAATTCGTGGGTGGAGGTGTCTTGGGAGAATTAGGTTTCCTCCCTTTATATAGTTCTTGGATTCCCGTCACCCCATTGGGCTGCAGTAAATTGGGCCTAGTGGGCCCGTCCGGACTTAGAATCAGCTAAATTTTATGTCCAGAATGTTTGTCGCAAAATTTCCAACAAATTTGTAGTTGAAGAGTTTTCTGTTTGACACCATCTTCGTACCGAAACGTGACCATCTTCAAAAAGAGTTCTGAGACAGATTTCTGGAAAATCCCAATTTGACTCCAACAAGGTTTCCACTTGTATTCTTGGTAATTCCTACACATCAAAGTGTAAAACTAGAACATTGTGCACTTTTGCAACTATTAGTAGGTTAGTCCAAATAAATCATAAACTTTATACAAAAAGGAGTGTCAAAAGCATATTATTAGCATAAAACCATCAAAAATTATAGATACGTTATGGACGTATCATCGGCCACGGACACGGCAACCTGGCGCCCACCCGAGTTGTCTATCCCGGTCGCATTATCGCTGGTTGTAGGTTCCTAGTGGAAGAATTGGCCGCTGTCTCGCACGGGCTTAACTTGGCCACGGTTGATGTCCAGCCAAAGCGCCTGCCTGGACACAGCTCCGTCACAGTCAAAATGGAGGCTCACCGGGACCAGCGCTTTGTTGTTGAGGTCCACTTTTGTTCGCCTACCGTGTTGATGCCTCCGTGACACGGCCAGCGTAGGATCAGTACCCTCGAGGGGGCCCAAAATCGCATCGTTGGCCAGCAGTGCCAACGCACGTTTACGGCGGGTGACCAGGCGCTCTACAGAGGGAGCCCCAATGGCAGCATGTTCCCGCCGGATGAACTGTTCCGGGGCTTGGCCTCGAGCCGAAGCAGACCTTCGAGGACGACATAGCCAATCCACCGGGATTACTTCAAGTATTTGTGAGGGTAACATGCCTTTGGTGGAAGAAAGAAATTTCGTCGGAGAATAGAATGAAGGAGAAGTTGAATTGCTTTCCGCGAAGGAATAGTATAGTACTAGTAGTACTACTAGCGGTGTTACTCAGTTTTACTCCCACCGCTACAATGAGGGGACCTCTTTTTCGGTGTTTTTTCTTTGACCAAGCATTTCTCCAATGAGTACTTTTTTAGATGCTCCAAGGAGTATGCAGAGTGACCGGTTGGCGGCGCGTGAGTTTTTTCGCAGTCTGTGGTTATCTGGGGCATTAACTCACAAGAGAAATGTCATATCGGTACTTGTAGCGGCCATATCGAAACAGAGGTGGCGAGCAGCTGGCAGCTCGAGCAACGAGTCTGGTAAATTCTTGGAGTATGTAGTCCAGTATACAGTAGTAATAAGTTGCACATCCTTTAGTGCTCCGTCATGTGATAGAACTATAGAAGTACAATATATCATATTATAACCATATAGAAGTAATCCGGCACCTGATACTCGCATATTCATATTTTTTTTGCGATTTACCTATATTATATAATCTTACCTCACCATATAGAAGTACTCCGGCTGTACTTTGAACTTTGAATAATTGATCAAGCCTGGCAAATCCCAACATTGCAAACCGCTGGATCTTCTATCTATGCTAGCATATAGAATATTCCATTGATAGCCTTTAGCAAAGTGAACTCTATGCACAAACCCCAAAACGTACTTCTCAATAATTCTAGAATCTTCTTTGTCATTTCTCTCGAGAATATCGAGTAATAGGTAGCTAATAGTAGTAGGTTGATTTCTACATGACACAAGGTACAAGAACCAATTATACACCCTATACTTTATGGATGTGGCTCGAAATTATAATTATTTTCTAGCGTCACCGATTATAGATTTATATAAATAAAAGATGATATATCCTTTGATACTTCTATTATTATCTAATTCTCACGTGCAAGGCACGTGCAACTTACTATAGTCCTAGGATTCCGTACAAGGTACGCACTACTCCATCCCGGAGTACTCCTACCTATCTTTTTGATTATAAGGTAGTACTACTAGTATCTTATGATGGAGGGAGTATATTATGATACTAGTATCTGATACCAAGTCAGTTATTTCTGGACAGAGGGAGTATATTATGATACTAGTATCTGATACCATCTCCACAATGCATAGTACTACTATCATGTAATGTACTACTGTACTTAGTACTAGTAGTATCATAGTCTTAGTGTATTTATTGTTTTGTAATCTCGAGGTAAAATTGTGTACAAGATTTTTTTGAGATTATTTTTTCTATGATACTCTACCTGTGACACCAACACAATATATTTCATCATTAATTGCCGTGACACATAAGCATTTTCCATGCATGTAATAAGGTCTTTGACAATGGGGGAGTCCCTTAGCGCATCATCCTAGGCAAAATGCTTTTGTGGCATGTCAATTAAGGAGGAGAGAGGGTGTTATTGTATCTTAGCTAAGATACACCCCTTGCATGTAATCATAGGAAAAAAGAGTTGATTGCCTAATAAAATGCATGCATGAGAGCAAAAACATTAAATTAAGATACAACCTCTAAAATATAATGCATTCGAGAGGTTGTCTATTAGGTAATTTATAACTCCTATGGTAACATGCTAAGATACACCCCATTGGTAAAGGCCTAATGCATGATATAGTACATACCACCTGATACCCCCATTGGGGCTAGTCTCATCCCAAACAGAGGTATAGTAGTAGTACTAGTACCTCCATCCCGGAGTAGTACTGGAGTACAGTATTTAGTCTTCCACGTAGCCCTAGGTCATCAAAGCGACGTGTACACCGGGTCAGAGGGAGAAAATTAATCAGGGAACACAACGCTTCCCTAGTTTTCTCCATGCCAGTCTATTGCCAAAGAGATAAGGTATCGGTTCATGGCCGTTGAATTTGGAGATGAGGAGTCTAGTACTCCAAGTATTTAACTATTATACCAGTCTCCCTCGCTCGCTCTCATCAACCCTCTTAGATATGCGCTCCTCCCTCTGCTCTCTCGCTCGGTCTCAAAATTCCTCTTAGATCTACCGCAGTTAAAGAAGGCGGCTCTATGGAAGATGGGTGGTTTGAAGCTACGATTGACATGAGTGCAATGAGGCAGGTCTTCAGCTACAGGTTGTGTTCTCAAATTGTTCGTCGTCCCGCGTACATGGTTATTACTACTTCTTTCTTCATGATGTTTTCCACATTGGTTCGATACAACTCTTGTTTTTGGGATAAATCTCTTTTCCTTGCACGAGTAGTAATTTGGCAAGGCCGCGACGCACATTACATGCGCACAATGTGTTGGAAAATTGTCCGATGTCCAGTGCCCGGGATGTGAATACGGAGGCGTCTTCGAACCAACCACCTACCATGGATCAGATGTCCTCGGAAATGAAGCTCAAGTGCAGCAACAAAGGTTGTGACATGGCTGACAGCTTCCTCGAGTTCATTGAACACCAGACGGTGTGCCCGCATGGGCAGAGGGCAACATAGGTTCTTGACAAAGAAGAACCGTATGATATTCGGGTGTCTATGTGTGTGTTGATTCCGTCTAGAGCATGGTTTAGTTTCTGCCCTGGTTTTTTGTACCTATACTAGTTATGTTATATAAATAAATTGAATCATCATCGCATCCACATAGTTTATCTCTTTTACCGATAGCAAGGGGAAGTACCACCAGCCTGTGCATCTACATAGTTGCTCTATTTTAGCTAAAAAGCTTTAAAATCCGTAGAACTTGGGTGGCCCTCCAGAACATATGAAAATATCGGTGCCCAAACCACTTCTCATCCATTCGTCACCGGTGCCTACGCTGCACAACTGGTGCCACAAAAAATAATTCAAGGAACCGGAGCAGCTACTTGCTCCGATGCCTGAACTCAGCATATGTTAAAATATTGGTCTTCCCTGTCTAGCTCAATAACCCTTCCATTTAACGCAGAGACAACAACCATCCCTCTCGTCAGGTGGGAGTAAATTATTACTAGCTAGTAACTTGCATGTACGTACATGCAATGCCAACTAAGCAAATTGGTGACATGACATGATAATTAATAATGAAAGAGATGGAGGTATTACCATAACATCACTCATACTAATATTATATGAGTCTAGAACCTAATTAATTAGGTCTTGGATGACACCACACACATGTTATCACCCACTATGAAGATAGTAACATATGCAAGTTACTAAATTTAGGCTGGTCATGGTGGGGAGTAACTTTTTTTTGCGGGGGATCGCGGGGAGTAACTAAGAGTAGTAATATATGTTACTACTCTAAGTTACTATCTCCATAGAGGAAAATAACATAGATGTGGTATCATACAAAGTCTCATTTATTGCAGTGTAGACTCATTTGTCTTGAAATTCTGCTGCAAGCGCCCTGCATAGTAAGGAGAGAGAAACAATGATTTTTTAGTTCTTATGGCCAGGTCATACTGGTATGGTCGACCGCAAGGTTTTTTAGCTTAAGACCGAGTGCTACAATGTTTAAATTTCACTACGGTCGACCACAGGTGTCTTATATCCGACCTTATTTTCACATTGGAGACGCTCTTATGGTAACATAGATAGTTACCCCAAGGCTCTCTCTCATTATTTAATTGGATGTCATGTCATCTAAATGCTTAGTAGCCAACACATGTAGGACTATTACTACCCAAATTACTCCCACTAGCACTATGACCAGCTTAAATAGAACCATGATGAGAGGATGAGCCAGGGCTGACGTTGGGGAGTGACGAGGTAGCACGGACCCACCTTTTGTTCGAGCAGTCCACTCTCACCCATTTCCCCTGGCCTCTTCCCCCACATCCAGTCCAGCATCATCGACTAGCCACTGCCCCCTCCCCTGCTCCAACCCCCAAAACAAATCCCCAAATGGTGGCGCCGCCAGAACTGGAGCGCTCCTCACAGGAGCGCATCATTGAGTCTGGCCCCCATGTCTTCCGTGCCTGCCGCGTCTCCACGGCCACAACCGACTTCTCCGTCATCGAGCCGCAGTTAGTTAACGAGGAGATGCCGTACACAATGACACTGAAGATCTTCTTCTCGAGGAAATACGAGCTCAGGAGGATGCTTGGCTCCATCCTAGCCCCTCTGGAGGAGGACGATGTCGCAACCACACCCTGCAAAGAGGAAGTGTTGAATCTCAGCCTGCCTCCCAGCAAGATGCGAAGAGCGAGCAAGGTTGTGGGAACTATGCGCAAGGTTCTTGGCCGTGTATGGCTGCTGAAGAACCTACAACTCACGGCATAGGAGTGGGACATCATCATGCCGTATGACATTATGCACTGACTCTGGCTTGAGGCGTGTATGTGGGTCGACGGGTTCCACTTCGACCTAACCCTCAGCCTGAACCTCTGGCTCATCGTTAACTTGCCAGCACTTCGAGACAGTTGTTACCTGGTTGAGCAGGAGGATGGACACTACAGCATATGCATGCAGGCGCTGTCGAGCAAAGCGGTGCGTCTCCAAGGATGCAACCATCTGTACCACCGCAAGTGCATATTCACTTGGTTTGAGACCAACGCCAGTTGCCCTATCTGCCGAGACAATGTGCTCGCCCATCTCTACTAACACGAGGTGCATATGCCCCCTTCTGTATGAAACTGGTCCTGTGGTTGATAATTAATTAATGTACTGAACCAATGTTTCTGCTGCACGACAAGTGAACATGTTCTACATATGTTTGCATGTGTCGAATTAAGCTTAATCCAATTTAGACAGGGAAAACAATTAGTCTAGAATTACAATCCAACAGGAAATTGTCATCATGTCTCATACATTTTACAAAGAGAAAACCAATACAAATCATTGTTCATCATATCATTACATAATATGAAACAACAATCTAATCATCGTCACCATCATCGCTTTCTGCACCGCCGCATTCTAGATCCACATATTCCGACTGGGTTGGATCTTCTTCCCTTTGCCATTCATCATACATGTCCTAAGATTCATCAGGTAGAACCAGTTTATTCCTGTCTTTGTCGACTATACTAACCTCGACAGTGAAATCTACTTCTCCATCATGCGTAGATCCGCCTGTGGCAATCAAATTTTCATCAACATTAGCTAGTTCAGATACCATACAACCATTGGGATCATCTTGGTGGGTAACATCTGTGGTGACTGGCTTGTCATACTCATTCACATCATAGGTGCTCCTTGCCTCAAACTTTTGCACATATTGGCAGTCCTTATTATCTCTGTCATCCAAGAATATTACCTTGGAAGCTTGAGTTACCAAAATATAAGGTTCCTCCTTGTACCACTCGGCAGTAGTATTGATCGATATGAAATTCCCATCATTTCTAGGGCCTCTTTTCTTGTTCGAATCTTGGTCATACCAATAACCCTTGAATAGAACCACAGATCGACCACCAGTCTTGTCATTATAATTCAACTCAATAACCTCTTTTATGCGACCATAATGATCAGTCATTTGACTTCTTCATTTTGGCTGTCAAGTGCTCTCCACTGGTCGTGATGCCACTGTTTTGTGTCTTCAGATGTTTCTCACGCTCATAAGTGCTGTAGTGGATACCATCGTCATTGCAAGCTGAAGCTGTCTACACCCTCTTTGCCGGAACACATGATAGGGCATAGAGACCATCACTAGCATCGCCCGGATTCTCTTCACGCAGCTTCGTGATCTGCGATTATACAAAATAATCAAGAGGTCATCTCATGTGCACAATTCGTATCAAAGTCCAATTGACCATCTTACATGATTCCTAAACCATTCCTGAAACCCACCCCCACATACTAGTGCAACATAATATTTTCCTTTGGTTGCTTTAAATAACCTACAAAAACGATACACAAGTAAGACATCTAAACATATCTTGCTATAAGAGTCATTTCATATATGTGAGGATATGTATGAATAGTACTCATGCAACAAAGTTTTCAGCCTCATCAGTGTTATTTAGCACATACCAAGTAAGTTGGTCATATTCGTGTTGCATTAATGTTCTATGTTGCTTCTTTCCTACTAGGCGAACACCATGGTTAAAAACAGATTTTTCAACTTCTTCAATTCTGCCACCCAAGCTGGATCTCGTTTTACGATCAGGAATGTATCTTGAGAAAAATGCAAATGCTTCAGGATCAATGTATGCCTCTGCAATGCAAGCCTCTGCTCTAGCCTTGTTCCTAACAGTACCCTTGAAAGTGCAAAGTCGACGTTCTAAAGGGTACATCCATCCATACTGTACGGGGCCTCTATAAAGTGCATCTTCAGTCAGATGGACAACCAAATGCACCATTACATCAAAGAAGGCTGGTGGATATATTAGCTCAAGCTTGCACAGGATTTATGCTATGTCCGTATGAAGACGCACTATAACTCTTCAATGCAGAGTTTTGCTATATATTTCCCTAAAGAACTTTCCCAACTCTGCAAGCACATTGTACAAATTCTTTTTCACTAAACCTTTAACGCCAAGAGCTAAACGACTTTGTAGTTGGATGTGGCAATCGTGAGTTTTCAACCATTGGAGCTGGTTCCCCTCTGCATTGATACAATTTGCAATGTTGGAAGCAAATCCAGAAGGGAACTTCACACCTCGGAGGAAGTCACAAAATAGTACCATTTTATTCATCGGCAAGGTAAATTCTGCACCTCGAAATTTGTAAGGTTTTTCACCGCCCTTATCAACCGTATCTTCAGGATGCAGCTTCAAGTTGTTGTTAACGTTGAGTTTTTCGCAGTCAAGCCTAGCATTATAGATATCTTTTGTCTTAGATGGAATGTTGAGTAATGTGCCTATAATGTTGTCACATATATTTTTCTCTATGTGCATGACATTAATATTATATCAAAGTGTCTTACCATCCCAATACGGCAAGTCCCATAGAGTGGATCTACGCTTATAAAATATTCTCGGTTCCTTTTCCTTCCCTTGGGAATCTGCTGCTACTTCTTCCGTTCTCTTCCTTTTGGATGCTGCTCATACTATCGGTGCATCTTCTGTATTCTTTATTTTACCTCGTCTGGTAGCTGGTTGTTTTCCTAGTTTGACATTTCTGACCTTTTGTAAATGCGCCTGCAACTCAGCTGCAATGAAATTTTGTGGTGCAGTGCCATATTCAGTCCTCTTTCCATAGAACTGCAATATTTTCAAGTTTTTTCGGAATTTGTGGCCTTGAGGAAGAAAAATCCAGTGGCCAAGGAAACCAGTCTTATTTTGTAGCCTCACTGTGACCTGTTTTTCTCACAGCGAACACATGTGTTATAACCTGCTGTCACTCTGCCTGACATAGTGCCAAGAGCTGGAGAATCATGGGTGCAGAATAACACAGCAGCACACATAGGGAACTTGGCATCTTCATGTTTGTTGGCAAGGATATTAGGAGTCATGACACCCTTCCATAGTTCCTACAAGTCTCGTATAAGAGGCTGCATGAACAGATCAAAATCCTTCCCAGGTGATTTGGGATCTGGGATGAGTAAGGATCTGGGATGAGTAAAGCCAACAAGTAGTTTGACTGATCAGTGCATTCCTAGGGAGGCAGGTTGTAAATTGTAACAAGTACTGGCCACATGCTATACGAGTTACTCATGTTGCCAAATGGGTTAAATCCATTTGTAGCTAGGCCAAGTCTCGGGTTCCTTGGATCCGCTGCAAATCCTGGATGAGCCTTGTCAAAGTTCTTCCATTCATCACCATCAGCTGGATGTCTGAGTAAGTAATCATTTGGCTTGAGAATCTCTTTGTGCCATCTTGTTTCCTTAAATGTTTGTTCTGACTGAAACAACCTCTTCAATCTATATATAATTGAAAAATATCTCAGAAACTTACAAGGATCTTTCTTCTTTTTATCACCATTTTTACATCTTGATTCGTTACATACTAGGCATTCATCGAGGTTTTCATAATCCTCCCAGAATAGTACACAGTTATTTGGACAAAAATGGATCTTCTCATATGATAGTCCAAGTACCTTGATGTACAGTTTCATCTCATAAAAGGATTTTGCCAGTTCTTCCCTAGGGATTGACTCGTTGTAGATATTAATCACTGAATCGAAAGCTTTGTTGGTAATCTTGTTGAACAACTTATCCTTTAGTAATTTCATTACCAATTCGAATCTTGAGATACCAGAATCAGGGTCCACTTAACACTTGGCATATTCTATTAGGTCAGAGAAAAGTAATCCTTAAAGAGAAGGAGCGCCTTTTTTGCTTGTAGTGGGGTACATGTCCCTTAACAAACCAGAAAGGTCCTCATCCTCGATCTGATGAGATTTAGGCAGATCAGCATCAGCTACAGGATCAAGAACATGCTGATCATATGGTTCACCATGTTTAGTCCACCTAATATATGTGTGTTGCATCCCATTAGCGAAAGTATGGTCTGCGACTGTGCTCTGACTCAGCTTTTTATAATTAAGGCATTGTCGGCATGGGCAGAACACATTTGAGTCGCTGTTATGCTGTCTAACAAACTTCATGAAGTCATTAACACCTTCCCAATATGAAGGTGTTGATTTTTTCCATTTAGTATCCAATACCTGTCCATCTGTAGAGGATAGAGATGGTCAGAAGCTTTCAAGATATTTCGCCAAACAGGTTGGTTACAGATCTAATTTAGTTTTGGCGCGTGCGGGGTATGTGTCCTGGTTGTCAACAATTTTCACATGAAAATATCGGCCAAAATTTTCTCCCTCGTTTTTCCTTCCTTATTGAGGTCTGGAAGTTTTATTAATGAGCCCATGAAATTAGCCTATCAGGCCTAAGCATAGCCCAAAACTTTCAATTTGGCCATTTCATTGTCTTGTGGCCGCCGACCATAGCGCATTCAGTTTCGGAGTGAGCCCATCAAAAATACGGCATCCGCCCCCAATTAGCCTAGAATCTTCTTAATTCGGCCTTTATGGTCATCCCCTTCCCCAGCCCCCCAGAAAAAGCTCTGCCTACCTATGTTTTTTAAACTACTGCATTACTAGTAAGTTCCACGTACCCTGCACGTGAGACCTAGATAATAGACATATGACATATCATCACTATATAAAATTATAATATATAATTCTCAAAAAAGTATAATTTGGTCGACATCTATATAGTATGGGTTTATATTTGGTCCTTTACTTTGTACCATGTATATTTAGACCTAGCAATGGACCGATGTCAAAACAGCGGACGGGGCTGGAAAAAAAGTCCATCATGCACATGTTTCATTTACAGAGAGGCTGACACATGGGACCTAGCAGCGCGGCCTTATAGAGATGCTACATCGAGCAACATTGCCAAGTTCAAAATAGGGAGGCGCGAGCCAGAAAAAAGTCTAGCGTGGTGAGAGGCTAACATGGAGGACCCAACAATGTTATCAAGTTCGACCCGAAAAAATAGTCTAACATACACACATGCCTTTTCGAGATCAGGGAACTGCTTTTTTTAGCGCAGGGTCAGGGAACTACTGAGCACATGCCAGTGAAATTTGAGAAAGGATCCCATGGAGCATAGGCAAGAACATTTTAATTCGGCCTTGTCAGGGTCAAGGGACTACTTAGCATAGCCCAGTGAAATTTAAGGAAGGAGCCCATGGAGTATAGCGCATGTAGATGGACCATGTAGAATAGCCCAAAATATTTTTAATTCGGCCTTTTGAGCATTGCCCCCACCTCTTAAAAAAACTCCGCCTCCACCTCTTAAAAAAACTTGGGCATATTTTTAAGAAACTATTCCATTATATATGTGACATTTTATAAATTAAAATGCCAGGAGGCTGCCCTTTTATTTTTAAAAATATAAACACGGACACACGACATCTTTTTGAATGTACTAAGGAATGTTTAATAATATATTTTCTATAAATATCTTTGGCGTAGTGGCAACACTCATAGTTTAAATCTATTGGAAGTCTTGAGTTTTTTCTTCTACTGTAGTAATATTGCATTACGGAGAGGTTGACATCACGGACCCACCAGCCTGCAACATCCCTCGAGTTTATTGGTCAGGTTTGAAAAAAAGTTAAATACTTGTACAAAGAGGCTGGCATTAAGGACCTACCCGCCAGAACATACAAGGCTGCATCGGGGACCCACAAGCCAGCACATACCAGAAAGCTGACATGGGGGCCCCAGCAGCAAGAACATACACGACTACCACAAGGAGCAACGTTGGAAAGCTCAAAACAGCGGACGCGGCCGAAAAAAGGTCTCTCATACACACATTTCATTTAAAGATAGACCGACATGTGGGTCCCACTAGCGCGGCCTTATACAGGTGCTGTAGCGAGCAACATTGCCAAGTTCGAAACAGGGAGGCGCGAGGGAGAAAAAAGTTCATCATGCACACGTTTGTTCTAATGAGAGGCTGACATGGGGACCCAGCAGCCTGAAAAAAGGCTGATGAAACGAGCAACGTTATCAAGTTCGAAACATGGAGCGCGAGCAAAGAAAAAAGTCAATCATACAACCGATCCTTCTAATGAGATGCTGTCATGTGGGACCCGGCTGCGTGACCAAACGACAGATTCGTCAAGCAACACTATCTTGTTAGGAACAGGGTGGCACCAGAGTAGAAAAAAAGTCCAGCATACCCACGATTCTTCTAATGTGAGACTGACATAAGGAACCCAGCAGCACAGCTGATGCAGCGAGCAACTCTATCAAGTTCGGAACATGGAGGCACGACCGAGGGAAATTTTTTTATCATACACATGTTTCTTCTAATGATAGGGTGACATGTGGGGTCCAGGAGTTTGATTAAACGGTAGATGCATCGAGCAGCGCTATCAAGTTCGGAACAGGGTAGCGCGAGCAAAGAAAAAAAATCCCATCATACACATGATTCTTATAATGTGAGGCTAACATGGAGAAGCCAGCGGCATGACTAGACGGCAGACAGATCGAGCAACATTATCGAGTTGAAATCAGGGAGGCAATAGCCAAGGGAAAAAATTCCATTATACACACATTTCTTCTAATGGGAGGATGACATGTGGGTCCCAGGAGGTTGATTAAACGGTAGATGCATCGAGCAGCGCTATCAACTTCGGAAAAGGGTAGCGCGAGCGAAGGAAAAAATTCCATCATACACACGACCCTTCTAATGAGAGGCTGACATGTGGGACCTAATAGCCTGACTAAACGGTAGACACATCGAGCAACGTTATCGAGTTCAAATCAGGGAGGCGCGACCAAAAAGTATGGTCTGCTAGAAATACTGACATCCGGGACCCACACGCCTCAAAAGACTTTGGCGAGTCAACATCGCGCGAGGAAACGAAAATCTTGCTTCTTCCATGTGTTGGCCGAGCTTCCTCCATGTTTTTCGCGGATCCGTCATAGTAGTGGGTCGTGAAACTGAAAAAAATGTTTTCCATTGTCAACACCCGGATTTTTAATCCCAGATGCCTGTTATGCCATACATCACAATCCTAGGATTACCATTTTTGCGAGACATAATAGATTAGATATCACAGTACATCATCCATTACAAACCATAATAAGGTCTTACACAAATAAAGGATCTCAGGATCCAGTCTTAGTACAAACAAGTAGCAGAATAAATAGCATAGCGGTGGGCTCCATCTTGATTCACACGAGCAACGGCGATGGGACATGATCCTAGTTGTCGTAGCCGTCCTGCTGTCCTCCTTCAGGGTAGTCCTCCTCATAGTCTGGCCATAGGAATAGCCAGGGACAAAGCCATGAGTACTCTTTAAGTACTCACAAACTATCACTAACAAGTCGAGTAGCTCTAGTAGGAATGCTAAGTTCTCAGTTTATTTGTAAAGTTAAGTTTGAAACCTAAGCTGAGTTCAGAAACAAAGAAAGAGTGAACAAAGTTTGAAAACACCTAAGTGGGAACTTAGTTGTCATAGTCACAACTCTGTTGTGGTCAAGTCATGCCACAATTCATTTCATAAGTTATTTTGAAAACATCTAACAACGGAACAGTATGGCCACTCCAACTGTCCATAACCGTGGACGTGACTATTCAAATAGTTTGACACTCTGCAGAGGTGGTACACTTTCACCACAAAATTCGATACATCTGTCAGGGATAACCCTGAATCATCATACTTAGTATGCAGATAATCAAACAGAACCTTTCCTTTACACACTCTAGTATAAGCACCTCTCCTATGAGCTTGGCCTCCCAGCCATGGCCATGTGCCATCCTGAGCACTACATAGGTGGACAACATTGAGAGGTAGCCTTAGCTCAAACCTCTCCCGCGAGGGAACTAATACTAATGCATATAAACTTCCGGCTAATTCTTACCCAATTCAGGTATAGTGGTTGTACGGTAAAATTGGAATGGTATCGCATCCGAACCCAACCATCAGTTTTTATAAAGGGCTAAGGATCATGCCTCAACATTTTCATCATCATAAACCAGTTGTGTTTCTCAACACATGTCAAAACATCTTAATAGAATGACTCATCATTCCAAGCTTTTCACAAGTCATTTTCACCAAGTATTCCCATCTAAAGTGATCAAGTTTTGGTTTAGCTCTAAACTACTAAGTTAAGAGTGTTCACTAAGGTGGGATGCTAATCTCAATCTCATACCATAGAATGACATCTAAGTCTAACTAGATAGGTCAAGTTTTATACTCTTTATGCTATCTATAAACAAGTAAGAAACTTTGGTAAAAAGAAAGTAAAGCTTGTAACTAACACTTGGAGTAGGTATGAGTCAAAAGATATAACCAAAGCATGCCTAATGCATCTTGCTTAGGTTATCTTGCTTAATTCTAGCTTGCTAACAATAGCTTTCCTTGATTGGTGCAGTGGTTGAAATTCTCCTCGTCTTCTTCGGGGTAGAACTCCTCCTCCTCGTAGACTTGGTCAGTACTATCGTCTATAAATACATATGGAATAAACAATCACCAAACAATACTTAACTAGTCTATTTAGCACACTAAGGCACACAATTGATGATCTAGTATCATCACATTCATCACAAGGTTTAATGAACTAGTTTCATTTATTTTAATTGAGAAAAGTAATTTCTACTCATTGAAATTAACTAAGATTTAATATTCTCCAATTAAAAAAATGAGATCATGTGGACACATGTCATCACCACATATTCTAATGCATGGGAATGTGATTTAAATGTTGGATCACATTTTAATAAGTTTAAGTTTAGTATTTAATGATTTAAAGTGACTAGAAATGCCTATATAGCATTATTTTGGTACTAGTCCAAATTCACTGCATGCAAACCTTAATATAATTACATATTCAGATAGGTATATTCAAATGTGATTTTTGAGAGTTGGAATCAACTTAAAATCTATTATTGTTGATTTTAGAAAAATGTTTGAATGTGAAAAAGCCTCTGTCTTGTTAATTTTAATAGGTGAGATCTATAACTCTAATTGATTTAAATCCAACGGTCTTGGATAGACGTTTTTATTATCTTTCCAACAAAATTGGAATCACTTAATTTGGTTTTGTAGATTTTTCTGAAATGAATTTTGAACTAAGGGCCAGAACTAAGTTTCAGCTAAAATAGATAAATCTAAATTTGAATCGACTGGGTTGCGTGGGAACACTAATGGGCCAGCCCAGTATCACTCCACGGCGCTGAGGACAGCTGACATGGGGGGTCCCGCCTATCAGTAGCTCTTTAAACGCGAAGCGGTACGGGGCAACATGGACTGTAGGATTAGAACTAAGATCTATGACTGGGGCTTATCATCAATGACGGACCTGTCGCCGGTGAGGTGGAACCCTAGCGGCTCAGTGGGGTTGCAGTGGGGACATACTGGGGCTCCAGCGAGTGTGGCGATAGGGGCGATTGAACGAGACGACGACGGCAGACTCAGGCGAGGTCGCGGCAGCTCTGGGGGTGGACGGAATCGACGGGGGCATCTCCTCCTCTGCTGCGGCTATCTCCGGCGAAATTCTGGTGGCTGGCTGCTCGAGCGGCTCTGGCGAGAGGTGGGGAAGGACCAGTGGAGAGAGGGGAGCTGGGTGGTGTGATGAAATGGTACTGGGGAGGCTCCCTTATATAGGCTCGGCGAAGCGGCAGAGAAGCATGGGCGGAGCTCGTCGGTGACGACGGCACAGGGTGCTATCGGCGTGGGCAAGGTAGGCAGACGGTGGGCGGTTCCCTGGCGGTCAGCTAGGGCTTAATGGTGATGCTAGGGGCGGTGGCTAACGGTCGGGAGCGTCTCGCGCTCTGAGCGACAGAGGCGGTGCTCGACGTGGTTCCCGGTGGCTGTGGGTCGCGTGGTAGGGTAAGGGCGTGTCTGGCGGGGTAGTGTGGTCAAGGCGGAGCTGCGCGCGCAGGCGGTGGTCGAGGGGCGTCTTGTGGCACGTTTTTGGGGACGGTGCTCTGGCGTGCGCTGCGCATGGCACAGAGGCGGTGGGCACGGGCGAGGTAGGTGGTCCAAGGGCTTGCTGGGCTTGAGGAGCGGACAGGGGGTGGTGGTGCTACCACGCCTACCTCCTAGACATGGCGAGAGAGAGAGGGGCACGCTCCTGTGGCTTGGGCACGGTCGGACGGCGATCATGGCCTCGGGGTGGCGCTGCACTGCTGTCCTAGGCCATTTGGTAGGTCTTTGATGGCCTGGTTGGGGCTAGGGGAGACAAGGGATGTTAATGTTGATCAAATGGCTTGACAAAATTTGATCAAAACAGTATTAGTTAGGCAAGTTTGATTCTGCTCTTAAGGTGTTTGACACAATGGCCGCATGAACTCAACTTTTGAATTTTGAACTGAATTTTGGTGGAGTTGCAAGTCACATGCTTAAGTATCTGTGGTTGCTAGGATTTGTCAAGTTGAAGTCATTTGAGTGGTTTTTGAAAAAGTGGGATCTAGACATATGAACTAGATTCCATTTTCAATTGTCATTTTAAATTAGGGTTTAAGTGTTTTTGCAAGATCACAAGGTGGGCTTTGATACATCTTTACTTGTACTATCAAGGGGTGCAAAGATCCACAATTGTTTCTGTTTTAAATTGAGTGCTAGGAACACCCAAAGTGTCCTAGTTGATTAAAATGGCAAAAGTGACAATTTCGATTTATTAATTCTATTTGAATTCTTTTTCTTTAGATTTTACTTGGGAATGATCTAGATGATGTGGAATTCATCTTAGAATCATTTTACAACCATTAGCACAAACCATCATGGCAATTCAAATCAATTCCTATTTAACACACATATGCATGCTTAATTATTTAAATAAGAAAAAGTTTTTGTTAACCCTAAATTGGGTGATATGGATCTTGATCACTTGGATTAAAGTTTTGGGATGTTACAAACCTTCCCCCATAAAAAAATCTCGTCCCGAGATTTAAGAAATAAAACTAGGAACTAAAGAGATCTGGGAACTCAGTCCTAATGTAATCTTCTCGCTCCCAAGTGGCTTCTTCTTCGGTATGGTTGCTCCATTGAATCTTGAGAAATTTGATACTCTAGGTCCTGGTGGTTCTGTAAGATTCCTCCAAGATACGGATGGGTACTTCACAATACGTCAGATCCTTGTTGATATCTTCGGCTCGGTGATCCATGTTCTTGAAAACTTCGGTCTTCTCCGGCACTTCTAGGCATTTGCGAAGTAACGAGATATGGAACACATCATGGATGGCTGACATCTCTTCTAGTAGTTCGAGTTGATACGATACTTCTCCTCGACGATTCAGAATCTTGAAGGGTCTGATATATCTGGGGGCTAACTTTCCTTTCAGACTAAAACGTTGTGTTCCCTTCAATGGCGAAACTTTGAGATACACAAAATCTCCGACATTGAAAGTTAGGGCTCTCCTCCTCTTGTCAGCATAACTCTTCTGTCTAGATTGGGCGGTCTTGAGGTGCTCACAGACTTTGTGAACCTTCTCTTCGGCTTATCGTAGGATGTCGGGTCCGAAAATCTGACTCTCTCCTACTTGTAACTAGTTCAAAGGGGTACGACACATTCTTCCATATAAGAACTCAAATGGGGCCATTTGCAAACTGGCTTGATAACTGTTGTTGTATTAGAATTCTGTGAAAGGCAGAGAATCTTTCCATTTTGATCCATACTCTAACACACAAGCTCTCAACATATCTTCTAAGATCTGGTTGACTCTCTCAGTCTGTCCATCAGTTTAAAAGTGATAAGCGGTGTTGAAATTCAACTTGGTTCCTAATCCTTCTTGGACTTTCTGCCAAAATCTTGAGGTAAATTTGGTTCCTCGATCCGACACTATGGTCTTGGGGGTTCCATGCAGACTAACAATTCTAGCAATGTACAACTCTGCTAGCTTCGAACTCTGGTAGGTTGTCTTGATAGGTATAAAGTGAGCTACCTTGGACAGTCTATCAACGATGACCCAGATTGAGTCATTTCCCCTACTAGAAGTAGGCAAACCGGTGATAAAGTCCATTCCGATAGAATCCCATTTCCATTCCGAAATCTGCAATGGTTGCAACAGTCATGCGGGTCTCTGATGTTCCGCTTTGACTCTCTGACAGATATCACACTTGGCGATGTAGCTTCCGATTTCTGTCATCATCTTGTGCCACCAAAATTGCTCCTTCAAATCCGGATACATCTTTGTTCCTCCGGGGTGGATAGAATGAAGAGTATCATGATCTTCTTGCATGATAACTTGCTTCAGCTCCGAATCTGCTGGCACACAGATACGTCCATTGTACCACATAACTCCTTCTTCGTCTTCGGTGAATCCAGGTACCTTTCCTGTACCAATATGACGCTTGATTCCGTCGATACTTGCATTTCCCTTCTGGGCTTCCTTGATTTGGCTAATCAAAGTGGGTTGAAGTTCAATGCTAGCTAAGAATCCTTTGCTAACTAGCTCAGTTATAAACTGCTCCAACTCCTCATACAAACTTGGTTGCTTCTCTTTGATCATGGTGTTTAGCCTACACGGCAATCTGCTAAGAGCATCCACTACCACATTGGCTTTGCCGGGGTGATAGTGAATGTCAAGGTCATAATCCTTGATTAACTCTATCCATCTCCTTTTCCTCATATTCAGTTCCTTCTGAGTGAAAATATACTTCAAGCTCTTGTGATATGAGTAGTCTCACAGCGATTACCTATAAGATAATGACGCCATGTCTTGAGTGCCAAAACTATGGCTGCTAATTCAAGATCATGGGTAGCGTAGTTTTGCTCATGTTGCTTCAGTTGTCAAGACAGATAGGCGATGATTTTGCCTTCTTGCATTAGTACACATCGGAGACCAATCTTGGATGCATCACAATACACATCAAACGGCTTCTTGATGTCTGGCATGATGAATATTGGGGCTTAAATCAATCTCTTCTTGAGCTCTTGGAAACTTGCTTCACATTTGTCGGTCCATTCAAACTTCTTGTCCTTCTTCAACAATTGGGTCATGCGTCTTGCGATGCTCGAAAATCCTTTTACGAACTTGTGGTAATATCCCGCTAATCCGAGAAATGTACGGAATTGGGTTTGAGTGGTTGGGGCTTCCCATTCTTCGACATCTTTGATCTTGGCGGGATCAACAGCGACTCCTCCGACAGACACAATATGTCCTAGGAATCCTACTTCTTTCAGCCAAAACTCACATTTGCTGAACTTGGCATACAACTGATGCTCTCTAAGGGTTTTGAGGATGATTCTCAGATGTTCTTCATGCTCTTCTTCTGACTTGGAGTAGATAAGGATATCATCGATAAACACAACGACAAACTTATCCAGAAAATTCATAAAGATCGTATTCATGAGATTCATGAAATAAGCAAGGGCATTGGTTAATCCAAAAGACATATCCATATACTCATATAATCCATATTGGGTAGTAAAGGCGGTCTTTGGAATATCCGTTGCACGAATCTTAAGTTGGTGATAACCAGTCCTAAGATCAATCTTAGAGAACACACTGGCACCAGTCAATTGATTGAATAGATCCTCTATCTTTGGCAAAGGGTACTTGTTCTTGATTGTGACGTTATTCAGCTTCATGTAATCTGTGCACAAACGGTTGCCTCCATCCTTCTTGTCGATGAACAAAACAGGCGATCTCCATGGCGATGCGCTTGGTTGAATCAAGCCTTTCTCCAGCATAGCATCCAATTGCTTCTTCAGTTCCACTAACTCTGAGGGGTTCATGCTATAAGGTCTCCGAGCTATGGGACTGGTTCCAGGAATTAGTTCAATAATGAACTCAATATCCCGATCCGGGGGCATACCGGGCAATTCATTTGGGAATACATTGGGGTATTCACAGACTACTCTAACTTGGTCTATGGTGGGTAGGGCTAGACTCTTGTTGCACTTGAATTGACGGGGCACGGTTTCAGATATATGCTCTACTGATACTCCAGAGCTACTGGTCATGGTGATGGCTTTCTTGGCACAGTTTGTCAATCCTTTATTCTTTGACATCCAGTCCATTCCTAGTACTACTTCCAAACCTTTGGTTCCAAGTACTATTAGATTGGCATAAAAGTCTATCCCATGTATTCTGATAGGCATGGCTTTGCAATTTTTTCTAGCTTTTGTAGTTGAACCAGGTATTTGAACTATAATGACATGCTTCAAGTTGGTTGGGTGAATCTTACTAGTGCATGCAAATTCTTTAGTGACTAATGAGTGTGATGCTCCAGAATCAAACAACACTCTTGCTAAAACTGAGTTGATAGAAAACATACCCAGCACTACATCTGGAGCTTCTTGGGCTTCTTCGGTGTTCATGTGGAAGAGACAGCCGTTGCGGTTGTGAGGGTTTCCTGGGGCGAATCTTCTTCCGGGTTGAACACGACGCTGTTGTTGAGCTGGGGCATTCACATTGGCAGTGGCGGCCATCTTCTTGGGGCACTCATTGGAGTAGTGACCCTTCACTCCACACTCAAAACAAGTAATCTAAGACTTGTCTTTTGCTGCCACGGGCACAACATTGCTTCCATTTCTCGGTGCGGTGTTGTTGTTGTTGTGCTTGGGAGGTGCACAGTTGAAATTGCTGGAGTTGCTAGGGTGGTTGTTGTTTCCTCTGGACTACACATTTCCTCCGCTACGGTTGGGGTAGCTTGGGCGACATATTGGGGGTCGATTGTTCCGAGGGGCATATCCGACAGGCGGGTTAGGATGGTACTTCGGCTGACTGCTGGATCCAGCTTGGTGCATCATCCGACGTTTGCGGTTGTCGTTCGCTTGATTAATCTTCCCTTCCATCTGAATGGCAGAGTCGACTAGCTCTTCGAGATCCTCGAAACGGATGTTGACGAGAACTGTCTACATCTCATCATGCAGTCCGTTCAGGAATCTCTCCTTCTTTTTTGCCTCTGTGTTGATCTCATCAGGTGCATACCTGGCGAGGGACAAGAATCTGTCACGGTACTCCACTACAGTCATTCTGCCCTCCTTTAGCTCTCTGAATTCATCTCTCGTTCTGGTGACTAGACCCTGCGGCATGTGGGTGCGGCTGAACTTGACTTTGAAGGCTTCCCATGTCATCACGTGACCATGGTTCATCGTGCGGGTGCTGTTCCACCATGCTCTTGCATCTCCGGCCAAATAGTGGGTGGCAAACAGCACTTTCTCATTTTCATCCACTCCGGTGACTTCTAAGTTGTTCTCCATGGTCTGTAACCAATCATTAGCATCTAGTGGGTCTTCAGACTTGCTAAAGATTGGGGGATTGGTATTTTGGACGTTTTTAGTTTGGATCCATGATGATCCTGATTTCCATGGTTCTGATTGTCGTGAGCCATCTGGGCGATCTGCTGCAGGGTGGCTAGATTTTCTTGGCGCTCTGCCCTACTAGCTTCACGGTCTGCAATGAGCGTCTGCAGAATCTGCAATAGTGGGTCTTGCGATGAGCTGCTCCCTCCTTGGTTTCCACGAGTCATCTGAAGATTGAGATAGATAATGGGGTAAGAGGGAAAGTTCTAAGGTTCATGGTTTTGGTTTCAAAGCTAAAACTTTGAGTTTGACTCAGGTTTTGCAACTAACTTATTTTCATTCATTCAAGAAAGGCACACGATACAAACACACACACACCACAACAAAAGGAAAACAGATGGTTGTAAGAACCATTCTGCAAGCTAAGATACAATGGGACCGATACTTCTCACTCCTACGATAGTGCTCTAGTGCATCTACTCACATCGATGAAGTCGGAGTCATCATCGTCGGTGTAGAAGTCCATAGCATCATCCTCCAGATAGTCATCATCATTGCTGAGGTATGAGTGAATATCCCCTTGGATGTCTTCACCTTCCTCTTCTTCTTTTGCTACAAGCTGAGCTTCTTCTTCCTTGATGGTCTTCTCGAGGTCGGCCACCTTCTTACAAAGACGGTCGATGGTGCGATCCTTCTTTGCGCGTTGACACCAAAGAGACTGACGATCCTTAACGAGCAGTGAGAAAGTCTGGGCCTTCTAGGCAGCAATGGGAAGGTTATGGTTGGCGAACTCTGTAGTATTGTCCAATTCCTTCTGTCTATCATACAGTAGGAAGTCGAGGTTCTCCACTTGACGCTTCAACTCCGGGTGACTTGGCATCTCTAGAGGCATTCCCATAGAATCACGCCTTGCATAGTGAGCAAAGAGGGTTCCTTGGATCAGGTTGACATTCTGTGTAAAGAGATGAGCGAGAGCTTCATGCATTCCCCTGGCTAATCCATCTAGCTAGTTGGTCTCTCTTATAGAGAACTGAATCTTCTCAGACATTGGTGCTTCTAACTTGCCTCAAAGATCAGCAACTACTAGCCATTGTAAATCTCCTCCTGGTGGACCATGGAGTTGAGCTCCAAAGAATTCCGGATGTGGGCGCTCCAAATGCTCAAACAGTGCATCAAGATCCTCTCGAAGATCAGTTGGCCCCCGTTTCCCAACTGGTAGAACTTGTAGTACTGAACTTCCATCTATAAGAATTTTAGGATGAGAAAGTTAGTGAAGTGATCAAGTGTGTCAAATTTTATGTAGTAATGTAAGAATTTTTTGAGGAACATGTAATTTTTTGAGAGAAAGAATCCCAAGGCTAAGAGAATAAATAGGTTTTCATAAATACTCACTTCTTTGTTTTTGAAACTAAGTTTTTGTTCGGACGTCCATTCTAACTAGGGTCTCCTATGGTCAGGATGGCTCTGATACCAACTTGTCAACACCCGGATTTTTAATCCCAGATGCCTGTTATGCCATACATCCCAATCCCAGGATTACCATTTTTGCGAGACATAACAAATTGGATATCACAATACATCATCCATTACAAACCATAATAAGGTCTTACACAAATAAAGGATCGCATGATCCAGTCTTAGTACAAACAAGTAGCGGAGTAAATAGTGTAGAGGTGGGCTCCATCTTCAGTGTCACAGACAATGCTGACGATAGGAGATGATCCTAGTTGTCATAGCCGTCCTACTGTCCTCCTTCAGGGTAGTCCTCCTCATAGTCTGGCCATAGGAATAGCCAAGGACAAAGCCATGAGTACTCACAAACTATCACTAACAAGTCGAGTAGTTCTAGTAGGAATGCTAAGTTCTAAATTTATTTGTAAAACTAAGTTTGAAACCTAAGCTGAGTTCAGAAACAAAGAAAGATAGAATAAAGTTTGAAAACACCTAAGTGGGAACTTAGTTGTCATAGTCACAACTCTGTTGTGGTCAAGTCATGTCACAATTCATTTCATAAGTCATTTTGAAAACATCTGACAACGGAACAATATGGCCACTCCAACTGTCCATAACCGTGGACACGGCTATTCGAATATTTTGACACTCTGCAGAGGTGGTACACTTTTACCACAAAATTTGATACATCTGTTAGGGATAACCCTGAATCATCATACTTAGTATGCAGATAATCAAACATAACCTTTCCTTTACACACTCTAGTATAAGCACCTCTCCTATGAGCTTGGCTTCCCAGCCATGGCCATCTGCCATCCTAGGCACTGCATAGGTGGACAACATTGAGAGGTAGCCTCAGCTCAAACCTCTCCCGCAACGGAACTAATACTAATGCATATAAACTTCCGGCTAAGCCTTACCCAATTCAGGTATTGTGGTTATACGGTAAAATTGGAATGGTATCACATCCGAACCCAACCATCAGTTTTTATAAAGGGCTAAGGCTCATGACTCAACATTTTCATCATCATAAACCAGTTGTGTTTCTCAACACATGTCAAAACATCTCAATAGAATGACTCATCATTCCAAACTTTTCACAAGTCATTTTCACCAAGTATTCCCATCTAAAGTGATCAAGTTTTGGTTTAGCTCTAAACTACTAAGTTAAGAGTGTTCACTAAGGTGGGATGCTAATCTCAATCTCATACCATAGAATGACATCTAAGTATAACTAGATAGGTCAAGTTTTATACTCTTTACGCTATCTATAAACAAGTAAGAAACTTTGGTAAAAAGAAAGTAAAGCTTGTAACTAACACTTGGAGTAGGTATGAGTCAAAAGATATAATCAAAGCATGCCTAATGCATCTTGCTTAGGTTATCTTGCTTAATTCTAGCTTGCTAACAATAGCTTGCCTTGATTGGTGAAGTGGTTGAAATTCTCCTCATCTTCTTTGGGGTAGAACTCCTCCTCCTCGTAGACTTGGTCGGTACTATCATCTATAAATACATACGGAATACACAATCACCAAACAATACTTAACTAGTCTATTTAGCACACTAAGGCACACAATTGATGATCTAGTATCATCACATTCATCACAAGGTTTAATGAACTAGTTTCATTTATTTTAATTGAGAAAAGTAATTTCTACTCATTGAAATTAAGTAAGATTTAATATTCTCCAATTAAAATATGGGATCATGTGGACACATGTCATCACCACATATTCTAATGCATGGGAATGTGATTTAAATGTTGGATCACATTTTAATAATTTTAAGTTTAGTATTGAATGATTTAAAGTGACTAGAAATGCCTATATAGCATTATTTTGGTACTAGTCCAAAGTCACTGCATGCAAACCTTAATATTATTACATATTCAGATAGGTCTATTCAAATGTGATTTTTGAGAATTGGACTCAACTCAAAAGCTATTATGGTTGATTTTAGAAAAATCTTTGAATGTGAAAAAGCTTATGTCTTGTTATTTTTGCTAGGAGAGATCTATAACTCTAATTGATTTAAATCCAACGGGATTGGATAGAGGTTTTTATTATCTTTCCAAAATAATTAGATTCACTTAATTTGGTTTAGTAGATGTTTCTGAAATGAATTTTGAACTAAGGGACATAACTAAGTTTCAGCTAAAATAGATAAATCTAAATTTGAATCTACTGGGTTGCACGGGAACACTAATGGGCTGGCCCAGTCTCACTCCGTGGCGCTAAGGACAGATGACAGGGGGGTCTTGCCTGTCAGTGGCTCTTTAAACACGAAGTGGTACGGGGCAACGTGGAATGTAGGATTAGAACTAAGATCTACGGCTGGGGCTTATCGTCAGCAGCGGACACATCCGGCGAGGTGGAACCTAAGCGGGTCGGTGGGGTGCAGGGGGAGTCAGGGGCTCGAGTGTGGCGATGGGGGCGATCGAACGAGACGACAACAGTGGAGGCGAGGTCGCGGCAGCTCCGGGGGTGGACGGAATCGACAGGGAGGTCTCCTCCTCTGCTGCGGCTATCTCCGGCGAAATTCTGGTGGATGGCTGCTCGAGCGGCTCCAACGAGAGGTGAGGAAGGACCAGTGGAGAGAGGGGAGCTGGGTCGTGTGAAGAAATGGTGCTGGGGAGGCTCCCTTATATAGGCTCATGGGCGTGAGAAGCATGGTGAGGAGCGTCGGTGACATGACGAGCTGTGTGCTGCTCCAAGGTGGAAGTGAGCAAGCGAATTGTGGCAGTCAGCTAGGGCTTAATGGTGATGCTAGGGGCGGTGGCTAACAGTTGGGAGCATCTCACGCTCTGAGCAACAGAGGCGGTGCTCGACGTGGTTCTCGGCGGCTATGTGTCACGTGGCAGGGTAAGCGCGTGTCTGGCGGGGTAGTGTGGTCAAGGTGGAGCGGCATTCGCGGGCTGTGGTTGAGGGGCGGCTTGTGCCGCGCTGTCGGGGACGGCGCTCTGGCGTGCGCTGCGCATGGCACAGAGGCGGTGGGCGCGGGCGAGGTGAGGTGAGGTGGTCCAGGGGCTTGCTGGGCTTGAGGAGCGGACAGGGGGTGGTGGTGCTACCACGCCTACCTCCTAGACATGGCGAGAGAGAGAGAGGGGCGTGCTCCTGTGGCTTGGGCACGGTCGGCCGGCGATCATGGCCTCGGTGTGGCGCTGCACTGTTGTCCTAGGCCATTTGGTAGGTCTTTGATGGCCTGGTTGGGGCTAGGGGATACAAGGGAGGTTAATGTTGATCAAATGGCTCGACAAAATTTGATCAAAACAGTATTAGTTAGGCAGGTTTGATTTTGCTCTTAAGGTGTTTGACACAATGGCCGCATGAACTCAACTTTTGAATTTTGAACTGAATTTTGGTGGAGTTTCAAGTCACATGCTTAAGTATCTGTGGTTGCTAGGATTTGTCAAGTTGAAGTCATTTGAGTGGTTTTTGAAAAAGTGGGATCTAGACATATGAACTAGATTCCATTTTCAATTATCATTTTAAATAGGGTTTAAGTGTTTTTGCAAGATCACAAGGTGGGCCTTGATACATCTTTACTTGTACTAGCAAGGGGTGCAAATATCCATAATTGTTTTTGTTTGAAATTGAGTGCTAGGAACACCCAAAGTGTCCTAGTTGATTAAAATGGCAAAAGTGACCATTTCTATTTATTAATTTTATTTGAATTATTTTTCTTTAGATTTTGCTTGGGAATGATCTAGATGATGTGGAATTCATCTTAGAATCATTTTACAACCATTAGAACAAACAATCATGGCAATTCAAATCAATTCCTATTTAATGCAACACACATATGCATGCTTAATTATTTAAATAAGAAAAAGTTTTTGTAACCCTAAATTGGGTGATTTGGATCTTGATCACTTGTATTAAAGTTTGGGATGTTACATCCATCGGCACGGCCGAGCCGAGAATTTCTTTGTGGAAGATGCGCCTTCTACGGCGACCGTCGGGCCAAGTCGTTGCGGGAGGAAACTTTTCTTGTAGTGATTGTTCTATTCATGATATTATTCTAGTGGTTGGAGACGTCCAATCCATTGTTGAGGAATTTACTAGGGATTCATGGAGTGTCACAAAACTTATCATTAGTCTCTATGCTTCCATGGGCCTAACAAGTTCGTGGATAGAACTAATAGGCTATTTGCTATAAGTGATTTGCGAAGGCAATAGCAGCTTAGGATGCACCGCCCAGAGTTCCCTCAAGATCACTCATGATATATATATGTATAGTGTTGCAAATTTCTTGACCCCAAAGTGACATACGGGATATCTTGTGACTAGCACACTTGCTTAGGAGTACAGTTGTCCATAGAACTTAATTCCTTTGCTCCGATTTACCTTGATTGGTCTTGTTACCTTAATACACTATTCTCTTACGAGATGACCCATGTCTGAAGAGGGTGTGGACAATTGAGTTGTCTAGTTGGCACTTCCAACGGTGGGAGACAATGTTATATGATGGACCGCCACAATTATAGTTAATATCTATTCCATAAGCACTTATCATGCACACCGGTATACACAACATTACTTGAGGAATCATAGCATTAATATTTCATCTCATCTCATTGCATTCAACTCTTTTTAGTTTTACTTTTGTTCTAGTTTTCTTCCTGTCTTAGTAGTAGTTATTACAAAACATCTTAAATTCATTTATCCTAGCAACTTATAGAATAGGCTATTTCCAAACCACAGTTTAGGTGTGAACGTGGTCGCATTGACAACGCGGCCACGAGGGTCGTGTTCGCTGAGCTCCCATCAGGACAAACTCTTTAAATATTTGCTGCTGCAAGTACTGCAATAATCCTGTTTTGGTGCAGGAAACCCAGCCCATCAGTGACTACTTATGATGACGCACAACCTAACCCCTCCATGCCACAAACAAACTATGTTGTAGGTTGAACACACATATACTTACTGCCTAGCTAGTCACCTCTATCCATATCAAGAAATAAAATGTGTTAGGGCGTAGAACAAAAAAATCCATCATCATGATACCATATTAATAAGTAACCTAGCAAAGAACCAACAAAAAACTTATTTGGTAGAAATTCAAGAGCAACATTAATTCACTAGCCTGATACACATGTGTTGGGAGAAGCTGGGAAACTTCTAGAAACATCTTCTTACCAGTAGCTTTTGCATCTGATATGTACTTGAATCGTGGAACCTAAGAACACCTCAAAATATTTAAATATGTACTTGTTTTTGTTTGTAATTTCTTTACGACACCAACATACATCTGATTCAGTTGAACCAACAAACCAGAAGAAACAATGCAATTATTGTAAGACTGCTTCTTATTCTCCCACAGTAAAGTTCGTACCTTGTTCCAAGTGAGGCATGGTTCATTTGGTAAGATTACTGAGCAACCCAATTTAGCATACTTGGAGGAGGAGGAGGTACTTGCCGAGGAAGTCGAAGTGGGTACCCGCGTTGACTGTCGCTGCCTTCGTCCCCAGCTACAACGTGTGACAGTAGGTGGATGATGGAGGCTGTTCATACAAGAAAGAATCGATTTTTAGGCTATCAAGATATGATTTTTAGGGTGTGAGGATAGAAGCACGAGCGATATTGAGGACCACTGCCACGTGCGAGGGTGAGGGCGAGGGCGAGGGATACCGACGAGGGAGAGGGTGAGCGACGTTGACGAATAGATTGGGCAAGCGGTGAGATGCCATGGTATGGAATCGGGGGAAGAGGACAACGGACTCCGGGTTGATACAGAAAAACTTTCGAGGAGGTTTTCACAAAATTACCACTGCGGCATCCTTTTTTGGACTGAGGGAGTACGATGAGTTTTGTGCTCTTTATCGTTAATGATCGGGGAGGGTGTGATGCATTCGGGAATTGATGTACACCGATTCTTTTGATGATGTGTTGATACCTTTCTAGCATTGCCATGAAGCTATCAAGTTTCTAACCACATATTTGGTGTGCCTAATCTTGCAGAACTTGGGTTTGTGTCCACGATAGAATCAGGTTTGTGTTAGTGTGTTGTTGATACGAACTTTTGTGGCGTTTAGAGTCTTTATTTGACATTATGGTGAAGATATTTTCGTCTAACGATTGTACTTATAGGGGTTTATCCCGACCCAAGCATGCTTAGCTCTTAAGGATGCTCATCTTTCTGGATGGATCACTAGAGTGCCTTTTTGAAACATAAGTGTACAAGTGGCGATGTCTCTGATTTATTTTGATTTTTTCCCCAAAGCCTTGAAATATTTGTGTGTACAAAAATTTAGAGATCTTAGTTAGTTCTTAGTTATAGAAGTTGCTCGAAAAATTTCTTATTAAAAATACCAGGACACACGCCCGTGTGTTGTAACGGGAGAGAATGTGCTCGTGCATTTCTGTGATTTGATTATTACTGAACACTTTGTAGCCCATGAATATCTTTACTACTCGAAAGAAAAGTGGTCGTACACATATCATAATTGAATAAGTATATTTTAAATCTTAAGCTATTTTGATCTACTATTTTATTCTGATTATACTGCAATAAGGGAGAAATGTACAACTTACAATCATGGTTAACCAAGTCATCTAGCAGGTGAGAACCAACATGTAGTCCTGTGGTGACTACATCAATCTCAAGACCCATCGATCGATCCTTCAGACCTAATCTTTCGGAAGTGCTCATAGGGTAGGGTGTGCATGCGTGCGTTCATAGGGTAGAGTTTGTAGGTCCTGAGATTGACGAAAGACTCAACCTTTCAAAGGTTCTCATAGGGATAGGGTCTACATGCGTGTGTTTATAGGGATGAGTGTTTGTACGCACTCGTGAGCGTGTGCCGTTGTACTAGGTCTCGCAAAAAGTCATCTAGCAGGAACAAATGAACTGAATCAACCAAAACCTGACCACACGAAGTGTAGCAAGCTCATGGTCCCTAGTTTCCTACTAATAAACTAACCTTCATGAAAGGTGATTCTATAAATGAGTTGCACAAAAAGCTTCAACTCCTCAACAGCACCAGCAATAGGAGACTTTGACACTTCTTGGCACTTCAGTTCAGAAACCAAACTAACATAGCCACTTCCCATGGATCTACATAAACACTTACAACAGGTTTCAAGGCTTGAAGACCAACGGTAGCTTCCGCCAATTGTGCATTGTTGGGGATATACTTTCCAGGTATACCCACTATGACTCGCTGACTAGGTTGGCCTACTTCCAGTGAGAGCTTTGCTTCACGGGCGGCCCAACCAGGGAGAGAATACGGAAGTCCATCCGGCTACGGGAAGGCCTAGAAGACTTACCGATTTAGGCCTATAGTGTTACTTATAGTCCAAGATGTACTGTGTAACCAACTCTGTATTGTAGCCAGATAGGTCTCTCCTTTAACCCTAGGGCGGATATCTATATAAGTCGTCCTAGGTACCAGCCTTTAGGGCACCCACAACTTACAACCTCAACTCGCACAGGCGAAACCTCTCTTGTAATATGTACTTCTTGCTCTGCCGCATTATTGGGTTGCTGGCAGGAGTAGGATCTGTCCACCTCTGGCGGATTCGAACCTGGGTAAATCTTGTGTACTCACTGTCCCGGAACACCGTCGTCTCACACCCCATCTTTCTCCACGTCTTGAGGACCCCCTCTCGGTGTACATGTCTTCAATCTGATGATAGTTGGCGCCCACCATGGGGCAGGTGAGTTTTGGATCTGCGTTTCGGGCGGAATCAGCGCGAACCAGAATCAGCGAGACAATCAGCGTCGACCAGGTCCTCTATGCTAGTGACGTCCCTCTCGTCCTACTCGACGATACTTGGATTCTGGCTAGGGAACCTGTGACCACCTACACAATCATGTCCGTCGGTGAGATCGATGTCTATCTCGGTTTCACCGAACCGGCCCAACCCACCCCATCGGTGATGATGGAGGCAGAAGAAACTTCTGGATCCACTTTGTCTATGGAAGTGATAGAGTTCAGGGTCTCAGAAAACCCTAATCCTACCCAACCCGCACCTGAAGCAGAGATAGTGGAGAAGATCGGATCTAAAGCAGATCTCCCCAAGGAAGTCAAATCTTAGGAAGATCAAAGCAGCAACAGCTCTGGATCTGGCTCTGCCGATGCTGGAGCAAGAAAATCACTCCTGAGGTACACCACAAAGATGATGAACAGTGCCATAGTCAACACATATGCAATTCTCGAGACCATAAGGTGTTTCGAGGAGGCCAACAAAGAAAGTCACAACTACCTCAGGGCGCATGTGTCACACTTCATTGGATACGTGGGATCCGGATCCAGCTCTACCGATCCTGGAGATGACAACACTTGGTGCTAGACGAAATTGGAACAAACACCGACTTACCGGGATGCTCTTAGGATTCCATGACATCGGTAGAATTCCAAAAAAATCTATGTGGAAATTGAAGAGGAGATTAACTCCAATGTCACGGAAGAAGGAGAAGCCATGGATCAAAGCCCTCGCATTAGCATGGATGAAGGATTCGGAGAAAACTCTCTCAAACCGCGTGATCATATGGATCTCGAAGATAATCTCGACATCGAGATGTCTGTACTGATAGTAGCTTGACTCCAGGAACCGGACCCAAATCCGTCTTTGCTACCGGTACTACCAAGAAGGCACAGAAGAAGAAGACTCCGGACAAGGATCCTCCAGCAGATGAGGTAATTGCCGAGGAATACGAAGAAGATTTAGATGGAGATCTGATCCCCAACGAACCAAAAAGCACTCTGTTGGATGGAGACGTGGTTACCCCTGGTGCCCAAAAGATTCTCGGAGATGCACTTACAACACCAATACCGACAGGCATAGAACTTACACCCATAGAGTTGGAGGATAGGGCCTGATGACTGCAAGTCCACATATCGTTTGTAGCTAGTTTCGAAATAAAGATATTGATCCCACAGGGAGCAGGAGTCCGAAATCTAATAATTCTTGAAATAAATATTACACTACTAATGCTTAATAAAGTTCTAAGTGACAAGATAAAGCGCGAATATTGTGTAAAAAGGTGTTTTTGTGTTTTGTGTATAAGAGCAACAATAAGTAAAGTAATACAACTAAATACAAAAAGTAAGTATCGTGTATGTAAGAGATATTGGAGCTGCAATAAGGAAAAAGGTGTTCTCAGGGAGTAGCAGATTCACCACTAGCATTATAAGGAGCTAAGGTAAAGATTATTATCATGAACATTCTCAACTATGTATGTGTGGGAGGAACTCCATATTTGGACAAATAGGCAGCAACCGGTGCTCACATCATCCTCATAACCACAACAGTCAACAATCGACATAAATCGAATTACTGCGCTATTAAGGGATGTAATCCTGTAGGACGTATCCCATGGCATGGATAGTGTTCCGTGAGTTTCCTCGATTTCCCAAGTTGATATGTAAGGAGTGCCAACATCTTTATAGTCATTGTAAGTGCTAACACACCTCCGTCTACCAACAAGTAGTTCCCTCCATCAAGTCCCTGTGAGAGGCAAATATTGAGAAGTCGACTTCTCTCAACATCTAGATGAAGAAAATCTAACACATGGTCATAGCGATGTATATCATAATAAACTTTATCTTATTTCAATCTCATACTAGGGTTTCTCCATCGCCCCAAGAACTAATGATCTACTCAGACATGAGGAATTCAACATCATGGCAATAATAATGGGATCTATCATAGATGAATAGTACTTGTATAAATCCACAATGAGTATGGAAATTACACCAAGATATAGACAAGATGTAGATGGGATGGATGGATATGGTGGTGATGCAGCGGTGGATGATGAAGATCGATGCTTTAGCCTCCCGGATCTGTGCAGGGTGAAGAGGGATCCCCGGTGGACAAGTTCCCGCTCCAGATGCCTTCCGGAGGTGAGGTTTCGGCGATTTCTAGGTGTTCTGTATGTCATCTCTCCGATCCAGTTGCACGAGGTGAAACTATTTGAGGAGGCGGTGGTGGCGCCAACTATACGGCAGGAACTATATAGCTAGAAAATTTATTCCCGCCGTATAGTTGGTCATTAAACCGTCTGTCTCCCTTTATTGCTTTGGGTTTTCTTCCAGGATTATTAATATTTCCCAAATAAGCGATTTACGCTGTTTTTGACTCATTTTCTCCTCAGTACAACTGCTTCAAGAATTGTGTCCATTGTATACAACATCTATATTGATCCTGGTGAAAATAGACATAAAATGTGCGTGGGAGCACTAAAATACCAAGATCCTACATCTACAATGCAAAATAACAATATAAAACATGATGCAAATATGCACTCATCAACTTCCCCAATCTTAGACTCTTGCTTGATGGATGTGATCCTCATATTCATGAAGCTGAGTCAATATAATAAATGAGGCGGTTGTAGCATGTGTTTATCATATACGATACATAGGAATAAGTTCATGAATAGTACCTTACTCGAACCATCTGAATAGTATTAGCAGGCTTCCACACCTTAGTGATCAATAGTTCACGAAAGATGAATCTCAACATAATGTAAAAGTATCTGGTTCAACCGAATGAGTTCGCAAGGTAGTCCCAAGTGTTTTAGGATTAACATATTCACTTGGGATTCAAAATATCGAAAGTGTCTCTTTGTAATACTACAATATAGTGGTATATGCCTATTTTCTCTTTGCACATTCACTCTTTTTTCTTCTTTCTTTTATTCTCTTTTGTTTATATGCTCACACTTTTGTTTAAGTGTTGTGCAAAAGAGCTATCCATGCATTCCACTTCATGTAGGAATTCAAAGTTTAACAATATCAATTATAAAATTCCAATTGTATATGAAACATCTTTATGACTTGAATATGCTACCTTGACTTGTTCTCACTCTATTTTTGATAGCACTCTTTATTTTCCTTTGCTCAAGGTTTTCTTTTTCAACTCAACAGATTAGATAATTTTTCTTTGTTCGTAAATCAAACCATGTACTTATAACATATTGACCAATTTATCTTTGTATTTTCCATTAATACCAATGGTGTGAAAGACTCCTATTGCTATCATCAAGTGCAAGTAAAGTTATACTCAAGCCAGTCATATATCAAATAAGACAAACACAAACTCAAATTGCTCCATATATAATAATAAACTCGGAATTTCAAAAAAGGGATCGAGTATTCTTGAAGGGAATTCTAATGATGCAAACTTATTTCTAGTATGAACTAATGCAAAAATAGTAATAAAAATTTATAAGACAGATTACAAGGTCTTAAAGATCTCCCCAAGCTTGGAATCAAGCCAGGCGGTATCTAATAATCCCTTGCGATTATTTGATACCGTGATTATTGTAGATCTATGTGGCGCCATGGTGTGTGGTATCTTCTCTTCATGGGCCAGCTTGAGACGTAGAGATTGATTGACTGCTTCTAATTCTTTAACACGCAGCTTGTAGAAAACATTATTCCTCTCTAACACTTGCACTTGTTCTTTAATGAACTCATTGTTATCCTGAAGGGTTTCCGGTGCCTTAAGACTCATAGAAAAACTTTCTTCGGTTGTCTTCTTGATATCTTCATCAAGTTTGTCAAGATGAAGTCACAGCAACCGAAGATGTTTGGGTGTACCTCGCGTCTCCCTGTCCATCTCTTCAATCTTTAGCTTAGGGCCTTCAAATCCCTCTTCCGACACCCATGGTCAGCGCCGAGGAACTCCAAAGGGATAACCTTGATCTCCTTGCATTGCTTGCTATTGCTCCCGATCTCCATAGGAACTTGTCTCCTTGACTTCCGTCCCTTGGTCTGCGTGTTCTCGAGTATGAAGAAGAGATAGATTGGTTCCTGGAGATTATGATTAGAGAAAGAGAGAGACAATGTTAGTATATAATGGGGATCAAAGGTTGGTAAAACTCGCGAGAAACACCAAATTGTCGCCCAAGAAAAGAATTTTAACAAAACAGGGAAAGAAATCACGGATTTGGAAGAGTCCTGCCGCATAACGACCAACTATACAAGCACGACCCGTATGCTCCGGCCGTATAGTTGGTTCCGGGTAGTTATTTCCAAAAATCTTGAGTCCAGGTCAGTTAAGTAACAACTCGGAACCAACAATAACATTTTTTTAGAATAACGAAAAGGCAAAGGAAAAACGTCTGGTAGTTTAACGACCAACTATACGGCCGGAATATTGGCTCCGGTCGTATAGTTGCGACCGTATAGATACAGACATCAAAATCAAGAGCGCATGAGAGTTTAACGACCAACTATACGACCGAAATTATTTCATCTGGTCGTATCGCTGTGCCCGTATAGTTCTAGACATTGAAAACACTTTCGCAAAGAAGATACAGAGAGTTTAATGACCAACTATACGGAGGGAGTTTCCTGTCCGGTCGTATAGTTCCACCCGTATAGTTGGTAAAAACCCTCAAAAACTTCATAAAAACACAAGGAATTCAAAGGCGGAATTTTGAGGACTAAAATCTATGAAAATAAATCACTTATTGGAATAAGAACACTTACCTTGATCTTACTGTTTAGTTATTCGGGGATGAAAAAAATCATCCAACAACAAAGGCTTCTTCTCTTTTGAAGGAATTGACCTTAGTTCAGTGAATAATTCTCGTAAATGAAAATCACTAGGACTAAATTTCCTCTCAATAAGATTACTGTCTTGCTGGGAAAACATTGACACTATATTCAATGTTTTTATTCTTGCCTCTGCATAATCTGCAACTCAAATTCTTGAAGTGAAAGAATCCAACGGATCAGCCTTGGCTTATGGTCTTTCCTTTCAAGATGCTCTTTTAAGCCATCACGATCCGTATGAACTCTTACTTTTGCATCAACTAAATAAGAGCGAAATTTATCACAAGAAAAAAATACAACAAAAAGTTCCTTTTCTTCCCTAGGATAATTCTTTTAAGCACCATTAAGAGTTCTACTGGCATGATGTATAATATTAAATCTCCGACCAATGTGTTGTCCTAGAGTTACTCCTACAACATCATCACTAGCTTCACATATTAAGTCAAAAGTCATATCCCAAATAGGAGGTTTAATAATAGGAGCACGAGATAAATCATTCTTGAGTTTATTAATGGCTATAAGACATTTATCATCAAAATTAAATCTTACTCCCTTTTGCAGGAGGTTACTCAAAGGTTTAGATATTCCAGAGAAATTTCTAATGAACCTTCTATAAAAACCCACATGACCAAGGAAACTTCTTATACCCTTAATATCTCTAGGTTGTGGCATTCTCTCTATGGCCTCAACCTTAGCTCTATCCGCTTCAATTCTCTTACCCGATACCTTGTGTCCGAGGATTATACCTTCTTTGAACATAAAATGGCACTTCTCCTAGTTTAGAACAAGATTGGTTTCTTCACAACACTGCAAAACTCTTTTGAGATTATCCAAGCAACTAGTAAATGAAGTTCCATAGACAGAAAAATCATCCATAAATACTTCCATTATCAGTTCTATAAAATCTGCAAAAAGAGTAGTCATGCATCTTTGAAAAGTAGCTGGAGCATTACATAAACCAAAAGGCATATGTCGGTAAGCATGTAAACCATAAGGACTAATGAAAGTTTTTTAAGTTGGTCATCCGGATGAATAGCTATTTGATAAAAACCAGAGTATTTGTCCAAGTAGCAAAAATGAGTGTGGTTTGCTAACCTTTCTAAAGTTTGGTCTATGAATGGTAAAGGATAGTCCTCTTTCCTAGTTTCTTTATTCAATTTCCTGAAATCTATGCACATCCTATGCCCAACAATAGTTCTAGTAGGTATCAATTCATTGTTTTCATTAGGAACAACAGTAAAACCGCCTTTCTTAGGGACACAATGAACAAGACTTACCGATTCACTTTCTTTAACATGATAGATTATACCTGCGTCCAGTAGGCGTACAATTGCTTTCCTTACCACTTCTTTCATTTTAGGCTTCAATCTTCTATTAAATTCTGCAACTGGTTTAGCACCTTCTTCCATGAATATTCGATGGACGGTTATCATGGGACTAATTCCCTTCAAATCATCCATTGAGTACCCAAAGGCCTTGCGATGCTCCTTGAGTATTTTCATAAGTTCTTCTTCTTCTCCTGAAAGTTTAGCACTAATAATAACAGGAAATTTATTTGTATCATCTAAAAACCTGTATTTAAGATTATTTGGTAGAGTCTTCAACTCCGAGGGTGGTAATTCTTCGTCCCCTCTCTTTTTTGGCTCTTCAAAATCCTCATCAGTCGGAGGCCCTATAATGGGAAGTGAATCGAGTTCATCTTCTAGTTCTTCTCGGGACTTGTTCTCCATAACTATTTCTTCATAATTTGAGTCTTCATTTATTTCTTCTTGTTGATTACTAAAGAAAAGAGCTTCCATTTCCTCGATAGTTTTCTCTTTCTCTTCTTCTTGTATTTGTGGATGCCTGTCTTTAAAATTGGAAAAGTGGAATTCCTTTTCCAGTCCCCCAAGCTTAAGAGACACAATCTCATTTTTGAAATCAACATAGGCACCTACATCACTCAAAAAGTTTCTTCCAAATACAATTGGGAAAAGAGTGTCAGCTGGCATATCAACAACTACAAAATCAATGGGAAAGTTTTTGTTGCCAATTGTGACAGTTGCAGCTTCAACTACTCCCATTAGAATTCTAAGATTTTTATTAGCTAACATGATTGTCATGTCAGTATTTTCAATTGTAGCCGGTTCTATTTCTTCTTTTATTTCTAGATAGAAATCATAAGATATAACATTAACTTCGGTGCCAAGATCACATACACCATAATGCGAGGTTTCTTTAAATATGCAGGGAAGAATAGGCTTACCCACATCTTTTACCTTTGATTTATCTTCAACCAATACGAAAGTCTCTTCATCAAGTTCAACTATGTTACAATGCGTGTACATAGCCATAATTGCTTCCTTGGTTACCTCTTCATCTTTGGTTTCTTCTAGATGTTCTACAACTGATGGTATAATTTCCTCTTCCTTCTTTCTCTGTGCTGCTTTGACCTATTTATATTCAATAATATGCTTCTGTGAAGTGTTAAGGAAAGGTATCTCATATGTTGGCTCTATGGAGGCCAATGTTGTTTTAACTTATCTTTTCTTCTCAGGTTCGGGTGGTGGATCATACTTGACCAAACCCTCTTTTGGAGCTTTGATATGTTCTGTAAAAGCTTTAACAACTTGCAACACAAGATCTGAATCCAAATAAAGTTCTTTAGACAATTCTTTAACGTGTCCTTTTTATTATAGTCATGAATACAATCATGTTCTATTTCTAAGCCTCCTTCACTTCCTAGACCAAAATTCCATGAAACTCTATGATCGCGAATTCTATTAAGTAAAGTCCAAGCTTTAGGTATAGGAAGATTCATAAAGGCTCCTTCCACAAAAGAGTCTAGTTCAATTTTATTAGGTTCAATTAAACCGCCATAAAAGATATGCAATAAATACCATTCGAGCAAATCATGATGAGGACATAGGCGAAGTAAATCTTTAAATCTAATATAAGCTCTTACTAGTCCTTCATTAGAACGGTTCTTCTAAGTCATTATAAGATGCCTGCTTCCAAAATATTTTGATAATGGGTAATATTTTGCTAGAAATTCACAAGCTATATTATCCCAAGTAGTAGTGGCTTCTGGTGGTAGAGATCTATACCATGAGAGAGCTGTACTAGTCAAAGTTTGACTAAAAAGTTTGACCCTTACCTCATTAGCAGTATATCCTGTCAATTGAAAAGTGCCACATATATCTTTAAAACATGCAATATGCTCATATGGATCATGATCTTCTTCATCTCTAGTAAATTGTTTCTTGTGTAGAATACCAAGTAATAGAGGATTTATTTCAAACCCCATTGTCCTCTCATGGGAGTTGTCTCTTCTATAAATATCTTAGGGCTTCCCAAAATGGTTGAGTGGGTTAGCACTAGTCATATGCTCAAACTCCATCATGTTGGTGGAAACGTGTAACTCAAAACAAAACTTAGCAAGACAAAAATAAATAAGCAAAAACTGAAAGACCTACACTGCTTAGCTCCCCAGCAACAGCGACATAAAATAGCTTGATGACTGCAAGAGCACAGATCGTTTGTAGCTAGTTTCGAAATAAAGATATCGATCCCACAGGGAGCAGGAGTCTGAAGTCTAATAATTCTTGAAATAAATATTACACTACTAATGCTTAATAAAGTTCTAGGTGACAAGATAAAATACGAGTATTGCGTAAAAATGTGTTTTTGGGTTTTGGGTATAAGAGCAACAATAAGTAAAGTAAAACAAATGAATACAGAAAGTAAGTATCGCGTATGTAAGAGAGATTGGAACTGTAATATGGAAAAAGGCGTTCTCAGGGAGTAGCGGATTCACCACTAGCATTATAAGAAGCTAAGGTAAAGATTATTATCATGAACATTCTCAACTATGTATGTGTGTGAGGAACTCTGTATTTGGACAAATAGGCAGCAACCACTGCTCACATCATCCTGATAACCACAACAGTCAGCAATCGACATCAATCGAGTTACTACGCTATTAAGGGAAGTAATCTCGTAGGATGTATCCCATGGCATGGATAGTGTTCCGTGAGTTTCCTTGATTTCGCAAGTTGATACGTAAGGAGTGCCAACAGCTTTATAGTCACTGGAAGTGCTAACACACCTCCATCTACCAACAAGTAGTTCCCTCCATCAAGTCTCCATGAGAGGCAAATATTGAGAGGTTGACTTCTCTCAACATGAAGATGAAGACAATCTAACACATGGTCATAGCGATGAATATCATAATAAACTTTATCTTATTTCAATCTTATACTAGGGTTTCTCCATCTCGCCAAGAACTAATGATCTACTCAGACATGGAGGCATTCAACATCATGGTAATAACAATGAGATCTATCATAGATGAATACTACTTGTATAAATCCACAACGAATACGGAAATTACAACAAGATCTAGACAAGATGTAAATGGGATGGAGATGGTGGTGATGCAGTGGTGGATGATGAAGATCGATGCCTTAGCCTCCTGAATCTGCGCGGTGCGAAGATGGATCCCTGGTGGACGAGTTCCCCTCTAGATGCCTTCCGGAGGTGAGGTTTCTACAATTTCTAGGTGTTCTGTGTGTCCATGTATCCATCATATGTCCTCATCCTGGTGAAAATAGACATAAAATATGCGCGAGAGCACCGTAAAATACCAAGATCCTACATCTACAATGCAAAATAACAATATAAAACATGATGCAAATATGCACTCATCACGCATCGCCAAGTACTCCTTGATGAGGCCACTCACCTCCTCGAGGAGAAGCAGTGCATTGCAGCCGCGGGACAACCTAGTTACCTGCAGCATCAGAAGACCCAGAACGACCCTGAGCTGGCTAATAAAAATCTGGAAGTGCACAATACCCTTTTCAAAGGACACAGCCGTGGGAAAACCTCGGATCGACAACAAAGGAAACCGGATGTAGAGCACGACAGTAGAAAATATTGCTGCGGCCCGAGAGATCCTGGCAAATAATCCTAGTCTAGACCAGGTCCGACTAAGTGTGAAGTGATACATCGTAAACGTATCTATTATTTTTGATGTTCCATGCTTGTTTTGTCTCAAGTTTCTTATGTTTTGTTCACGCTTTGAGGTACTTTTATATATTTTCTAGAACTAACCTATTAACAAGATGCCAGTGTCAGTTGCCTGTTTTCTGCTATTTTTGGTTTTAGAAAAGCTTGTAAAGAAATATTCTCGGAATTGAACAGGACAAAAACCAAAGTTCCTATTTTACCAGAATACTCACGGAGCCAGAAGACGAGACAAAGTTCTAACCTCTATGGTTGCTCTAAGTACACACATACGCGCGCACACACACACACACACACACACATATATATATATATATATACATATATATATATAATTCATAGCAACCAAAGGAATCATCTCATCTCTAGCTCCCTACTACATCACAAGGCTTCTTTCATAATATCGCTTCTTAATGGTTTTATACAGTTAAACAAAACGAATTGTGTTCAAGTGACAAATTGTCTTAGTAGATAACCAAGTAACTGAACTCCAAACAATGTGAATATGTACACACTTTTTTTTTGATTAGTTTCAATGGTTGCCCCAGTGATGCTCTAAATCAACGTGCTTGCAGGGAAACAACATCATTTGGTGCTCAGCTAAATGTGTTGTTTCTTGAAGACTAAAGATGTACCAGTAAGTCAAATAAACGATAAGCTAGCAAGATCTTCAAATTCAGTGAGGGGTGAAAAAGTTAGTGGGGGGAAAGTGAGCTCACGGCCATCCTCGACTTTCTCTTCACGTAACTGCTTGGGGATATGGGTCGTAGCTCTTGCGAGGGCCATAGCTGTGGTAGTACTCTGACTACCTCCTCAGAAGCAGCGCTAACATGGAGTACGAGGAGCAGCATCATTATTAGTATGAATCTTTATTCTAATCAAAACTTCAAAGAAGTGTTGCTACTTTGAAAATGTTGAAAGTAAAAATCATGTCTATAGACAGGAAAGAAAAATATGGCTTCAAAACATCAACCCCATTTTCTTAATCTGGATATTAAACTGAGCGGGTGTAAAACAAAGATTTATGAAAAATACTACCATGGAAATCTTGATGAAGAGTTTAAGGGTTTTGTTAAAATTAGTTTGATATTGCTTCTTGAATATTGATGTGATTGTCTCCTTTGCTAAGACTACCACGAGCAAAGAGTGCATCCCATCTAAGTAGAATGCAAAATTAAGTGGTTAAATAAAAAATGAATCAAATCAGAGCATGTGATTTCCCTCTAAGCAATATATAAAAATAATTGGTCTAGACTAATTAGAAGTAGATTTGAGCAAGGAAACTCTTGTCTCTATACAGAAGGTATCGACTAATTAAGTACAAAAGTTTTGAAACGTTTTAATAGGATAAAAATCAACCGTGACTTTTCCAAACTCTAAGTACTGAGATATATCAATCTAGGGAACTACGTGTCATGTAAGATTAGAGCAACATACATTGTAATATTCTATAGCTCTTTATTAACAATGCGCTCAAGACTAAAATAGAGTAGTAATATAGTTGGAAAATAATGCACAATTAGCCAGCTTTACAGAAGCAGAAGCATGCCGAGTAATGCAAAATAAAGAACAAAACTAAAGTACAAAAGTAAGAACTCTTGACATCATTTAAATAAGATAGTTAGATGAGAGCTAGAATACAATAGAGGCCAGGACCAGTCCAATATACTTTGCAAAGTTTTTTTAAACTTTAGTTAGTAATGAAATTTTAATCATCAAATTTCATACCATAGATCGATTTTATCCATTAACATCACCCTGTAAGATGTGGAATAGTGATATTTAGTTTACACCAAAACACTCTTGAGTTAGTTGTTGGTACAGGGATTACTCAAGAATAGTTCAATAGTTGAGCACTCAAAGTTAATCACCGGAGTCCCATAGCAAGATAAGGCATTATATCAAATCCTCAAAGCATATTTCGATGAGATCTTTCTGGATCTAATGCTATGAGGTATATATTATATATGACATGCAATAAGAAATTTATATTCTTAACTCAAAGCATATTTCACCAAATGTATTGAATACACGCAACCTGAACTAAAACATTAGATTGCAGACAGGTTGAGTCAAAACCTTATGTTGCTTCTCATGTGGAATCAATGGAGAACCGTAATGAAAAATTGCTTCATGACATCGCGCACTCTCTAGTAATTGACATAATCCATGGAGCCTCATATTTGGTCGGAGGCGCCCAAAATATCGAAACTGAATCAGCCTCTTTCATACCAAGAAACCCCGTCTACAATGACAAGTAAACCTGGTATACAGAATACACCACCGTTGGCTGTTTAGTGATAGATTTAACTGTATTTAACATGTCATTATAAATAGTACATAGCTGGTATTAGAGAATGGAGAAATGCTCAAGTTGATTAACCTAGCAAATGCATAGTTGTCGTTCTTTATTAGTTGCATCTCATTGGAAGGCACAATAATTGTGTTTAAGCCCATGATCTCTGATCTGCTATGGACTATGATTTGCCATACTTTATGGCAAGGGAAACAATCGTACTTAAAATATCTATAAACAATGACTATCATTCTCAGCTGTTTTCTCAATCGAGTCTGAACTTGCAAATAATTGGGAATGGAAATTGATTTGTAAGTACCCAAGATATCACACGGTTACATAAAGGGATAGAAGTTATTTAATTACACGCCATATTATCATCATGATTGTCATATCAGGAACGGAGGTGAGCCTTTTGTAAGAAGGCATTCAAACATAAGCGAGACAATAATTCAGCTTAATTTTGGATCTACAAATAGGGCACCCGAATGGATACGGAAACACGTGAAAGTACCTCATTCCTCATTGTTGAGCTAATGTCATGTTGCTTGCATATCGAACAAAACTCAGGTGTCATCCGGTGTTAGCTGCTTGCAGCTCGGGACTTAATCATGACTTCATATGAGCTAGATGAAGCCAGAAATTTACATCCACCAGCATGAGAAATCTTCAGCATTTTCTCAAATCCCATTTGTTGGTCGTTAACAGGCAGACAAACGTGGAGAAGCCAAGCTCCATGCCATACCTTGGTTAAGACTTAAGACACATGGATAAAAAAGATTCAATTAACATGCTCAAGCACCAGCAATATAGTACAATCTTAGAAGAATATAGTATATGGGGAGAAGATGACCAGAGTAGCGTGGGGTAGCCTAGGCGGTCACTCCGGCGGGCGGCTGCGGGAATTGGGATGGACCCTTGATTGAGTTACTGCCTGCATAAAAAAGGAAAAGGAGAGATGAGGGGTCGTTGGATAGGAGAGATGATGCAATATAGAGAGACGATGGACATGTACAACGTGCTTACCTTTGTAGGACGGATGAGGACACGACGCCGGTGGCGAAGGGAGTCACAGCTGTCGTTCCGGCCGATGGCGTCGCAAGTTGGGATGTAGATGTAGCCTTGCTCACGACCATTCACCGGTCCTCTTCCAGGCTGGCTGCGCATCCTCGCCACTCTTTCCCGCTGCCTACTCGCTAACACCGGTCCTCCCAAGTGGCTGCTCGAGGTGGACGACGATGCTGCCAACTTGCTTGGACACAGAGGCGGAGGTTGTGGGGGCAAAGATGCGGACGTCGAGAGGTGTTGGACAGGTCTGCAACTCAACGGCGAGCGGCCGGAAACATGAGCGACTGCGAGCAAGCATGGGAGAGACGGGACGGCTACGGAAACCAAGAGGTAGGGAGGAGCTGTGCCTGATACGGGCCTCGGATGGATCGATACGACCATGAATCGGGAAGAACAGACCTTCCAAGCCTTTAACGGCTAGCAGGCCTGCGAGGAAAATGCGGCACCCGCCGCCAGCAGCAAACAACAGCGAGCAGCAGTTGCGGGAGAACTGGACGCCACCGAGGGAGGAGCCGCCGGCAAGAATGACCGCCTACGGACTCCAGAGATCCAGTCCAACTCGATCCCGCCGGATCAAAGCTACAGAGTACCCCAGGAGAAGGAACCCACATGCCGATGGAAAAAAAGATTGACAAACACGCAGGCAGGAGGCAGCCCCATACCGATGACGAATGGACCCCACACAACGGGACCACCAGACTATTAACACTAATCGAAGCAAATCATCCACCGCACCTGCCTGGCCGCACCAGCTTCACGGGACGCGCATAGGCGACACCCTGGCCCTCAGGCAGCGGCCAAAAACGTCGAAGGCCCATAGGCAACGGCCGCACACGCGAGCATCGTGCGACATGAGGGGTTCACATATCTTGCAGTTAATTGGATATAGAAAAGTTCAGGTAACTGGACAAACGGGGTTGCAGAAAAGCTTGTAATGGACAAAAATATGAAGGAATGAAAGGTCCTTTTAAGCCCAAGAAGCGGGAATCCACTAAATCGAGTACCTATTTCTATGGCATAAATAGTGGAGAGGGTTGAGCTGAAGGGCGGCCCGAACCTAGGTAAAACATCCTTGTGTTTGTTGTGTTTCATTGTCGTTGATCTCGGGGCACCTCACGCCCCTACCGAACAAATAGGGGTTGTTGCACATCCCTATGTCCGCGTTCCGACACGTGACGTCTTGCGTGCTAGGTTGGGTGAGAGTGTGCTTCGTCTGTGATGGGCGTTCCTAAACGTAGTCTCACCATCTTTACCAACAACAGTGATAGCTTCCAAGAAAGCAGACGGTGCTGGAGCAAAGAGCACCACCATCACCGGCGACCCACCCGCGGTGCATACGCGGTCTCACGGGTAACCGGTAGGCAAGGACACTCCAGTCGGGTGGGGGGCTCCGCGTGGAGACCCCCATTCACCGCCGCCTCGTCGCCTAGAAATGCCTTCACCAGAACAACCTATGCAGGTGGAAGGGACTTCTGCAGCCGCGGTCGACCCTCCAGTAGGATAGGCGGGAAGCTCCATGGATGTCAGAGCCTATGCTGGGGAGAACTCACCTCGCCAAGAGAAAGAGGAAAAAGGAGTCGCGGCAGGTCCTGTCCACCGAATCTGGACCATCTGTAGGCTCCGAGCAAGAACCGGGGCTGAGGTGTCATCCGCCAAGCCCATAAGCGGGCCTTGGTGTCCCATCCATCACTCTAGCCTACATGACGCTCGTGATTGCCGATCTGGGTAAAACCTCGCTGAGTGCGCCAGAAGCGGGACACAGAGCAGAAATTCCACGGTGTTGCTAGAAACTGCTACATCTGTGGCGAGTCTGGCCACCATGCAAAGGACTGCCCCAAGGGAGATGGCGATGCTAGCGGCGGAGGCCGCGGAGGAGGACGAACGGGAACCAGGAGAGGCCATGGAAGGGGCCTTGGCGGACAAGATCCCTCCTCTAGAGATCGCACGGACAATTAGGCCACCGAAGAAGATCCGACGAAGGGTGATGAAGATGACAATGGAGGTTACCAGGAGGTCAGTGACAATGCGTGCATCGATGGAGGGGTGTATGCTCTGACGTCCTAGGAGGAATTTAAACATCTCTCCCAGGAGGTAAACGCGGTGCTTCCTAGCAACAAAGCGACACGCCCCTTGAGATGGTCGCACGTGCCAGTCACAGTCGACGCCACCGATCACCCTAACTGCATTACTTGTGTGGGCGCTCTCCAACTAGTGGTGTCGCCCATCATCAACAATGTCAGGGTCACCAAAATGATGGTAGACGGAGGAGCCGGCCTCAACATATTATCCGTGAAACTAATGAACAACTGCAGGTGGAAGGCGAGCAATTGTAGCCTAGATGAACGTTCCCATGGGTTTGTGTTACCCCAGGAATCACCCAGCCTCTAGGCATGATCATGCTACCAGTCACCTGCGGCACCAAGCACAACTACTGTCAACATGTTGTTAGACATCACTGACATCCACCTGCATTACAACGACATCCTCGGGTGCCCGATGTTGGCACGGTTAATGGTGGCAGCGCACCTTGCCTACAATGTGACCAAGATTCTTTCGGAGTTGGGCGTGATGAAGGTGAAATTTGACATCAAGGACGCCATGAGTTGCACAGAACATGTATAGACAGCTATGGCATAGGCCCAACTAGGCTACTTCATTGAGGAAGATCCACAAGACTCGAACCCGTTGACGACCGTGAAGAGAGCAAATGCTCCGGACTTATCTTCCGGGGGATAGTTTGTCATGGATGGAGCCTCGAGTAAGAAGAATTAAGCTCGGGTCCACCCTGTAACCTAAAAGCCCGAGAACAACATATCACATTTCCAGGCAGGGGCAGCTAATACTAGAGTCGCTAGGATCCTACCCTAGATGTAATCCACTATAACAGAGGGTACCTAGTCCCCCACCCCTTATGTGAAGTCTGAGAGACAAAATACACGTCTCCTACGAACTTAGAGACTAAAGCGTTTCCGAGCTCTGGCCTTGTGTTAATTGCTGTAAGCTGGGGCCTATCACACTAAAGCGTTTCTAGTCTTTGGCCCCGTGTAATCCGTTGTACTACTGCGACCTGTCTCCCTGCTTCCTACTTTATAAACCCCAGTTTCTCTCGAGATTCGCTTTTCCTTTGTATTCGTTCTTGATTTTCATCTTGACTTTTTACATGTTTTCGCATGAAAATTATGCGTCTTTTTGGTGGACAAGAGCCCTAATTATCTTCAGGCTGGGAAACAAGGTGGGACAAAGATCCACTCTAGGCGTCATACATTGTGCTCACATTCATTATGAGCACTAAATCGCATAGACTCGAGGGCTCATGTCCAAACAAGGTGCCCGTTTCCGTGTGTTCTGTAGCACTCGGGAGGACCCGTGCGCATTTAGAAAAAGGAAAAAGAGGCATGCACCCCGTGAAGAAAACATAGAGTGTCACGACACAGATGGCCCCACAGTCAACCTCAGAGAAATCCTGGGAGCTACCCGGCCATCTCTGCAATCGAACACATGGGCATCATTAGAGAAAGACCCATGAAGGCCGGTATCCTGTGACATAACACTCCTCCTTAGATAAGTCTTAAACATGAAGTTTATTACATATGACAGATGGTAGATCCTTACTGGCCGACTAAATTCTTGCTAGATGCCCTGAGGAGCTAATCTAGCTCAGTGGCCATTGCCTTGACATGTCTCTCCATCGCCATGAAGACAGGACGAGCGCCAACATCCAAACTCCCCTTCTCTACCCAGGGACGATCCTCATGACGAGTACCTACCGTCGAAGTCATTCAAAGGAGCCTAGAAGTAGTAGTGATCAATGTTGGAGATATGCCCAAGAGGAAATAATAAAAGTGGTTATTATTATATTCCCGAGTATGTCCAAGATGGTGACATAAAGATTTGCAAAGTACACACTGATCTGAATGTGGCAGATCCGTTGACTAAACCTCTCCCTAGAGCAAAGCATGACCAACACCAGAACGCCATGGGTGTTAGGTATATTACCATGTAATCTAGATTATTGACTCTAGTGCAAGTGGGAGACTGTTGGAGATATGCCCAAGATGCAATAATAAAAGTGGTTATTATTATATCTTTGTGTTTATGATGAATGTTTACATCCCATGCTATAATTGTATTATTAGGAAACACTAATACGTGTGTGTTTTGTAAACATAAAAAGAGTTCCTAGTAAGCCTCTTGTTGAACTAGCTTGTTGATTAATAGATGATCATGGTTTCATGATCATGGACATTGGATGTCATTAATAACAAGGTCATATCATTAGGAGAATGATGTGATGGACACACACCCATAGTAAGTGTAGCGTAAGATCAAGTCATTTAGTTCGTATTGCTACAAGCTTTCAAATGCATAGTAACCTAATCCTTCGACCATGAGGTTATGTTAATCACCATCACCGGATGGGTGCTTTGATGACATCAAACACCGCTTCATAACTGGGTGGTTATAAAGGTGTCATTGGGTATTCTGAAAGTATGTGTTGAAGCGCATGGACCAAGATTGGGATTTGTCCATCCATATGACGGATAGATATGCTCTGGGCCCTCTCGGTGGAATGTCATATAGTTAGCTTGCAAGCGTGTGACTAGGTCACAAGGGATGACATATCATGGAACGAGTAAAGAGTACTTATCAGTAACGAGGTAGAACTAGGTATGGAGATACCAATAATCAAACCTCGGATAAGTAGAGTATCGCGTGACAAAGGGAATTGGTTTTGTATGTTAGTGGTTCTATCGATCACGAAGTCATCGTTGAGTATGTGGGAGCCATTATGGATCTCCAGATCCTGCTAATGGTTATTGATCGGAGAGGTGTCTCCATTATGTCTGCATATTCACGAACCGTAGGGTGACACACTTAAGGTTCGATGCTATTTAGGTAGATATGGAATATGCATTGGAGACCGAATGCAGTTCGGAGACTCGGATTGGAACTGGGACATCACGAGGAGATCCAGAATTGTCCAGAGAATAAGATTCATATAATGGAGATTATTTTCTAGGTTCGGAAATGTTCCGGAGTGTTTTTATGGGGATTCTAGAAGGTTTCGGAATATTCCGGAAAGTTCCAAAAGGTTCCGTGGACTTTACATGAAAACCAAGAAAGGAAAGGGGAAGACTTGGGGGGAAGGAAACTCCCTCCCCCCTCTCCCTTGTGCGCCGGCACTAGGAGGTGGGCCTAGGGGTGGGAACCCTAGGCCGCACCCCTCCCTCTATATATAGAGGGGTGGAGGCGCCACCCCCCCCCTTGCCGCTCCACTCTTGCCCTAGCTGCCTCTCTCCTCCTCCTTCGCTCTGCTCAGGCTTAGGCGAAGCCCTGTAGAATTCTCTACTCCACCACCATCACCACGCCGTCGTGCTGCTGGGATTCCGTGGAGAGATCTACTACCTATGCTACTCACTAGAACGGGGAGAGGAAGGTCTGCATCGACTCCGCATGTGTGACCGACTGCGGAAGCGCTGCCGGAACACGGCGCCGGAAGGATCGTCTACTCGATCTTGAGATCGTCAAGTGATCGTCTACATCAACCACGAGATTCGATCTTGCACAAGGCTTTTGGATCTACAAGGGTTAGTACAGATCTATCTCGTTGCACATGTCTAATATATTAGATCTTGGCTTTGATCTAGATTAGATCTGGGTTTTGTTCGTTCTTGTGGTAGAAATTTTTTGTTTTCCATGCTACGAACCCATCAGTGGTATCAGAGCCAGGTCTATGCATAGATCTGTTGCATGAGTAGAACACAATGGTTTTGTGGGCGTTGGTGCTTGTGCCGTCTTTTGCTTTGTGTACTTTGCATCTTGCGGTATGGTGGGATGAAGCGGATCGGGCTAACCTTACATGTCATCGCACATGAGACTTGCTCCATGCTTGACGTGTAACTTGCTTTGCACAAGTGGCTTCTTGGTGTCTCTCTCCCACCATAGTATAGATCCAATTTACACTTTGCACTTGATAGCACTTGTATCAACGTTGTGGTTTTAGTTTCGTAGGTAAGATCCGTTCTTATTCGAAAGCCCCAAACCACGTAAAACATGCAAAGAAAATTAGAGGCGTCTAACTTGCTTTTGCAGGGGTTTTGTGATGTGATATGGCCATCATGTGATTGTGATTATATTTGATGTATGCAATGATCCTTGTTGTAATATGACAACGGCGAGAACTAATGGTTGTCTTTGATTACATTAAGACACGTGTCTATTCATCTTGTAATAGCTTTATTCCAAGTAGTTGTAATAGTTGCTAGTGATGATGGACAATCATGTAGCGGCGCAACTGACCTTGACGCAATGCTGGTGATGATGGGATCATGTCCATGCTTTGGAGATGGAGATCATATCACACTAATTATGAATTGCCTGTGATGTTAATCCTTTATGCATCTTGTATTGCTTAGATCACGACGGTAGCATTATAAGATGATCCCTCTCACTAAATATCAAGTAATAAAGTGTTCGTCCTTAGTTGGCACCGTTGCTAAGACTCGTCGTTTCGAAGCATCTCGTGATGATCGGATGTGATAGATTCTATGTGTACATACAACGGGTGCAAGCCAGATTTGCACATGCGGAAACTAAGGTTAATCTTGACGACCTAGCATGTACAGACATGGTCTCGGAACACAGAATACCGAAAGGTAGAGCATGAGTCATATAAATGATATGATGAACATGAAGACTGTTCGCTGATGAAACTACATCTTCCCTCGTGAAGATCGGACTTGGTGTAGTGGATTTGGTTCATGTAATCACTAAGACAACATGAGGGATGTTGTTTTGAGTGGGAGTTCACCTGGTTAATTTAAGAATTAAAATTGAACTCAATTTATCATAAACTTAGTCTAAACTACTTGCAAATTTGTTGTAGATTATGGCGAACCTCTCCATCAATTTTAATGCGTTCCTAGAGAAAGAAAAGCTTAAGAACAATGGAAGCAACTTCACGGACTGGTCCGTGGACTGAAGATTGTCCTCAGGGCTAGTCAGTTGACCTATGTGCTCGAAGCACCGCTAGGTGACCCACCTGTAGAAGATGCCACCGATGACGTAAAGAATGTTTATGCCACTCGGAAAAATCACTACTTCGATTCGTGTGCCATCACATGCACGGTTTAGAAAGCGGACTTGAGCGCTTTGAGCACCACGACCCGTTTGAGATCATTAAGGAGCTCAGGCTGATTTTTGAGACTCACGCGGCCGTGGAGAGCTATGAGGCCTCCGAAAAGTTCTTTAACTGTAAGATGTAAGAGGGAAGCTCCGTTAGAGAGCACGTGCTCACCATGTCTGGGCATGCAAACAAGCTCCAAGAGTTGGGGATAACGATTCCTAATGAGTTAGGGATCCATCGTGTCCTCCAAGCACTGCCACCAAGTTATAAGAACTTTGTGATGAACTACAATATGCACTGCATGAACAAGACGTTGCCTGAACTATCGTCCATGCTAAAAACTGCTGAAGTGGAGATCAAGAAGGAGCACCAAGTGTTGATGGTCAATAAGACCACCAATTTCAAGAAACAGGGCAATCCTAAGAACAAGGGCAACTTCAAGAAGGACGGCAAGAAAGTTGCCGCGCTTTGCTAGAAGCCAAGGCTGGTCCTAAGCCTGGCGAATGATTCTCTGCAAGGGTGCTGGTCCTTTGGGCGTAAGCGCCCCAAGTACTGGCGGATCTAAAGCGGCAACATCAAGAAGGTATATTTGATATACATGTTATTGATGTGTATCTTACTAATGTCGTAGTAGTGCCTAGGTATTTGATCTTTGGTTCGGTTGCTCATATTTGTAACTCGAAGCAGAGCTGCGAATAGCGAAGAGCGAGGTGGCGATCGGCGTTGGAAATGGCTCCAAGGTTGATGTGATGCGTCGGCCACGCTCCCTCTACATCTACCTTTGGGATTAGTTTTAAATTTGAATAATTGTTATTTGGTGCCTGCGTTAAGCATGAACATTATATCTAGATCTTGTTTATTGCGAGACGGTTACTCTTTTAAGTCCGAGAATAAAGGTTGTTCGATTTATATATGTAATATCTTTTATGGTAATGCACCTGAGATGAATGGTTTATTCTTACTAAATCTCGATAGTAGTGATAAACATGTTCACAACATAGATGCTAAACGAATAAAATTGAATGATAATTCTACATACATGTGGCACTATCGTCTTGGTCACATTGGAGTGAAGCGTATGAAGAAATTCCATTCTGATGGACTTCTTGAATCACTTGATTTTGAATCACTTGAAAGATGCGAAGCATGTCTAATGGGAAAAATGACTAAGACTCCATTATCTGGAATAATGGAGCGAGCTACAGACTTATTGGAAATAATACATACCGATGTGTGCGGTCCAATGAGTGTAGCATCGCGTGATGGATATCGTTATGTTCTCACTTTCACAGATGACTTAAGTAGATATGGGTATGTCTACTTTATGAAATATAAGTCTGAAACTTTCGAGAAGTTTAAGGAATTTCAAAGTGAAGTGGAAAATCATCATAACAAAAAGATTAAGTTTCTGCGTTCTAACCGTGGAGGTGAATATCTAAGTTATGAGTTTGGCATGCATTTAAAGAAATGTGGAATACTTTCGCAATTGACACCGCCGGGAACACCACAGCGTAATGGTGTGTCCGAACATCGTAATCGAACTCTCTTAGATATGGTTCGGTCTATGATGTCTCTTATAGATTTACCGCTATCGTTTTGGGACTATGCATTAGAGACAACCGCATTCACTTTAAATAGGGCACCATCTAAATCCGTTGAAACGACACCGTATGAATTGTGGTTTGGAAAGAAACCTAAGTTGTCGTTCCTTAAAGTTTGGGGTTGCGAAGCGTATGTAAAGAAGTTACAACCTGATAAGCTTGAACCCAAAGCGGAGAAATGCGTCTTCATAGGATACCCTAAATAAACAATTGGGTATACCTTCTATCATAGATCCGAAGGCAAAGTTTTCGTTGCCAAGAATGGATCCTTTCTTGAGAAGGAGTTTCTCTCGAAGGAAGTGACTAGAAGGAAAGTAGAACTCGACGAGGTTATTGAACCTTCTCTCGGAGTTGAGAGTAGCGCAGCATGGGAAGATGTTTTTGTGCCGCCTACACCAATTGGAGAGGAAGCTAATGATGGTGATCATGAAACTTTGAACGAAGTTGCTGCTGAACCTCGCAGGTCAACAAGGGTTCGTACCACTCCTGATTGGTATGACCCTGCCTTGAACGTCATGTTGGTGGACAACACTGATGACCCTGCGACGTATGAAGAAGCTATGATGAGCCTAGATTCCGACAAATGGCTAGAAGCCATGAAATCCAAAATGGGATCCATGTACGAAAACCAAGTGTGGACTTTGGTGGACTTACCGGATGGCCGTAAGGCTGTCGAGAACAAATGGATTTTCAAGAGAAAAATAGATGTTGATGGTAATGTTACCGTCTATAAAGCTCGACTTGTCACGAAAGGGTTCCGACAAATTCAAGGAGTTTACTACGATGAGACATTCTCACCAGTAGCGAAGCTAAAGTCTGTGAGGATTTTGTTAGCAATTGCTGCATATTTCGATTATGAGATTTGGCAGATGGATGTCAAAACAGCATTCCTTAATGGAGACATTGAGGAAGAGTTGTATATGGTACAACCCAAGGGTTTTGTCAATCCTAAAGATGCTGACAAGGTATGCAAACTTCAGCGCTCCATTTATGGACTGAAGCAAGCATCCTGGAGTTGGAATCAACGTTTTGATAAAGTAATCAAAAACTTTGGATTTATACAAACTTATGGAGAAGCTTTTATTTACAAGAAAGTGAGTGGGAGCTCTATAGCATTCCTAGTACTATATGTAGATGACATATTGTTGATTGGGAATGATATAGAACTTCTTAATAGTGTCAAAGCCTATTTGAATAATAGTTTTTCAATGAAGGAGCTTGGCGAAGCGGCATATATTCTAGGCATCAAGATTTATAGAGATAGATCAAGACGCCTAATAGCGCTTTCACAAAGTACATACTTGGACAAAGATCTAAAGAAGTTTAGAATGGAAGAGAGCAAGAAAGGGTTCGTGCCCATGTTGTCAGGTAAGACCTTGAATAAAACTCAAAGTCCAGCTACGGCAGAAGATAGAGAGAAAATGAATAATATTCCCTATGCCTCGGCCATAGGTTCTATCATGTATGCCATGTTGTGTACAAGACCGGATATAGCACATGATGTTAGTTTGACTAGCAGATATCAAAGTGATCCTGGAATGGAGCACTGGATAGCGGTCAAGAATATCCTAAAGTATGTAAATAGGACTAAGGATATGGTTCTTTCTTATGGAGGTGATGAACAACTTGTTGTAAACAGTTACACTGATGCTAGTTGGAACGCCGATCCAGATGACTCGAAGTCACAGTCTAGATACGTATTTATTTTGAATGGTGCTGCAGTGAGCTGGAGGAGTGCCAAGCAAAGCATTGTGGCGAAATCTTCAACTGAATCGGAATACATAGCTGCTTCGGAGGCTGCATAGGAAGCCATTTGGATGAAGGAGTTCATTACTGAACTTGGCGTGGTTCCTAGTGCGTTGGACCCGATGGGCGTCTACTGTGACAACATAGGTGCCATAGCTAATGCACAGGAGCCAAGGTCACATAGAAAGTTGAAGCACATCAAGCTACGTTTCCATGCTATTCTCGAGTATGTCCAAGATGGTGACATAAAGATTTGCAAAGTACACACTGATCTGAATGTGGCAGATCCGTTGACTAAACCTCTCCCTAGAGAAAAGCATGACCAACACCGGAACGCCATGGGTGTTAGGTATATTACCATGTAATCTAGATTATTGACTCTAGTGCAAGTGGAAGACTGTTGGAGATATGCCCAAGAGGCAATAATAAAAGTGGTTATTATTATATCTTTGTGTTTATGATGAATGTTTACATCCCATGCTATAATTGTATTATTAGGAAACACTAATACTTGTGTGTTTTGTAAACATAAAAAGAGTTCCTAGTAAGCCTCTTGTTGAACTAGCCTGTTGATTAATAGATGACCATGGTTTCATGATCATGGACATTGGATGTCATTAATAACAAGGTCATATCATTAGGAGAATGATGTGATGGACACACACCCATAGTAAGAGATCAAGTCATTTAGTTCGTATTGCTACAAGCTTTCAAATGCATAGTAACCTAATCCTTCGACCATGAGGTTATGTTAATCACCATCACCGGATGGGTGCTTTGATGACATTAAACACCGCTTCGTAACTGGGTGGTTATAAAGGTGTAATTGGGTATTCTGAAAGTATGTGTTGAAGCGCATGGACCAAGATTGGGATTTGTCCATCCATATGACGGATAGATATGCTCTAGGCCCTCTTGGTGGAATGTCATCTAGTTAGCTTGCAAGCGTGTAACTAGGTCACAAGGGATGACATATCATGGAACGAGTAAAGATTACTTATCAGTAACGAGGTAGAACTAGGTATGGAGATACCAACGATCAAACCTCGGATAAGTAGAGTATCGCGTGACAAAGGGAATTGGTTTCGTATGTTAATGGTTCTATCGATCACAAAGTCATCGTTGAGTATGTGGGAGCCGTTATGGATCTCCAGATCCCGCTGATGGTTATTGATCGGAGAGGTGTCTCCATCATGTCTGCATATTCACGTACCGTAGGGTGACACACTTAAGGTTCGATGCAGTTGGAGACCGAATGCAGTTCGGAGACTCGGATTGGATCTAGGACATCACGAGGAGATCCGGAATTGTCCGGAGAATAAGATTCATATAATGGAGACCATTTTCTAGGTTCGGAAATGTTCCGGAGTGTTTTGATGGGGATTCTAGAAGGTTTCGGAATGTTTCGGAAAGTTCCAGAAGGTTCCGTGGACTTTACTTGAAAACCAAGAAAGGAAAGGGGAAGACTTGGGGGAAGACTCCTCCCCTCTCCCTTGTCTTGGCCCTAGGAGGTGGGCCTAGGGGTGGGAACCCTAGGCCGCACCCCTCCCTCTATATATAGAGGGGTGGAGGCGCCACCCCCCCTTGCCCCTCCACTCTTGCCCTAGCCACCCCTCTCCTCCTCCTTCGCTCTGCTCAGGCTTAGGCGAAGCCCTGTAGAATTCTCTACTCCACCACCACCACGTCGTCGTGCTGCTGGGATTCCGTGGACAGATCTACTACCTTTGTTGCTCGCTGGAACGGGGAGAGGAAGGTCTGCATCGACTCCGCATGTGTGACCGACTGCGGAAGCGCTGCCGGAACGCGACACCAGAAGGATCATCTACTCGATCTTGAGATCGGCAAGTGATCGTCTACATCAACCACGAGATCCGATCTTGCACAAGGCTTTCGGATCTACAAGGATTAGTACAGATCTATCTCGTTGCACATGTCTAATAGATTAGATCTTGGCTTTTATCTAGATTAGATCTGTATTTTGTTCATTCTTGCGGTAGAATTTTTTTGCTTTCCATGCTACGAACCCATCACTCGAAGACCTTGATGAAGAGCTTTCCATCACCTTGGTAACAAAACTTGAGGATATGCCCCACTTGCAGGTCATAGTGCTCGACCGAATCCCTCCACACATCCCAGGGGATGAGGCCCTCGTCGTTGCTGATGCTGTCGTCCACCTCCCAGATGGGCTAGTCATTGCTGGCCTTGTGGAGCATGATCACAAGAAGCTAGCAGCCATCAAAATCCCAGGAGAAGAGCTCAGGCAGCTTAACCCAGGTGTTGTAGCCTGGCATGACGAGGAACTCTAAGCCCGCCAGGTGATCAATGCATATTTGAAGCATTTTTACTTAATGTTTTTGCTGGTGTAGTGGTAGGAGTTGGCATTTTACCGCGCTCGTTGACACCTTTTATGCTTGGTTACACATGATCCCAAAATATTAAGTCAATGAAGAACATATCAATAAGAACCGGCATATTATGTATTAATATGATATTTTGACATGATAAAAGTCATCTAATTTTTTCCAATGCAATTGGGAAAAGGGAGGAAACGAGGAGAAGAATATGGGGCCATAACAAGCATATGTATGAGTGAAGCCCGCCCATACCATCCGCCCGTATGGGCCTCCATCGGCCTTGGCTTGTCAAATACTGTCACCTCACGCAGACAGATCTGAGATCTGACATTCACAAACAACATAAACACCAAAACTTCACCTCTAGGAGATATCTGGAGGAGGAACTTGTAGAAAGGAATCATACCTGCTGCTACATGGATCACTGAAGTACAAGACATCATCCCCTTCGTCATCAACATCTTCATCTCCATCACCGACATCATTCCCCATCCTACTTATCCCTATTAGTTGTAATTGCAATTGATATCGTGGATTTGTATTCTAGTTGATGCATATACTTTCATTACATCCATATGATTATGATGATGTTGTTGATTGTTTCCATGTATGAGTAGTCTATCTTGTTCTTGGGGAGATGGAGAAACCCAAGAAATATTATAATATGAAATGAATATGATCTATAAATTTGTGTTATGATTATGTGTTAGTTCTCTAAGTAGATATTATTTTAGTTTGACCATGAAATATTTGCCTTCGAGGCTAGAGAGGGAACTGCCCTTGGTAGTATGAAATTGCGTACGGCATGAAGTGACATATCATGTTCGGCGCTTTACCATATGGAAAGGGGGATAAGAAGAGATTCACTAAGCTCACATCGATATCCACGGGGTAACCCTTAATAGCAATGGATCCATAGGTGGTTTCTGAAGATCATTGAATTGGTTATTTAGAGATGTGATGACCGAAGGTTTTCTAGGCACATATTATTATGGGGCTCTCCCCACACAAGCCATAACAAAATATATAGATTCACGCTACTCATAGTTAGTACCAATGCTAGTAGTGGATCCTAAATCTCCAAGAACATTACGCCTTAGTAAAGTTCCCTTGCAGCTCTCACTGCACTTGTTTACTTTACTGCATTCTTTACACTTATGCAACCAAACAAAACTCTTTTAAAACACTCTTACTTGAGATCATGGGGAGCTCTAAGTATACTTTGATAGATAGTGACGAGAGGCATAAAGACCCTAACCAAATATTTCTCTATGGTTTGATACTCTTACTTTTGAAACTAGCTACAATTAATCTGTGCACTTGCAGTCATCAAGCTATTTTTTGGCACCCTTACCAGGAGCTAAGCGCTTTTGATCTATGTCCTTAGTTGTTAATTTATTAATTGTTATATTAGAGTTGTTTACTTATTTCATGTAAAACACCATGAGTGACTACCAACATGAAATACAACTTCAATCTATTAAGAATTCGGGTTCACCGATGGATTTTTATTTAAAAGAAAATCCGCATGTCAACCTCGAGGGGTACGATATTAATCCCATGTTACTGGACCTGCTGCACGCTAAGAAATTTGCACGAGACGATACAGATGACCCATATGAGCATGTGGAATTCTTTTAAGATGTCTGTGAGACCTTTTACTTTAATGCCTTTACTGAGGATGAGGTGAAATTTATACTTTTTGGTCAAACTCTTATTGATAAAGCTCATTCTTGGTATAATAATTTTCCCATGGAACTTACTAATGTCTAGGAGGTCTTATCCTTTGAGTTTTTGACCGTTTTCTTTCCAGAAACTAAATATCTTGGAGCAAGGAGCATGATCAGTAATTTCAAGGGCAGCCCATGTGAGAGTCTATATGAAGGGTACTCAAGGTTTAGGACAATTATGCAGGGCTTAGTGCACAAAATATAAATGAATTAGATATACTCCCTAATGGATCTTTCACTGAGTATGGTTTCAATAAGGCTTGTGACTTGTTAGAAACTATGCACAAAAGAAAAGTAACTATTCATGGTATGGAACTTAATGAGGAAGAAACTCCTATTGAATATGATTGTGTTACAAAATTCCTACACTCTAGTAAGGTAGAATGATTACTTAAGAATTTTAATCTTGAACCTTGTATGATTGTTCAGATTATTAAAACATATTCTAAGCATTTACAGCTGCCGAAATACTAGGATAATTACGAGCCACCATGCATCAGAGAACTTATGAAGAAAGTCACAGGAGGCAAGCAAATACAGAAAAAAGAAGAGTTGTCTGCAGATGAACTAATTATACCCAAATCAAAGAGGAACAACAATGAGGAAACAAGAAAAACTAAAAAGCTAGGAAAGAATCTAGGAGCTATGAAGTCCAACATTAATGTAGTTAAAGAGCTCATAGAACCTGAATATGTTGAAAATGAAGTGGTAAGTATTGATCGTGAATCCTCTCGAATTATTGAAGGAAGATCCCATGGTAAGAATGAAGGTAACAAGAAAATTCCATTCAGAATAGGTGAAATTACTTATCTTGGTTTACGCGATTTAAGCTCTTCTATATATATCATGTCTTATTATGTTTACGAATCAATCTGTCATCACCTTGAAGATCTCGATCTTGGACCCACTGACACTTCTATAACACTCTCCAATAGAACTTTCCAAGGTTCTTATGGAATCCTTCGTAATGCCTACATTTCAGTTTGGCCATTTATTTATCCGATATATTTCCATATTATTAATATGCATCTAGATCCTTTTTGTCCAGTTATTTTGGGAAGACCATTCTATGTTGCCACTAAACTTAATATTCACAACAAGAAAGAAACTATGTATTTATAGTTTGCATAGGATGAAGTGAATTTTGAGTTCAACCAATTCAAAAAGTTACCCTACGAGAATAAAACTGATATTAAGGAAGATAAAACTATTGATGAATAGGCAGGAATTTATTTCAGCAATTTGCAAACTGGTTTAGAGAGGAGTCTGACTAATCATGACTATATCTCGAATGATGAAGCAAGAAAGAAATTGGATGATATATTAAATAGTGCACCCAAAATGGAATGTCTTTTCAACCCAAAATATGAAGTATTGGAGAGGAAACGTGACGAGGAGCCGCTACCACTTGAGCTAAAACCACTCCCCGAAAGTCTAAGAATGAATTCATGGACGATAAAGGTAAGTGTCCAATTATTATAAATGATAAACTACCTGAAATTGAAGCTCAAAAATTGTTGTAAATACTTGTTAAGCAATGAGAAGTTTTTGCATATACCCCTAGTGATATTAAAGGAATATATACCTCCATAGATACCCATAAGATAAATGTGGACGAGAATGCTAAACCCTTTGTTGATACTCAAAAGAGGCTAAACCCAAAATTGAAAGAAGTGGTGAGAAAATAAGTAATATTTTTCCTAGACGTAGGTATCATTTATCAAATTTCTTATAGTAAATGGGTGAGCCCTACTCATTACATACAGAAGGAAGGAAGTATCACTATCATTAATAATAATAAAGTTGAGCTAATTCCAACTAGTACAATAGATGGATATAAAATGTGTATAGATTTTATAAAACATAATAAAGATACAATAAAGAATCATAAACCATTGCCTTTCATGGAGCAATAATAGAAATGCTAATTAATAACTCTAACTTGTGTTTCCTTGATGGTTATTTAGGTTATTCTCAAATTTCTATCCAACCTAAAATCAAGAGAAAACTACTTTTACTTGCCCTTACGGTACTTATACTTATAGGTTGATGTTGTTTGTTTTGTGCAATGCTGCTACTGCTTTTCAATAATGTGTACTAATTTTTTTGAAAAATTTGTTGAAAGCACCATGGAAGTTCTCATTGACGACTTTGTAGTCTATCTATACACTTTTTATAAAATACTTTATAATCTTAACAAAGTTTTACAGCGATGAAAGAAAACGAACTTGGTCTTCAATTGGGAACATTGTCGTTTCATTGTAAGGGAAGGTATAATTTTTGGACACAAAGTTTTGAGAAAGGTATCGAGGTTGATTTTTCCAAAGTTGATGTCTTAGAAAGAGTACCTAGAACACAAGATGTTAAGGAAGTAAATAATTTTCTTTGACATGTTGGGTTTTATAGGCATCTTATCAACGACTTTGCTAAAGTAGCTGCTCCTTTAACTGATTTGCTTCATAAATATGCCCTTTTAGTTTTGATAATGAGTGCATTACTTCTTTTGAACTAGTGAAGAAAGCTCTAGTTTGAACACAATCACCAAATTGGGATGAACCTTTTGAAATAATGTGTGATGCTTGTAACTATGCGATATGCGCTGTTCTTGGATAGCGGGATGGCATAAATCTTAAAGTTATTCAATATGCCACTTGGGTTTTAATGATGATCGAAAGAATTATGTGTGGCATCCTGCTAAAACCACTACTAGAAAATCGCTGTGTTTTTATGCATTGCATCATCATCACCACATGATCATGTCATCATGCCACATTGCATTTGAGCATCGCCATCATCATACACATGTGTGTCTGAAACTATTTTCGAAAACCTATTTTGTTTTTCTAAATAAGCCCCATCTTTATTCAAATCAAACCCGGGTCTCTGGATTATTTTGTTTCGTCTAAAAATAGATTCTAAAAGGTGGTACTAAATGAAATATTTATATTATTTTTGGGAGGTAGCCAGCCAGGCCCAAAAGCCCAGCCGACCACCTCCAACAAAACCCTAGCTACCCTAACCCTAAAGCTCCACCTAACCCCAACCTGCACGCCTTGGACACAGCCAAAAGACAATCGCCAAGACGCAATGACGCCAGCGCGCTGCTCACCACACCAAAGACCGCAAGAACAACACGCCAAGAACACAACCACCGGACACGCACGCTACCGCCACCACCTGCCCCGATCCCCACGCGGCCTCGATCCCATCGCTCCCCGACACGACCAGATCAACCCGATCGCGCTCACCCAACGCGATGCGTCTCCCACCCCTGCGGTACACGCCCCAGCACCCTGGCCCCACCACTCTACTTCCCCCGTACGCGAACACCACCAACCCCCACCCCGCGTCGCTCGTACACGACCTTCCTCTCCCCCCATTTCTGAGCCATCTCTGCAAGCCCCATCGCCGCTAGGAGCAGGGAAGCTCCCGATCGATGCGCCGCCCAACCTCACGCATCAAGCCCCGGTGCTGTTCGTTCTCAGCCCTGCGCTCACTACGGCCGCATGAGCCTCCTCCGCTAGCCCGCCAAGCTCTCCCCGCCTCTCCCGATGCAGAGCGCCGCCGTCCCTCGCCTGCGTCGCTAGGGGCACGCGACCCCCCTCTGCTGCCCGCGTCTTCCTCTCCCCCGGCGTCGCTCGCTACCCCGCGCCTCCTCGCCTGCGGAAGCTCCACCGCCGCCTCCTTAGTCCGCGACCCGAGCTTCCTCCCTCGAGCCCGGCCGTCACCGCCATCCCCCCCGCAGCAGAGCTCCTTGACGCCCTGCTCGCCTCGCCGTGGACCCCTTCGCCCGGGCGCCCTCTGCCTCCGCCTCGTCCTCCGGCCGCGCGTGCCCTACTCTCGCTGCCAGCCGTCTGCTGCTCGGGCAGCGGCACGACCACCGCTCATTGCCGCTTTGCAAGATCCTGCCGGATCGCTCTGCCTTGAAGACTGGCCGCCTCTGTGCGCCCCTCTCGCAGAACCACTGTGGGCGTCGCCGCTGCGGTCGCCCTTCCTCGCCATGGACGCCTCCTGGCGCGAGCGCCGCCCGGCTCCCGGTCGACCTCAACCTCCTCGCCCTGTACCTCTGCACCGCTCGCTCGCGTTCATCAAGAAGAAAGCAGGCTGTCGTGCCCTGTTTCATTTTCACCTAGTTGCGCTAGCAACCGAAGATGACCGTGTGTGACCCCGATGATAGTGTTGTTGCTGTTCGGCTGAACCAGTGTGTTGATCTGGTGAAGTGGTGATGATGTGATGCTACATGTGTGGCGTTTGATGACCAATGAACAAGTTCTCCAACACGGAATTTGACTCTCTCGAAGATCGACCACATGGAGCACCGAGAACTCCTTCCCGGAACTGAAGACCGATCCCACCGAGACCCCTGACCCGAAGAGACCGGTCGGAAACGCCAAGATCTCCAATCGGAATCCGAGGACGCCAAGACCCCGGTACGACAAGACCTCCTTCCCGCATCGATGCCCGAGGACCAGACGCCAAGGTCGCCTACAGGGAACGCCGAGTTCTCCACCTTGAACGCCATGACCGTCTACACGAACCCAAAGACCACGGATGCAACAAGCTCTACTCCGTTGTCCGAGAACGTTCCCGCGAGACCGATCCCCGTCGAACCCTGTCGAACCCCGAACCCCCGGAACCAAGATCTTCCGAACCTAGATGTGTGACCCTAAGCCTCTATTTTTATAATATGACATATACTTGTCGCATCATTAAGTCATCATGCTTGCCTACATGTCATCTGGTGGGTTGAGTTAAATAGTCGATTCACCTAAATTAAATATGGAGTCTATATGCGGGATATACTTGTATTATACCGCATCCATTTAAATTTGCGTAGCGAACCGATGCCATATTTTGCCTTGTTAAGTCAACATTTAAATTGCAGGGTAGCTACACAACATGAAACATCTAATTAATTGTCTGGACCCCGGTTCCGCTTAATATTGCCTAATTGCACCGCATCCTTGCCATGTCATGCATCATATCATAAACATGCTGATTCTTCTGTCGTAGTATTAAATACTGCATCCGGTGTTTCTTTTAGTGCTTTGCCTATTCGCGGATTAGGCCGTTGAGTGGATGCGAGCATCAACAAGTTCTTAGGATAATGAACCTTTGGCGATGTTTCCCAGGCGAGCATCTCCCCCTTTCTACCTATTTTTCTTTTATAGTCTTTATTTCCTCCTGTTGCTCTATTGTTATCCGTGTTGCGATGCTTTAGTTTCCCTGTACCATTTATACTCCTTGCAGCCTCTATATTGCCATGGACACATCCTATTGCATGTTGTTTGATAGATAGTCAGCCTTGCGAGTCGTAGTTGCTTGCTTATGTGTTGCTTCGCGTCGTTGTCATTTCACCGTTGATGGCAAGTTGACACATGATAAATGGTGGAGATGCTTAATGGTGGAGATGATCATGACTTTAAATGCAACTGTTAAAATGCTAGAAATAGATATAACTAATGCAGAGGCATCGGTGGGCAATAGATGTTATTTGGTTTTTCCATGCTCACTTGTGTCCCGTAGGACCCCGAGTACTTGATACCTGTTCCTTGACTATCGCACTATCTGCATATGGGACCATGAATCCCCTTAGCCAGAGCTTGATTCATTTCTTATTTCTTGGGGCCACAAAGTAGTTTGGGGCTTTATTACTATCCTGTACTTATGCCATGCTTTACTTCTTTATTTACGATTGTGCGTGGAGCACCTGTACTGTTTTGGAACGTGGAATGTTTTCGCGGTATCGACAAGCCCAGTCACACTTTCGGGTTCCCAGTCGTTTACAGCCATTGTCACAAACCCTGGGTCCGTTCCGAATCCGGCCAACTTCGTTGCGGGTAGCTTAGTGGGGTGCCCCCCTGAAATAATTTATGAATCCTGTGATCGCTTTGTCGTGAAAGCCTCGTTGGGTTTGGATTTGGTTTTTCCGAGGTTGATCGTGTGTGTGTTGCTATTTGTGCACCCCTGGAGGGTAAATCTTTCTGAAAGCCGTGTCCACGGTTATGGACGACTTGGTGCACAGTATCTCGATCATAGACAAGCATAACTAAAATAGTGCTATAAATTTGACTTAATATGTGACTAGTAATCAGCTTCAATACAATGGAATGGATAATAAAAGTGCCAACAACTGGTGGAACTGGGGTGTATCGTGTCATGTTATACATGCCTAGTAAGTATCGCAACTCCAATGGAATGAAATAAAAGTGCCAACTGACATGGGTATGCCCAATAGGCACTCGACTACAGCCTACCTGGTGCGGCTCGACGGAGGGCCCACTCGATGAATTGCCAAGGTCCATGACGCCTATGACGGTTCGAGTGGTATGAAGCCCATATGGACACGGACTCCCAAACGCACAAAGACAAGGAAACCTCAAGACTAGAGTTTGAATACAACTTGTAACCAACTCGTATTGGTACCTGAGACCTAGCCTCCTCATATATAAAGGCTAGGATGGTCCAACGAGAAGGCATCCTCTCCCCCGACAGGCAATCGTGACTCCCACAATAGATCTAGACATCGATCTCTTGCACATACGCCAGATCCAATCTGCGCGACACCGCCATTGGCGACCTTGTAATCCTTCGGATCATGATCAATCAAGAGCAGACAAGAAGGATGTAGGGTCCTCTACGAGGCCTGAATCTGGGTAAACCTCATATCACCTGTGTGCTTGTTTGCTAGCCGTACCGAGATCTCCAGCGCTCCTCAATTCCTCGAACCTAAGTCCATAACAATGGGCATTGATGAGTTAAACCCTCGTCAATTGGCGTCGTCTGTGGGAATTGGGTGTGCTGATGTTGCGATCATGACGGCTCCATCATCCCAGCAATCTCCGATCATCCGTCGATCTCAGGGGATCAATCTCGCTCAAGATGCGAAGGATTCGATGTTGTGCGATCACAGGCTCAACATCGCCATCGCCGTGTGTGCAGATCCGTTTGATGTCAGATTGGATCAAGGAAATTCTAGCGGCCATCTCCTGCAACGCATGGACAAAAATCTATAACCCGACGCTCGGGATACATCTCGGAGCAACAGTGCTCCAGACTGGTTATCACATGCAAGTTCCAAAGACCCGAGGAGTATATTCTCGTGCGGGCTGCAATCCAGATTGATCAGGCAGCCAATCACATAATCAGCTGGGGGCATAGTGATTTGATTGAGGTGTACGTAGTCCATGCTCTGTCAATTGACATCAGAATAAATTTATGGAGCTGGGCACCGCAAGCAGGCTCAGAAAAAACTCCGATCTGAAAAATAGTCAATCTCGTGGACCGCGCCATCGTGGCCTTCACGTGAAGCAAAGAACTTGTCTTAGAAAAAGATGTGTGATCAACTTCAAGAATTGTACGACCAAGACAAACATTGCAGGAGGAATCAAATCCCGGTGACAAGTTTGCATATGGAAAAATTATGAACGAGTCGGCAGATTCAGCGACTCACACGACACGCGAAGATCTATGGCTGATTGGTACTAATCTATGTCACAAAGTTGAGATACACTCGTTTTGCATGACCTCGTGAAGCAATAAGTTATGGAAAATTCAGCTCCGTACGCGTGTAGTAGCCTAGGCTGGATTGATCTGGTTGTGGAGCTGCCGATTGTACGCACAACAAAGTTTCTGAAAAAAAAAAGAAAAAAGATTGACCAACTCGATCGCGTGACTCGCTATGGTCTTGAATAAGGCGATTCGGGGGCTCTGGAGACCCACTGCGGTTTTCGACTCCGACGACCCGCCGCTATAGCTTTCTGCTTCGGCGACTCGGGGGCTCGTTGCTCCAGCGACCCACTACAATCTTCGGTTGGGGCAACTCGCTACCGCTATCAGCATCGGCGACCCACTGCCGCGTCGACTCCGGTCCGCTGCATCGGCTCTCAAACGCCGTCTCGACTCCATTAACCACCTCGACGCTACACTTGAGGGCTCTTTCGACTCCATCGACTCGCTGCGGTTTTTGACTCCCGCGACCCGTCAGTCGCATCGGCTCCAGCAACCCGCCGCGATCTTCGGCCCTAGTGATTCAGGCGCTCGGGGGCTCCCTCCGCTTCGGCGACCTACCTCGTCCTTCGACTCCAGCGACCCGTTGTGGTCTTCGGATCTAGTGACTTGGGGGATTCTTTGACACCGCCATACGACCTGCTTCGGTCCTTGACTCGAGGGCTCCCTCATCATTGGCGGCCCAACGACGAGCTGCGACCTTTGACTCTGGCGAGATGTTGCCTCCTTCGGCAACAGCAACCCATTACAACCTTCGACTCCACCGACCTACTGAGTCTTCGACTCCATCACGCGACTCACCGCGGTCTTCAGCTGCGGTCTTCGGGTGAGGTGACCCGATGTGGTCTTTGACTGCTATGGCCCGTTACAGTCTTCATATACGGCAACTCGTCATCACCATGCGACTCCGATCCGCCGCGTCGACTACGTCCGCCGCGTGACTTGCTACCACGTCAACTATAGTTTTCGACTCTAGTGATTCACTACGATATTCGACTCGAGGGCTCGGGGGCTCCCTCCGCTTTGGCGACCTGCCGCGGTCTTCAGCTTCAATGACCGGCTGCGGTATTCATATCAGATGACTCGGGGGCTCCCTCGACTCCCGCGACCACGAGCGCTACAATCTTCGACTCCCGCGGCCCACTGATCGCATCGGATCTTGCGACTCATTCATCATGACAACTATCAGTAAAGCTAAGTTTTTCTCTACTTAGAGATTATTTCTTTTTAACTCGCACTCGAAACACTCGGGGTCTGCGCCCTCTTCGAGTAACCTAATGTGCCATCGATTACATACACTCGAGCACCTCATACGCGATAGCCCGAGTAGCTGATTCTGCCTGACCGTCGAATCCTTGAACTCCGAGTGCCTCGGCAAGGTACTGAGACTAAGGGTAATCAGGCTAACGAAAAGGCCTAGCATGCAGTGCAAAAGTGTCGATTCGATTGGCACCAGAATTTTACTTTAATAAGCCGACGGGCAAATATCTTTACAAGATACAAGTACTTCACAATTCGTAATGTTTTATGCAGCTTATAAGGATGTCGACTGCGTCGAGCTATTCTATTGGGTCCTCCAACAGGAGTCGACAAAACAACTGGCTATGACATAAACTCAAGACTCGAGTCGAGTCCCTCCTCGGATGGTTGCATCGCTGGATGCTACAAAAGACGTGACCATCACCGCGCACCTAACGGAAGCGACTGCGTTGACCCCATCCGCATCGTCGACTCATCTGGCTAAAACTCCGCATGATTCCACTACTGGTTTCTCCTCGCATGATTTTCGAATACCACTACAAGATACAAGTCTCGAGTCTCTGCCCGAGTCTACGACTCCGCCAGACACTCGGGGGATACCCCAAACTGGAGCGCTGGACGCGCATATACAATATCCTCGAGTGACATGCTCTGAATCCTCACTCGAATCCACGATTCGACTAAGGACTCGGGGGCTACTCCCATAGGAAGCGCTGGCCACGCACCCGAAGAAATTTGTGAAGATATCCAAGCATTATGAAAACCCTTCACTCGAATCTACGATTTGATTGTGGACTTTGGGTTACTACCATAGGGGGCGCTGAAAGCAAATTCGACTGAAAACCAGCAAAGACGACAGCAGTCGCAAAAGTTCTTTAGTCCCTGCCTGAGTCTTCGACTCAACCAGGCACTCGGGGGCTACTCCCATAGGGAGCGCTGGTCGCGCACCCTATGATTATTTTTCTTGTACATCGTACTGTGTGTCGATAACATCCACACTCGAATGCTATGGCGACTCTGCCACATATTTTCCCTACAAAGAGATTACGTCTCCTGGGTCACCCGAATCATCTCCGCGATGACAAAAAATTCGGATGTCGCGCTTACAGCGTGAAGATAAGACCTGAATAAGGCCTGGCAACGCATCTGCTGTGCACTACCAGAGATATATCCGTGCCTGTAGGTACGATGAATATGCCTTGACGAACGCGTCGAGTGCTCACACCCATACACTGGAATTCGACTCCTGTAAGGCCTCCGCGGCATGAGTCGAATTACGCCAGCAATTTCCGAATTCGAGTCCGGGGACTCGAGTTTGAGTAGGTGGCGTTGTTTTTGCCCTAGAGCAATTAACTGGTCTCGATCCATCGAGCACACCAGGCACGTTTACCATCATCCCGATGAACTACTACAAATTCGACTGACTCGATGTACTTCCGGGTGAAGTATTTCGCACTCGACACAATTGTCGACTCCGACATCCTAATGCAATGATCAAGACTTCTGAGTCTCCATCCGAATCTATGATTCACATGGACACTTGGGGGCTACTGACATGGGTATGCCCAATAGGCACTCGACTACACCCTACCTGGTGCGGCTCGACGGAGGGCCCACTCGATGAATTGCCAAGGTCCATGACGCCTATGAAGGTTCAAGTGGTATGAAGCCCATATGGACACGGACTCCCAAACGCACAAAGACAAGGAAACCTCAAGACTAGAGTTTGAATACAACTTGTAACCAACTCGTATTGGTACCTGAGACCTAGCCTCCTCATATATAAAGGCTAGGAGGGTCCAACAAGAAGGCATCCTCTCCCCTGACAGGCAATCGCGACTCCCACAATAGATCTAGACATCGATCTCTCGCACATACGCCAGATCCAATCTACGCGACACCGCCATCGGCGACCTTGTAATCCTTCGGATCATCATCAATCAAGAGCAGACAAGCAGGATGTAGGGTCCTCTACGAGGCCTGAACCTAGGTAAACCTCATGTCACCTGTGTGCTTGTTTGCTAGACGTACCGAGATCTCTAGCGCTCCTCAATTCCTCGAACCTAAGTCCATAACAATGGGCATTGATGAGTTAAACCCTCGTCACCAACTATGTGAGTTCCTCGGATTGACTTCCTCGTTTGGTCTCGAGGGGGGAATACCAGGATGGGTATGATTGGTGTTAGTATAAGGTTGGTTCCGAATAGGTCTTTCTTATCTCTCTCTAATAGCTGACAGTGGTTTCGAGTCTCTATAGGTTGTTTAGTGCATGCTGCGCTGCCGCTTCAGTCCACGATACCTATGTAGGCGAGAGCCGCCGAATTCTAGCCTCGCCGTGTCTTGGCCTCGATCGATGCTCCTCTTTTTCCTTTGCCCTTTGTCGGCACCCCTTTTGTTTTAGCAGGTTTGAGATCGACGTTGTTAGCAGGGTTACCCTTCCGGCTTGGCCTGGGCATGGTTATGGACGCCATTGGTTATTCTTCAGGGCTCTTAGCCCCATTTGCATCTTATCCGTACTCGGATGTTGTATCGTTTCAAGGTGATTTGGTTCTTTGTATTGTATATCTGTATTTTTGACTCATGGAGTCGTTGTTGTATATATATGTTTCTATGGGTTCCATCGTGGACTATTGTGTAATGTTATCACTTCGTTTTCCACCCGCACGCAAGTGCCTGGTGGGCATCTTTGAATCGTTTCTATGTGGGTTTGGCGGGAATCGCTAAAACTTGCTTAGGGCCGATTCGAGGGTGTTACAAAGTGGTATTAGAGCTCAGCAGTTCTGATACCCCACTGGTCTAGCCTGTAGGATAACCTAGCTAACGGCCGAAGTAGAGTGTCAAACTATTTTGCAAAATCGGTTCGATAGATTTGATTAGGTCTAGTTTTACTCCTTACCCTCTGCTATTCTCCTCTTATCTCTCCGTGTTCTGAATCTGCTCTCTTATCTTTTCTTCGAGTCCAGGATTTCTCGTGGTTGGGTTTTCCGTCGTACCTTCAGGGTTTCGCTTCCTCCTTTGGTAACGGTGCTTCTACATCCGGTCTTCGTGCTCTCCGAGGAATACTTCATCTGATGAACTCCTCTTTGTCCCTTCTTGTGCCTTGAAAGTTTCTGAGACGATGCCATCATCAGCTATGCCAGATCCGATGCAGAGTCTGCATCACTCCTTTGTTTTGAACCTCGACTGTCGAGATCTTCAGTCTAATTCTGAGAGTTGGTTGCATAATTCTGCTATTCATGTACGGAGTAATGATATGAGTGCGGGATGGAGTCGCGACCATACCACTACTCTGATCATTCGCTTTTGTATATTGAATCGGTGGATTCAGCAATTTACTCCGTCCACGGAAGCTAGAGGTGGCTTTATTTCTTGATATCTCTACCTTCACCCTTTGTTCCCGGAGTGTCCTCTCGACGATCACAGACAACGACCTCTTGTTAGTGATGTCGCGAGGATCTACACGAAGCGAGAAGATTCAGCACGCTGACCTTCTTCCTGGTATCATGGGGCGGATCTCGAGGGCGAGATCCATTGTTAGTGGTGTCGAATTGTGGCATCCCGCTAAAACCACTACTAGAAAATCGCTGTGTTTTTGTGCATTGCATCATCATGACCGCATGCTCATGTCATCATGCCACATTGCATTTGAGCATCGCCATCATCATGCACATGTGTGTCTGAAACTATTTTTGAAAACCTATTTTGTTTTTCTAAATAAGCCCCGTCTTTATTCAAATCAAACCCGGGTCTCCGGATTATTTTGTTTCGTCTAAAAATGGATTCTAAAAGCCTTGTGGTGCTAAATGAAATATTTATATTATTTTTGGGACGCAGCCAGCCAGGCCCAAAAGCCCAGCCGACCACCTGCCACAAAACCCTAGCTACCCTAACCCTAAAGTCCCACCTAACCCCAACCCGCTGCTGCCGCTGGACACAGCCAGCACACACATGCGCACGCAGCGCACGCAAGCGCGTGGTGCACCACAGCACCGCAACAACCCACGCCGCACACAACCACCGGACAGGCACGCTACCGCCACAACCTGCCCCGATCCCCACGCGGCCTCGATCCCATCGCTACCCGACACGACTAGATCAACCGGACCGCGTTCACCCGACGCGATGCGTCTCCCACCCCTGCGGTACACGCCCCAGCACCCCGGCCCCACCACTCTGCTTCCCCCGTACACGAACACCACCAACCGCCACCCCGCGTCGCTCGTACGCGACCTTCCTCTCTGCCCAGTTCCGAGACGCCTCTGCAAGCCCCATCGCTGCTAGGAGTAGGGAAGCTCCCGATCGATCCGCCGCCCGACCTCACGCATCAAGCCCCGGTGCTGTTCGTTCTCAGCCCGGCGCTCACGACGGCTGCGTGAGCCTCCTCCGCTAGCCCGCCAAGCTCTCCCCGCCTCTCCCGATGCAGAGCGCCGCCGTCCCTCGCCTGCGTCGCCAGGGGCACGTGACCCCTCTCTGCTGCCCGCATCTTCCTCTCCTCTGGTGTCGCTCGCTACCCCGTGCCTCCTCGCCTGCGGAAGCTCCACCGCCGCCTCCTCAGTCTGCAACCCGAGCTTCCTCCCTCGAGCCTGGCCGTCACCGCTGTCCCCCCCCGCAGCAGAGCTCCTTGACGCCCTGCTCGCCTAGCCGTGGACCCCTTCGCCCAGGCGCCCTCTGCCTCCGCCTCGTCCTCCGGGAGCGCGCGCCCTACTCTGCCCTCGCGCGCCAACCGCTGCCTGTGCTACTCGGGCCTGGCACCGACCACCGCTCTACCGCTATCGCCGCCTGCAAGATTCCGCGGGACCGCTCTGCCTTGAAGACCAGCCGCCTCTATGCACCCCTCTCGCAGAACCACTGTGGGCGCCGCCGCCGCGGTCGCCCTTCCTCGCCATGGACGCCTCCTGGCGCGAGCGTTGCCCGGCTCCCGGTCGACCTCAACCTCCTCGCCCTGTGCCTCTGCACTGCTCGCTCGCGCTCGTCAAGAAGAAAGCAGGTTGTCGTGCCCTGTTTCATTTTCACCTAGTTGCGCTAGCAACCGAAGATGACCGTGTGTGACCCCGATGATAGTGTTATTGCTGTTCGGCTGAACCAGTGTGTTGATCTGGTGAAGTGGTGATGATGTGATGCTACATGTGTGGCATTTGATGACCAATGAACAAGTTCTCCAACACGGAATTTGACTCTCTCAAAGATCAACCACACGGAGCACCGAGAACTCCTTCCCGGAACTAAAGACCGATCCCACCAAGACCCCCGACCTGAAGAGACCGGTCGGAAACGCCAAGATCTCCAATTGGAATCTGAGGATGCCAAGACCCCGGTACGACAAGACCTCCTTCCCGCACCGATGCCCGAGGACCGGACGCCAAGGTCGCCTAAATGGAACGCTGAGTTCTCCACGTTGAACGCCATGACCGTCTACACGAACCCGAAGACCACGGATGCGACAAGCTCTACTCTGTTGTCCGAGAATGTTCCCGCGAGACCGATCCCCGTCGAACCCTGTCGAACCCCGAACCCCCGGAACCAAGATCTTCTGAACCCAGATGTGTGACCCTAAGCCTCTATTTTTATAATATGACATATACCTGTCGCATCATTAAGTCATCATGCTTGCCTACATGTCATCTGGTGGGTTGGGTTAAATAGTCGATTCACCTAAATTAAATATGGAGTCTATATGCGGGATATACTTGTATTATACCGCCTCCATTTAAATTTGCGTAGCGAACCGATGCCATGTTTTGCCTTGTTAAGTCAACATTTAAATTGCGGGGTAGCTATACAACATGAACCATCTAATTAATTGTCGGGAACTCGGTTCCGCTTAATATTGCCTAATTTCACCGCATCCTTGCCATGTCATGCACCATATCATAAACATGCTGATTCTTCTGCCGTAGTATTAAATAGTGCATTCGGTGTTTTTTTAGTGCTTTGCTTCTTCGCGGATTAAGCTGTTGAGTGGATGCGAGTATCGACAAGTTCTTCGGATAATGAACCTTTGGCGATGTTTCCCAGGCGAGCATCTCCCCCTTTCTACCTATTTTGCTTTTATAGTCTTTATTTCCTCTTGTTGATCTATTGCTATCCGTGTTGCGATGCTTTAGTTTCCATGCACCATTTATACTCCTTGCAGCCTCTATATTGCCATGGACACATCCTATTGCATGTTGGTTGATAGATAGTCAGCCTTGCGAGTCGTAGTTGCTTTCTTATGTGTTGCTTCACGTCGTTGTCGTTTCACCGTAGACGGCAAGTTGACACATGATAAATGGTGGAGATGCTTAATGGTGGAGATGATCATGACTTTAAATGCAACTGTTAAAATGATGGAAATAGATATAACTAATGCAGAGGTATCGGTGGGCAATAGATGTTATTTGGTTTTTCCATGCTCACTTGTGTCCCGTAGGACCCCGAGTACTTGATACATATTCCTTGACTATCGCACTATCCGCATATGGGACCATGAATCCCCTTAGCCAGAGCTTGAATCATTTCTTATTTCTTGGGGCCACAAAGTAGTTTGGGGCTTTATTACTATCCTATACTTATGCCATGCTTTACTTCTTTATTTACGATTATGCGTGGAGCACCTGTACTGTTTTGGAACGTGGAATGTTTTCGCGGTATCGACAAGCACAGTCACACTTTCGGGTTCCCAGTCGTTTACAGCCATTGTCACAAACCCTGCGTCCATTCTGGAGCCGGCCAACTTCTTTACGGGTAGCTTAGTGGGGTGCCCCCTTGAAATAATTTATGAATCCTGTGATTGCTTTGTCGTGAAAGCCTCGTATGGTTTTGATTTGGTTTTTTCGAGGTTGATCGTGTGTGTGTTGCTATTTGTGCACCCCTGCAGGGTAAATCTTTCTGAAAGCCGTGTCCACGGTTATGGATGACTTGGAGCACAGTATCTCGATCATAGACAAGCATAACTAAAGCAGTGCTATAAATTTGACTTAATATGTGACTAGTAATCAGCTTCACTATAATGGAATGGATAATAAAAGTGCCAACAACTGGTGGAACTGGGGTGTATCGTGTCATGTTATACCTTCCTAGTAAGTATCGCAACTCCAATGGAATGAAATAAAAGTGCCAACTGTGTGAGTTCCTCGGTCGGACTTCCTCGTTTGGTCTCGAGGGGGAATACCAGGATGGGTATGATTGGTGTTAGTATAAGGTTGGTTCCGAATAGGTATTTCTTATCTCTCTCTAATAGCCGACAGTGGTTTCGAGTCTTTATAGGTTGTTTAGTGCATGCTTCGCTGCCGCTTCAGTCCACCATACCTATGTAGGCGAGAGCCGCCGAATTCTAGCCTCGCTGTCTTGGCCTCGATCTTGACGCCTCTTTTTCCTTTGCCCTTTGTCGGCACCCCTTTTGTTTTAGCAGGTTTGAGATCGACGTCGTTAACAGGGTTACCCTTCTGGCTTGGCCTGGGTAGGGTTATGGACGCCATTGGTTATTCTTCAGGGCTCTTAGCCCCATTTGCATCTTATCCGTACTCGGATGTTGTATCGTTTCAAGGTGATTTGGTTCTTTGTATTGTATATCTGTATTTTTGACTCATGGAGTCGTTGTTGTATATATATGTTTCTGTGGGTTCCATCGTGGACTATTGTGTAATGTTATTACTTCGTTTTCCACCCGCACGCAAGTGCCTGGTGGGCATCTTTGAATCGTTTCTATGTGGGTTTGGCGGGAATCGCTAAAACTTGCATAGGGCCGATTCGAGGGTATTACACTATGCCACCACTAAAAATAAGTTCCTTGCTATTATCACTGCTTGCTATAAATTTAGACCCCATATAATAAATTCTAAAGTAGTAGTACACACTAATCACCAAGCTTTAAAGCACCTCCCAGCTACCAAGGTTGCTAATCCGAGATTGATCAAGTGGGTAGTACTACTTCAAGAATATGATTTACAAATAGTAGACATGAGAGGTGTAGATAATCTTGTACTTATCATATTTATCATATGGAAGGCATAGTCAATCATCTACTTCCCATTAACGAGTCTTTACCGGGAAATACCTTGCAATAGTAAGATCCAATGACCCTTGGTTTGCAGATTTCCTGGTAGGAAAGGTTTTGCGAAAAGGAATGAATCATAATCAGAGAAACAAATTCTTTAATGATTTAAGACACTACTTTTGAGATGACCCTTATTTATATAAACATGGGGTTGATGGAATGATTAAGAAATGTGTCCGTGATCATGAGATGTATGCCATTCTAAATGGTTTCCATGATACTCTTTATGGATGCCATCATGCTTGTGATAGAACAATGTCCAAAGTCCTCCAATCGAGATTTTACTGTCCAACTCTATTTAAAGATGCTCATAACAATGTTAAGAATTGCAATGCGTGTCAATTTATGAGCAATATAGGAAGGAAGCATGAAATGGTTATGAATTACAATCTTATAATATGATCAGTACGATGTTTGGGGAATGGATTACATGGGCCCATTCATACCCTCTAATGGTTTTACGCATATTCTTGTTCTAGTTTACTATGTTACTAAATGGGTTGAAGAAATACCTACTGCCCATGCAGATACATCTATTTCTATCAAAATGATAAAATATATTATTTTCCCTAGGTTTGGAGTCCCTAGATTTCTAATTACTGATGATGGAACTCATTTGATGAATGGAACTTTTAGGAATATCCTACATAAATAGGGGGTGACACATCGGGTTGCTTTGCCTTATCATCCGCAAACTAGTGGGCAAGTTGAACTCTCGAACCGCGAGATTAAGGAAATACTCTAGAAGATGGTGCATAATTCAAGGAAATATTGAGAAATGAAGCTAAATGAAGCATTATGGGCCTACCGCACTACCTCCAGGAACCAATGGGGATGACACCTTATAAAATGGTCTATGGTAAAGCGTGTCATTTACCTTTGGAACTAGAACATAAGGCCTACTGGGCCATTATTAAAACTTTAAATTTTGACTTCAAATCTGCAGGAGAAAAGAGATTATTAGATATTCATGGTTTGGATGAATTAATAAGTGAAGCTTATGAAAGTGCTAGACTTTTATAGAAAATTAAAGATGGCATGATAAAAAAGTAGAAAATGAAGAATTTAAATCAAGAGATAAAGTTTACTCTATAACTCTCGCCTGAAGATTTTTGCAAGTAAATTAAGATCAAAATGGGAAGGATCATATGAAGTAGATGAAGCTTATCCCTCAGGGGCTAGAAAAATTAAGGGAAGAACTACCTCTATTTCATGGATTGTCAATGGACAATGCTTAAAGCACTATTGAGTTGATGAGGTAAATTATGTTGACAGTATTTAGCTATTAATGGATGAAGAATTTATTGAGGAAACATATGAAAAAGAGGAAGATAATGTCTTTATTGATATGTTTGGTTCTTAGAAATCTTTTTGCCTTGTTGAATACTTCTCTTTGCGTTCCTCTCGTTTTTCTGAACTATTTGGACTCCTTTTGACCATGGTCTGGGCGGGTTGTACGGTCTAACGTGCTCGTATGGATGTTATGTGCTCAATACCCTCTTGCTTGGTTTTGTTATCGCCGTCCACGTGGTATGACCGGACGGTCTAGTCGGATGCCCTCGTAAAACTGTTCGTTATGCATAAAGTAACTTTTTGATTCGTTTCATTGTCATCGTTGATGTGGTATGACCAGGAGGTACGGACTGGCCTAGCTATACCACTTATCGTTACCACCCCTAGATTCCTTGTTTTGTTTTCTCCTATGTTTTAAAAAAAGCCACCAACCTATGAAGGTAACTACCGATACGGGGGCATGGTACGGTGCAAACTCACTCGTACTAATAATCGTTACCGCCAGCGGCTGACCTGATTTGTGTCACTGTCTGCCCTTTTTCTTCATGTTCTCTAAACCTTCTTCCATTATACCTTTTCCCCAAAAAAATTGGTTTTCCTGTGACTATGTTTCCCTCTCCTCAAACTTTTAATGCTTCCAATATCACTTGATCATCTGAGATCTATGCAACCCTTCCATGTTAAGAAGATCTAGAAGAAGAAAGGAGAAGAACCAGTGGAGCTGATCCATAATAAAGAACTTAAGGATGACTCTTCATCATCATCAACATGAGGGCGTTGAGGTGGTACCACATCCCAATTGGGAGTATATGTCCCCACAGAAACTTGAGATGATGAGGCATGTGGAGCAAAGATGGAGTATGGAAGAGCCTCCTACAAAACATTATAGGTACAATATCCATGGATATTCTCTTGAATCACCTCTTAGATAGCAACCTCTCATCAAGAAGGTGCAACAAGATGAAATTGGAGAAAAGATTGCATCTCTCGAACAAGTATTGGAAGAATGCATCGAAACTATAAGTGAGGCGATTGACTCTTATTGGATGATGAGCAAAGACCGTGAGAAAAAGGTCGATGACATCAGCGATAATTTTCAAACCCTAGCTAAAATTTTTATCGAGATGGAAAATGACAGGAAGCTACTTCTCAATATAATAAAAGAGCAACATGCTGATATTGTAGAACTATCTACTCGTTTTGCATATATTGCAAATGCTTTCCGCCTGAAGAGGGAAAATAATGATGATGATTAAGCTTTATTCACTCTAAAGAAGGAATAGGTACCCTCAAGGAGCTATGTGATCCCACCTGGCTTGATCCGAAGCTTGGGGATATATATAAAAAACTTGTAAATTATCTTATAGTTTTTAGAATGTTTATGTCGGAGATTTGTCCCACGAAGGAACTAGGGTCCAACAATACCTTGGTTCATGAGGGGGCTAAACACGCAAATCCAAGGAAACCCAACGACGACAACGGCGTGGCGCAAGAACACAATAGAGAGGTGACACATGTTTTTTTACCCAGGTTCGGGACCCTCATGAGGAGGTAAAGCCTCTACTCCTGCTTGGTTGTATAGCTCACGTGCTTCACGAGGGTACAATGGAGGATAAAAGTCTAGGGTTTTAGATCTCAGGGATCGATCCCCTCCAAGGTAGGAGAAAGGCTCCTTATGTAGGGCGTCGTCGGGACTCTTCCCCTTGATTATCGGCGGGAAGGGCTACCACATTCCCACCCAATGGACTCTAATCTACCTTGTCTTCATGCGGCCACTAGCCAGCTGTAGTGTCAGGATGGCGGTCGGTCATCCTTTCGCTTTATGTCGTCACTCCGGTGTTCTTGCACTAAAACGGCTGTGTCAGGCACTGCCTCTGCATTGCGTCACCCACCTACCCCTTTGTGCTTTCTTTCCCTGGGTGGACTGGTCACCGCTCGGGCCAACTGTTGGCACGTCGTCTTGCTGGGCACACTTGGGGACGGGGACACGCTCCTTCTTGAGGCCTTGCCGGGAGGCTTCTGTAGCGCACTGGGACCGGTGCACCCACAGAGGCTCTGGACTTCATTCCCCTCTCGAGGCTCACTCTCTCCGTGAGCCCTCGGGAGGGTGCTCTGATATCTATGAGATTCGACACATTTTTGATGGTTTTTATTGATGGTTTTCTCCTGGATTTGATTGTTTTCTAGCTTTACCTAATGCTAATACTTAGGTAGCAAAGAAAACATGGTTTGTAATGTGTGTTTTAGGTTCTGAACGTCAACAGAAGGTTTTAACAAGAGAAACACAATATTCAAGCGAAAAGAAGCAAGTCTCTTTTTGGAAGTAATCGAGGGAGGCATACATAGGCTTTAACGAGCAACTATACGGCAGGAATAATTTTCTGACCATATAGTTCCCGTCGTATAGCTTCCGCCGCCTCCGTCTTGTCAAAAGGTTCAACTTCCGTAAAGAGGCCAGGAGCAAAATCATAACACAGCAGCCGCCATCCCATCCAGAAAGGAGAAAGAAAAGGTCCGGAGAAGAAGGGGGAGACGTTCTTCATCTCTATCCACGATCTTTGACCTAATAGCCATCACACCCTCATAGCCATTACTTGTACTTGAGAGAGAGAGAGATCTTCACCTTGGAAGATTAGGGTTTGATATTGTTTCTTCCTATCTTGAATTGTGTCGGATTACTTTTCCATTCTTATTGTGGATCTCCACGGTAATATCGAGAAGAACTCCCTTTATTTAATTATATTGATGATGCTTTCTTCTCTCATGTGTGAGTAAGTTCCTTGGGCGTGGGAGATGTAAGGGATTGGTGAGATGTGATGTTCCTCCATATATTTTCCATTAGTTTCTGATTGATTTTAATTAGTATATTATGTGCGCTTGACTATCTGTGGGATGCCTAATGCTTGTTGTCCAATTTAGGGCCCAGACAACATGATGCTTTGTTCTACATAGATAGGAACTTGTTCGCTAGCATACCGGTGACCCCCGATTGACGCGGGGATATCAATGGAAAACTAGTTGACTCGAGGATCACGATGAAACACTGTGCTTATTGGATTAGTCCAATCCAAGGAGCTTAATTGCTAAGCAACCTAAAGGATCTTAATCGTCTAGTGTCTGACCATGGTTTTGGTAACGGGCTAGTAGGATTATTGAAGTTGGGATGAAATCTACCAAGAGGAGTTCCGGCTAATTATGGGTTGCTCACCTACACATATACTTATAAGATTACAATTGTTACACTTATCATTCGTCCACCTCGCACAGTCACTATCACCATGAACTGTATCTCCCCACTCCTTCTTAGTCATCTACAGAAAACCACAAACAATTGAATCGTTCTTTACTTTTATGCTTTATATTCCCGAAGTTTACATTTTAGTTTTATTTAAATACATCTAGTTTAATCCAAATTTCATTCTTATTTCCACACTTGCAGTCAATTCACTCGAAGACTTGTGACAACTTTGGGTGTGACATAGACTTCACTCATAAACACTAACATTTGGGCTCCCCGTGGGATCAATATCTATACTTCGAAACTAGCTACGAATGATCTCTGCACTTGCAGACATCAAGCTATTTTATTGCACCGTTGCCGGGGAGCTAAGAATGAAGTGTTTGTCTCTTGACATTTCAGGTGTTACTACTACAAAATGGTCTCCCTAGGAGACGAAGGGTCTACACGCTCTGGGAGGACCTATTTACCAGATTATTTTGAGTGCGTGCCTATTCAAAGGCGCGAAGAAACTATTGAAAAACTTTTAAGATTAGACAAGGTTGAAGTTGAAAACCTGAGTGATTTTATGGAAATCATGTCCATTTACAGGACAACTCTCAACAAACCTGAGAAAACTCTCAGAGAATACAGTGCTCCAAACTCTGATTTCCTTAAACAACCAATAGAATTTCCTAACCCTGGAGTTAGAGAATATCGATTTGATGGTGGAATTATTAAAATTTTGCAGAAAAAAGCTTTCAGTGGACGGGAAGATGAAGACCAAGGAATACATATTAGAGAGTTTGATGATTTTATGACAACACTTGGACCAAAAGGTTTGCCAAGAGACTTCTCTCATCCAATTTTTTTCGTTTGTCTCTTAAAGGTAAGGCTCTAGACTGGTTATATTCTCTCCCTTGTCATTACATTAAATGTTGGGAAAACTATATTGTCAAATTCATAAACAAGTTTAATCCTTTGAAAAAGGTAACTAAAACTAGAAAGAATATCGGCAACTTTAGTCAAAAGTTGGGAGAAAACTACCCACAAGCCTGGGATAGATTCTTTGGAATGATCAATAGAATTCCTAATCATGGATATTCTGAATCAACTATTTGCCATTTATTTTACCATGGTCTTAATACTCAAGGAAGAGAGTTGCTTGACTTATTAGCAGGAGGATCGATTAATACTTTAACTGTTAAAGCATGTTTGTCTACTAGGGCTAAGAATTATTCTATATACAATCCTGATTTCAACACTAAGCTAGAAAAAGGGATGCTTCGTATAAATCCTGATCTTATGCCTGAAGTATGCAAAACAATGAAAGAAAAAGGTATACCTTCTAAACTTGTCAAGGAAAACAAAGTAGACTTGTTACAAGTTTTTACTGAAGAACATGAAACTAGGAAAGTTTTTCAAGAATTAAAACATCGATAAGCAAAATCTCATAATAACCTGCATAAGAATTTTCAAAAACATAAAAACGTTTTGGCGGAACTCACAGAAAATTATGATGAGATTGGCCAAGAAATAAAATTATTTCACAAGTATCTTAGTATGATTGAAACCCAATGCGAACAAATATCATCTGGTTATCAAAATTTTCTTATCCAGATCAAAAAAGAAAGCACTAGATCAGGTAATCTATGATTCTTACAAAAAGTCACTTGGTGATTTTCGTCTAGAAATTCCATTTGCGGATGCAATAAAAGTTCCCACCTATTCTAAATTCCTCTGTGATATTCTTAGTAGAAAGAAAGAAATAACTGAAACTGTTGCCATGGTGACTAGTTATCCTGCTAATGGGAAGCTATTGTCTAAATCGGGACATCCCGGAATACCAACTATTTCATGCTCAATTGGCAAAACTGATATTCACAATGCCTTGTGTGATTTAGGTGCAGGAGTTAGTGTAATGTCATATTCCCTCTATAAAAGGTCAGGATTAGGGGAGTATTCCCCTAATACTATCACTTTACAGATGGCTGACAAGTCCACTAAACAACCCATTGGTATGATTGAGGATGTTCTACTTAGAATAGATAAGCATGTTCTTCCCACAGATTTTATTATTCTTGAAATGCCAGAGGATGAAAAATTATCCATAATACTTGGAAGACCTTTCCTTAGTACTGCAGGAGCATCAGTTGATTATGCTGAGGGAAAAATAATCTTCAATGTTTATGATGTTGAAATCATCTAGTATTTTCCAAAGAAGCTAGAAGCAAGAGAAAGATTTATTCCACTAGCAAAACAAGTTCATGTGGTAAGTGCCTTTGATAAGAGGCAACCCAAGGTAAGAATTTGAGAACAAAGAAGGGGTTGAGTTATTCAACCATACTTAATAAAATGCTTAATGGGAGTCAACCCATCACATTAATAAAATAAACTAAAGAATAAATTGTTTTATCACATTCCTACAACTTTTTCACAGACATTATTGCGGAAGCACACCCGTGAAGATGCAGCTATCAAAAGTAGTAGAAAGATCGATTGAACAAGTGTAGAATAAGTATAAAAATAAAAGTTTGAGTTTTATCCACAAAAACTAGCTTAGTCATTTTTGTCTTGATCAAAGAGTGAACCTCTAGTTGAGGAGAAGAAGATAGGTAGAGCTAGAAATCTTGCTCTATACATGCTATTTTTGGTCGATAATTTCAATTGTCATTTTTCTGTCAAAAACAAGGTGTTTCGCTAAGTTTCGGGACAAGAAGGTATTCTCGAAGAAATAGAAAATTTCTGATGAGTACTGGTGGTTTAACGACCAACTATACGGAGGAATAAAAATTCCGGCCGTATAGATATCTTTGCCATCAACAAATTTTCTTGCATAGGCACAAAGGATTTAACGACCAACTATACGGTAGGAATAAAAATTCCGGCTGTATAGTTCCGATCATATAGATATCGATGCCTTCAGACAATTTCTTCTCAAAAGTACTGATGGTTTAACGACCAACTATACGACAGGAATAAAAATTCCAGCCATATAGTTCTAGTCGTATAGATATCGATGCCTGTTTTAGGAAATTTATCTCGAGGGTACAGACGGTCTGACGACCAACTATACGGCAGGATCATTATGATCCGGGCATATAGTTGTGTCCATATAGCTGTGTTCTGCATAAGGAAACCCTAATTGGTGGCACCGTCGCAACTATACGGCGGGAACAACATATCCCGCCCGTATAATTGCGACCGTATAGTTTGGCGCGACCTCATAATGGCACCGGGGTGGCTAGGTTTCTTCTCCCTCCTCACTTTTTCTCTCATATTCTCTCTCCAAACCTCTCAAAACCCACCTAGAACTCTTGATTCTTTGCAGATTTTGTTCATTTGAGTGGGGGAATCAACATATCGGTATGTTTCTCTCCCTATCCATGCTTTATTTTCAGATTTCGATGGTTGAAACTCTCACATTTACCTAGTGGATGAACTCAAGCTTATTTTGTTTTTCCTCTTAATTTCTCACGTTAGGATTATATTTTTCCAATAGAATCGTTTGTATATCATGTAGAAACTATATGCCTAAGGTTTCATGGTGAAATTTTTTAGTGCATCAACATGAACAAAATTGGTAGCATTTTTTGCAAGGGCAAGCGCCAACCTGGCGATAGTTCGGGGCACCGGGCCGAGCTCAACCCCAAGCTAGCCATAGTTTCATCAAGGAGGATGATGCCCACACGTTGGGCCAATGATAGCTTTCTTGCCATGGCAGGGTTGAGGGTGGACTTTGACCTCATGTGTTCAAATTCAAGACTTGCAGTACTCTCCTATGCAAGCCACAATACCTATGCTGAGCTCACCTATGAGTTCCTTGGCTCCCTCTACGATGACCACAAGGAGAAACGTAATACATGCACTGTAAGCTTCACCATGAACCATCGGCACTATGAAATAACTTTTGAACAATTTTGTGATGCTTTTGGCTTCCCTCATGATGGGGAGTCAAATGTTACTAATCTATATAGTGTCACAAGTGGAGAAACTTGTGAGGTTGTTTCTGTTAATGGTGGCAGGGACTTCTACCAGAAGAAGATGTCCACCATTTAGAACCCAACAATTTACTACTACGCCTTGTTCCTCGCCAACACACTGCTGGGAAGAGGAGATACCAGTTCCATGGCCAAATGCGGACATGGAAATGATCACCAAGGCACTCTTCCCCAATGCACCGCAAAGTCCAATCTCGGGGCTCTACTCATCTAGCACTTCCATCACTAGAGCAACAAGACGAAAGGTGACATTTGCATTGGTGGATTGGTAACCCACCTTGCTCATGCATTAAACATTATATTACCTGTGATGCAACCTGTTGATGGCTCCAAACTTATGGATGTCAAATATTTGACTGCTTGTGGTTTCCTTGGTGTTTACCGAGCTAACAGGAGGCTTCGAGCATATCAGTTTGGTTATCCAGGTGATGTACAGGCTAAGCAGGATCTGTTGCCCTATCCCCAAGCCTTCTTGATTGTGGAGAAGGACACCTGGATCCACACCAAGAATCCAGTGGTGCAGATCATGGCTGAACTCCAGCCTGATCAAGAGGAAGATGAAGAAGGAGAGCACCAGGATGAAGATGAGCAGGAGCAGGAATACAACCCTGCTTGGGAGGGACAGCAGCAGTAGTAGGGGGATCCTGGGACCCATGGCCTAATCAGCCGCATCAGGGGTTCAACTACATCCCCTATCAAGAATTTCAGCAGCTCAACCAGCGCGTTGGGGATATTGACCACCCTCTACAAGGAGTGAATGAAGAAGTGAGTGCCTTAAATCAAAACTTCAGTCACTTCATGACCAACTTCCCCAACTACTACCAACAGTATCTGGACCAGCCGCCGAATGACGGCAACAATTGAGCCTGGCAATAGCCTAAGCTTGGGGGAGGTTTGAAAACCTCCAAACCTTGCATTCATATTTTTATTTCTTCTTTTGATTTATTTTACTTCTTCAAAATTTCATGTTTACTTTCAGTTGCATTCCTAAACCAAAAATAAAAAAATTTAGTTGTAACTTTTATTGCAAATTAGTTTCTTTGTTTCTCTCGCAGATTGCTCAATTTCAGGTGACTTGGCAATAGGGAAACATAGAGGGGGTTCGACTCAAGTACTGGAGGTATCACATTCCTTTCATCACCTTTTTTGCAACCTTAAATTGATCCAACAATTATTTACTCGCTTGCACTGGAGTCACTCCCTACTTAGCTTGCTATCCTATAAATTATATTCCTTTGCTAGTGTCTCCTTTTTAGCTTTGAAACAATGATAAATGAACTTGGTTAAAAATATTTACTACATTTTTACAACAAGAAAAAGCATCCAAAAGATGACTTGAGTCCATGTTTAGCCCAAAGGATTTGATTTTAGAACTACCCCATCCCATTTGAGCTTAATGTAGATAGACTCAATAGCACCCTTGAATGAAATTGTCTAATAAAATGGATGCTTCGAAGTAGTAGAGATTATGTGACTGCTTTTTCTAATAATTAGCATAAGCTATTGCTTTACACGTGTCATTACAACACTGTCGTGCTCCATGAGGAACTATTAACTCCACTGGCCAATGAATGATCTAAATGTGGGAAACCACTTGATTTCGGCTATTGAGTTATGTAAACGTCTGTAGCAGCAATGCTATGACTGGTAAAATTTTAGTATCCTCATAGTTTCACGTTCCAAGTGAAGTTGTAGTACTCCTCCGACCCACTATTGCTCAACAATTATTTATTGGCATGGTCACAAGTGCACAACACTATCCCAATTAACATGTTAAAAACAGTGGCATGATTTCTCTATGAAAGAGCTTAAGTTTTTGAAAGGAAAGGAAAGGAAAAAGGTGCTTTGAGAGTCTTGAAATTTTGACATGGAAATAGATGAGTTGTTCTTAAATTGAATGTTTTTGGTGCCAAATTGAGTACTCTTAATTGATTAAAGAAACAAGAGCAGAAAGTTTTCATCTATCAACAAAGAGAGACACCAAAAGAATGTGTTTCAGTTTCCTAGCTAAACTTTTGACACTTGCTCTGGCATATGATTTATTTTCTAGCAAGATATACGTGGTTATGAAGTGGAATCAGTGCAATCTTGTGAATACTTTTATGATCATGTTTAAGATTGCAGGAATTGTGAAGAAAAGAATTTGACACCAATTTGAGCTTGTAAGTTCTTTTATTTCAGTCTCGAATCTCCGCTATTCTTCCTTATTTTTTTGTCACTCGAGGGCGAGCAACATCTAATATTGGGGGAGTTGATAGCTGTGACATTTGACACATTTTTATGGTTTTTATTGATGGTTTTCTCCTGGATTTGATTGTTTTCTAGCTTTACCTAACGCCAATACTTTGGTAGCAAAGAAAACTTGGTTTTTAATGTGTATTTCAGGTTTTGAACGTCAACAGAAGGTTTTAACAAGAGAAACACAATATTCAGGAGAAAACAAGCAAGTCTCTTTTTGGAAGCAATTGAGGGAGGCATATAGAGGCTTTATCGAGCAACTATACGGCAGGAATAATTTTCCGTCTGTATAGTTCCCGCTGTATAGCTGCTGCCGCCTCCGTCTTGTCAAAAGGGACAACTTCCATGAAGAGGCCAGGAGTGAAATCATAACACAGCAGCCGCCATCCCATCTAGAAAGGAGAAAGAAGAGATCCGGAGAAGAAGGGGGAGACGTTCTTCATCTCTCTCCACGATCTTCGACCTCCTAGCCATCACATCCTCATAGCCATTACTTGTACTTGAGAGAGAGAGAGAGATCTTCACCTTGCAAGATTAGAGTTTGAGATTGTTTCTTCCTATCTTGAATTGTGTTGGATTACTTTTCTATTCTTATTGTGGATCTCAACGGTAATATCGAGATGAACTCCCTTTATTTAATTATATCGATGATGCTTTCTTCTTTAGTGTGTGAGTAAGTTCCTTGGGTGTGGGAGATGTAAGGGGTTGGTGAGATGTGATGTGCCTTGATATATTTCCATTAGTTTGTGATTCATTTTAATTACTATATTATGTGTGCTTGACTATCTGTGGGATGCCTAATTCTTGTTGTCCAATTAAGGGCCCAACCAACATGATGCTTTGTTCTACATAGATAGGATCTTGTTCGCTAGCAGACCGGCAACCCCCGAGTGACACCGGGATATCAATGGAAAACTAGTTGACTCGAGGATCACGATGAACCACTGTGCTTATTGGATTAGTCCGATCCAAGGAGCTTAATTGCTAAGCAACCTGAAGGATCTTAATCGTCTAGTGTCTGACCATGGTTTTGGTAACAGGCAAGTAGGATTATTGAAGTTGGGATGAAATCTACCAAGAGCAGTTCCGGCTAATTATGGGTTACTCACCTACACATATACTTATAAGATTACAATTGTTACACTTATCATTCGTCCACCTTGGCACAGTCACTATCACCATGAACTGTATCTCCCCACGCCTTCTTAGTCATCTACAGAAAACCACAAACAATCGAATCGTTCTTTACTTTTATGCTTTTTATTCCTGAAGTTTACATTTTAGTTTTAATTAAATACATCCAGTTTAATCCAAATTTCATTCTTATTTCCACACTTGCAGTCAATTAACTTGAAGACCTGTGACAACTTTGGTTGTGACAGAGACTTCACTCATAAACACTTAACTTTGGGCTCCCTGTGGGATCGATATCTATATTTCGAAACTAGCTCCAAATGATCTGTGCACTTGTAGACATCACGCACCTGGCAGGCCCCGTGGTTTGACGAGACAGGGTACCCCCGGTGCCAATAGTCCGATAGTTTACTTTCTCACATGCATCTTAGTTGAAGTCGAAGTTTTTCTTTAGTTGCATATTCAACTCCCTTGGAGAAGGAAGGCATTATTATCCAATGAATTTTCGAGCCTTTATGATGTTCAAAGTATTCTTGGTTTTACGATTATTGTATTAGATGTATGAATTAGGATGAGTTCTATTATACTTGTACTTTGCGATGATATTAGGGTCTTCCACACCAATAGTACTAATAGATTACAAAAGAAAAGAACTAGGAAATCAATGAGAATGAATAAATGATTCTATCAAGAAAATTATAGAGTGAGTACGGGTTAAGGTCGATACTCATACACAACATTGAATTAGTTCATACTTTGCTTGGAAGATGGTATTTCATATTGATCCATTTTGAGTCTTTTCATGAGAATAAAAATATTTTTAGCTTCTTTGCACAAGCAATACAATAAAAAGATAGAGAAAGAAATCAGCAGTTAGCTCAGTGCAAAGAGTAATAGACATGTACATGATTATGAGAGGAATTGAAATAGACTATCCATGGTTTTGAATCCCAAGTTGATGTGCGAAGGCCTAAACATGTTTGAGGTTAGCTCGTATATTCTTTAAGTTAAACTTGATGATTGTATGATATGTTAATAATTAATCTTCATATGAGCTATTATCGCAAAAGGTGTGGAAGCCTCTAAGTAATCTTATATGTGAAAGTGTGATAGTTCTCATGATGTGATTCTATATCATATATTATAATTGTTGCTTCAAATTCCTCATGTCTTTTAACAACTCATACTTCATGGACATAATGATTTTTTCTATTAAGCTACTATCTTGCCCGGGGACAAGCAAGCGTCTAAGCTTTGGGAAGTTGATGAGTGCATATTTGAAGCATTTTTTACTTAATGTTTTTGCTATGTAGAAGTAGGATTTTGGCATTTTACCACACTCACATGCACCTTTTATGCTTGTTTCCATAGAATCCAAAAATATTAAGTCAATGATGAACATATCAATAAGAACTGACATATCATGTATTAATATGATATTTTGATGTGATAAAATTCATCTAAATAATATTCGATGCAACTGGACAAAAGGAGGACACAAGGAGAAGCATCTGGGGCCATAACAAGCATCGGTATGGGCAAAGCCCATGGTTCCCGTACCACATGCCCATACGGGCCTCCATTGGCCTATCTTCATCAAATAATTTCACCTCGCATAGACGGATCCAAGATCTGACATTCACAGACATTAGAAACACCAAAACTTCACCTCTAGGAGGGATCTGGAGGAGGAACTTGCATAAAGGCATCATCCCTGATGCTACAAGGATCACTGGAGACAAGACATCATCCCATTGATCATCAACCACTACATCTCCATCACAATTATCATTCTCCATATTACTTATCTCTATTAGTTGTAATTGCACTTGATATTGTGGATTTGTATTCGAGTTCATCCATATACTTTCATTCCATCCATTTGATTATGATGATGTTGTTGATTGTTTTCACGTGTGAGTAGTCTATCTTGTTCTTGGGAGATGGAGAAACCCTAACAATATTATAATATGAAATAAAGATGATCTAAATCTTTGTGCTATTACTATGTGTTATTTCTCTACTAGATATTATGGAAGTCAACCACATAATTTTTTTCCTTTGGGACTAGATAGGGAACTACCCTTGGAAGTATGGAATTGCGTACGACATGGAAGTGAATTATCGTGTTTGGCGCTTTACAATATGGACAAGGGGGATAAGGAGAGATTCACTAAGCTCATATAGATATCTACTGGGTAACCCTTAATTGCAATGGACCCACAGGTTGTTGTCGAAGATTTAAGAAGTGGTTATTTAGAGATGTGATGACTGATGGTTTTCTGGGCACATCTTATTATGGATATCTCCCCACACATGTGTAGTTAGTACTGATGCTAGTGGTGGATCCTAAATCACCAAGAAAATTTTGTCTTGCTGAAGTTCCATTACAGATCTCGCCGCACTTGTTTACGTTACTACATTCACTATTCTTTTGCAACCAAACACAACTCTTTCAACACACTCTTAGTTGAGATCAATGCAGCTCTAAGTAACCTTTGATAGATAGTGATGAGGGAATAAAGACCCTAACCAAATAGCTCTCCATGTTTTCATAGTCTTACTTTTGAAACTAGCTACAATTGATTCGTGAACTTGCAGTCATCAATAGGTCAGCTAGCTGATCCTCCTCCAAGAAGGAGGGGTATGGGAGGAATATGGTGTCTCCCATAGCACCCACCACCACCGTGACCGTGCCTCGGCTGCGCCCTCCCTCTAGTGGGACCATCGCCTGAGATGAGGGATGCTGGGGCATCAGGCCTCAACCCTGCTGCGTCCGCGTCCACGCTGTCAGCCGAGCCTTTCCCATGTGCCTTAGGAGCTACCTCCATGGGTGGAGGGTGGTGCTCCCTCTCATATCCCCAACGAGAAGATGTCCTGGGGATGGGGCTGGAGATATCACCACCAGTGTGGGAAGCGTCTAACTGGATGAAGGAGGATGCGAGGTGCCACCTCTTTTACAGAAGAAGGTGGTGGTCTGCACCTCGCACCGTGCCTCCGGGAAACATTGATCACCTGATCAATCCAATGAAGTAAATGCGTGCTTGTCGCACTAGCCGCGCGGTTACCTCTTCGATTGGATTACTAGGCCAGTGCAGTCAGCACAACTCCCTAGGCACCATAGTCGATGCGAGACTCCTCGGTTCAGTAGCCACTCGAGTATGTGGGAAGAAATATGCCATCACTGCATGGACTGACAAGAGCCAAAGCATCGACTTCCAGATAGCGCCAACAACACACATTGAGAGGGGCACAACCCGACAACAATGGCGCACCCTTTGCTTGAGAAAGGGAGCCAAAAGCGCGTTGCTGGCCCACACCTGGGGGCTACTATCGACACAGTGGCTTTCGAGACCCCTTCACCATGTCAAGGCACGCGGGTCGGCTTCCTAATATAATCATCGGTCCTACATACAAGTATGTGTATACACACTTATTTGAGAGGCGGCATGAGCAAGTACTAGCAAAGGAAAGGAAGGAACCCCTCCATGCCACCTCGACCAGGAGGTGTGATCCCCTGCAACACCTAAGCCCACCTACTGCCACCACCCGGGAAGTAGTGAACGTCCAACTAGTTCCCATGGAGATACACGGGAATGCATGGAACCCATGTAGCCCATGCAGACTAGCTACACGGCCACACATATTCAAGAGCGCTACAGGCGCATCAGTGGAGAAAATATAGGACGATGTCAATCGACTGCTAATAAAGCTGACCGAGAGCCCCCAAAGTCAACAACGTGAGAAACTTTAGCAACACACGAACTAACATGATGCGCACGTGGTGTGACCATCCGGGTAGCTCTGCCCAAGAATTTATGATGCTACAGGTGTGTCAACCTAGACAAGGAGGGATGGCGGTCGTCCCTTACCATTGTCATTGATGCTCTGATAGCCAACCCCTTATCAACAGAAAGAGGCCCTCCTTTATAGACCGACAAGGAGGAATACCTGACCCTAGAAGTCGTGCGTGTCTTGCATGCAAAGCAGCAATGTGGTAACCCCTTGGTGTATAAAGGAGGGCCTCTTCCTATAGATAAGGGGGTTGGCTATCAGCATATGACCTTGTACTGAGTAATTTAGAGGAATACGATGCTGTTATGAGGGAGATCGAGAAGGAGGAGTGCGCCGAGAAAGCCAACACATCCCACCAGGTGCTAGTCACCATTGGGAGCGTGATGGAATAAGATGGGCAGGAACCAGAGCGTGAGAGACCTACGCCCACGCCCGTGGTTACCAGAGCGGTAGCAACCAAGAAAGCCGCCAAACCTCCGGCTCTGGCCAAGGCTATGCCCCCTCCGGTTATCCACTAGAAACAGGCGCAGGAACTCACCATGGCCCCCAGTACTGCGAAGCAGTCAAATCAGCCACCAATGCCTCGATTAATGTCCATAGCTGGTGATACCTTCGATCTAGATTATGGATGTAGTTTAGCTCTTTTTCTCGAGTAGATCTAGGTTATCGAATCCTCAGGAAGCAGAAAGCATAGTGAAGTTACTTTAATGGACCTTCGGGAGTTTTAGAATTCTTTTTGTGTTTTATCGGACCAAGAATTTGTTGTCTTTTGTTATTGTCCATGATGGAGAGAGAGGTCCTAGGACTTTTGGTTTCACCTGTAGCTGTGCAAAACATCTGATGGGAATAAAAGATAATAATAAAGTATGCATGTAATTGTTAGAGCAAAATATTATATGTGGGCAGTGCATCCATAGTTGCTATTGCCTCCACAACCGCTTATAGCAATAACCTACTAGTCTAATCCATAGAAGAAAGAGAAATAATGATATGCATAGTGATGTCATCGTTAATCCCAAGTAAATTCCTCACATACAGTCATACTAACCCTTCTGTCACTGGGGTTCCCAACCTGTAGATTAGTCATTACTCATACTCCCTATACCTGGCTCAATCCTCGGGGTCTCGGGTACCTGACAAGTCCTTGGATTGAGGAAAGAGAGGATATTGTAATCATCATGTCATACAAACTTATACATGATCCCATCTATGATAAATATCATCCACAAAAGCTACATGGCTAGGCCGAAGCCCTTAGCCCAAAGAGAATTACTCACGCATAGAGATGAGATCAATGATCATAAACATTGCATTGGAAATCATGAGAATGATAGCAAATATTCTTACAATGTCGCCAATCGAAGATGAGATCTACTATTACAAGTGGTGGAATATGGCTATGGTGGTGGAGAAGGGTTTGGAGATTAGATCTAAGTCTATTCCTCCAGCGGCTCTTCGGTGTTGTGGATGCAGATTTTTGGGGTTCCGCGGCGGCTCTCTGTGGCTCTGTTTCTCGTCACCTGAAGCCTCTTTATATAGGGTCCCTTCACGAAAGTTGGTCTGTTTGACCTAGTGGCGCTGATGGCAACTATACGGCCAGAACTATACGGCCGAAATTTTATTCCTGGCGTATAGTTGGTCGCTAAAACTTCTATCTCCACTTCACGACCCGTGGTTTCTTCGGGTCATTGGAAATATCGTATCTTTGAATTTAGTGTTGTGATTCCCATCATCAAACATAATTATCTACACAGGAAAAAATAGAAAGAAAGGATTACATACCCCTTTGATCATTAGACATTAGTGGCAGGGTTTAGAGAGATATTTCATCAAAAATATGAATAATATCCAGTTTAAATGTGGATGTATATGGCTATATTTCACAGCCATCAACCTCCCCAAGCTTAAACTTGATCATCCTCGAGCAACAAAACCAAAATCAAAAAGGAACTCAGCATTTAAACTAAAATAACGAGATGATGATCTTACTCATAATTGGTAGTCTCATGTCCCCTCCACTTTATTAATCTTAAAAACTTCAGCATAGATAGAGTAATGGAAAGCATATCATACAGGTTTTTATGCATCCTTATAGCACAACAAAATTATTGTTAACGTGGATGATTCCAATGAGTAAACCTTATTCCATGTCATGTAATCAACTCATAGGCTTGCCTTTGAACAATAAAGTATAATCATGTAAAATTGAGAGTGTGAGAGTTTGTCATGAAAAACATATACACTACAGTATCTCAAGTCTCCCACATCAATAAGTCAAGAATTTTCAAGCACTACTTTTCTATTCATTGTCCTTCAAGAATTTCAGTTCTTAAGTTATTGAGAGCATACAAACAAATTTAATTAGTTTATTGGGCTGTGATGGACACTCGTGGCATCACCAAGGTTTTTATTCCTTTTGCACAATGGTTACTCATATCAGCTAGAGGAGTTATTCCGTCATGACCATAACTACCCGAGAATGCCAAGAATCTTACCCATTATAGCATTGCTGCTACATATGTTTAATCAACTCATAGCCGAAATCAAGGAGTTTCCTCCATGAAGATCGTTCGTAGGCTAGCGGAGTTGTTGGCATCTCATGAAGTTTGACACGCATAAAGCTATATCATTCTTATGATTCACAAGTCAAACTTTTTGGCATGCTCACAAAAACCGCTAAACATTAATTCAATCGAACAAATCCTTTTAAAGAGAGCTATCGAGTCAATCATTATTTTCTGTGGTGTTGAGTGTCTTTAGCAATAAGCCTCCAAGATTAAACACTACAACACCCAAGCCTTCAATTGTTAGACTTTTTCTTATTACAATTTTATAGCAAATTTTTAGGCAAGACTTGGTTAACTACAAGAGCTAGAACAAAACATACCCAAATAAATACCCATGCAAAAAAAAATTACTACCATATAAAGACTCACTCCACCAATATAATATCTTATCATTTACTACTAACTAGCATGGGTTTCTCAAACTTAAAAAGTGGGGAGTCTTAAGGCATACCTCTCATGATTGGTTCCACTTCTCTCTTCCCTTTCGAAGTCGATCACTCTCGTGCAAAATGTGAAAGCCACAAGGAGAATAGAAAAGAAGGAAGAGGGAAAATAAAGATAAATGGCAAAATATTTTTGTTGTTTTTAAGAGAGGGAATTAAAGAATAGAAAATTGGCGGAAAAGCTCAGCTAGAAAATCTCGAAAACAAATAGAAATAACTAAAGATAAAGTGTTGGGGAAACCAACACTAGTGCTTATAAACTCGAATTAAAAACATAACCTTGAAATAAATAAAAACAAATGAACACCAAATAAAGATAACGAGGAAACTTCGCCAAGTTTAGGCTATTGCAAGCCCTTCAAATCATTATGGTGGTGAGAACAAGTCATAACTCCAGTTCACAAATTGAGTTGATAAATTACTAGTTGTTTCTCGGAGGTTCAAGGAGAGGTTATGCATTCTCTCCACAGTTCCTCCAAGTTCGTGGAAGTCTTGGTATGTAGCAAACCGAGTTGGTGGCTGCTCCTCTTCTAGGTCCTCATCCTCATCCGGAATCTCCTCCTTGGGTTGGTGTTGCTCAACCTGCAAGTCATATAGAAAACATCCTTCCTCAATAGAGTGAAGACCATTAGGAAAAGGAGCGGGGTAGAGACGCCCAACTCTAGCAATATGCAAGTAATAAACACCACCTCTCATAGTGAGCATTCCACCAGCTTTTAAAGTAGAGAAACCAACACGTAGATCACTATGCACTGGTTGCAACTCACCTAGGTCTATGCCTAGGGCAATGGCAAGCAAGGTGATGATGCCTCAACCTGTGATTGGTCCTTGGCTTCGGGAGGATTGGTACCCCGGGTAGCGCACAAGAATTTCCCCCAAGTCGAGGGACCAGTCGATGTTGAGGAAAGCAACTTTTGCAAGGACTAAGATGTCCTCCTCATTGAGTCTCGTGTACTCATTTTGTGCCTACAAGGTTTTAGCAATGACATAGAACAAATAGCGAATTGCAGGGTGTTGAATATTCTTCCCCTTGCTTACTCTATAAGTGAAACTCATTCCATTATAATAATGTTCCAGGGAAGGGTCTAAGCCAATAAAGGATGCGCGTAAGTCATTAGCATTATTGTTTGGAAAATTAAAACATGTGCACCATTCATCTAGTGATAAAGCATAATTATTGTTCATAAGTCGGAAAGAAATCATGTCCTCTCAATTCCATTCTTTAACGGTGCTTTGCAAAGAACTTAGGAGTTCAAGAGTTAACCGGCGATAAGAGGCACATCATTGAATACAAAGTTTTGCAGGCCAACTCTATTGCAAAGTAAATTGAAGTCATTAGAAATACCGAGTTGATTAAATATAATGGGGCAATCCCACTTGGTTGCCTTCACTTCTCGGTTCTTGATCATGTTGAAGCGATCACATTGGAGCTCATCCCTGAACCGTATCCCCATGCGTTCTTGAGCGGTAGCCCAAGAAGCACTTGCGGCGGCACGAGCACGAGTTTGGCTCCTTGTGTTCATCATCTAAAATAATAAGGAAAGACAAAAAATAAAACTTTTTGATCCAACAATAATAAGCATAACATATTCCTCATCTTAGCACACTAAAGAGACCCCTCAAAATAATAATCTAGGCAAGAGAATCATAGCAATTAGTTCATAGTAGTTCTCACCCTAGATTGATAATGATAATAGATCGAGAATGAATTTGAAAAAGTAATTGGAGGATCGGAGGAGAAACATATCGTAGATCACTTATGTGCGAGGAAATCGAACGAAATTAAATAGAGATGGAGATCTCTTGAGGTTTCGAGAGAGTTTGGAGGTAGAAGAGAGAAAAAGGATTGACGTTTTGGTGTTGGGGGTACCTTCCCGTGGCGATTCTGTGGTCGGACGCAACTATACGGCCAAACTATACGGTCAAATTAATTTGTTCCCGCCATATAGTTGGTCTGATGTCAAAAATTTAGGTTTCCTCCTGGCGGCGCGACTATATGGCCGGGATTTTTATCCTCACCGTATAGTTGGTCGTCAAAACTTCTATATCATGGAAAATAAAGTATACAAAGGCAATGATAACTATACGGCTGGAATTTTTATTCCCGCCATATAGTTGGTCATTAAACCTTCTATAGACATCAAAAAAATTCTATTTCTTCGAAACTTCTTTCTTATCATGAAACTTAGCAAACCACCTTGTTTTTAACTGAAAAATGGCAGTAAAAATTGTCGACCAACATCAACATGTATAAAGTAGGATTTTTAGTACTACCGAACTTCTTCTCCTTAATTGGAGCTTTCTAGCACTCTTTATTAAACATAAAACTTAAACTAAAACTTAAAAACTTTAATCAAACCTTTATTTTACATGGGTTGCCTCCCATGAAGCTCTCTTTTATGGTCAATAGCTTGACCTCAATGTTGCTCACTTAGGCTAGATGAGTGGAACACCCACTCCGAAATAGTTGGCCTTCAAAGTGATGGCCTCCTTTTTATCATGCTTGGCTTTCTTCTTCCTGGGAAAATGATTAACAAAAGAATCCCACGAAGGCAATTGAAGCTTCACTTTCCCTTAATGTAGATTAAGAAAAAGCCTTAATATCTCTTAAGAATGGACATCCTAATATAATTGGAGCAGTAGCATCTTCAGGCATGTCAACAATAACAAAATAAATAAGAGCAGGACAGTATTTAATGTATACTAAAGTATTTTCTTTAATCCCTACAACTTGTTTGTAGGTAGAATCTGCTAGATGTAATTTAAACTCGGTGATTTCAAAAGAGCCAAGATTTAACTTATTAAAAAGACTTTTTGGAATTGTTGAAACGCTTGCACCTAGATCACAAAGTGCAGCTATCTCTTTGGTCTCAATTTTAATCTTAATAGTAGGCTCAAATATATCATCAAGCTTCACAGGTAATTTTTCAGCAATTTTCTTATATTCTTCCTCAAGCTCACGTACCTTTATTGCTACCTGATTAATGAAGTGTTGATACATAGATTCCTCATTTCCTTCACTTACGGAAACTTGATATTGATCCTTTTTACAAGATCTTCAATGGTGTAATTTGGTGAAGGAGCATTACTATAATCAAGTTCTTCAGGATTCTCCCTTGGATTCTCATCATCTTGAGGTCTTCAATAGAATTGGGCTCATCTTTTCCTGCAACTTTAGCTAGGATGAGAGTTTGACTCTCGGTTATCTTACCTAGCTATGCCTCAACAATCCTTGTTCTTTCTTGGAGGGCCTGCAAATCATTCCTCAAACTTACAGCTTGGTTAGATAATTTACCAAGCATAGCATCATGGTTCTTCCTTATTTTAACAAGGATATTGTTTTGATCATTTTGTGAATCTATAAATGACTTAAGTGTTTCTTGGAGTCTACCATTACTTGTTCCCATATTATTATTAGAGTTACCTGCATTCCAAGCAGGACTTAAGTGTTTCTTGGACTAGAATAACATTTCTGAAAATTAGGATTATAATTCTTCTTCCAAGCTGGGTTATAATCATTACGATCTATGAAGTCTATTTCTTCAATATTTGATTCTAGGATAGCTCTTACTGGTTTTCCTTACCTTTTACGGCTAATATGAGCTCATCCAGCTTAGCATTGAGTTCTTAATTTTCTTGTGGTGAGACGGAGTTCACCTTCTTCGTGTTTGATCTATCCACATGCCACTGGGCTTGGTTGTGTTGCATATTGTCTAGCAGCTGCTTTGCTTCGGTAATATGTTTGCCCATAAATGTTTCTTTAGCTACAGTATCAAGCATAGACTTAGACACAAGGTTAAGAGCATTATAAAAGAAATGGAGAATTGACCAATTTTCCATCCCATGACATGGATAGTTTCTCATGCATTCTTTCATCCTCTCCCATGCAAGCGCTAGTGGCTCACGCTCTTCCTGTCTAAACTCAGTAATATTAGATCTTAGTTGCATAGTCTTCCCAGGTGGGAAAATTTATTCATAAATAAAGAAGTACACTCCACCCATGATGCAATAGTATTTCTAGGCAAAGATAACAACCATTATTTTGCTCTTCCTCTAAGAGAGAAAGGAAATAAGCACAGTTTGAACAGATCGGGGTCAACATCTTTTATGCGCATCATATCACATATTTCAGTGAAAGAGTTCAAGTGCATACCTGCGTCCCCAATACCAGAGCCTCCAAATGGATTATGTTGAACCAAACTTAAATAGTGGGGCTTAATTTCATAATCATCAGCATCAATTGTTGGCTGGGTAATAGGAGTATGCAAATAATCATTGTTGGGAGTTGCAAACTCCCCAAGCTTCTTTTCAACCATATTTCCTATGTTTTTGGGTTTTCTTAAACAAAGACTTATGATAGTAAAAACAAGAATTTAAAGACTAACAATTTTTTTTGTTTTTTCAAATAAAGACTGAAAGAAAACTTACAAAATTAAAAATAAGAATTAAAACTAGCAAGGTTCCTACTAACCTCACCAGGGTAGCAATTGCTTCCCTGACAACGGCGCCAAAAAAAGGGTTGATACCTTTGATCCGGATTATGGATGTAGTATAGCTCTTTTTCCCTAGTAGACCTAGTTATCGAATCCTCGGGAAGTAGAAACCATAGTGAAGTTACTTTAACGGACCTTCGAGAGTTTTAGAATTCTTTTTGTGTTTTATCGGACCAAGAGTTTGCTGTCTTTTATTTATGTCGACGATAGAGAGAGAGGGCCTAGGGCTTTCGGTTTCACCTGTACCTGTGCAAAACATCTGATGGGAATAAAATATAATAATAAAGTATGCATGTAATTGTTAGAGTAAGATAATTATATGTGGGCAGTGCATCCATAGTTGCTATTGCCTCCGAAATTGCTTATAGGAATAACCTACTAGTCTCATCCATCAAAGAAAGAGAACTAATGATATGCATAGTGATGTCACTATTAATCCCAAGTAAATTCCTCACATATAGCCGTACTACCCCTTCTGTCACTAGGGTTCCCAACCTGCAGATTAGTCATTACTCATACTCCCTATACCTGGATCAATCATCAGGGTCTTGGGTACCTGACAAGTCCTTGGATTGAGGCAAGAGAGGATACAATAATCATCATGTCATACAAACTACATGATCCCATCTATGAAAATTATCATGCACAAAAGCTACATGGCTAGGCCGAAGCCCTTAGCCCAAAGAGAATTACTCACGCATAGAGATGAGATCAATGATCATAAACATTGCAATGGAAATCATGAGATTGATAGCAAATAGTCTTACAATGTCACCAATCGAAGATGATATCTACTATTATAAGTGGTGGAATATGGCTATGGTGGTGGAGAAGGGTTTGGAGATTAGATCTAAGTCTATTCCTTTGGTGGATATTCGGTGTTGTGGATGCAGATTTCTGGGGTTCTGCGGCGGCTCTCCGTGGCTCTGTTTCTCGTCACCTGAAGCCACTTTATATAGGGGTCCATTCACGAGAGTTGTTCTGTTTGACCTAGCGGCGCTGATGACAACTATACAGCCGGAACTATAGGGCCAGAATTTTATTCTCGCCGTATAGTTGGCTGTTAAAGCTTCTGTCTCCACTTCACGACCCCTGGTTTCTTCGAGTTGTTGGAAATCTCGTATCTTTGACTTTAATGTTGTGATTCCCATCATCACACGTCATTATCTGCATAGGGAAAAATAGAAAGAAAGGATTGCACACCCCTTTGATCATTAGGCATTAGTGGCAGGGTTTAGAGAGATACTTCATAAAAAATATGAATAATATCTAGTTTAAATGTGGATGTAGATGGATATATTTCACAGCCATCAGCTGGCAACCCATTGGTTACTCCCGCCGACAAGGCGATCTATGGTGCCCTCCTCATTGAGCCCATTACCGTCGCCCATATCCGGAGCGTTACGGAGCTTGATGAGAAACATGCAGCAATCCTAGCTGAGGCCAAGTGCATCATGGAGCAGGGCGCTAAGCTGGACGAAGATATGGCCAAGGCACAAAAATCTATCAAGGTGGCAAGGGCTATGGAGGCTGAGTACAAGTAGTTGCTACTAAAGCACAAAGCAAAGAAAGCACCAGCTCACGTCGTCAAAGATCCCGGCATTTGACGCAGGTTGGGATATGGCGGATCCAAGACGGCAAAAGCCACCCCATACATTGATTCAGAGGGGAGGCAAGTAATGCCAACTCCTCCCCTCAACATTGTCGTCGCCAAGACCTTCCTGGAACAGGACAGGTCACCAGAAGCAGTTGCTCAGGTGTACGACCTCGTTGCCATGGCATGCAAGCAACAGGAGAAGGCTACCTCGCAGAGGCTTGAGTCCAACCCGGAGCTTTGCCAGTCAAACCTGAACAGCCGCAGAAGGCCAAGATCTCCCCGTGATGAGGGATCCCACACAGGCTCCACAGAGCGAAGATGGAGGGACACGCGCAATAGGACTCATGCCATACCCATATCCTCCGATCATAGAGAAAAGGCTCGCCCTCGTCGATCGCTGCCTACACCACCATCCCAGCGTCACGAGGAACCACAGCCGCGCCACCGTACAAGCATGCCACTGCCTAGGCATCCCCAGGTTGGTATCGTTATACGCGACTAGGTTGAGCAGCCCTAGCATGCCGGAGAGCGCAGCAACGTTGAAGGACACAGGAGTAGATCCTACAAGGAAGAGTCATGTCCGACAAGCAACCGAAACTCCCCTCCCCATGACAGAAAAGGGAAGCAACCAGATCCATACGATGCACGTTCACGGATGGACAAGATCCAAAAATCTCGGGAGCTCCCATACCTTGGGCCATGTTGTTTTGGACCAATAATTCGGGCCACCACTTACCCCAAGGGTCTCCGGATAGACAAGACCATGAAGCCCTATGACGGCACTGCCAGGCCAACCACGTGGTTGCAGGATTACAGCGAAGCGATTCACATCACAGGGGGAAATTCTAATGTCACTGTCAAGTACCTCCCACTTATGCTAACCGGCATTGCTCGACAATGGATCGGCGACTTGCCGGAGAAATCAATATGCAACTGGTTGGACTTGCATGAAGCGTTCACCAAAAACTTCGAGGGTACGTACAAATATCCCTGCATGGTCGGATACCTACAGCGGTGTGTACAAGAAAAGGATGAAACCTGTCGTGCCTACCTCTCTCGCTATCTGGATATGAAAAATTCCTACACATGGGTGCATGAACAAACCGTTATGGCCGCCTTCATCGACGGTCTGGAGAAGGGAACTTTGCTCTGGCATACGTTGAAGCGCAAGCAAGATAACAATGAGCTCAATCTCAACACAATGATCGCCATGGTTAGAGAGTTCACCGCTGCTGATGACGACGCATGCGGATTGTTGCCAGCAATAGCAATCCCTACCCACGCCAGGAAAAACAATAATAACAATAATAACATGGTCGCCACAACATTCACTGGAAGAGGCGGTGGTGGACAGCGTGGTCGTGGCCGGGGGCTAGCCATGGTCAGCCGAGGAGTGATTCTACACCCCAGCTCCCCACGTTCCCCAAACGTACGAGGAGTACCGCGATATGCCATGTTTCGTCCACCTCGACGCAAACGGCAAAGCCACCCACACCAACCGCCAATGCAAGTTTGTCAATGACCTCAAGGAAGACCGTGAGTCCGGCTACAAGCGAAGTCAGAAGAACAGACCCCACGGAAAGGACAAAGGAAAGAAGAAGGAGGACGAATCCAAGGATTCAAGTGATATGGATGAAGACATGGAACCCAAATCCTTCGACAAGGGCGAGGGTAAAGGGAAAACCCCTTTGAGAAAAGGCTCCAGTCTACCACACTTTCCTTGGCACTCCCACCATCCGGGCCCAGAAAACCTCTCTGAGGATACTGATGGCTACCCTCCCTCCGGTTCCCCAGTACGTCAGGTGGTTAGAGATTCCACTTACTTGGGATAGGAAGGATTACCCAGATCTTATCCCAACAAAGAACCAGTATGCCATGGTCATCAACCCTTTCATTGACGGCACAGAGTTCACCAAGTGCCTCGTGGACAGTGGAAGAAGCATCAACATCATGTACCTGGATACACTGCACAAGATGAACTTGATGGAGACCCAGCTAAGGAAGAGCAATACCGTGTTCCATGGGGTTGTCCCTGGCTGACAATCAAATTCCCTGGGCTGCATCACCCTTCCGGTCGCTTTTGGTGATGTAAACAATTACCACCAAGAATGCATGACCTTTGAAGTGGTGCCTTTCAAGAGCGTGTACCACATCATTTTCGGACGCGACATCTTCCACTCCTTTCTCGCAAGTCCATGCTTTGTCTACAACAAGCTCAAGATACCCGGACCAAACAACATCATCACCGTTGATGGAAGCTTCACCAAGGCATGTGAGTGCGAGCTCAGTGAAGCCGCATTCGTCTAAGCAGTTCTCTATGGTGAGGAGTTCGAGGAGATCCTGAGCCAGGTCGATGCCTCGGAAATTCCAGCTTCTAAGAAGCAAATCATTGTTGCCGAACCCGCCTTCAAGGCCACCATCAAGAACAAGCAGGTGGAGCTTGTTGAAGGAGATTCCTCCAAGACCATCGCCATTAGCACGGACCTGGATCCCAAATAGGAAAGCGCGCTCATCAAGTTCCTCTGTGAGAATAGGGACATCTTCGCCTGGCAACCTGCCGACATGAAAGGTGTACCTAGGGATCTTGCCGAGCACAGCTTGAATATTGATCCTAATGCCAAACCGACAAAACAACCTCTACGATGCTTTGGTGATGAAAGACGAAGGGCTATAGGCAAAGAAATAGCTAGGTTACTTAAGGCTAGCTTTATCCGAGAAGTTATTCACACCCGATGGGTGGCAAATCCTGTACTTTTCCCCAAAAAGGGAACCAATGAATTAAGAATGTGCGTTGATTACACCGGCTTGAACAAAGCGTGTCCGAAGGATCCATTTGCTTTTCCTCGCATTGACCAAGTCATTGACTCGATGGTGGCTCAGAACTTTTGTGTTTTCTCGATGCCTACTCAGGTTACCACCTAATCGGGATGCGAAAGTCAGACCAATTGGCCACTTCGTTCACCACACCATATGACATATACTACTATGTCACGATGCCCTTCGGGCTGAAAAACACTGGTGCTACTTACCTGTGGACAATGCAACGTTGCCTACACGACCAAATAGGTTGCAACGTACACTCTTACATGGAAAACATCGCAGTAATGTCAAAGAAATCAAACAACCTTATCACTAACTTGCAGGAAACCTTCGATAATCTCTGGAATACAACATGATGCTTAACCCCAAGAAGTGCGTCTTTAGGGTGCCATCTAGCAAGCTATTGGGCTTCATCATTTTGCACCATGGAATCGAGGTCAACCCGGATAAAATCAAGGCCATCCTTGACATCAAACACCCAACGTGCTTGAAGGACATATAGAGGCTCACGGGATGTGTTGCAGCAGTGAGCCGGTTCATTAGCCGACTTGGAGAGAAGGCTATGTCGTTCAACAAGTTGCTCAAGAAGGCGGAAAAATTCGTATGGACGGATGGAGGAGTTGAAGAGAATAATCTCCTCCATGCCAATACTTGCAGCACCAGTATCAAGGTAGCCTATGTTAGTTTACATGGCGGCAACCAACTGAGTAATCAGCATCGTCATTGTGGTGGAGCGCAAGGAGCCAACACATCAATACAGAGTTCAGCGACCAGTTTACTACATAAGCGAGGTCTTGATGAAATCCAAGCAGTGTTACCCGCACTACCAGAAGATAGCTTATAGAGTTTTCCTTGCTTCACGGAAGCTAAGGCACTACTTCCAGGGACACCCCATCATAGTGGTAAGAAAAGCTCCATTGTCCGACATCATCAATAACAACGACACTATGGGAAGAGTGGCAAAGTGGGGCATTAAACTTGCCGCCCTTGAAACCACCTACAAGAGGCGTGACGCTATCAAATCACAAGCATTGGCAGATTTTGTTGCAGATTGGACAGAACTGCCAGAAGACACTCATGTGGTAGAGCGAGAATATTAGATCATGCACTTTGAGGGATCAAAGTTACTCAATGGCTGGGGGGCTAGTGTATTACTACAATCACCAACAGGGGAGAAGTTGCAATACATCTTGCAGATCCACTTCAATGCTACCAACAACATGGCGGAGAGTGAGGCCCTTATTCACGGGCTACGAGTAGGCAAGGATATTGACATCAAGCACATAGTTTGCTGTGGAGATTCTGACTTGGTTGCCCATCAAGTAGCTAGCACCTGGAACGCGCGAAACGCTATGATGGCCGCATATCGAGATGAAGTAGATGATATTGCCAAGTGCTTCGACGGCTATGAAGTCAAGTACGTCAAAAGGGAGGAGAATGAGTCGGCAGATCTGCTGTCAAAGCTTGGATTAGCTCGCCGACCAATTTCACCAGGCGTTTTCCTGGAGCATTTACGGACCCCATCCGTGAAGGGGGTGGACCCCGACAACTCGGATAGAGTGGACTCATTCATTAACATAGTAATAGTGACCTCTCCGACTTGGATGAAACCGTTCATGGACTATCTACAAGACAGAACTTTGCCTGCCGACGAAGTCGAAAGCCGGCAAATAGTATGCAGAGCAAAAGGTTACATCATTATTAACGGACAGCTATATGAAAGAAGTACCACAAGAGTTTTCCTTCGATGCGTCTCCTAGCAGCAAGTATTGACATCCTTAGAGAGATAAATCGTGGAGATTGCGGGCATCACGCCGCTCCTCGATCATTGGTGGCTAAGGCCTTCCGACAAGCATTCTACTGGCTAACTACCAAGCCGGACGCTGACAAGCTGGTACAAACATGTCTTGGGTGTCAGTAATATGCAAGACAACCAAGTGTTCCAACTAAAGAACTGTGAACCATACCAATAACTTGGTCGTTTGCAGTTCGGGGGCTGGTGGGACCTTTGCAAACAAAACCCCTGTGGATTTACACACTTGTAAGTAGCAAAGGATAAGTTCACAAAATGGATTGAAGCTAAACCCATTAGAAAGATTGACGGGGTAATATCCCTAAAATTTGTCCAGGATCTAGTGGTGAGATTTGGCCTCCCACACAGCATCATCACCAACAACGGCAGAAATTTGTCTCTCAGAGAAGTTGAGGAGTACTGTCATGAAAAAGGCATCCGCCTTGACCTAGCATCTATGGCACGCCCACAGTCTAATGGACAAGTTGAACTGGCCAATGGACTAATTCTGCACAGAATCAAGCCACACTTAGAGGCATCGCTACACAGAGCAGCTGGAGCCTGGGCGGAGGAATTACCATCTTTATTGTGGATGTTAAGAACAACACCCAACAGATACACTGGCTTTACTCCTTTCTTCATGGTTTATGGAGCAGAAGTTGTCCTACCATCTGACATCCTCCACGATGCACCAAGAGTCGCCGCCTACGAGGAAGATGACACTGAAGAATCCATACGCTTATATGTGGACCTACTCGAGGAAGAGCACGTGGTAGCATGCTAGAGATCTGCCATCTACTAGCAGAAGCTGCATGGCTACCATAGTCGCCATGTTAAGCATCGCTCGTTAAAGAAGGGGATCTGGTGCTTAGACTTAAGCAGGAGAAATCACACAAATTATCCCCGCCTTGGGAAGGACCGTTTGTCATAAGAAAAACATTGATAAATGGTTCCTATTACCTCGTCGAAATTCACGAGTTGAAAGGTAGGCCTAAAAATTGCAGGCGCAAGCAATGTGACTCTGATGATGATTATCCGGAGACAGATCGTCCATGGAACATAGCACAGCTATGTCCCTTTTACACTTAGCATATATTATATTATGTAATAAGTTTCTTATATGATCAGTGAAATAAAGCATTTGGTTCACTCATATTTTCTGAGTCTTATACCTTCTTTAGTTGTTCATTTTTGGATCATATAAACCCTTTATGCGCAAGTTTGCATTTGCACTTGTGAAAATTCCGCCTATGGGTGTTAGCTTAAGTTTTCTAGTCTACACGTTTTCTGAAGTTTTTATGTGGATTCCGAAGTAGTGACTTCTCGGCACTCAAAGCCAGCGATTTTGCTCTTAGGTTCTTGACGGTGCTATTAAGAATCATCACCTGAGAGCATAGTTCTATGCTTAGAGTCTTCCGTCTCACGAAAGGTCAAGCATACAAACCAGAATAATGGATAAGCCAACACTTGCTGAAAAAATATATACATGCAAGAAACAGATAAGTAGCAGGAAACTTGAGTACAAGTTTTTCCGCCTTGCAAATTCATCAATTTTTTCCGCATACACATTGTAGAGATACATTTAATACAAATATTGTTTTGATGGTTCTGCTTCAGGGGACTTCGTGGTGGCATCATCAGCAACAGGAGAGCCAGGCCGAGATAGCTCATCAAACTCGGAAGGAGAGGGGCTAGACTCAGAAGAAGCCATGTCATCATCAAGAATCTTGACATGCACGAAGGTGTCCGCATTGACCATCTTGGCATCTCTGGTGTCGTAGCCGGCAAGGGAGTTCCAAATAGCATCACTATCGATCTCCTTCCCTTCCTCATCTAGCTTGGGCATGCCGGAGGTCACCAGATCGATGTCGGTGTTGTCATAGTGTGCTTTGACCAAGGACATGGTCATCCTTGAACCAGCCCCGATGCAAGAGGCTTTCCAGTCCTTGACTTTCTCGGGGGCTCGGCGCAGGATTTCTGACTACTTGGCCGCTGAGTCTGCCGCCTTGATGTTTATTGCCAAAGGCTGGGCTATCTCCTTGGCCTCAGTGATGGCGGTGCTAACGAAGTTGCCGGCAATATTCATGCATTACTTGGGATCCGGAGCACCTTCACCCAAGTTGGCCAAGCCAATGGGAGCTGTGGTTTGCATAATATACAAGGATCATGAGTATAAGCACATCAAACATTTGTCCAAAGTATAGAATTGACCAAGACGGAGGAAACATACCAAAGATGCTGGATTCGGCTTGCTTGCATGTCTCCTACAAGATGCCATGCTCGTCCTGAAGCTTCTTGTATGCCTCAAGTCTCCGAGAGTTTTGCTCTTGGACAGCTTGATTTTCCTCCTTGAGGCACTCAGGCGCTGAATCTCGGCGTCAGCAGACTCTTGCATAGCGTTCATTGCCTCCTCGTGGCCTTTGACAACATCAACTAGGTCTATCAAAACACGCAGAGGTAAGAGAAGAACAGTAGAGGGGTAAAGAGTAAAATCAGACCTAATCAGATCTATCCAACCGATTTTGAAAAATAGTTTTGACACTCTACTTCGACCGTTAGCTAGGTTATCCTACAGGATGGACTTGTGGGGTATCAATCGCTGAGCTCGATACCATCAGAACACCCTCGAATCGGCCCTATGCAAGTTTTAGCCCTTTCCGCCAAACCCGCATAGTAACGATTCAAGGACGCTCACCAGGCACTTTCGTGCGGGTGGAAAATGAAGTAATACCATTACACAACAGCCCTCGATGGGACCCATAGAACAGATATATATATACAACAGCGACTCAACGAGTCAAGAATATAGACATACAATACAAAGATCCAAATTACCTTGAAAACGATAGAGCGTCCGACTACGGACAAGATGCAAATGGGGCTAAGAGCCCTGAAGAATAACCAATGGCATCCATAACCCTGCCTAGGACAAGCCGGAAGGGTAACCCTGCTAACAACGTTGATTTCAAACCTTCTAAGACAAAAGGGGTGCCGACAAAGGGAAAAGGAAAAAGAGGAGCGTCAGTACTGAGGACAGTACACGGCGAGGCTAGAATTCGGCGGCCCTCGCCTACATAGTTATGGTGGGCTGAAGCGGCAGCGCAGCGGCACTAAACAACCTATAGAGACTCGATACAACTAGCCCTTATCAGAGAGGGATAAGAAAGACCTATTCGGATTCAACCTGAAGCTAACACCAAACAAACCCATCCTGGTATTTCCCCCTCGAGACCAAACGAGGAAGTAAAACCAAGGAACTCACACAGTTGGCAATTTTACTCATTCCGTTATAGTTACAACAATTACTAATCAGATATAGATAGCATGAGTCATCCTAAAGCATTAGTAGTGGGCAGTTTTAGTTAACATTCCGTTGTAGTTGGAACATTTACTAGTCAGCTATAATTGTACTGAGGAATCCCAAAACCCAGTAGTTGTTGGCACTTTTATCACATTCCATTGGAGTTGCAATACTTACTAGGCAGTCATAGCATGTCACAAAACCACCTAGAGCCACTAGCTGTTGGCATTTTTAATATCCATTCCGTTATAGTTGAATCTAATTACTAGTCATATATTAAGTCAAGTTTATAACACTACTTTAGTTATGCTTGTCTATGATCGAGATACTGTGCTCCAAGTCGTCCATAACCACGGACACGGCTTTCAGAAAGTTTTACCCTACAGGGGTGCAATAATAGCAACACACACTCGATCAACCTCGGAAAAACCAACTCAAAACCCAACGAGGCATTCACGACAAAGCGATCACAGGATTCATAAATATTTCAGGGGGCCACCCCACTAAGCTACACGCAACGAAGTTGGCCGGCTCCGGAGCGGACCCAGGGTTTGTGACGACGGCTGTAAATGATTGGGAACCCGAAAGTGTGACTGGGCTTGTCGATACCGTGAAAACATGGCGCGATCCAAAACAGTACAGGTGCTCCACGCACAATCTTAAATAAAGCATTAAAGCATGGCATAAGTACAGAATAGTAATAAAGCCCCAAACTACTTGTGGCCCCAAGAAATAGAAATGAATCAAGCTCTGGCTCAGGGGGGTCCATAAGGCCTCCCGGATGTGGATAGTGCGAAAAATCAAGGAACAGGTATCATGTACTCGATGTCCTACGGGACACAAGTGAGCATGGAAGAACCAAATAACATCTATTGACCACCGATGCCTCTGCATTAGTTATATCTAGCAATTTAATAGTTGTATTTAAAGTCATGATCATCTCCACCATAAACATCTGCCAGCATTCCAACAACTGTGGTACTCGACAACACGAGATCGCACCTGAGCAAGCAACTACGACTCGCAAGGCTAGTTATCTACCAAACACAGGTGATAGGAGGTGTCCAAGGCAATATAGAGGCTGCACGGGATATAACCAGTGTACGGAAACTAAAGCATCGCGACACGGATAGCAATAGATCAATAGGAGGAAATAAAGACTATAAATGCAAAATAGGTAGAAGGAGGAGAGATGCTCGCCTGGGAAAACACTACCGACGGTTCATTATCCAAAGAACTTGCCGATACTCGCATCAACTCATCGGCCTAATCCGCGAAGAAGCAAAGCACTAAAAGAAACACCGTATGCACTATTTAATACTACGGCAGAAGACCGGGCATGATGCATGTATGATGCATGACATGGCAAAAATGCGGTGCAACTAGAAAATATTAAGAGGAACCGGGGTTCCGACAATTAATTAATAGGTTCATGTTGTTTAGAACCCTGCAATTTAAATGTTGTCTTAACAAGGCAAAACATGGCATCGGTTCGCTACACAAATTTAAATGGAGCCCGGAATAAGACAAAAGTATCCCGCATATGGAATCCATATTTAATTATGAGGTGAATCGGCATAATGCCCCCATACCACAGACAAGTATGCATGCATGAATAATTTAATATGCGATAGATGGTAATGTCATATTATAAAAAATAGGGGCTTAGGGTCACACATCTGGGTTCGGAAGATCTTGGTTCCGGGGGGTCTAGGGTTCGGTCTCAAGGTTCCGGAATCTAGGGGTTCGGTTCGACGGGATCGTTCCTCGGACAACGGGAAGGAGAGCTTGGCGTTCCAAGGAGAAGATATTGGCGTGCCGAGGGTTCGGTCTTCGAATCCCGGGAAGGAGGTCTTGTGGTTTTCCGTGAAGGCGATCTTGACGCTCGATGCCCGTGAAGTAGATCTTGTGGGGGTTCTCGGCTTCGGGATCCGGGGTCTTCGGGGTCCATGAAGAAGATCATGTCGATCCACGGGGTTCGGTCTTCGGGGAGGAGGTCTTCGTTCGGGTCCTGGGTTGGAGAACTTGCCGTTCGAAGGATCGGTCTTCGGATCCAGGAGGAGAACTTGGAGTTCCGTGTTCGGGTTCTGTCTTCGTGTAGGGGTTCTTGGTGCTCCTGGAAGGAGTTCTCTGTGTACTTGTACAAAAGTGGCTTGAAGCCCCATGTCGAAGATCTTGTCAGTCGTTTGGGCGAACAATGTGCCTCCAACATCACATCCACACGCATCCACACTGATGTAGCACACCACTACAGCATCCACCTACACCTCATTTGCACGGGCGTTCTCTGAAGGAAAAAGAGATGCGGCTGCACGGCTCAGGGCTTGGACGGGGTCGTGGCGCTGCAGGAGAGGTGAGGGGCGGCCTCGGGCGACGGTGGCAGAGGCGGTTCGACGGTGCCGGCGAGGTTGCCGGGGCGGCGGGTCGAGGAGAGGAACCTCGCAGGGATGAGCACGGGGCGGCGACCGGACGGAGGTCGGGCATGTGCTTGCAGAGGCACACGGTGGCGAGGGCATGGGCTCGCCGGGCTCGGGGAAGGGCGCCGTTGGGCCGAGGTGGACCAAGGGCAGCCGGCGAGCTTGGGCGGGCCAAAGGCCAGTGATGGGGCTTGGAGATGACGACTCCGCAAGCCGCGGAGCCCGGTGGTGGCGTCCGCCAGTGCAGCGAGGAAGCGAGGCCGAGGCGACGGGGAGGAAGCTCTCAGGCGTGGAAGCTCGGGGAGGCAAGGTCGCGGCTGAGCAGGAGGAACCTGCAGGCGGCGGCGATGCGCTACCGAAGGGGGGCAACGGCGGCCGGGGATGACAGGGTGGAGGCGTGGCTTCGGTGGCAACGCGGATGCAGGTGAAGGCTAGGCCAGCGTGAGAGGAGGCCTGGCGGCGTGCTAGGCGGCCGTGGAGGCGACGACCTGACGCGGTGGCGGTAGGATCTAGGGAGAAAGGCGAGAAGGGGACAAGGCGAGAGAGAAGCAGCAGGGGAAGGGAGAGCAGAGGCGTGCGACGGGAGGAGAGAGAGGAGCGGGAAGGAGGGAGGCGTGGGGGAAGAGAGAGAGGACAGGCGGGGCTCGGGATTGGGCCCAGGAGCGTCGCGGTCGGGTCGGCAGGTGGGGGGCTTGGGGCGCGTGTCCACTGGGGTGGGCCAGGGGTGGGGGCGTGGGAGGTGCAGTGTGTGTGTGCTAGTGCGTGTTGCGTGTGTGTGGACAGGGCAGGGGCTAGGGGTGGCGTGCGGGAGTTGGGGCAGGGGGATGATGTGGCGCGATGTGATAGGGCGAGGTGAGGTGGAGGGGTGGGAGATGGAGAGAGGAGGGCGGCGGCTGTGCGTGCGTGGGATGGAGAGAGCTGGTGAGGGGGTTAGGTGGCTGGGAGAGAGCTGGGTTAGGGTTAGGATTTGATTTAATTCTGGGTAGTAGGTGGCCGGCTAGGCTGGCCTTTGGGCTGGCCTAGTCAGCCGCCTCCCCAAGAAAAAAACATTTTATTTTATTAGACTACTGTTTTATTTTAAAAGTCTTATGTAAATAGTTTTTAGACAAAACAAAATATTCGAACAAGGCCGGGGTTTTAATTTGAAATAAAGGCGGGAATATTTAGAAGACAAAACTAGGCGTTTCGAAAATAGTTTTTAAACAAACCATGCATGATGATGACGATGCTCAAATGCAATGTGGCATGATGACATGAGCATGCGGTGATGACGATGCAATGCACAAAAACAACGCGATTTTCTAGTAGTGGTTTTAGCGGGATGCCACAATTCGACACCACTAACAAGGGATATCGCCCTCGAGATATGCCTCATGGTACGGGAAGAAAGCCGGCAATCTGAATCTTCTCGCTTCGTGTAGATCCTCGCGACACCACTAACAAGATTGTTGCTGCATCTTGAAATCGGCGACACCACCAACAAGGGGTCATTGTCCGTGATCGTCGAGAGAACACTCCAGAAACAAAGGACGAAGGTAAAGGTATCCACAAATAAAGCCACCTCTAACTTTGATAGAAAAAGAACCGATGCATTCTCATCCACTTCAATGTACACGCGCAAATAGAATGAGTAGTCGGCATGGGAGCCAATCCATCACACACCCAAACTAGTACTCCGCACATTCGGTGGAAAAGCGTGCAGCCATTCTCGGAATTAGATTGAAGATATTGACAAACGAGGTTCGGAACAACGGATGATGCAGACTCTGCATCGGATCTGCCGTAGAGGATGATGACGTCGTCTTGAAAACTCCGGAAGGCACAAAGAAGAAACAACGAGAAGTCCAACAAATGAAGGATTCCTCAGATAGCACGAAGACCGGATGTAGCAACACCGTTATCAAAGGAAGAAGCGAAACCCTAAAGGTACGACGGAAACCCGACCACGAGAAATCCGGGACTCAAAGAAAAGATGAGAGTAGAATCAAAACACGCAGAGGTAAGAGGAGAACAGAAGAGGGGTAAGGAGTAAAATCAAACCTAATCAGATCTATCCAACCGATTTTGAAAAACAGTTTTGACACTCTACTTCGGCCGTTAGCTAGGTTATCCTACAGGCTAGACTTGTGGGGTATCACAACTGCTGAGCTCTGATACCACTCTGTAACACCCTCGAATCGGCCCTATGCAAGTTTTAGCCCTTTCCGCCAAACCCGCATAGTAACGATTCAAGGACGCCCACCAGGCACTTTCGTGCGGGTGGAAAACGAAGTAATACCATTACACAACAGTCCTCGATGGGACCCACAAAACAGATATATATATATACAACAACGACTCAACGAGTCAAGAATACAGATATACAATACAAAGATCCAAATCACCTTGAAAACGATAGGGCGTCCGACTACGGACAAGATGCAAATGGGGCTAAGAGCCCTAAAGAATAACCAATGGCGTCCATAATCCTGCCCAGGCCAAGCCGGAAGGGTAACCCTGCTAACGACGTCGATCTCAAACCTGCTAAGACAAAAGGGGTGCCGACAAAGGGCAAAGGAAAAAGAGGAGCGTCAGTACTGAGGCCAGTACACGGCGAGGCTAGAATTCGGCGGCTCTCGCCTACATAGGTATGGTGGGCTGAAGCGGCAGCGCAGCGGCACTAAACAACCTATAGAGACTCGATACAACTGGCCGTTATCAGAGAGGGATAAGAAAAACCTATTCGGATCCAACCTGAAGCTAACACCAAACAAACCCATCCTGGTATTTCCCCCTCGAGACCAAACGAGGAAGTCGGACCAAGGAACTCACACAATTGGCAATTTTACTCATTCCGTTATAGTTACAGCAATTACTAATCAGATATAGATAGCATGAGTCATCCTGAAGCATTAGTAGTGGGTAGTTTTAGTTAACATTCCGTTGTAGTTGGAACATTTACTAGTCAGCTATAATTGTCCAGAGGAATCCCAAAACCCAGCAGTTGTTGGCACTTTTATCACATTCCATTGGAGTTGCAATACTTACTAGGCAGGTATAGCATGTCACAAAACCACCCAGATCCACGAGCTGTTGGCATTTTTAATATCCATTCCGTTATAGTTGAATCTGATTACTAGTCATATATTAAGTCAAGTTTATAACACTACTTTAGTTATGCTTGTCTATGATCGAGATACTATGCTCCAAGTCGTCCATAACCGCGAACACGGCTTTCAGAAAGTTTTAGCCTACAGGGGTGCACAAATAGCAACACACACTCGATCAACCTCGGAAAAACCAACTCAAAACCCAATGAGGCATTCACGACAAAGTGATCACAGGATTCATAAATATTTCAGGGGGCCACCCCACTAAGCTACCCGCAATAAAGTTGGCCGGCTCCGGAACGGACCCAGGGTTTGCGACGACGGCTGTAAACGACTAGGAACCCGAAAGTGTGATTGGGCTTGTCGATACCGCGAAAACATGGCGCAGTCCAAAACAGTACAGGTGCTCCACGCACAATCTTAAATAAAGCAGTAAAGCATGGCATAAGTATAGAATAGTAATAAATCCCCAAACTACTTGTGGCCCCAAGAAATATAAATGAATCAAGCTCTGGCTCAGGGGGGGTCCATAAGGCCTCCCGGATGTGGATAGTGCGAAAAATCAAGGAACAGGTATCAAGTACTCGGGGTCCTACGTGACACAAGTGAGCGTGGAAGAACCAAATAACATATATTTCCCACCGATGCCTCTGCACTAGTTATATCTAGCAATTTAATAGTTGTATTTAAAGTCATGTCGATCCACGGGGTTCGGTCTTCAGGGAGGAGGTCTTGTCGTTTGGGTCCCGGGTCGGAGAACTTGTCGTTCGAAGGATCGGCCTTCGGATCCAGAAGGAGAACTTGGAGTTCCGCGCTCGGGTTCTGTCTTTGTGTAGGGGTTCTTGGTGCTCCTGGAAGGAGTTCTGTGTGTACTTGTGCAAAAGTGGCTTGAAGCCCCATGTCGAAGATCTTGTTAGTCGTTTGGGCGAACACTGTGCCTCCAACATCACATCCACAGGCATCCACACTGATTTAGCACACCACTACGGCATCCACCTGCACCTCATCTGCGCGGCTCGGGGCTTGGACGGGGTCGCGGCGCTGTAGGAGAGGTGAGGGGCGGCCTCGGGCGACAGTGGCAGAGACGGTTCGATGGCGCCGGCGAGGTTGCCGGGACGGCAGGTCGAGGAGAGGAACCTCGTAGGGATGAGCACGGGGTGGCGACCGGACGGAGGTCGGGCGCGTGCTCGCAGAGGCACACGGCGGCGAGGGCACGAGCTCGCCGGGCTCGGGGAAGGGCGCTGCTGGGCCGAGGTGGAGCAAGGGCAGCCGACGCGCTTGGGCGGGCCAGAGGCCAGCGATGGGGCTTGGAGATGACGACTCCGCAAGCCGCGGAGCCCGATGGTGGCGTCTGCTGGCGCGGCGAGGAAGCGAGGCCGAGGCGACGGGGAGGAAGCTCGCAGGCGCGGAAGCTCGGGGAGGCAGGGTCACGGCCGAAAGGGGAGGAACTGCAGGCGGCAACGCGCTACCAGAAGGGAGCAGCGATGGCGGGGACGACAAGCGAGGCGCGGCTGGCGGCGGCCGTGGTGGCGATGACCTGACGCGGTGGCGGTGGGATCTAGGGAGAAAGGCGAGAAGGGGACGGGGCGAGCGAGAAGCAACAAGGGAAGGGAGAGCAGAGGCGTGCGACGGGAGGAGAGAGAGGAGCGGGGAGGAGGGAGGCACGGGGGAAGAGAGAGAAGGACAGGCGGGGCTCGGGACTAGGCCCAGGGGCGTCTCGGTCGAGGCGGCAGGTGGGGGGCTTGGGGCGCGTGTCCACTAGGGTGGGCCAGGGGGTGGGGGCGTGGCAGGTGCAGTGTGTGTGCTAGCGCGTGTTGCGTGTGTGTGGATAGGGCAGGGGCCAGGGTGGTGTGCGGGAGTTGGGACAAGGGGGATGATGTGGCGCGATGTGATAGGGCGAGGTGAGGTGGAGGGGTTGGAGATGGAGAGAGGAGGGCGGCGGCTGTGCGTACGTGGGATGGAGGGAGCTGGTGAGGGGGTTAGGTGGCTGGGAGAGAGCTGGGTTAGGGTTAGGATTTGATTTAATTCTGGGTAGTAGGTGGCCGGCTAGGCTGGCCTTTGGGCTGGCCTAGTCAGCCGCCTCCCCAAGAAAAAAACATTTTATTTTATTAGACTACTGTTTTATTTTAAAAGCCTTTTGTAAATAGTTTTTAGACAAAACAAAATATTCGAACAAGGACGGGGTTTTAATTTGAAATAAAGGCGGGAATATTTAGAAGACAAAACTAGGCGTTTCGAAAATAGTTTTTAAACAAACCATGCATGATGATGACGATGCTCAAATGCAATGTGGCATGATGACATGAGCATGCGGTGATGACGATGCAATGCACAAAAACAACGCGATTTTCTAGTAGTGGTTTTAGCGGGATGCCACATTCATCGCCTCCTCATCGCCCTTGACAACATCAGCCAGGTCTTTCTTCAAAATTTTATTCTCATCGTCAAGCTCTTGAATATGCTTGGATTGCTTGACGATTCTCTTGGCTTTGGCAATGGCCTCTGTAAGACGTAAAATGGAAAGCACTATGAGAAGACGACGGAAATGAATCCATAAGGAAAAGTAAGGAGTTGGTAAAGAAACAAACTCTAGCTATTTTTGAACTGTTGCTTCAGGAAGGTTGTTTTACCATGTTCAAGGTCCAGTTCCTTCCACAAGGCAGCAAACCTCTCATTGGCGGCTATCCTCCGTCTTTCCTCATTATGCAAAGAAGAAACATGCTTAGTTTCTCTAGAGCATCTAGTCGGAACTATCTAGTTTCAACTACACGCTTGGGGGCTACAATATAATATTTTAATCAACTAGTGTTCTCTCTTAGAGTGTCTAGTCAGAATTATCATTCTAAACTAGACACTCGGGGGCTACAGAACTAAATTTTAAAGACAAGTATGCTACTCTTAGAGCATCTAGCTAGAACTTTTTCTAGTTTCACCTAGATGCTCGAGGGCTACACTATCAAGTTTTACTCTTAGTTCTCTGGAGCACCCAGGCCAATAACTATTGTTTATCCGCTTAAGAGCTCGGGCGCTATAGAGGGATATGTTATACGATAAAAGGTAATTTTTAAAAAAAACTTACAATGACAATAACTTTGAGATTGTTGGCCAAATTGGCATATGCAGTATGGAAGATGCTGACATTGTTATACACGGTATCTACCTCTACAATAAGGTCATCCAGGAACAATGTTAGAGGAGTCGTGGCCAGAGGAGTTGTTGAAGCTAGAGGCATGGATGATGCCCTAGTCGCCTGCTGCGTTATCATAATAGTTGATGGATCAGAGGCTCCTGCCTTGTTTGTGGCCACAACTGCCTCCGCCTCCTCTCCTTTCATTACATGTTTCCCTTTCTCACTGGCATCCTTAGCCCGAGCTTTAGACACTTTGGAGGAAGTACTCTCCTGTGTCGCCTGTCTGCTGGGAGCGACGTCCATCCCGGCAGAGTCTGAGACATCAATGATTGGATTGGCATCTGTCTCCATGGCGGAGATCTCAGGGATGACAGGGGACGAAGGCCTAGTGGGACCAACAGTGCGCTTGTCGGCAGGTGTAGAGGAGCAATAGCGGGAGAAGGCTTGGCGGCCACATCCCTGGTCAACGTGTCACGGATATTTTTTGACCCTCCAGCATCTCTGGAGGATCACTTCAGGCTAACACCGTATTTCCTCCTGAAACATACAAAGTATAAGTACAGGAGTTGAATAAGGTGCGAGCTAAAAATACAAGCTGGAGAATGAATACACTTACTCCACGGAAGGAATCTTGGTTAGTGGAATGCTGGTGGATTTCTTCTTCTCCGCCTCTAAGGCGGTGGTGGATCGTCTCGAGACTCCACTCTCCAATTTCTTTTTCTTCTTGGCCTCGGCAGCAGCATCAGAGGTGGAGCTCTTCCGCTTTCGTGTCGCCGGAGCTGATTGATCCTTGGGGGTGTCATCGTCGGACACCACCTGGATATCCTTCAGCTTAGGATCATAGACCTGGGAGGCCATTTGATCATCCGCCAAGGTCGCCAGCTCGGAAGCAAAGGTGTATTAGACCGATAACTTCAAGACGGAAAAGCCTTAGTGTATATATGTAACAAGCAACAAAGGAAACAGAAGCTACCTCTGGGCACTTGCCGCATTCTAACATGTCATAGGTGATTTTGAAGCCACGTTTCCTGTCTTTCACCTTGACTATGTCCTTTAGCCGGAGTTTGATGGAGTCAGTGGAGAAGTTGTCCTGCGAAATAGGATCCTTCCGGCTCTTGGTGTACTTGCACATCAGCTCAGTGTGGTGCTGCAGAGGCTAGATCCGCCTAGTGAACTAGCACATGGCTAGGTCCAAGCCCGTCAGACCTCCATCTACGAGCCATTTGATCTGCCTTATGGCGCGATTGGATTCCTTGTCGGATGGGAGAGGGGTTGGGGACCTCTAGCTGGGTGCTTCGGTGGTAGCTCCATCGACGAAGTCGGGGTACATCTCAAGACGGTCAGGCAGAGGAATATTTGGGCCATAGAAGTATGTGCGCTACCAGTTCTTGCAAGATTCATGACCCACGATGTCGGGGAAGCGCCAGCTAGGCCAGATCTTAAAGCTAATTGTTCCGCATATCCGCAGCTCATCCTTGGATTCTACGGACTCTCTCTTGACGGTAAAAAGTAAATGAACAGATCTAACCTAGGCTATATTCCTAGGTATGCTTCGCACAAGGCAATGAAGTTGCTAAGTACGAGGATGCTGTTGGGAGAGAGGTTGTGGGGAAGTACCCAAAAGTGGCGAAGGACATCCAGGAAGAAGTCGAAGACTGACAGGCTTACGCCATGTACAACCTGGGATTTGAGGTATACCTTCTCCCAGGCTTGGGAGAAGGAGTCACCTCGCCGGCCGGTGCCGGTCGCCAGACCAAACCCTTCGCCGCGGCGAGATACCCCTCGGTGATGAGTTCTTGCAGATCCTCGGAGGAGAGGTCGAAGCCCCTCCGCACTCCCTTGTGGGAGTCATTATCCTCTTCAGCAGCTTCTAGCGTCGCCCGTCCTTTGTCGTCGCCGGTGGTTTCCACCACGGCAGTGACATGGACGACGACCCCCTTCGGTGGGACCATCACTCCCTGAGATGGCTCCGTTGTAGCCTCGGGAGTCGCCGCCGTCGAAGGAGCAGAGCTGCTGGAGGCCATTGCGTGATTGGGAGTGGAAGCAGAAAAGGGGAAAGCTCTGGATAGGGTTTTTTGATGAGGAGCTCGAACGACCGTGCAACTGGAGGAAGACGAAGACATAGGGGAGAATGTGGGTAAAAGAAAATAATCTAGCCACAATCAAAATATATAGGCCTGGTGTCAAGATTCATGCAGAAAGATTGTACGGGCGAAGTGTTGCTGACATGGAGATGAGCGTGCGCGATAATTTCGCCACGTCCTCCGTCTTTGCCGCTTTACCATTTCGGATTTCATGCGCGTAAAAACAGTTAATGATTAATTCTCTACCTTATGTAAGTTTTGACGTATCGTAGGCTGTACCCTATGTCATCCTCTAGACAGTTGCAGTGGAGAGTCACATCTGAAGATTCCATCGAAGACGGAGAATGTCCGGCTCTGGAAATGAAGACTCAACGAATCTCTAGGTACATTGCGAAGACAGAGAGGATTGCAGGGTTCTTTGGGAGATCTTTGAGATATTGCTTGACGGATTGCCAACATCACATAGACGGAGCATTCAAGATCAATAGGAAAGACGGCGTAAGATTTCAAAGTCCTCCGGGGGCTATTACTGTGTAGCATCCCAATTGTCTAACAATTGTAATGCTACTTGCCTAGTCTATATAATGCTACTTTCTACATATCATCAATTGCATCATTATTATATCATGCTCATGTCACCATGCCACCTTGCATTTGAGCATTATATAAAAACCCCTCTATGTGGTTCTTATCCCGTATGCATTATATTGTGTTACTTGTATTGCTTCTTGATGAATTATAGTTGGTTCTTGACATATTGCTTCATGCCCAAGTTGAGTTGGGGGCATATCTTTTACAACTTCATCACCTTTCCTTTGGTTCCATCTCAATTCCGCCATCCTAAATAACATGAGAAATTGCGTCTCTTTTAGCTTTCAAATCTAACTCATGTATTTTTGGTGGATTCATTTCTATTCAACATGTTTCCATACATGCTCTCATATTGTTTCCACAATATTGTTATGGAAGCCTACATGGCCACTTTTGCTCACTATGTAGTGTAGAATTCCTTTTTATTTCTCTTTTCATGGTTTGATTCAAGATTATGAGTATATTTGATTTAATAGGCCATATAATCCTTAGTTTCTCATACACACTATTCTTGGTCTCCTACTTCAAATGTACCCCTTTTTTGAATGGAATCATGAGATGAAGCTTGCTTGGTTTTCAAACATGGTAAATTGCAAATGCTAGGTAAGTATAGTGGTTTTTATCACTACACCATGCATGCATGGCCCATGCATGATGCTCTCTATCCATTCTCTTGGATTCCCATGGTTTTGCCATATGGTTTATGAGGTTCTATATTCAAATGTTGGGACAAATAAAATCCTATGGCAAGAACCTACTTATCTTAACCTTCTCCCTCTTTCGTGTTTTGGTTTCTCTTCGGTTTTTCATGCATGCTTGGGTTTTGAATCAAGTTTTGAAAGGAAACCAACAAATCAAATAAAAATAAAACATAACAGAATAAAAATATATATAGAGAGAGAGCAGCAGCAACCCATCTTTTTCTCTACCCAGCCGTATGCTCTCTTCCCCTCCACATCTAGTCCACCGGCAAAAGTGAAGATCCTTTTCCCTGTTTGTCTTCATCGAAGCAGAGGCGAGCACGAGCTTGGCATGCTCTGCTCACATCACCACCAACCTCATATGCCCTCCCTCCACTTTTTCCCAGTTCCCATCCTTCCTCTGGATCGGATCGAGACCATACGAACCCTAGCTTTCCCTCTGCATCCTCCCTCCGCCAGTTGCCCCTCCATAGCTTCTACTTTTCCTGCTGGTACACAAGTGGCGAGAAGGACACTGCTACCGTCCTCAACCACATCTTCAAGATGAGCATCCCCGAGTCCAATTGAGGCCACCATGCGCTTCACCATGTAGAGCTCTACATCCTGGAGCAAGGAGTCTAGCCCGGAGCCAGTACAGCGACATCACGGTCGACACCAAGGCTACACGCACGCCACGGATACCGCACGCGTCTTCAGCCTCTCCCAGCACCGTCGGCCGTCCCCGAGCCGCATCCCCTATGCCACCAGGCTCAAGGTGAGAAAGCCCCTGCCACTTACTCCCTATCCGTACCGCTTTGCCGCTGCTGGCTGCATTGCTCATCTCGCGCCTTCACCAACAGCCGTTCTTGGAGTAGTTGTCAGGAGCAGCAGCCAGCAATAGCACGCAACACACCAGTTCCTAGCGATATCGCAGCCTCATCAGGCCCCTTCCAGCGTGTATCTTTAAACAACGACAATCACGCTGATCCCCTTGTTCTTCCTCAAAAGAATCATCCCAATCCGAGCTAGGAGCGAGTCGGAATCGTCTAACAAAGTTGGAACAATTTCTCTGAAAAACTGTCATCTCTGCAGTTCGTTCGACGGTTCATGTTGGCATCACGCAGACACTCTTTCCCCATCGATCTCCTAGACACCACAGTACATCGCCAGCATGTTTCTTCGTTTGTATTCCATCTCGGAACATCCCTCTCTGCAATGCTTCAAACCATTCTCTAAACGGATTGGTACTTCTCTTGGAATCATCTTCGTAAGATAGCAACCTCTCGCAGGTTACTTCTGCCCGAAATCTTCAGTTCAGCCGATTATTGTGTTCTCTGTTCCCAGCAAGCCGGCGCCGTCCACTGTGTTGTTCCGATAGATCTTTTTATGCGCAGCTGTTCTTCATTGTAAAATCTACAACTAGATTGTACGCCCGATGCTGAGAATTGATCAACCTAGCATGAGCTATCTTGCTTCTTTTGATTCAGCAGCATGTCTGCTAGCTTGGGCCTTGCGTGTGTTTTTGTCAGGTTAAAACGCGCACGTCATCTTTTCCCTCTCTGAAACCCACAAGTTTCCGTCCTCTCCAGTGATCCTCCTGCTCGGCACAACACATCTAGTTGATCTCGGTAGTACCGTATCTTGAACGCATCAATCCTTGTTCAAATTGGTGCCTGGACGTGCTCGAAAACATCTGCCGAAGTTCAGAGAATTTCCTTTGTAAATCTGTCAGTAAACGCGCGACACAGTGTCTTCCCCTTATGTTTCACGAATTTGTTCCGTCCTATGCAGTCTTGCTCGGGCATAGTTAAGGGCACATGGTTCTTCTCCGTGGAACCCTCTTTCCAACGCATCAAATCCTGTTCAAAACGGAGGCTCGAGGTGCTTGCAATCATGCGACGAAAATCAACCGAACTAGCTGATTCCGCGCTGAGATTTTTCAGTTTGGTCAGTCTTATTCCTACACACGCGTATAGAACCTAGCCAAAATCAATCGATTCCATCCCCTTACAACAAACCCCAACCCAGCCTAGTGGCTCATGCCCAAACAAAAAGTTTCTTGTTTTTCATTATAGGAAAAAAAAACTTTTATATGAATATTGCTTATCTAATAAATAGTAACTCCAACAAAAAAACTAATATATATATCAATCTTGACCAAAAAAATGTGAGGAATTCAAATATGCCATCTAAAATAAGTTTTGAGCAATTTAAAATTTCCAAATTATTTAAATACCAATAAATGTCTTTATCTTAATAAATCCATAACTTTAATTCCGTAATTTCAAATTCGACAAATAATATGTCTAAATTCTGTTTATGCATTCCATGATATAATTTGAAGAATGCATCATGTAAAACAATTAAAACTTGAATGGTTTATGCAAATAAAATAAGCCCGAATAAATATTAAAAGTGTTAATTCTTGTTTCCACACTTCACCCTTGCCATGCTACATTACTACCACACAATTGCGCATCATTTCATCATGTCATGCTTTGTTTGCTTGTTGCATTCTATTCATATGATTTTGCAATGTATTTATTTTGGCCCATGTGTGTTTGGTTTTATCCGGATAGACACTGAGCAAGGAGAATACCAGGAGCCTCAGGAGTATTACCCGGATCCTTCTTATTCGACAACAGAACTGCCAGACAAGCAATTTCCCATGCTTGCATACATATAGTACCTATGCTTCTATCTTACTCTTGCATCATTGAGTCGCGATTACATTAAATTGAATCCCAAGTATTGCATAGACTTTACTTTTAAACCTCACCGAAGCTTGTACCTCAATCCCATGAACCATTACTATAGGAGTTGATTGAGCCATGCGAGTCGTAGAATTGCATGTGTAGGGTTTGTGCTAGTCTTTGGATAACGAGGTACCTAAACAACTTAACCGGAGTAGAGAACTAATGAAAGAGGCATCGGTGAGCATTATCTATTATTTGGTTCTTTAAGCTCACTTGTGTCCCGTAGGACTCCGAATACTTGATTCCTATTCCTTGACTATTCGCACTATCCACATACGGGAGACCCTATGGACCCCCCTTTGCCTGAGCTTGATTTACACTTTATTTCTTGGGGCCATAAAGTAGTTTGGGGCTTTATTAATATCACGTAATTATGCCATATTTTACTGCTTTATTTACGATTGTGCGTGGAGCACCTGTACTTTTTTTTGGAATGCGGAGTGTTTTCGCGGTATCGACAAGCCTAGTCACACTTTCGGATTCCTAGTCGTTTACAGCCATTGACGCAAAACCTTGGTCCGTCTCGGAACCGGCCAACTTCGTTGTGGGTAGCTTAGATGGGTGGCCCCCTGAAATAATTTATGAATCCTGTGAATGCATTGTCGTGAGGCCTTGTTCCCTTTTATTTGGTTCTTCCCGAGGTTGATCGTGTATGTGTTTCTATTTGTGCACCCCTGTAGGGTAAATCTTTCTGAAAGCCGTGTCCACGGTTATGCACGACTTGGAGCATAGTTTCTCGATCATAGACAAGCATAACTAAAGTACCGTTTTTAATTTGACTAAGATATGACTAGTAATTAGTGCAACACTCATGGAATGGTTAATAAAATTGCCAACAGATGGGATGTTCTTCCGCCTTCTCGTCGGTAACCGAGGAGGAGGACGAGCGAGGTTAAACTATGTTGCTTATATAACTATTGATATTAATTAACGAGCGTCCATCCATCTCTGGTTGGGTGGATGCGTAGCGTGTCTCTATAGAACTTTGTAGATATTATCTTTTGCTGCAATTGCGTCACTCCATGTTGTTCCCTTTAGATGAATTAAGAACTGCTGAGTACCCCTAGGGTCTCACACAATAAATATTTGGTTTAGATGGACAGGTATACTCCAAGGAAGGTTACTGGGTTGAGGAGACAGATGATGGTGGTAATGACTATTAGGTGTAGAGATTTTAGGGATGGAGATCCATGAGATCTGTGGGCGGGATGTGCTTATTTCAGAGAAATCTTATACCAATTTGCTTCTTAATCCGTACTTGGATCTTGTTTTTCACTTTCGATTGATACTCTGATGTGTGATGTATGAGGATGTACCCTAAACTATTATATCTATCTAGGATATTTGGATCTTGTCATATGGCATTGCAATATTTCTATTTCTTTTAGATGGTGTGACTCTGATGTCTATTATAAGTCAGTCATACATACTTATTTGTGTATGTCGTGGTCGTGTTACATGTCGCTTACGCTGCTTGCTCTTGTCTCGATGTTATTGAAAGTGGATAAGGTGGTAGGCCGGTACCGTGCCCTGCTCCGCTTCAACAGGCCTACACGTGGGTGGCCTTGGGCCTTCGTCGTAGAATCACTTATCCACGTTTGGGTTCGTACAGGCTTGAACTTAGAGCGTAATGCCCGAGGTATTACATATTGGGGATATGCCAAATGGGTACCATCATAGTATGACTCTAATTCGGCTAACCCGGGTGGCCCACAGTTGGTAGCAAGGCCTATGGCCTGCTAGACCGCCCAGTTAGATGGATCCAGAAGGGAGGCCCATGCCAGATTAAGAAAGGATACGCAGGAGCCACCGACGTAATCAGAGCCTTGGAGTGCAAGACACGAAAGACTAGTTAGTATTAGTGTAGGACTCTTTACCTTGTCCGGCAAGGTCCTTTCCCTGTAACCCTAGGTTGTGGTGCCTTTATAAACCGGACATGTGGGAGCCTTAGGGCAACGATTCATAACACCCTCGCATAGCGAACCAATCTATGTAACTCTGCGTATTGCCATTATAGTGATTTATAGAAGGAGTAGAGTTCGGCCACCGTTGTGGGACTTGTACCTGGGTAAGCTGTGTTACATCGTACCCACCAACTCTCCGCCTTACCCCACGTCTCTAAACATGTATTGTGAGGACCCCTCCATGACGTACTCATCGGCAATACCATAACACCATGTTACATAATTGTCGAGCTCGGAGAACCTCGTGCCCCTGCCAAACAAATATGTGGTGTTGCACATCCCTTGTGTCCGTGTTCCGACACGCAATATTTTTGGTGTGGATATGGTGTGTTCTTGTGATAAACTGCTCGTTCTCTCCTAGATGTTGATGTACTATGAATTAGGAGTGTCGTGATGCGGCCGATGCACTCTTCTTGTTGTCTATTGTGTTCACAATAGATACAATTGCATGTGTGTGAGCTTCTTAATGTGGGCTCGTTTCTAGTGCAAGTTACAATGCTTGTAACTTATGGGTTGTGGATTGGATCATGTAAAACAATGATCTATATTTGGTTTTTTACTAATGCGTTTTAAACTTACCCTTTAGTGAAAATTGCCCCTAGCTTATGATGCTAAGTTTGAAGCTAATAACTAAATAAGATTAGATTACGAAATTTCCCCTGATACTTAAGCTCAATGATGTGTTTAGCAATGCAACACATTGCACTAATGAGAGCACAGTAACCCTGACCCTTTCTTACTTGTTTTTGTCTTTTATTTTTTAGGAACATGAACAAGACAACACGAGGAAGGATTAGTTTAGGATTAGATTTAGGTTTTTCCTTTAATTATTATATTGTAATTTTTACTTTATTCTTTACTTGTAAATACTATTTTTCAATGTTTATGTAATAATCATATTTTATTCATTAATTCAATTTAATTTATTTTTATTTATTTATTATAATAACATATTACATTACTTAGTAATTCAATTTCATTTCATTTAAGTAATTAAATATTCTTTAATTATTTTGTGAATTTTCCAAAATCACTTGCATCCCAATTTGAAATATGAATGCACAATTGATAATACCTAGAGGTCATTTAAAAGTTTGTAGCACTCAACTAAGATGAACTAATCCATCTAAGCGAGAGAAACTCTGATCCCTCTATCTTTTTAGTTAGCGAAAAATTTACTCTATTTTGTAGATGCATTCATGCATATGCACAGATACCAATTTCTACCCTTTGCTTGGTCCAAAATGCTAGGTTGTTAAAAACGACATGAATATTGTTGCTATGGTGAGTTTTCTTCCCCACTTAGTTTAAATATTTATCATTGTGTAGCCCCGAGCTCTAAAGCAGTAATCAATAGAATTTATGCCTTGGTACTCTTAGAATACTTAGTGAATATTTTGATAGAGTAGGAATGGAGCATTCCATATAAACTATAGTTTTTGACTAGAAAACTTAGAGTTGATTTATAATTTCCATACTAGAGGCCTTGAGTGTCTAGTAACAAATCATAGATTTATTGCTAGAAGATCCAGACTGACCTTAGCACGCAACTAACCGAGGACTTTTTCACATAATGAACTAGCCAAGAAGGAAAGGATGGACAGAGAAATCACACGGCTTAGGAGGGCCTATAATTCTCTGCAGAAAGCATTGGACAATGAGAATAAGACATTCGAGGAGAAAGCCAAGGAGAACAATAGTATGCTAGCCTCTATTCTTGTCAATTTTTGCAGCAATCTGTCATGCAGAATATCTGCCCAACGCTAGGGAGGTGCTCAAGGTGGAGAAGAAACTGGATGGGCTGATGAAGGAGGTCTAAAGCTTGAAGCTTCTATTCTAGAGCATCATGAGTACACTCTCCAAACTCAGAAGAAAACTCTTCAAGATAAAATAGAGAATCTGACAAAGCACCTTGATGCATCAAAACAACAAGCTTCTGACTTGGACAAGAAATTCTCCAAAGATCAAGTTGATCTCTAAGGATGGAAATGGGTCGGGTTTGGGGGGTAAACCCAAAATAGATCAAAGTCCATCAAACTCCATCAAGATCCATGCCTCTCCTTTGTCGATGGCAAAGATGGGAGTGGTCGCCAGTGTTGGAGCCTAGGAGGATTGAGGAAGTTGAAGGCTTCCTATAGTTAGCTTCGTCTTTATTATGTTTTTGTAAGGTGTGTGTGCCATGCGGTTTGTGGAAGCAGGAATATGATGGTGATTGTGTTAGCGTTACTCATGTTAGGTCTAGAAAACGCAAAGGTTATTTAGGTGGACTTTGGGACTAGGGTAGTGGAGTAGGATTTTAAGTGAGTTTGGCATTATATAATGGCATAAAAATACAATGTCTCACTGACATGTGGACCTCAACGTGTCATTCGGGTATCCGTGGATATCCATGAAGCTAATACACTGCTCATTCACACCCGCCATGAATTAGCAGGTATCCTCCTCATGAAATGCATGGATGTAAGGAGCCCTCCAACCCCTTATCAAGTAGGTAGAACATCTGTGGATATACGGATTTTTGTATAAAATTTCCATCCTTATCAATCTCAAAGAAATCCAACACTATCACTGGCTAGAGGAGCATGCCGCTGGCGAGAAACATATTCTTGTTAAGTTTTTTTCAAATTGTTTCTATACATTTAAAAATATTCTATCACTGCAAATGACTTTCCGCCTTTCCTTCCCCCTTGTCCTAGTTATAGTTTCGAAGGTTTCTAGCCTCGTAGCAAACATTATCATCACAAGAAGTTTCTTTGTGTGTATTGCGAAGAATTTCATGGCATTTGCGATGTATTTTGTGCAACATCAAGGACCATGACTGCCCTACCAATTTTGGAGAAATCATGAGTATGGCTCCACAACACCCTAAGGACTACAAGTTTTGCTCCATCAGAGAGGGAGATAGGATGGCGCTAGCACTAGTCAACGGCCATTATGATGATATCGACATTGAGCTAGTTACCTAGTGGAAAAGTTATTAACTTGTATGCCATTGTCAACTCCATGGTCGGCTATGATAACCTGGTGGCAAACTTGGTTAATGTCAACATCTTCGTGCCTGCCATTGTTGCGCCTAATCCTATAGTTGCTGCATGACCATCTGACAATGTTAGCGGTAACTTGGAATTTCCCTTCACCGACTCTGATGAGGAATCAGCTAAACCCCTATAGAGTAGAAAAAAACATTGATGTATTAACACATTTTTTGTAATGTGTTTATGGAAAACTATAAGGAGGAAAAAACTCCTAGCTACTTATTGATGCATGAAAAATGCATACGAGATCTTTGTAGTTTATTTTCACATATTCTACATATCTGCATCATTTAGAATGTTATATTCATGTTTTACATTGATTTATAGGGATTTACCAATGATCTCCTTTATGTGGGTTATAACTCTATAGAACAGGAAAACCCTATTTTCGTACTTTTAAGTTTAGGGACCTAAACAAAGTCAAACTGAACTGGAATTTTCTTGGATTATGTTTTAGCAAAGAAATTTACTTGGAGCACTTGGACCTCACTAGCAGGGCTCGGATGCCCAAAAGAGACTAGGTGGCAGAGTCTAGGAAGGGGACCGTACCACCTATTCTCCTTTCCAACCAGAGCGTCAACAGCCGCCTATCTTCAACCCTAACACGAAGTCATGACCTAAAAACGCCTATAAAAAGGCCCCATGGTGATATCACAAGAGATAGAGTGCAAATAGAGAAACATCAAAACAGAGCCAAATCCTATGAAGATTGGAGGGATAAATGATGTCGGAGCCACCATCGGTTGGATCTCCACCCTCTTCATTGTCACCAATATCATATCCATGATGAAGATGTGTTTGTGGCAGTGTCTTAATCTGCCTCTCTCTCATGATATCATTGTTTTAGTGCCATATGAGATGCCCAACATGATTAGGTGATATGTGTAATTTATGTGTAATGGAACGTTGTTTTATGAGATTATATTTGAGGTAGGAATTCTATCATGTGTAAGATGTATTGATACATGCATATTATGTACCTCGTTCTTAAGTACTTCTTCCGATCATACTTTTATGCAAGACCATGTGTGGGCGAACGTGTGTATTAGATGGAGTAACATGGTGGTGGGGATTGGGTAGTGATAGTAAACTCGAGATCCACTATGGTTTGTTACTTTTATTTTTCTCAGTAGAGGTAAAGTGCATGCATGTGTTGTATTGTTTGTGTGATAGCAAATATTTTCTTGTTTATTCAAGGTAGCACATTTGTCATTCAATCATCATGTCAAACTACCTAAGGCTATACTCTGTTTATTCTGAAGTATAGATTTCACGGAGTTTTCCCTTTCTAGAGGAGTATAAGTGATATGTGTTGCATCTTCTTTAGATTAAGATGTGTTGCACACATGAATGCTAATCAAACACATAATGAAGTTCCAATTGATATTGTATCATACATAAGAAGTTTTTATGTCCATTGTACCTTATGAGAGAGTAGACAAGTGAACACATGAACCTCAGTCCACTTTTTACTATAAAAATACCTTTTACACACTTTTTATTTTATACAAAAATTAATCCCGGAAATACACAAATATATTTACTATTTGCATAGACAAAGAAAAACCCAAAAGAAATTTACTTTATTGTATTTACTTTCTTGCTAGTTATAGAATGTTTACTTCTATTTATTTATAGATTTATTTCAGTTTTACTAAGATGAAACCTTGTGCTTGACAACCACACGGTGGAGTTCAGGACACAAGACAAATACATTGTTTTTTAGGTTGCTAGAAGAGAACCAGAAAAAGAGATTTCTATGGAGCCCCTGGATTAATCCTCCGAGAATCCCAGTTATGCATATCACCACGATCCCATGATCAGTTTGTCATGGCACATAACCGACAAGTATCAAAGTAAACACCCATTACTTAAGAGGATACAAGTCATACCTCAATTACCATTATGGCTACATCGAACATCATCAGCGGAACTTATCAAAGCGTCGAGCCCGATTCATGCCATAACCTACATGCAGCTGACTAGGAGAATGTCATAGCTCACATAGTTGTCAAAGTCACCTTCTTATTCACCTTATTTGTCGAAATCTGACCAAGTTAATAGCTAGGGACAATGACAGTGAGTAGTTTGAATGTACTCACAAACCACCTTAAGAGAATAATAATAACAAGAGGATATGCAATAAGGCTGTGGTAGTAGGAGGGCTCCAGAAGAGGTTCTTTTCTAAAATATTTTCTCTTATAGATATAGCATCTACATATATTTGTTGAAAACTTTTGTAAAACATTTTGAAAGTCTTTTGAAACGTTTTGGAAAACACTAGGATTGGGTCACCCATTCGTTTCTTCCTTCCGATCATCTCATGACCAATATCCTTTGTTTCCTTTCTGACCATCCCATGGTCAAAACATTTCCAAAACCATTGCTTTTCCGAAATCCTTTTTTAAACAAAACTAGCACCGCTATAAAGTAGTTTGACCAACCCGTCCATAACCACGGACACGAGTATCTAATAGATTTACACTCTATAGAAGTTGTACACTTTACCCACACCATCCGGGTACCCTACCCTAATCCCTCATGGATCGTGGGTCGAGTAACCGGTCAAGACCCTTACGATGCCCACTCTAGTACAAGCGCCTACCCTATGAGTCGTTCCTCTCAACACCGGGACATCGGGTACAAAGGACCAACCAGAGCGCCTTTTCTACTGCACAAAGTGTGCGCTTTCAATGAGAGGCTCATAGCAACGCCTAGCTTCCTGTAGACAATTGATACATTGCAAATGTATCTATAATTTTTGATGTTCCATGCTTGGTTTTATCTACTTTCTTATGTTTTGTCCACACTTTGGAGTACTTTTCATATGATTTCTTGGACTAACCTATTAACAAGAGTCACGGTGCCAGCTGCCTGTTTTCTGCTGTTTTTGGTTCCAGGAAAGTGAGAAAATGAATATTCTTGGAATTGGACGGGACAAAAGCCAAAGTCATTATTTTACTGGGGGACACCTGGAGCCAGAATACGAGACGGAGAAGGGCCAGAGGGAGGCCACACCACCTGGCCGTGCGGCCAGGCCTCGCCCGCGCCAGGGGGTGGTGTGGCCAGCCCAGGCACCCCCTCGGCCTCTCCTTCCGCCTATATATTGCCTCTGATACGGAAACCCTAAGGACCCGATCAAAATTCCATGAAAGAGTCTGTAGCCACCATCATCTCCATCCCTAGATCGGGAGGGATCTGAAGCTCTTCCCGGCACCCTGCCAGAGAGGGGAATTCACCCTGGAGGCCTTCTTCATCACCATGCAAGCCTCCAGTGTGATGCATGAGTAGTTCATCTCTAGACTATGGGTCCATGTAGTAGCTAGATGGCTGGTTCTCCTCCTTTTTGCTATCATGTTTAGATCTTGTGAGCTCCGTTCATGATCAAGATCATCTATTTGTAATTTTGCATGTTGTGTTTGCGGGGATCCGATGGATATTGAGATGCTATTTCAGATTGATTATTGATTCTATCATGTCTTTGTTATTTGTGATCTTACATGCTTTCCGTTGTTAGTAGCTATCTTGGCCAAGTAGATGCTAGCAACTCCAAGAGTTAGTATTTATGCTCGATAGTGGGTTCATGCCTCTAGTAATCTAGGGAAGTGACATAAATCTCTAAGGTACTAGATGTGCTATTACTACTAGGGAGAAAACAAAAACCCTTTGTTCATAGAACAATTGTATTGTTTACTTTACACGCAATTCGTAATGCAATTATCCGTTGCTTGCAACTTAATACTGGAGGGGGCTCGGATGATAACCTGAAGGTGGATTATTAGTCATAGATGCAGTTGGATGGCGGTCTATGTATAATGTTGTAATGCCCAGTCAAGTCTTAGAGGAGTTAAGATGAGTCGTATATGCTTGTATGCTTTCTCGATGTTTGTCAATTGCCCCGCTGTAATTTGTTCACCCAGCATGTTATCTATCTTAAGGAGAGCCACCTCTAGTGAACTATGGACCCGAGTCTACAATCAACTATTTACTGCTTTGTGTTTACTTTCTGCAAACTATTACTTCCTTCCATTCGATACGTTTAATCCTTAGTTTTCAGCAAAACCGGTGAGATTGACAACCTCATCGCAAGTTGGGGGCAAAGTTATGTGGTTGTGTTGTGCAGGTCTCCACGTTGCTACTAGCACCGATAGTGCGCCCTGCCAAGGCTCAGCTAGCAACACCATTGGGGTGTTTCCTTTCTCCTACTGGATTGATAACCTTGGTTTCGTACTAAGGGAAAACTTGCTGCTGTGCTCATCATACCTTCCTCTTGGGGTTCCCCAACGAGCTCGATATATTTTGGGCCATCAAGCATATTTTTCTCCGCACCGCTGTCGGGAGTCAAGGACATCTTCACAAGGGGAGTCCCTCATAACCAGTCTCTTTACTTTGTTATTTTTGTTTTTCTTAGTTTACTTTTGCTTTTTTGCTTGTTTCTTTATCAAAAACACAAAAAAATTAGTTTTACAAGTTTGCTTTCTTTATCAAAAAACACAAAAAAATGACTACTCTTGAAAATACTAAGTTGTGTGACTTCACTAGCACCAACAACAATGATTTTATGAGCACACCTATTCCTCCACCTGTTACTGAAGCTACTTTCTTTGAGATAAAACCTGCTTTACTCAATCTTGTTATGAGAGAACAATTTTCTGGTATGGGTAATGAAGATGCTGCTGCTCATCTAAATAACTGTGTTGAACTTTGTGATATGCAAAAGCATAGGGATATAGATGTAGATATTATTAAGGTGAAATTGTTTCCTTTCTCTTTGAGAGGAAAAGCTAAAGAATGGTTGAATTCCTTAACTAGGAATAATATTGATTCTTGGACTAAATGCAAAGATGCTTTCATTGGAAAATACTATCCTCCTGCTAAGATTATATCTATGAGAAGTGAAATAATGAAGTTTAAAAAATCTGATAACGAACATGTTGCTCAAGCTTGGGAAAGAATGAAATCTTTGGTAAAGAATTGTCCCACTCATGGACTGCCTGCTTGGATGATCATCCAAACTTTTTATGCAGGATTAAACTATTCTTCAAGGAACCTATTGGATTCTGCTGCTGGAGGTACCTTTATGACCATTACTTTGGGTGCTGCAACAAAGCTTCTGGATAATATGATGGTTAACTACTCCGAATGGCATACTGAAAGAGCTCCACAAGGTAAGAAGGTAAGTTCTGTTGAAGAAACCTCCTCCTTGAGTGATGAAATTGATATTATTATGTCTATGCTTGTTAATGGGAAAGCCCATATTGATCCAAATAATGTTCCCTTAGCCTCTTGGTTGCTCAAGAAGAGCAAGTTGATGTGAACTTTATAAGAAATAACAATTTTAGCAACAATGCCTATAGGAACAATTTTGGTAACAACAATTATAAGCCATATCCTCCCAACAATGGTAATGCTTACGGAAATTCCTACAACAACAATAGGAGTGCTCCTTATGAACTTGAAGTTATGCTTAAAGACTTTATTAGTAAACAAACTGCTTTCAATAAAACTATTGAGGAAAAACTCTCTAATGCTGAAAGAAATATAGCATCATTGGCTGAAGCTCAATCTTCTTTGAATAAAATGGCTGCTAAACCTGAAACTATTGATAATCCCTTTGCAGCCACTAATGCCATACACATTAGAATTGATGAAAATGTTACAATATTAGCTGAATTACATGCTAAGTGGGAAAGAGAAGATGAAATTGCTAGAAACATTAGTGTTTCTACTATCACCACCACTAGTGTTGAGGCTAGTAATAGTTCTACCACTTTAGATGATAATTTTGATTTTGATCTTGATGGTTGCAATATCTCTGAAGTTATTAAGTTCCTACAAAAGCTTGCTAAAAGTCCTAATGCTAGTGCTATGAACATGGCCTTTACAAAACACATTACTGATGCTCTCATAAAGATTAAAGTAGAAAAGATGAAACATAAAGCTTCGATTCCTATAAAACAAGAAGATGGTTGGGAACCCATCATTAATATGAAAGTGAATGATTTTGATCTCAAAGCTTTATGTGATCTTGATAGTAGTGTTTCTATTATGCCTAGAAGGATTTATGATATGCTTGATTTGCCTCCACTTGAAGATTGTTATTTAAATGTCCCACATGATGAAAATGCTAAAAAGAAACTCATGGGGAGTATTAATGATGTTCTTATTATGGTTAACAATGCCTATGTCCCCGTTGATTTCTATGTTTTGGATGTTGAATGCAATGCTTCCTCTCCTATTACTTTGGGAAGACCTTTTCTTAGAACTGTTGGTGCCATTATTGATATGAAAGAAGGCACCATTAAATATCAACTCCCACTCAAGAAAGGTATAGAACACTTCCCTAAGAAGAGAGAGAAGATTTCTTTTGCCACTCCTATGAAAATAAAAATTTGCTCTTAATGCTTCTTCATTTGAGAATACTTGATTCTTTTTCTTGCTTCTTATGCCTAACTTAAAGGCGTTAAAGAAAAGTACTTATTGGGAGATAACACAAAAGTTTTAGGTGAGTCTTGGAGGTTATTACTCGCTCCTTATCCTTTTATTTGATTTTTGTGCCAAGAGTAACCTCTAATGAGAGAGAAGTAATGATTGGGAAAGTTGTTGTCCTGAAACAGATTTCTGTGCTTCACCGTAAATATTCGTGTAAAATATATGTACATCCTTTTGAGGCGTGAATTTTTGTGCTTCTGACCCAGGTTGTTATCGAACTTTCGTTAGTTCAACACTTTTTGATTTGAGTAACATAAGGTCTTCAAAAAAATTCGTCTTTACCTGCTGGTCTGTTTTGACAGATTTCTACCATTTTCTGCATTTGCTTCTTGTTGGTTCCTTTTTGAGTTCTTTTGGGGAATTGAGCTTTTTGAGGTAAGTGCTACAGTAGCATGTGTTTTAATGGAAGTTTTATTGGTGTTGGAACTGAACCTAAAGACCTATTATCTTGAGTGCACTAATGTTGCTAATAAAGATTGTGTGAAGTTTCGTATGAAGGAAAAATTTCAGGTGTATGGAAGGAATGAGAATGGCCAGATGCTCTCAAAGGATGGACTAAAGTTCAAGCTTGGAGACTCAATATAATGGTGGAAGAAAGGCCTTTTGTAAAAAAGGAAGTAGGGATTCAAGTCTCATAAAGAGCTTCCAAAAATTATGATACTTATAGCTTTCAGATCTCATTGCCCCTACCATAAGCATCTTGAATTGATTAAGGTTAAAGTGAACAAACTATGGTGTACATGCTTGACGAAGTATAAGTCAGAAATCTCATGTCCCTTGTATACGAGGGCCGCTCCTCATGCTACTCAAGTTTAGTCACCCAGAAGTTCTGTCATCGTAAGTACATGTGTATCATTGAGAACCGCTTAACGGGTACCCTTGCCCGATGATACGGAAGAATCCCCATATCAAAATGACAAGGCAAGCAGACAACGAGCATCTCAGCAATCTTCTTATTTACCATGGGAATATGGTGCTTTTTTCTCTCTTTCCCCTTTTCATAACCTATTTTTTTCTTTCTCTTTTTTTCTCAATATATGACTCTTTTTTTATAAGAAGAATGCTTCATAGACATCTCATTATGGTTACACTGCAGGTTTCCACCATATCAGCATGGATTAGACCAGCGGCCCAGGCGTTTCTCTAACACATATACATAACTCCATGGACTTAGAAGCTCCCCTTTCATTTCACACCGACGACATCCATATACAAAAGAGTATGATATCAACTAGGTACAAGTACCAAGTGCAATGTTGAAAGCGTTCCCCATGAAAGCATGGTTCTGCTAATTCCCAACAAATAAGTGCAAGCATATACAACATAGACGACACAATGATTCAGGTTTATTAGAGGCAATAAAGTAAAGTGTGCCATCAAGTTCGTGAGAACTTTAATCACTAGTTTTCTCATAACAAGTGGAAGGTAAACAAAATCATGAATATACTTGGAATAGCATAAGCTAGTAGGTAGGTATGGTGGACTCTTTGGAAAACTTGGTTTAGGGAGTTGGATGCATGAGTGGAACTCATACTTTGTTGTGGAGGCTAGCAAAAAGACTGGGAGCGACAAACTAAGAGAGCAATAATGGCCATAATTATGCAGAGCGACAAAACATCATTGATCAAAGCATAAAGTGATACTACAAGTTGAAAAATAAAGGATCATAAAGCCTATGGTGACTTGTGATAGTCATAACATGGTGTGAGCATGCGCCAAGTCAACTCAAATAAAGCATCAAAGGAGAATACCACTATACTATGCTTTAATATGCTAAAACAACGCATGATTCATCCAAGGCACATTAAGCAATCTCAATTGTTTATAACAAGTCATGCTACAACAAAGAATACTAAGCATAATGCCAAAACAATATCAAGCACGGCATGACAAAGCATAGCCACAGTCAAAAACGAGCTCTTTTTACCACATAAGCACTAACTTTCCTACTCTTTTCCAACACCAAACCAATCTATTTAAAAACCAATATATGAAAGAGTGGGTCCAAGAAATTTATTCAGCAAACTATGAAAACCAAGCAAACTAAAAACCAAAACGAAAACGAAAAAGAAGACGCTCCAAGAGAAACACAACTGTGCACGAAACAATAAAAATGAAGCGTTTGGAAGAAACCTAGAATTTTTATTGATGAAGAAGGGGATGCCTTGGGCATCCCCAAGCTTTGACGCTTGTACTTCTTGGATATTTATTGGGGTGACATGCGTGGCATCCCCAAGCTTGATCTTTAGTCCATCCTTCATCTCATTACTCATTCCTTCCATACACCTGCAAATTTTCCTTCATACAAAACTTCACACAATCTCATTAGCAACATTAGTGCACTTAAGATAAATAAGTCTTAAGGTTCAGTTCTAACACCAAATAAACTTCGATTAGAACACTAGCTACTGTAGCACTTCCCTAAAAAATCTCAATTCCCCAAAGGAACTCAAGAAGAAACTAACAAGAAGCAAATGCAGAAAATGGCAGAAATCTGTCAAAACAGACCAGCAGGTAAAGACGAATTTTTTCGAAGACCTTCTGTTGCTCAAATAAAAAAGTGTTGAACTAACGAAAGTTAGATAACAACCCGAGGCAGAAGCACAAAAAACTATAGATCAATCCGACATACAGATCTCTCTCAGGAAATTTTACGGTGAAGTACGGAAATCTGTTTCGGGATAGCAACTTTCTCAATCATTACTTCACTCTCATTAGAGGTTACTCTTGGCACAAAAAGCAAATAAAAAGGATAAGGAGAGGTTATTACAGAGGTAATAACTTCCAAGACTCATCTAAAACTCTTGGGTTATCTCCCAACAAGTACTTTTCTTTAACGCCTTTAAGTTAGGCATAAAAATTTGAGAAGATGCTCTTAAAGGAAATATGAATTGAAGTAAAAGAGAGCATCAAGAAGCAAATTCAAAACACATTTAAGTCTAACCCACTTTCTATACATAGGAATCTTGTATGCAAATAAATGCACAAAGAACAAAGTGACAGGCATAGGAAGATAAAACAAAATTAACTTCAAAACTTTCAGCACATAGAGAGGTGTTTCATTACCATAAAAACTTCTACAACCATATTTTCCTCTCTCATAATAATTTTCAGTAGTCTCATGAATAAACTCAACAATATAACTATCACATAAGGCATGTTTTTCATGATCTACAAGCACTAGAGCTTTATTATAAATATTTTCAAAAGAATCCTCGGGAACATAACATTCACCCTCCTTTGATAAGCGTGGGGGACAATCAAATAATGTAAGGGATAAAGAGTTACTCTCATTAGAAGGTAGGCATGGGTAGATCCATTCTTCCTCCTTTTGTCCATCACTCTTCTCCTCTTTTTCATCTAATGAGCTTTTAGGTTCAGCAATTTCTTCTTCCATGGAGGTTCTAGCAGGCGGTGGTTCCTCTATTACCTTAGCAGTCATAAAACTGTTCCCAAATAGGAAACTGAGTGAGCTATCCATAATGAAATAGTGATTGGAGCAGAGCTAGTCATAAAGGCAACTTAAGAAAGGAACTAATTTTTGTGTGTTCTTGAATAACAAAACAAGCAAACAAAACAAAAAGAAACTAAGAAAAACAAAAACAACAAAGTAAAGAGATTGGTTATGAGGGACTCCCCTTGTGAAGATGTCCTTGACTCCCCGGCAACAGCGCCAGAAAATCGCTTGATAGCTCAATACACGGCGCCTAGAAAAGTGCTTGGTGCGTGGTGTTGATGTAGAGCTCGTTGGGAACCCCAAGAGGAAGGTATGATGAGCACAACAGCAAGTTTCCCTCAGTTATGAAACCAAGGTTTAATCGAACCAGTAGGAGCAAGGGAACACCTCAAAGGTGTTACTAGCTGAGCTTTGGAAGGGCGCACTACCGGTGCTAGTAGCAACGTGGAGACCTGCACAACACAACCATAGAGCTTTGTCCCCAACTTGCGAGGAGGTTGTCAATCTCACCGTGTTTGGCGGAAAACAAAGGATTAAACATATCAAATGGAAAGAAGTAAAAGTTTGCAGAAAGTAAACACAAAGCAGTAAAAGATTGTAGATTGTATGTAAAGAAAAGGACCGGGATCCATAGTTCACTAGAGGTGGCTCTCCTTAGATAGATAACATGCTGGGTGAACAAATTACAGCGGGGCAATTAACAAACACCGAGAAAGCTATACATGCATATACTAATCACTTTGACTCCTTTGAGACTTGATTGGGCATTACAACATAATACATAGACCGCCATCCAACTGCATCTATGACTAATAATCCACCTTCAGGTTATCATCCGAACCCCCTCCAGTATTAAGTTGCAAGCAACAGATTATTTCTTTACTTAATCAAGTGTAAAGTAAATAATACAATTGTTCTATGAACAAAGGATCGTTGTTTTCTCCCTAGTAGCAACAGACATCTAGTACCTTAGAGATTTCGTCACTTCCCCATTACGGAGGCATGAACCCACTATCGAGCATAAATACTAACTCTTGGAGTTGCTAGCATCTACTTGGCCAAGATAGCTACTAACAACGGAAAGCATGCAAGATCTCAAATAACAACGACATGATAGAATCAATAATCAATCTAAAATAGCATCTCAATATCCATCGGATCCCCGCAAACACAACATGTATGAATTACAAATAGATGATCTTGATCGTGAACGGAGCTCATAAGATCTAAACATGAAAGACAAAGGAGGAGAAACTAGCTATCTATCTACTACATGGATCCGTAGTCCAAGGATGAACTACTCACGCATCACACCGGAGGCTTGCATGGTGATGAAGAAGGCCTCCAGGGTGAATTCCCCTCTCCGGCAGGGTGCCGGGAAGAGCTTTAGATCCCTCCCGATCTAGAGATGGAGATGACGGTGGCTACAGACTCTTTCGTGGATTTTTGATCGGGTACTTAGAGTTTTCGTCCTGAGGGCAACTTATAGGCGGAAGGAGAGGCCGAGGGGGTGCTGGGGTCGGCCAAACCACCCCCTGGCGCGGGCCAGGCCTGCCGCGTGGCCAGGTGGTGTGGCCGGCCCCTGGCCCCTCTCCGTCTTGTATTCTGGCACTTGATCCCTTCCGAAAAAATAGGCACTTTGGCTTTTGTCCCGTCCAATTCCGAGAATATTCATTTCCTGACTTTTCTGGAACCAAAAACAACAGAAAACAGGCAACTGGCACTGTGGCTATTGTTAATAGGTTAGTCCAAGAAATCATAATAAAAGTACTCCAAAGTTGGAACAGAACACAAGAAAGTGGATAAAACTAAGCATGGAACATCAAAAATTATAGATACATTTGCAATGTATCATGGTTGCATGGGTTAAGCCGTTATAGCTAAAGCTGCAAGGAACCAGGTGTGTTTTCATAACCATTTTTCCTCCTTTTTCTTTCAGCATCTTTTCGAAAAAAACCATTTTCTTCTCAAACTTATCTTGCTAGGTCAAACCTCACCAAGGTTTTACCATAAAATAATTTTGTGAACTTTCCCAAGGTCTTCCCATCCTATAGTTTTGCTCTGGATAAAACAGGGTCACCAAAGGGGTATGGTGTTGTAGACCATCTATTATACGAGGGACAAATAGGGTTTATCAAGGGGGTTGTACTTACAAATACAAAGTGGTAATGTGTTGGAGGAGCCAAGTCATTACTAGATGTCCATAATTTTGTCAACATAAGCTACTAAAATGGTTATGGTTGCAAAGGCATCTTGGCTCAGGTTTTTGAAATGCCAGAACATTTGAGAATATGGAAAATAAGACAAGACAATTTTGTGAAATAGATTTTGTCAACTGAGGGTGAGGTAAGGATTAAATAATCTGTTTCACATTCAGATGCATCAGCACAAACAAACAAGCAAACACTATATCACTTAGCTAGAAAAAGTTTTTGTTCCCCCTGATTTGTGCCTTGTTGGTAAACTAATCAGGGTTACTGAAATTGGGATGTTACAAACCTTTCCCCCTTAAAAAAATCTCGTCCTGAGATTCGGGAGATTAACGTTAGGGGATTTTTAGTCGGAGTTAGTGCTATGCGTTTACAATGTATTAGCTTACGGACTTCGTCATTGAACGTGGTTACTTTGTCGGTAGAGCTAAACTTCCATCCTCTTGGATGCACGGAGAGTTGAGCAGGCTCCAGTCCTAATTGCGATGGATGTTCTTCCTTTCCCTTCAGACTCGAGATCTCGAGGGCTTATGTTTGTGGGTCTACCTATAATTGGAAGTTCATGGAGTACTCTTCTGAGGATAGAATCTACAGATTGCTGTCTTTTCTATAAGGATCCACAACATATTCCTTAGAGGCTTATCGTATCATACTTGACGACCTAGGGTCAAAATCCTAGGGTTGTTTCTAGCTGATGGTTGTTCTATTTTTGTGGGAAAGCCATAGTCTTTCCCCCTTAAGATTAGATTCAGGTAGTTCAGAGAGTTGACATAGTCCTTCCTTCTTGGAGTCATAGGATGATGTTTAAAGATTTTCACCCACCTTCCGTCTAGAGTTGAAGCCTTCAAATGACATCCGCAAACTAGGTCCTATGAGACTTATATACTACTTTTATCCATACCTAGCCTATCGGAGCTGTTGTATTTGTAGATCTTCCAAACAGGTTAGAGCTGATGGAGTTAGCGATTCTGTGGCCCTTTAGGTGGGTCTTCAGCTAAAGTACAAGAGGGGCTTCATAAATCTTCAGTTATTGTCTCATCTGACACTCATGAGTTGATGCTTGGTGAAAAGATGTCGGATCTGAAAATCTTTCAGAAGTATCTTCCGGTAGACAGTCTTCTAGAAGTTAACTACTCCCTCCGTCCCAAAATGTAAGGCGCCTAAGCTTTAGTAAAAGGTCAACATATTTTAAGTTTGACTAAATTTATATATAAAAATATAAACATTCACAATACCAAACAAATATCAATAGATTCACTAAAAAGTATAGTTTCTCAAAATGTTCATTTGATATTGTAAATATTTATATTTTTTCGTATAAACTTGGTCAAACTTAGAAGATGTTGACTTTTAGCTAAAGCTTAGGCGCCTTACATTTTGGGACGGAGGGAGTAGGAAAGAGACAATATTTCCACCTTAGAGGTTCACTAAGTTTCTTCGAGAAGGGTGTGGATCTTCTGTCTTGGCGTGCTAGTGTGATGCTAGAGGAAGACTATGATGTATTTCTTTGGGTCTTGAGTTGAGGTCTTCAAGTGACTTTCTATTGCGAGAACCTTCGACATGTGTGGTCCAGTGAAGCTTTAGGGAGTTAGCTCTAGACGGATTAGTTGTTAACGACACTTCTAGCTAGTATTCAGTCGAGGTATGGGCATCCAGCTTCAGAGGAGCCGTCTTCATTTGAATTCTTGGTGCTTAGTTTGTTCGAGGGTGGATTAGACTCGTTGTCTTCATGCATCCTTATCTTCAGGGTATTTGGAGTATTCTGGCCTTCTAGACAAGATCTTCCCGTCGATTGTGCAGAGGGGTCGAATAAAATAGTTAGACCCTTTGGGGTTGATGGAAACTCTAATATGCCCAAGGTTAGTGGATTTAGGCCTCCACTCTTTGTCTAAGTCTTGTAGTTTCTTGCGGATAGTTAGGATCCTTCGGTGGTAGACTTTCAGCTTCAACGGGACTCTTGCTATTGTCGGCAGGTGAATAATGACGTGTAATATTGATGACAAGTCTTACGAAGTGAGTTTGACGAAGTATGCCATCCTGCTGAGGAGGAGTCTTCGAGTTGTTCTAACTTGATGATGTCCTACTTTGATCCTATGCTCTGGTTACTCTTTGTTCTATGCCCTTAGTTAGTACGGGTATTGATAGCGACAACTAACACGGGTGCCAAGGTTACTAGGTGGGGTATTGATCTGCGAAACCTATTTGACTTGGGTCACTCATGCCCAAACATACATACAAGATGAACAGAGCAATATGGTCGCAATGTTCTTCCTCACTTAGAAATACACACAGGATGGCTCTCAAACAAAGTCAGGATGGCTCTCATACCAAGTCTGTGGAGCCCCCGGATTAATCCTCTAAGAATATCTGTTATGCATATCACCACGATTCCATGATCAGTTTGTTGTGGCACATAACCGATAAGTATCAAAGTAAACATCTATTACTTAAGCGGATACAAGTCATACCACAATTTCCATTATGGCTACATAGAACATCATTAGTGGAACTTATCGAAGTGTCGAGCCCGAGCCATGCCAGAACCTATAGGCAGCTGACTGGGAGAATCTCCTAACTCGCATAGTCGTCAACGTCACCTTCTTCTTCACCTTATTTCTCGAAATATGACCAAGTTAATAGCCAAGGACAATTCTGGTGAGTACTTTGAATGTACTCGCAAACCACCTTAAGATAATAATAATAACTAGAGGATATACAATATGGTTGTGGTAGCAGGAGGGATCCAAAAGAGGTTCTTTTCTAAAATCGTTTCTCTTGTAGATATAGCATCTACATATCTTTGTTGAAATTTTTTGTAAAACATTTTGAAAAGTTTTGGAAAACACTAGGATTGGGTCACCCATTTGTTTCTTCCTTCCGGTCATCTCATGACCAAACTCCTTTCCTTCCTTTCCAACCATCCCATGGTCAAAACATTTCGAAAGCCATTGAGTTTCCGAAATCCTTTTTGAAAACAAAACCAACACCGCCCTGCATTAATTTGTCCAACCCATCCATAACCACGAACATGGCTATTTGAATAGATTTACACTCTGAAGAGGTTGTACACTTTAACCACGCCATCCGAGTACCCTACCCTGATCCCTCATGGATCATGGGTCGAGTAACCAGTCAAGACCCTCAGGATGCCCACTCTAGTATGAGCGCCTACCCTATGAGTCATTCCTCTCAACACCGGTACGTCGGGTACCTAGGACTAACCAGAGCGCCTTTTCCACTTCACAAAGTGTGCGCTTTCAATGAGATGCTCATAGTAACGCCTGGCTGCCAGCAGATAGTTCGTTTCTTCACCTGTCGACACTTCCTGGACCATTATGGGAGAAGAGCCAACCTCCAGGGACCACCATCCTCTGTAGTAGTTGCGAGGCAACTCATACCAGAGTAAACAAACCTCGAGTCTAGCCCCTTCCCATATAGGAGTAATGTGGTTGCACGGGTTAAGTTGCTATAGCTAAAGCTGCAACAAACCGGGTGCGTTTTCGCAACCATTTTTCCTTGTTTTTCCTTTTCAGCATCTTTGGTAAAACAAAAACCTTTTTACTTCTCAGACTTCTCTTGGTAGGTTAGACCTCACTAAGGTTTTACCATAAAACAATTTTGTAAACTTTTCCGGGGTCTTCCCATCCTATAGTTTTGCTCTGGCTAAAACTGGGTCACCAAAGGGGTATGGTGTTGTACACCATCTACTATACTAGGGACAAGTGGGGTTTATCAAGGGGGGTATACCTAGAAATACAAAGTGTAATGGGTTGGAGGAGCCAAGTCATTACCAGATCTAGAATATCAATATAGTAAAACAATGCAGTTTGAGATAAAAGGTAGACAAAACATGCATAAGTAAGATAACAATACAAGGCTTATGAACAAGTCGGTGGCTTTCCTGTGATCAGCAATTTGGCAATATGTCCCTGGGATTGTTCTTAGAATAACATAATAACCAAACATAACCATCTTTGTGACATCAAAATAATCGCATCTATCGTCGCCACAGATCACACATGCAAACACACAAAGCCACAATCAACACAAGGCATAGAACCACCAACACAAAATAGGAAGAAATTGATCAAATCATCAATTTAATCCAGTAGGTTTTGAGATTTTGAGTTCAAAACAATTGGAAGTACTTTAGGTGCCTTTGTGCACATTCTTTTATGCTTGATGGGTCAGATACCACTTAACTAGGGGGTTTAAATGCAGAGGCCAGGTTCTATATGATAACAATGAAGAAAAATGATATCAACAGATAGATATTAAATTAACAAGGCCTCCAAAAGTGGTTTCATGATTTTATCAATTGTTTTTATTTAGTTATGAATTTTCTAGTGAAAATAACTCTAGTTTAGGTGAATAAATCACTAGAAAAGATTTGTAGCTCAAATAAATATGTCCTAAGAGTTTATTGTAGGTCTTTGAGCTTATGAAATTTTAGAGTTGGATTCACTCCAAAATCATTACCAGAATGCCCTTGGGAAATTCACAAAGTCAAATCTACAAGCATTTTGTCTTTTTAACTAGATTTATTTTATAGGCCCAAATGGCCCAATACCATGGACACTTAGTATATATCACTGATAGATTTATATATGAATTTCTTTCAAAATATTTAGAGATCTAAATCTCCAGAAATCCATTTATGAAGGATATGGCCTATTTAACTTCACTAATTCACTAGAAAAGTTCTGACGCAAAAATGGAAGTGAGGCTAGTGGCAGGTGCTATATATGGTGAATACAAGTCCAATAAAATTTGAATCATGCAATTTGGGTATACAGATATATATTCATGCATTTGTTAGTATTAAGTACATATAAAATGCATCAATATTATAATAAATGTATGTTACCTAGAAAATTATGAAAATGGTCGCATTGGATAGATCATGAAATTTATGACCTAATGCAAAAAGTTTCACCTCAAAAGGATAAAAAATGAAGCAGATAGAGCTATCCTTTACTTTAAGAAATAGTGGACATGGGTAACTCAAGACACGTACATTTTTGGTACAGGGTAGCGGATGATTGCAGCATTGGCCTTTGGAAGCGCGCACATCCATGTTTGACCCTGATAGGCGGGTCCCATGCGTTAGCAAGAGAGAAACAATCAACACAATCGCAACCTTTGGATCTATGATTTACGACAATGATCTTTTCAGTTAAACGGCCCATGGTGAAAGGGCACCTTACCGTGCGATCAAGGAGGGACGGTGGGATGGGAGGCCACATTCGCTCCGACCGACCGTGACCAACCCGCCTAGCGGTGACCATTATCGACACCACCAGAGGCTGGGGAGCTCACCACCAGTGGTTGTGGTGCACCCTAGGAACATCCTCCAGTACTAGAAGACTCAGGGGCGTGGCACGCATCTCGGAAATCTACCAGATCATGCTAGGGAGGGTCGGGAGGTCCAACGCGATAGAGCTCTATGACAACCGGAGGTGGTTGAGGACAAAGTCGACAAACCTGAGGGCTTTAGACCGAATTGAGAGGGGGTTAGAGGGAGTGGAACATAGAGAGACTAGGGGAGCAAACGAGAGGTGCTGGGTTGCCTGTGCCGCGCTAGAGATGGCATGGCCGAGGCGAGGGTGCTTGGGTCAGAGCCGAGGAAGAGAGGGGCGAGAGGAGCAGGGTCTGGAGCAGGGTTCAATTGAGAGAGAGGGGAGGAGAGTGCGTGCATCATGAGGATGATAGGGGCCTCTTATTTGGAGGGAGGACAGTGTACCGTGCACTTGGCGCACAACCACAGTGGAGGGGAGTGCTGGACCAAGATTGGCCAGCCGGGGCGGTTCTTGTGACAAATGGAGGTGCCAAGGGGAGAGTACAAATGTACCAGAGGCATTAGATAGGCACCGGAGAGGTCACGGCTCTCTGGTCTAGCTCGGGAGGGAGGTGTCCAGAGGGCACATGCCACATGTTTGATCGATGGTTGGGCGTTCGGGGTGGCGAGAGCACATGGAGTGGAGGGAGCTATTTGTCTCCTTCTTGCAGGGTGACACTTGAACGAGGTGTACTGACATACTGACATAGTAGTACTGGTAGAGGAAGAAGTTTTTGCCAATTACCATGTCCATGTCATTCTAGGGAAGAAGATAGGGTGGCAAGAAATGGGGCTAGCCCTAGGGGATGACAAGTAGGGTCTGGAACCTTTGGACAGTGTGCTTGATCAGAAGGGGGGATGCGTAGAAGCAATAATAGATTCAATGGCTTGGACTTGTCATATTCTTTGTCTCCTTCATAAACAAACACAAAGGACAGGGGCTATGGTTTTCTACAATGCCCTCTACAGTATCTTTTGACTAGGGATGAAACATGGTGTTGTGGTGATCACTGGTGGGGATTTATAAAGGTTTGGTGGGGTTTGAGATCAAGATTTGCCAAGTATCCACTTCTGCTATATTTTGTTGATCATGAAGAAAATCTCAGAATTTGGTCTTAGAAAGATGGTTGAATGGTGTGGAAAGATGGGTATGTCCAAGGTATAAGTCCTTGATTTATTTGAGATTTTTCTAAATATTTTAGATCTCTTTTATATCAATTATTCAAATAGTACTGAATATATTTTATTGAATTCATTTGAAAAGTTTTAATTGGTTAAGTTGGGTTTTTGGTTTGAGGTGGCCTCAATTACCATTTCACATATTGGAGAATTTTCCCAAGATTTATTGAGGAGGAAAAGTATTTAAAATAATTATTTTCTCACTCTTGCCATTCAAGAAAATAGGCAAAAAGAAATAATAAAACTCTTCAAAAATATTTAATTTTGAAGTGGTAAGATAGGGGACAAAATATAGGCCTCAAATGTGCCTAAGTTTGGAAAAGTGTTTTGGAGAAAACTAAACTTTCCTTCAAAGATAGAGTTTTGAGATTTCGTAAAAGAAAGGAATTAAATAGTTTTTTGGGCCAAAAGAATTATGGAAAACATTGGATAATTTTAATTCTCCAAGGTAGATGATGTACAAATAATGTATTAGTCATTTGCAACCTTGGGTTTTGAGAACTGAACTTGATTTTGGGAGAAAACATGAAATGGGGTAGAAGGATGATCTTAGGGAGTAATATTTTTATGCCACCAAAACCTTGTTGGATTTAGGAGCTCAAAGATCCCCTTGGGACATGGGCTAGATGGATAGATAGACCAAGTTGAGTAGATCAGCATGGTATAGAGGTTTTAGGTTGATCATGATGGAGCTCTTCAAGAATTGATGCCAAACTTTGAATAAAATGAGGGTGCCAAAATAGTTTATCGAATAGCCTCCAAAACCATGTGGGTTTAGGATGCACAAAGCTCCAATTGAAACAATTGAAATGTGGATGGATAGAACTTTATAACTAGAGAACAATCATGCAAATAGTTGGCCAAAATAAGATAACATGGAAGTGTGATCTTCCAAAGTAGGCTTGTTGATAAGTTTTGCAGGAAAGATTATTTTCTTGCCTACAAAACAATCAAGAACAATTGGGTTAGAGGATGATCTAGGCAAGGTCAAGATTGGGCCTTGGAAGTATTTAATAAGGTCTACAAGATGGTTCAAGTGCATTTCCAATAATGCACAAGGGTTGATAAAGAGAGAGGCTCAAAAATGGGACATTGATAATAGTTTTCCTAGATAGTCATTTTTGGCAGATTTAGGGTTTTTGACTAGAATATAAGAGTTAATGTTTTCGATTGGTTGCATGGTTCCAAATCATCATTAGCTGGCTGTTAAAGGATCCACGCTTGGGGTTGGTATTCATTGACTTGGAAGCTTGAAGAGGATAAATTCAGAAGTGATGTGGTTAAGGGTTTTCGATGATCACCTAGTGGCTAGAGATTAGATCCAGCTTTGTACATTGATATCATACATACCCAAGCCTTAGTCAAAACCCCTTTATTAGGTGGTATTTGACAATTAAATCATAAAAGAACTTCCACAAATGCATTTCAAGTAATTCCAATTGCAATAAACTCAATCTATGGAAACCTACTGAAGTATGTTCATGCCTTGCTCTTTTGTTTACTGTATTGTATTGGTGATGGTATGCCTTGTGTTGATTTTGGCTTTGTTTGCTTATTCATAAGCCACCTGCTTATTCATAAGCCTTGTCCTACTATTTTACTTATGCATGTTTTATCTACCTGTTTATGAAATCTACATTGTTTTACTATATGACTATCTATATCTGGTAGTGGCTTGGCTCCTCCAAACCATTACACAATTGTACTGATAAGTACAACCACTTTGATGACACCTACTGGCCCCTAATTTTGTAAGTGGTGTATAACACCACAACCCTTGGACATCCCATTTTAGCCAAAGCAAAACTATAGGTTGGAAAGACCCAAAAAAGTTTACCAAAGGTTTGATGGTAAAACCTTGGCGAGGTATGACCTACCAAGATAAGTTTCAGAAAGGTTTGTTTTACAAATGATGCTGAAGAGGAGGAGGAGAAAAATGATTACAAAAAAGCACCTGTTTCTTTGTACTTTGTTAGAACAATTAACCTGTGCAACCACATTACCATGGTATGGGACATGGCCTAGCTTGAAGTTTTTTTACTCTGGTATGGGATTCCTCGCAACTACTTATAAGGGATCACATCTATCGAATGCCAGGCTTCCTTTCAGGATCATCTATCAAAGCAATGACCTAAGGGAGGTGTGAACTGCCTTTGGGAGCAGCCGGATGATAATATGAGCCTTTCATTGAAACTGCACACTCAAAATGGAGTGGGGTACTCCGGTTGGTCCGTGGATCCAGACGTCCCGGTGTTGAGGGGAACAACTCATAAGGTAGGGCCTATGCCAGAGTGGCATTCAGAGAGTCCCAATCGGTTACTCGACCCACTATCCATAAGGGATTAGGGCAGGGTACCTAGATGGTGTGGGTAAAGTGTACAACCTCTATAGAGTGTAAATCTATTCGAATAGCCGTGTCTGCGGTTATGGACGGTCGGAAAGGCTCTGTAGAGTGGTGCTGGTTCTGATTTCACAAAGGATCCCAGAAAAGAAATAGTTTTTTGAAAAGGGTGATCTAGAGTACCACAGAGGAGGTGAGGTGATCTTGAAGGATCACGGAAGATGGAAATCCCGGTCTCGTGATGACCGGGATATGAAAAATGGGTGAGCCAATCCTGTTGTTTTCCAAAACATTTCAAAATACTTTCAAAATGCTTTACAAAAGTTTTCACAAAGATATGTATATTCTATATCTACAAGAGAAACTATTTTATAAAGGAACCTCTTATGAAACCTTCCTACTACCACAACCATATTGCATATCCTTTTATTGTTATTATCTTAAGGTGGTTTGCAAGTACATTCAAAGTACTCACTAGCATTGTCCCTGGCTATTAACTTGGTCAGATTCGAGAAGTAAGTGAAGAAGAAGGTGACGATGATGACTATGAGAGATGGGACGTTCTCCCAGTGAGCTGCTTGTAGGTTAAGGCATGGCTCGGGCTCCACGCTTGATGAAGTTCCGCTGATGTTGACCGATGTATCCATAATGGAAAATAAGGTACGACATGTATGGCTCGGTTATGTGCCACGACAGACTGATCATGGGATCGTGGTGGAATGCATAACACATATTCTCGGAGGATTAATCTGGGCCCCCATAGACTTGGTATCAGAGCCATTCGAATTGTAGGAGAACCTTAGTTAGCATGGTTATTAGGCAGGAAAACAACTATTTTTGAAACACCGGCTTTCGAAAACTAATTTCTAAAAGCATTTCAAAATATTCTACTTCTTATCTCATTCTAACTTAAAATATTTTGAAAATTGTTTCCTCTATATATATCTCGTCTAAATCTCAAATGATTTCAAACTGCTAAGACATACAATACGGTGAGGATGATGACAAGAAACAACTACCAGCAAACACAAGGAGGCTAGAAGATCGCCCTACCAATAGAATCCTCGTGACCAGCAGAATCAGGTGCTATCCTACTAAGAAGCGTCCAATGATACAACAAAGGCTTCATATTGAGATATAGTGACCCATACCACAATAACATAACATCCTGGACCAATAGTCCTAAGATAGGATTCCCTATACTGCGAGTAGTTAACTCCTTGGTTCCTATAGTAGGCTGTGTTTGCTTTCCTAAGTGCATAATGTGCTGGTTGAAATGTGTTGTTTGCGTTTCTAGGTTAGCAAGAACCTTGAGACCCTATCGCTCTGTTCACCTTATATGTAAATTTTGGCTTGTTTAAACTTATCCAAATGGGTTTTTGACCGATACACCACCTAATAACTCAGGCACCCCCCATGTTTGTTGTCGCTAACAAGACCCATACGGGTCTCGGGAGTTATGAGAGGAAGAGTATGTCAAGAACCAGGAGCTTGACATCGTCAAGCTAGAACAACTCGAAGATCCACCTCACCAAGATGGCATGCTTCGTTGAACTCCCTTCTAAAGACTTTTAACTAACACCAACGCCATTATTAACTTGTTGGCAATAGCAAGAGTATCGTTGAAGCGAGAAGTCTACAACCAAAGGATCCCCACCATCCACAAGAAACCCCAAGACTTTGCAACCTAGACAAGAAGTGAAGACCTAACTACACTAACCTTTGGCTTATTAGAACTTCTGACAGTTCCAAAAGACTAACTATTTTATTCGACTCCTATGCCCAAATCGACGGTAAGTCTCTCACCAGAAGGCTAGAATACTCCAAAGTCCTGAAGACAAGGATGCGCGAAGACAACTTTTCTACTCCACGATCGAGCAGAAGCAACGCCAAAAGTTCAGGTGAAGACGACTCCTCTGAAGAGGGATGTCTCTACTCTGACTGAAGATTAGCAAGAAATGTCGTTAACCGCTAACTTACCCAAAATCTAACGTCTTAAAGCTTCGTTAGGAAACCATCTATGACATGGTTTGTGCAATAGGACGTCACTTGAATACCTCAACTCAAGAGCTAGGGAAATTCAACCTTCCTCTAGCATCACGCCAGTACTCTAAGGCGAAAGATCTGAATCATCCTCGAAGAACCTTAGTGAAGATCTTAGTTCCAGAAAAACCGCCCACCAGAAGATAGTTCAGGAAGATTTCCAACCGATGTTCTTCTCTAAAAGCATCAACTCCAGAGTCATCAAAATAACATAAGTTAGACCTCAGCAACAAGTCAGAATCCCATTCAACATTCTCCATACCCAAGAAGCTTAATCAAGACAAGAAGAATACCTGAAGTCGACAAGACTACCTCCCACGAGTATGAAGTAACCTAAGGATACAACTTTTACTAAAGAATCAAGGTCTCTAAAGGATTTGTGATGCCCCACCTTTGCTACTTTAGCTAAAGACTCACCTGAAGGAACACCGATTCTCTAACCCCATCAATTCTAACCCATTTGGAAGATTCACAAATTCAACTGCTCTGATATGCTAAGTACGAATAAAAGTAGTATATGAGCTAAATAGGACATAGTGTGCGAACGTCATCTGAAGGCTTCAACTCTCGACATAAGGCTGCGATGTTCACCTAACATCCCCTGACGACTCCAAGAAGGAAGAACCAACATTATCTCTGAGCTACCTAGTTTATCCCTAAGGGGGAAAGACTGCGTATTTCCTAGAATTATAGAGTAACCCTTCGGAAGAAACAATCAGGAGTTTTGACCCTAAGTCATTGTTAGGATACAATAAGACTCTAAGGAAACGTAGTGGATACTTATAGAAGAGACATCAAGATATAGATTCTATCCTCAAAATGGTACTTCGCGAAGTTCCATTTAGAGGTACTTCACCCAGCCTAAACCCAAGAGATATCGAGTCCAAAAGGAAAACAAGATCATTCCTCACAATCAGGTCTGGAACTTTCTCAATTCTGTGTGCATCCAAGAACACTGAAGTTCAACTTCACCGACCAAGTAACCCCTTCTGACAATGATTTTCCAAAGACTAAGTCTGTGAGCTAGAACACTAGAAACACCTAACACTACCCCGACTCAAAATCCCCTAACCTTACTCTCCCAAATCTCAGGACAAGATTCTTTTAAGGGGGAATGTGTGTAACATTCCACTTTCCGCAACCCTGACTAGTTGTCCAGAATGCAAAAATTAGGGGGAACAAAAACTTTTTCTTGTTTAGTGATGCAGTGATTGTTTGCTTGTTACTTATGCTTATCCAACTGAATGTGTAGTAGAAGATATACTCCTCTACATTCCCCCGGTTTACAAAAGCCAACGAACAAACCTATCTTGGCTTATTTTGCATATTTCTCAAATGTTCTGGCATTTCAGAAACCTAAGCCAAGATGCCTTTGCAAGAACAATTATTTTCTTAGCTTCCATTAAAAAAATTATGGAGATCTATATGATATAATCTCCTTATGTATTTACCTCTAGGTTTTCCAAAACCTTTTTTATAAAGCTTCTGAATTATATCCTTGGTAGTAGCACCAAGGGCCTTACCTCATTCAAAACTCCAACCTCTTAAAAATACCCATCCTTACCACAAGATAGGCTTGATGGTAACCCTAGTAGTAACCTAAATTGCTTGAAGATGAATTTCCTTGATTTGTTGTTTGACTTGTTTGCTTAGGAAGTAGTATGAGCTACCCTAGGAGCTCATCCTCTAGGGTGAAGATAAATTAAGATCACAAACCCTAAGCCAGTTATAAGGTTAGATCTGATCTCTAGTCACTAAACTAACAATCTAAACCCTTAACCAGATCAATTTAAGGCTAATCCTTTCTAATAACTTTCAAGTCAATGAATGTCGTGGTGGTGGCACGGCAGATTCCATGTATCGGCTAAAGATGGGGCCAATGTGCACTAGAGGAATCTAGGGAGGGATAGTGTGGTGATTCCACACACTGAAGTTTGTATTTCTCTCTTGTTTTTGAAGGATTACAAAGGCTCCTCAAGAAGCTCGTGAGAAGGAGACTAGTTCTCTTACTGCCCACTACAATGCTCTTGGGTTCTACCTTTGGGGAAAATGATCAATCCCCCTCTATGGAGGCCCTGGTGCTCCTTATATAGGGGAGCCCGGTTATAAGTCTAGGGCATACGTGGAAGCATATTCCACGAATATGCCCTTTGGTTAAAGCAAGATGCCTCTTTTTACACTTTAAACGGCTAGTACGGACACAGGGCGTAAGCCTCCCTGAGCCCCCTGCAGCGTAGCATCAGCCGGCACTGGTGGCATCAGCTGACATTGCCTGTGTGACCTTTGTCGACCACACCCTGCTGGTCCTTCCCTCTCCTAGATTCGCTCACGCTATAGTGGATAGAGGCCACCTATTGACCAACGAGATTCCTTCCTTCTCTTGGAAGCCAAGTGCTAACCCGGCTAGTGCCTGGCTAACTCGGCTACGAGGGTACCTGCAAATAAGACATACCAAACATAGCCGACATATGTTTATGCCGGCACGGTTAACGTTAGGTGAACACCCTCCAGGCCAGGTTACTCCGTAAGTCGGCCTTCCTTGAGGTGACCCGGTCAGCATTCGCTTTGACCATTCCGTACCTTGCCAAACCCGTGTTGGGTTCACAGCATAGAAAACAAAAAAATTCCTATGATGGGAACTATTATACTCCAAGATCTATCTATTAGATACAAGCAACATGTGGATATACATCCATAGAGAACATCCCTCAAAGACAACAAAGATTTGTTAACGAGATGGAACTCGTGGATGGTGTAGTCGTACACTTGCCAATCTCAAGATCGTGATGAAGTCCAGCAAGTCCAACAGGTCCAGCTCTAGCACGTCCATCAGATCTAGCTCTAGTAAGTCCAGCACCACCAAGTCTACCACCACAAAGCAGCGGTTCATCCGTGATCGCACACACGTCCAGTACCCCGACAACCTCCATCCCTCGCTCTAGCAAAGCAGCAGAAGCAGCAACTGCTTTCTAGATAAAGCCACCGGGAACATGGATCTCGCTAATCCGAGACCATGGGGAATAACTAGAGGGGGAGAGAGATCCTTCACGAGGAGGTGTGTGTTGTGAGGAGGAGAGGGGGGCCTTTTATAGGTAAGAGGGGGCAGCCAAGGGCCATGGCATGGCGGCCATGGTGGTGCCCCCACCACTTCCATCATTCATGTGGTGGATACTCCACTCACATAAATATGCCTCCACTCACACTTCCACTCACATGCATTAAATTTCCACCAAATTTAATACAAGCTTTCATTAAATAAAACTATTTTATTTATTTTGTTCAGAATTTTGTTAATTACTTTAATTAACAAACATTCACATAAAACCCCCTGCAACATTTCAATATCACATGCAGAACCAATTTCTGCAATTTCACCCGAAACAATTCATGTTTCCATCGAAATGATTCCAGCGCTTTCTTAAATCTTTATCTGAAATATATTTGCTCCAAATGGTGTCAGTATCCCTTAAGTGTGTCACCCTATGGTTCACGAATAATGCAGACATGATGGAGAACCCTCTCCGATCAATAATCAGCAGCGAGGCCTGGAGATCCGTACTGACTCCCACATATTCAATGATGACTCTTGTGATCGTGTGAACCTTTAACGTCATAACTAAATCCCTTTGTCTCGCGATATATTACATGTCCGAGATTCGATCATCGATATCCAAATACCTAGTTTGATCTCGTTGTTGACATGCACTCTTTTCTCGTTCCCGTGATACAACATTCTAGTGATCACATCATTGCTTGCAAGCTATTTCAATGTGATATCATCGAGAGGGCCCCGAGTATATCTATCCGTCATCGGGATGGAAAAATCCCACTATTGATCCATGCGCCTCTACATAACACCTTCGTACCACTGAACCCACCTTTATAGTCACTGTGTTACGGTGTGACGTTTGGTGTTATCAAGATACTCTTCCGGTATTAGTGATTAACATGATCTCATGGTCTAAGGACTAGGATTACTTCGTATGATGTTATAGAAATATAAAAATAATAACTTTGATCGTAATGCTATACTTTAGATGAATGTTCATCACATCATTCCACCAATGTTGTGACCTTGTTATTAACAACATCCAATGTCCATGATCAGGAAACCTTGATCATCTTGTTAACCAACGAGCTAGTTTATATGAGAGGCATTACTAGGAACTTTGTGTTTTGTTTATTAAACACACATGTATTAAAGTTTCCAATTAATACAATTATAGCATGCAAAATAAACAATTATCATAAACATGGAATAAGATAATAACCACTTTATTATTGCCTCTCGGGCATATTCCCTTCAGTCTCCCACTTGCACTAGAGTCAATAATCTAGTTTGTAAACTTGTATATACAACACCTAGGTGTTGAATGTATGCGTTTGCTAGTGGTTAACATAATCTCTAGATCTAACACTTTCAGGTCCGTGTGTATTTGCATGTCTTTGCGTCTCTACGTATCACTCATTCTCTAATGAGATGGATTTGTACAAATTTGGTCCTTTGGTGAGACCTTTAGTTCTTTTTGGGTTAAAATATGTCCATAGTATTGTCGTACAATATTTCTTCATAGTATTATCCCACTGTGAACCACACCTAGTTTGATAACAAACTGCTTGACACAAATGCCCTCCTTTGCTGCTACTATGGCAGTCATATACTTAGCCTTTTCTTGTAGTATCCGTAACAATGTCTTAACCTTGGAACCCATCCAAATCCATCATGGAATTTCCTTTCCATAATATTGTGCCACCCATAGATTAAACTGAGATAAATTCAATTTGTATCTTGTGACAAACTAGTATCAATGTAACATATTACAATGAACTATTATTCACTATTTGTCACTTATACATGATATATTCTTAGTTCTTGCAAAGCTCATAAGAATATATTTACTATCATCCAATGATCATCTTATGAATCATTCTGGTATATGCTCATAACATTTAGAGCATTGGACATATCTGGATATGTACATATCATGCTATTATTAATCAAAAATCTTCATGTGATTTTACTCACCAAGTGTTGAAAACACTTGAATCTTGATACAATCCTTTCCATGCAGCAAGAACCTTTCTTGTTATTTCCATATTGAACCCTGTTCAATATCTCATATATGTACGTATAGCACAACCATATTAGCACCTCAATCTATCCATATAGACATTGATGTCGAATATTCCGGTTTTTCCCAAGTCTTTCATCAAAATCTAATTTTAATGAAATTCTTAGCCCATGTCAATAAAAGATACATCATTTCCAATCAACAATATGTACTCTACATAATGTATTGAAAATTTGTCTCATCTCTCCCACTTAATTTCTTGCAAATGCAAGTATCTTCATCATCTCCGATGAAATTAAACTCCTTTAAAATTTTCATCATGGTGAAGATTCCAACTCCGCTGTGCTCACTTCAACTATTGAAGTTTGCATGCCCTTTTAGCACCCTTTGAATTAACAAAACCCTTCAGACTGTGTCATGTACACGTCCTAGGTTACCATTCTATTAGAAGAATATTGTTTTGTTTGTTCAACTACCACATACCAAATTATATGTAGTGGTTGGTAGATTAATCCGTTAAAACTAAATATCACTATGAAAGATCAAATCTTATCATAGTCAACTCGTTGAACATAGTCGTAAATTCCTTTCCGACATGTTGATTATTTCATAGATGTCAAACATCCATGTTTATTTATTTATAGATCCAAACATGACCGATAGGCTTCATGCCTTTTTGAAGGGTCTTCCAAGTTCAAAAGCTTGATTTCTCGTGTATAGAAACTATAACGGATTTTATGACTTCTAGTCATTCTATGGAGTCAGGGCCCATCATCGCTTCTTTGCATGCAGTCGGTTCATTACTGTCAAAACAATATCGACTTGTTTATCAAATCTCATTATTTGATTGTTACTCGATGCATATGGTTCAAATAGGAACTCTAATCTCCAAGATTACAACCTTTGTAATCACAGGAGCCATGAGTATTGTGGCCGCCACTGGAACACTTTCTGGTGCTGTGCTACTTAGCACATATATCTAAGGTTCAATAACCTTATCAAAGTTCTATTGTCCTCCCACTTAACTTTTCATGAAAAATTCCTTCTCAGGAGACTTAACATTCCAAGCGACAAACTCTTTTGTTATCGGTGTTATGGAGGAATACCCAACAAATTCTTTGGGATAACTTACAAAGACATGCTTATCCAACTTTGGTTGTAAACATTTACTTATGCCTAGCATACCAAAATTTAAGAAAAGACAATTCGGGTTTTATCCCAAACCATAACTTATATGGTGTCATTTCAATGGATCACAATGGTGCTCTTTTCAGTGTAAAAGCGGTAGTCTCTAAAGCTTTAATCCTTAAAATATAATGGCAATTTTATAAATGACACCTTTGATCTTTCCATGTCAAACAAGGTTTGATTTGATCTCTCGAATATACCATACTCCTATGGTTTATCGGGAAATGCAAATCCATGGTACAATTCCTGAAACCTTAGGTGTTTTGCTAAACCTGTAACTCAAATATCTTCCTTTATGATCTAATCATAAAATATTTATTTTCTTGTTACAATGATTTTCCACTTCATCTTGAAAGTATTTGAACAATTTTCAAATGTTTCATACTTCTTCCTTGTTAAGTAAATATATAGATATATTCACTCAAATTTTAGGAGAAACCATATGAAGTCAAAAGATGCACCACACATGACTACATATAATGGACTATGCACATCATCATGCACAATTTCCAATAAGTCAGTCATCCATTCCTCTTTGGCCTATGAACGGAGTTTCAATTATCCCGAGGAAAGTTTTACAAGCGTCAATTGAACAAAATCAAAAGACTCAAAAAATCCATTAAAATGGAGTTTCTTCATGTTCTCTTTCCAATATAATTTAAACGGCGATGTAACTTCATAAGTGATCTTTCAATCATTTGTCTTGCGACATTTTAGCATTAGTTTTATGGACGTGATTTCTCCAACTAGACTTGTAAAAGTTCATCCATCTTTTATGGAATACTATAATTATTTGAACAACCAATGTTCTCATAATACTGGAACAAAATAACGATTATTTATACAAATCTTGAAGGCAAGTTCTGATGTCAACGAGAAATACAATAACACTTTATTTGTTTTCGATGAACATCATCACATATTCTTTTGCTAGTTACTTAGGCCATTGTAGTTCATGAATTGTGTTGTTTTGTATGATATTTCATACCAACCAATTCGGTATCCAATACACAAGAACCACATTGTTTAACAAGCAAAGAATATAACCATAACATGTATATCATCTATATACCTTAACTAGGCATTATAGTCTTTTATTTTCTGCCAAATATTTTATAGATTCTCTTTCAGCATTTCCTTTTTTTAAAATAATCTATCAATATCAACAGTGGCGCCATACATGTGACACATAGTCCAAAGCATGTATAGTGAAATACTAATACCTTTGGACTTGCACTTTGAAGTTGATCACCATCATCAAATGTTTAGTTTCTTTCAAAAATCCATTCTTTAGTAATATTTTAGTGTAGTAAACATTTTACTTATATCTTCTATTCATCCTTATCATGACAACTTTCATTATCAATCTACTATGGCTTATAAGGACAAATTGTGAGTATAATGTCAGTTCCCAAAACCTGTTTGGGAGATTAGGACATCTAGCGTATCCAACATTCGCAAATTCTCATACAATGTGAGAACATGTATTTTGCCAAATTATACTCTATCATATTGCAACCATAAACATTGTTTCAGATATCAAAATATCTTCCATGCATGATGGCTTCCGAAACAATTATTTCAGCTCCTAGATAACCTCGATATTAAAATTAACTTTTGAATATCAAGAATCATGGAGGCAAACATGATACTTTAGATACTAACATTGGAGTTCTTACTCTCGATTTAATATTACTTATTAAACTTCATGGAGTAAATAGAGTTTTATGAAAGTTTGCAATAAGACTTCTAAAATTGACATTCAAAACAACATGATACCAGTTCGTAAAGTAAATATCTAGAATTCTATAATTCTATTATCTCAATTAAAACTAAGCATAAGGTCGTAAACATATGTCAATGACTACAAAACATTATGCAAATTTACTTTGATTTAGTTTATGACAGATTGAGTTCGACTAATCCAAATTAGAAATGAACTCCCACTCAAAAACGGCATCCCCCGTATCTTTTTGGTGATTACATGAACCAAATCCACAACACCAAGTCCGATCATCACGTGAGTCGGTGTAGCTTCAAAGGCGAGCATGTATATGGGCATAATATCTACCATATGACTCATGCTTAACCTTTCGGTCCGTGTTCCGAGGCCATGTCTGTACATGCTAGGTCGCCAAGTAAGAACCTTAGTACTCGCGTGTGTAAAACTGTCTTACACCTGAAATATGATCGTGGATTCAAGTACACCCGACGTGATGTCTTGATGCGGCAAAACATAAACGGTGCATACTTAAGGGAGAACACATTTTTATCTTGATATCTAAATGAGGGATCATCTTATAATACTACTAAAACACCAAACTAGCAATATAAGATGCAAACATCATATGTGTAAAGTGGAATGATATGGTCCATGCATTTGATCACCATCATGTGCATCGTGGTATGATCTCTATCATTCCTTTGTGTGTAAGGTGAAGTTTTATGGAACTTACACGTTATGTGTGTTGTAAGGGTATCTACTATACACCAACTTACAACATTACCATATCATGACACTAGCCCAGCAACAATCTAAACTAGACGCCTCTAATTTACCCATTGCAAGTTTTACGTGGCTTAGGGCTCTCGGAGATAGAACCGGTCTTACCTACAAACATGGAACCACAACATTGATAACTAAGTTATTAGCAACTCGTTGTAAATAAGATATTGACTATACTAGGAGAGACAGACACCTGCTAGCCACTTGTGCAAAACTAGTTGGATGTGAGTCATGGAACCGGTCTCATGTGTGAGGACATGCAAAGTTGGCCCGGGTCTCTTCATCCCACTATGCCACCAATATCCAAAATACATGAAAGGAGCAATAACATGATCATCATCACCCACATATAAACATATGTGTACTACCCGTGCAAAGCACCTACACATAGATCAGGCTCTAATACCAATGTTGGGTTGGCAGCATAGAAAACAAAAAATTTCATACGATGGGAACTATTATATGCCAAGATCTATCTATTAGATGAAAGCAACGGGTGGATATACATCCATAGAGAACATACCCTCAAAGCCAACAAAGCTTTGTTAACAAGATGGAACTCGTGGATGATGTAGTCGTACACTTGCCAGGCTCAAGATCGTGATGAAGTCCAGCAAGTGCAGCAGGTCTAGCTCCAGCACGTCCATCAGATCTAGCTCCAGCAAGTCCAGCACCACCAAGTCTAGCACCACAAAGCATCGGTGCATCCGTGATCGCACACACGTCTGGTACCCCGACAACCTCCATCCCTCGCTCCAGCAAAGCAGCGGAAGCAGCAACTACTTTCCAGATAAAGCCACCGGGAACATGTATCTCGCTAACCCGAGACCATGGGGATAACTAGAGGGGGAGAGAGATCCTTCACGAGGAGGTGTGTGTTGTGAGGAGGAGAGGGGGGCCTTTTATAGGGAAGAGGTGGGCAACCATGGTGGTCCGCCCACCTCTTCCATCATTCATGTGGTGGATGCTCCACTCACATAAATATGCCTCCACTCACATGCATTAAATTTCCACCATATTTAATGAAAGCTCTCATTAAATAAAACTATTTTATTTATTTTAGTCATAATTTTTTTAATTACTTTAATTAACAAACATTCACATAAAACCCCCTGCAACATTTCAATATCACATGCAGAACCAGTTTCTACAATTTCACCTGAAACAATTCCTGTTTCCATCGAAATGATTCCAGCGCTTTCTTAAATCTTTATCTGAGATATCTTTCCTCCAAATGGTGTCGTTATCCCTTAAGTGTGTCACCCTACGGTTCGTGAATAATGCAGACATGACCGAGACCCCTCTCCGATCAATAATCAGCAGCGGTTCCTAGAGATCCGTACTGACTCCCACATATTCAACGATGACTCTTGTGATCATGTGAACCTTTAACATTGTAACTAAATCCATTTGTCTCGCGATATATTACATGTCTGAGAGTCGATCATCGGTATCCAATACCTTGTTTGATCTCATTGCTGACATGCACTCTTTTCTCGTTCCCGTGATACAACATTCTAGTGATCACATCACTTGCTTACAAGCTATTTCAATGTAATATCACCGAGAGGGCCCCGAGTATATCTATCCGTCACCAGGATGGAAAAAGCACACTCTTGATCCATGAGACTCTACATAACACCTTCGTAGCACTGAACCCACCTCTATAGTCACCCTGTTACGGTGTGACGTTTGGTGTTATCAAGATACTGTTCCGGTGTTAGTGATTAACATGATCTCATGGTCTAAGGACTAGGATTACTTCGTATGATGTTATAGCAATATAAACATAATGACCTTGATCATAATGCTGTACTTCGGATGAATGTTCATCACATCATTGCACCAATGTTGTGACCTCGTTATTAACAACATCCAATGTCCATGATTAGGAAACCTTGATCATCTTGTTAACCAACGAGCTAGTTTATATGAGAGACATTACTAGGAAATTTGTATTTTGTTTATTAAACACACATGCATTAATGTTTCCAATTAATACAACAAAATAAACATTTATCATAAACATGGAATAAGATAACAACCACTTTATTATTGCCTCTCGGGCATATTCCCTTCAACTCGGCCTTTATACCTCGGCGTGACCCTACCCGGGGGTATCCCCCCAACATTAGTCCCCTAAGCTGGTGCGGTCTTAGCAACTTCAGCTGATAAGGCCACGACAGGTTAAACTTATCAAGATCTACACTTTCCTTACCGAGTTATTCTGTAACTCGGCTCCATTTTCTTGACATTCCCTTGGCTCATTCCGAGTTACTTCTCGATGGACGGTTTATTACCTATATATCCGGATCATCCTTCCTTCTTTCATACGCTTCCCCACGTCCTACGTGGAGGGTAATCATCACTTTGCCTCATTTTAAGGGCTAGTGCTAGTTACTGTGCCGGTTACTGTATTGATTGTCAGGAATAACTGCTGCAAACGTCACGTCGTGGCAACCTCCCCATTAACTATATTATCACGTCACGTCATGGGATTCGCTGCTCCATGTGGCCCTTGGTGTGACGCGCCCCTAATTGGTTGGCTTGGCTAATACACGACCACATCGTGTGGTACCGCTGCAGCATTGGATCCCACTATTCCTGCCAGGGGTGCGGTTAAATAGGCGTCAGGGGCGGCCCTTGGGGATTTTTTCCTCCACTTCGCACGCGCCCCTGCACACTTATTCCTTATTCTCCATAGCAACACCACCGCCGCTGCTGCTTCTGCTCTGTGTAGCACCATCGCCGCCGTGCTTCACTATTCTTCTGCACACAGACTGCCGCTCCTGCTCAGCATCACCGCCACGGCGCCTCGCCAGTCCAAGCCTTTGCCCCTCACTGTAGTTTGCTTCCACGAAGACAGTGATTTGGACATGACTGGGGAAGAAATCACCATCGTCGAGGAGGAGGAGGAGGAGAGCGAGGCGCATGAACATGGCGCTTGGGCCAGCTCTTGGGTTTGCGAAGATGACATTACGTGGCTGTATCAGACACGTCGCATCCCCGCCGGAGTCACCTGGCTCCTTGCCACCAAGGAGATAGCTCCCTCCCCCAATCCAGATGAGTTTGTGGTCTTCTTGTCTCACTTCCAGCGTGGCTTCGGCCTCCCTGTTAGTGACTTCTTCCATGATCTCATTCACACCTACCAACTTCAACCGCATCACCTCCCGGCAAATGCCATCACCTTGCTTTCTTCCTCCATGTCTGGCATAGAGGGGTATGTCGGTCTCTGGCCCACAAAGGAACTTTGGATCAAGTTCTTTGGTCTTTGCAAAAACGTTATTCCTGACCCTCATCTTGCCCCAGCCGACAAAATTTTGACCCAGTGCGGTGGAGATTCTATCTATCCCCGTAAAACTCTTTGTTCCCCCGGGTCACCGGCCTTGAATCATGAAAAGGATGGACCCGGACATTTTTCTATGTGAAGAATAGTACGGATGAGGACTTGATTCGGCTACTCCCCTTCAAACTGGTTGTTCTGGATACCTACTTGTGGGACCGGATCCCGAAGCGACCAAGTACCTTGGCGAATCAGGTGGGCAAACGATTCTAGGATTTGAAGATCTTGGGGCTACGCAGCGAGGACGTGATGATCACCTTCATTCTCAGCCGGATCTCGCCCCTACAAAAGCGCACCCACAAGCTCTGCCACATGAGAGGGCACCTTGACCCCAACCGAACCTCCACCTTCAATCTCAACAACACCAAGATATTCCTCTAGGTCAAGGCCATCTTCCGGACAGACAAGGAGTTCTCAAAGGACTAGGAATAGGGATTGGAGCACTTTTGCCGGGATAGGCTACCTTCTTCGGTATGTTTCCTTATTTAACCCGTCTTTCGAGTCTCGCGGTATGTCGAACCATATCCTTATTTGATCCTTTTGTATTTTTGCTCTCAGTTCTACCTTCAACAAACTATGGAAGATGGCGAGGAGCCATCCCTCAAATGGTCCAAGGACCGCCTCGTCTTGGACGTGGTGGAGCTGGACAGTGAGATGTTCTTGCCCACTCCGAATGGATCTAGACGAACCTCTGGTAAGGCCTCTTCTTTAAGGGATGGCCGGATGATGATGACGACTCCGATATTGAAATTATGGAGCTACTTGATCCGGTTCCCATTTCTTAGCATTTCTGGCTGACTCAGCTCTAGCTAACCCGGCTAGGCAGGTCCACGAGGATCCCCCCTTGCCGTGGATGATCCGACTCCGGCCCCTTCCTAGAAACGCTCGGCGACCTCGGCCGTAGCTTCTGAGGCACCACCACCCAAGAAGAGGCAAAAGAAGTCCGGTGTTAAGGGAGCTGGCAAGCCTGTAGCCAAGGCCACTGTCCAGAGAGCATCCAAGCCCCAGGAACCTCCAACCTCGGCTGAGTAAGTTCTTTTTCCTTCTTCCATTTCCGGATTATGCTTTACTGTCTTTGCACATTAATTATCTTTCTTTTCTCCCTCTAATTTGTTTTCTGTTGTCTGATTCGGCAGGCATCCCAGGGTGATCCCCCATAGTGGTCCCAGCATCACCTCTCATATCCGGAGTGCTCCATCTCCCCCCCATGACGATGATGTTCGCCCGTTGAGCCCTATCCAAGAGAGCTTAGTGGCCACGCCGGATCTGAGCCCACCTCGTAAAGAGGAGGGTACTGTCGGTGTAGGGGGAAGTGGGGCTACCGAGGATACGGATATGCTAGACCTCCCCAACTCTTCTTCGGCTTAGCCGCAACCAGGCACCTCTAAGGTGCCTATAACCTCTTCTTCTCCAGCAGTAGTACCAGCAGCACCAACAACACCAGTACTAGCAGCAACACCGACACCAGTACCAGTAGCAAGACCAACACGAACATCCAAGAAACCTCAGGCAACTTACTCTGGATCAACTCCATCCATTAAGGATATCTTCCATCCAGCATCGTAGGCTCAATCCGGAGCGCAAGCTTCGGGTCTTCTATAATGGCCCAAGCCCGACAGCAAGAGCAAGAAGGTTGTCGAGGTTGCCAAAGACCCAGACTCTAAGGGAAGTAACATTGACTGGACAACACACAATTGCATCAATGACTAAGAAGGGTAGCGCCACCCCCGAGTCATCTGCTACCGGATCTGACGGTAGCAAACAGCTTACCTTGCACAACAATCCAGCTGCCACTCAGATCACAAGGCGAGAGGCCCACGTAAAAGGTCTGGTGACGAGCCAGACGCTCAGCATGGAATGTAACCCAGCGCTCATTGAATATGTCAATGCTTGGAATGACGCCGAGTTTATCAACCCCCAATATGATCTCCCAGAGAAATTTGGTCCAGCTGAGTTCAGCGCACAGATTAACACTGCCACCAAGGACATTTCCTTCACTAGCCGGATGATGGAGGTAAACCCTTCTCCGTTATGCCTTGTAATATGTAGAAATACTTAGTGATATACCCACTAGTCCTCGAGCCTCCAGGGGAGTAATCGTTACTCAGCCGAATGCTCTTAGAAAACTAGCATGGGTCCTTAGTAACTTTGAATATCCACACACCTAGAGCCGGGTTAAGTCCCACTTGGCCAGGATCTTGCAACCTTTGAATATCCACACACCTAGAGCCGGGTTAAGTTCCACTTCGCCCGGATCTTGTGAACTTCGAATATCCACACACCTAGAGCCGGGTTATGTTCTACTTGGCCCAAATCTTGCGAACTTCGAATATCCACACACCTAGAGTTGGGTTAAGTTCCACTTGGCCCGAATCTTGCGAACTTCGAATATCCACACACCTAGAGCCGGGTTAAGTTCCACTTGGACTGGATCTTTTAGACTTCGAATATCCCATCTTATTTTTGAATGATCCTTTGCTTCTTTCAGATCACCACCAACCGCCGAACTGCTGAGTTCCAGCGTCTGCTGGACACATATAAGGACCTTCGCTCCAAGCATATCAAGTTGATTGCTGAGCACAAAAAGAAGTGTAAGTTATTTCTCATATGATATTTTACTTTCATTTCTCTATGTCTCTTGCTATTCATATTAACTTGTCAACCAGATTGTACAGCCGAGGTTGAAGCTGAAAATATCCTCATTCAAAAGAATTTGGCCGAGATCACCGGTAACTCATCTTGGTCACTTATCTTTTGCATACTCTCACCTTGACTCGATAGATAATTATACCTCGGCTCTTCCTAGTCAACTCACTATTGAAGTGGCACTTCAGGATAGCGTGCCTATTCCTGACATGATGCTTCACTTTCTCGAACAAGAAGGAAAGCATCAGGCCGAGCTGTAAAAGAAGGATGATGAAATCACCAAGCTTCGCCTCAAGGACAATGAGATAACTCGGCTGAATGCTGAAATCCAGAGGCTTAAATATCTTCACAAGACTGAGCTTGATAAGGCCGACCAGGACTTCTCCGAGGAGAAAGAATGCTTGAAGACTCGACTTGAGAAGGATCAAGACATGCTGAAGGAAGCTGACATCAAACTTGAGTTGGTGACCATCGAATATGAGAAACTCAAGACGAGGACTACTGATGGCCAGAAGGAGCTGACTCGTATTCTCAGCCACAACACTTGTCAGTTTTCTTCTTTGCGCTGACACTTGTTTCTGCGGGTCAAGCGCCTTTACTTATTGATGCTACTTGTTTTGTTCACAAATAAGTTCCCAGAACGTGATGCCCTTGCTACTGCCGTTGTCGCGCAATGCCACCTACAACGAGGTACCCTAGTTGGCCCTGCCTCCGAGTCTATTCCTTATGACACGAAGGACATGCTGGTGAGCCTTGTTGCTCGCGTTGAAGTGATGAAGAATTATGGAGCGGACATCATGCCTGTAGCTGTCCGGATGTTCGATGCTCTTTGGCCCACTGAGCCCACCCCCAAAGGACATACAAGTTTTGTTGCCAAGCTGATGGAGTGTGAAACCCATATGAACCTTTGGAGGGAGTCCGCTACGCGCGTCGGGGCTGATACTGCATTGAGGTTTGTCCTCTCGTGGTACGAGACACTGGATCTGAATGTTCTAGATCGCATGCATACCGGATCCAAGTGGACGAATGATCCGAAGTGGATCACCCGGTGCTAAGCATGTGCTTACAATCTTATTCGGTATGCCTTTGTGCATCACTGGAATGAAGGGACGAGCTTCATCGAAGCCATCAATGATGCCTACATCTCGGATGAAGTAGATAGCGAACAAGAAGAAGAGGAAGCTTTAGAAGCTGCCGAGGGTGCCGAAGATCTGGAGGGTGTCGGGGCTGATCCAGAAAATGAGGCGGAGACTAGTGCTCCCCCCACAGATGCCGAGTTACCCCCTCCGGCAACTGATGATCTGGCTCCTGCCTCTGCTCCTTGAGCCAAAAAACACTTTAACACTTATCAGGTCACTGGTATGCCGGGTTCTAACACCCCTAGTTTTAGTATTTGTTAATTAGGGTTTGTTTGTGCATCATAAGGATTGCATGCATCCTTTTGACTGAAGAAATTTTGCATAAAAGGAAAATAAACTAAAAACCCTAAAACCCTAGTTTCATCTCTCTCTCAAATCAATTCAAAATAGTTTTGAATTTCAAAAACTATAAAAAAATTTGGACCCCAAATTGATTATAAGGGCCCCTGAAGTATTTTAATATGTTTACAACAACTCTTGTATTTTGGAAATATCCAAACAGATTTGAAATTCAAACACAAGGAGAAAAGTGAGAAAACAAAAAGGAAAAAACAACCTTACTAAAAAAATAGAGCCCAGCAAACCAGGCCGGCCCATTGCTTCCTCTCTTCTACCTGTTGCCCACACGCACCCGTCTGCAGTCATCCGCTGCCCACCCTGGCCCAGGCCCAAATATCTTTTCGGTGTTCTTTTCTTTTCTTCCTCCTCACGGTAGAAGGCCAGCGAGAAGACAACTGTGTTCCTTCCCCTAGTTCGCTGGCTCCACGTCATCATCGCCGCTCTGGATAGGCTGGCTAGACGAGGAAACAGAGACACCCGCACGACTCTTCCCTCTCTTCCCTAGTCTTATCTCATCCTCTCGAGCTCTCTCCCTTGATTTCTCTCTGAGGCCGAAACCCTAGCTCGACCAGAGCTTCTCGCCAGCGCCGTTTGAAGCCTCACTGAGCCCTGAAGATGCGCGGTGAAGCTCCGCCTCTGCCTCTACCTCTCCATCGCCGCATCAAGCCGGCAAGCAAGCCAGCCACAATCATGAATCATGACTCGACCCGGCCACCGCTGTTCGAGTCGATTCCCGCCGCTTCCGAGCTCACCTAGATGAGCTGGCCCCTACCCCGTGTTGATGGTGAGCTAGTGGTGCTCCGACACCTCTTTCTTGCTTCTCTCCCCCTCTGTACTGCTATCGTGTTGTGTGCCGCTGCTGTCTGCCACAGACGGCCATCACTGGTGAGGTTTCGGCCGCCCTAGGTCCTCGTGCTACCATATTTGGGTAGCCTAGGAGGAGGAGCTTCCAATTCGTGCCGGGTCCCGTCCCTACTCGTGCCGTAGTGCCGCCACTAGGTGGTCACCGGCGGCAGAAGCCGACCACTGCGTGAGTCAGCATGAGTCAGACTTGATGTGGGCCTCGCCACTAAGGTGGCTCGCTGATGTGGCCTAGGCCTAGTAGTCAGCCTTAGAGGCTAGGCCCTGCCCCGGTGAGGAAAGTTTGAGGGCCCACGCTGGCGTCATAGTGACGTCAGCCTGCCACAATAAAGGTTTTTAAATTGTTTAGTAATTTCAGAAATTGGTTTAATCATAGAAATCTAATGACTAATTATTTATAAGTCATAAAAATGTGTATAATATATCAAAATGTTCAAAAAATGAGATCTACACAATAGACTCATAATAATGCATTGTTAATCAACTTTCAAGACAAGTTTAATTAGAAGAACAAAATGACCCCTCTTATATGCATCCGGGGTTTCTCTGAATTAGGGTTTGTACCCCTCAGACCCTGTTTAATTTGGCAAAGCATGTTAGGTTTCATTTCAGTACAATTTAACTTGTCATATCATCATCCTTGCTTGAGCATTGCATCGAAGCTATGTGTTGATTGTTGCTTTTCTTTCCGATGTTTCTGTTTCTTATGGGTAGACCTCGGAGTTGATGTGAGCAACGAGATCGAGTCCAACATTTAAGACCAAGATCAACACCATCGAAGGTTAATGACGAATGATGCCAATAAGATGAACCTGAAGTTCTATATCTGAGTATGAACAGGCAAAGGCAAGCAAAACCCCACGGATGATAAAATCCTATGCTTTCAAAGAATTTCATTCTTGCCATGTGCATACAATTCTAAAGTCTTTTATCGATAGATAGAGTAATCCTATCTAATGTATGTTCCCTTTGTTCCTAAATTCCCTGATCCATTGCTCCTAGCATAATTAGGGTTTGGCTTATGAGCTTTGCTAGAGCTGTTTATATCTGTTGTGCTTAGCCAAGCTTAGCTATTACCGCTGGTCCATATGGTTGATGAATCAGAGTTGCAAATGAACCTAGTTGGATAGTATGACGTGGTATGACTAGAGATGAAAGTTAAACATGCTAAGGCTTGTATGGTAGGCCACGTCGGGTTGTGGTTTTTTCAGTCCCATACTTGCCTCCACTAGGATCCGAGTTCTTGCCTCTTGAACCAAGACGAGCGTACAATAGATTCCATGAGTCACATAGTTCGGGCTTCCATTTGTCATATGCATTTTGATTGTTCTCGAAGGAGGTGAAGGAGGTGCATTCATATAGGTAGGTAAGCGTGGTAGGGAATAGGAAAGGCCTGGCCTTCGTAATCTCAAACCGTGTTCGCATCTCTAGGGATCGGCTTCGGGACTTGACCCGTTACAACGGCATCTCCTTAGGGCATGACTCATGGTCTCGGCGAAAGCAAGGTAAAGGTCATGTCTAATCACCCTCTACTGGCCCTCCAAGGAAGAGGGGTAATCTATAGTGGAATTAAGAGTCGGTTGGTATGTGTGGGTAAAGTTGTGCACCCCTGTAGGGTAATAATATTTTCGAAAAGTCATGTCCACGGTTATGGACGACTTGGGATGGATTCAAAGATCATAGAGAATAATAACCTAATCATAAAACTTGACAAGATATGTGAGGTGTGCTTAAGGATGCTTCCTCAGGGATCGAGGGGGCGATCCTAGTTAGTAGGTTCAGCTGATAAAGATTCGGTTGATATCAAAATAAGAGCAAAGCGAGAGATATCGTTTTCTTATCCCCTTTTAAAAGTTCTATTTAGTCAGGCTTATCCTACCTCTTTTACAAAGAAAGTTAGATTTATGCAAAATAACCCCACTAGCCATAAGTCTTGCAGAGTACGCCCTGTACTCAGCCTTGCTTTGTTGAAACTTTTGCAGCAGGTAAGTGTTATCACAGAAGATAAGTTCGTTACAGCATCGACATCGATGAGTAGTTAGGGATTCCCAGTCGGCATCCTGGAATCCATGGGTTGGGACATCATCGTTATGCTTCAGGCCTCTTCGGCCATTTTGTTAAGTTTGCTATACTTAATAGCATAATATGCCTTCCGTTGTTTGATGTTTGTGGTCAGTGACCTCTGCTTGTAATAATTTGGTTCTCTGCTCAGTTATGAGCTCACTGTAATAACTTTGTGTCGTAGGGTCACTATAATGTTACCGATTCTTTCTCTGTATGCTTTCGAGATTTAGGTTAGGCTTATGTCTGGGATTTGTCTAGCCCTAATTCTTGGGGTGTCACAGGTCTTGGTATCAGAGCAGTACCATCTGTAGGAAAACCTTTCTACTGGTTGATGTTGAGTCTAGTGTTTGTGAGAACTATTTGAAAGCTGAAAAGTATTTGCAAAAACTCTAGTATTCTTCTTTTTGTCCATATCCAGTTTCGCTCTAACTCTGGGTCACCTTACCTTGTGTTAATTTAGAAAAGTTTTGCTATCTCGTCTCGTCTTTCAAAGCTTAGGTGCCTTTCAAGCATGTCATTTCTCAACCAGTTTACCTAGTGTTGAGTTCTCTAGAGTCAGTTGTGTGTGTTCGTTGTTCCCTTTGCTCTTCTTCAGCTGAGAGATTCCTTTCCCTGATGATCTCTCTATCTTATGGGTCCACAACATCATTTTGATGGTTCCATAGTGTACTGTTCTAGGTCTCGAAGTTTCCTTTCACCTTGTGTGCCTCCTTTTCATTTGTTTGGGTACTTCAGAAATTGTTTCTTTTCTGGGAAGCTACCTCGTGGTTACTACCTTGTAGTATCCTCTGTACTAATAAGTAGTAATTACTTCTTTCTTGGGTTTTAACCCTTGGACTTGAAACAAAGATCCCTGAGGGTGCTGGATTCTGGTGTTGAGAATCTTCCACATGAAGCTAACCTTTAGCCCAAGATCCATTTTGTTGAATCCTGTTGATAACGATTAAACGTTATCTCAGGATGGCTAGTACCTTCTACTCTAGCCTTTAGGTTTGTTGTTTTTGTCGCGATTAAATTACGACAACAAAGGACTTCCCTACCACATGCTATGGCAGATGTTCGTTAATGGAACAAATAGATCACAACAAAAGTACTCCTCGTGAGTCTCACATCTATACTCGTGACTCTGCCACACTTCCCCTTCTATGCATTGGTTTTCGAAAGATTGATAAACTATGCATCCACATCTTGGGATTCTATCCTGAGCATGTTCCTTTCGCCTTGTTGTTTCTGACCTTTCTCTACCAGTTGGTAGCCAAGTAGTAATCTGCATTGGTGTCTTCCGATGCAAGATACTCTTGTGGTACATAATGACAAACCATTTCGGGATGTTAGGAGAAACAAACTCCAGTACCTCGTCATATCTATGGCCAGGTCAAAGTGTTGTAATCCGCAGATCAAAAAGCGTTGATTAGCTTCTGTTCTATTCTACCCTAAAGTATCACACTCTTTCATACTAAAAGGTCGTGCTAAGTTTCATGAGCCTCTTACTGAAGTGATGCTCTTACACATTTTTACCCACTCTTCCCCGAGCCTTCGTGTTCGTGAATGATGTGTCTGTGTAATTATGTGGCCATCTGAGATTCTTAGCTACCATTATTTCGTCGGACCTCAACAAGGACATTGTGTCATTCTTACCGTGGTGGTTAACCTATCACTAAGCAAAGTTTGACTTTGGTACCACGTCTGTTATTCTAGTACCCTCTCTTCGGTCAAAGAGTTGGGCTTGTGCCGAAGCTCTGAGACTATGTCTTCTTACCTTACCAAGCAAGTTTCCTCTCGAACTAAGTGACATATCGGTGGTTCATGATATTCTGGACATCTTTCTATAAGTATATCCATGTTGCCACATGACCATGATGTCAAGTTCTTGAGGAATTCAGTTCCCTGAATTTCTCCCTTCTCCAAGCATCCACACTGGATACCCCTGAACTAGTTGGTTGAGCTTAAACAACAACTTGGAGAGTTGTAAGACAAAAGTTATATCCAACTTGTTCCACCTAAAGGGATGTCTAGTTTTGTTCGCGCTGAAGAAAGATAGTGTTTCCTTCGTGGATATGTTATCTCCCCCACCTTTGATTTGATGTGGGAAATCGTCAAATCAAACTTAGTCCTAAGGAATTATCCTGATGGTGTATCTATTCATGATGTTTCACCTAGGTACATCTTCATGTTTTTTGGTCTGACCAATATTGTTGTTTATTCATACAATATCTGAGTCCATATTCCTGGAGTATCACGATAAGTTTGTTATTGAGCCCATCGATGACATCCTTAACTCCTCCATGCTAGACTATATTCATATGGAACAATTGGCATTAATGTTGGAAACCTTTTGAGAACCATCTTCATGTCATTTTGTAGTATGTGTTCTAGATGTTAGAAGTGACTATCTCCAGTTCACGTGCAATAGTTGAAAGGTGTCATTGTGGATTTGAGAAGAGTTATCTTTGTTTTCCTCGGGAATAATTTCAAGCCAGTCAAGCATGTGTGAAGAAATTCTCGATATGGTAGGTTGATGCTTTCACATCTCGAGAAGATTGTTTTAAGCACACCAAGCCACTGATTGATTTGTCATGGAAGAGAAGAGGTTCTACAAACTTCAGTATCCTTCGAATTTTTCCCCAAAAAGGATGCATTTGTTTTCAGTTGCAAATAATTCATGTAGGTGCAATTGTCTTTTGATAACCTATTGATGCATGGGTTTCGCAACCTAGCTCATTCTTTTGGAGCTTGACAATGTAGTCCATGTCTTGAGAATCTAGTAACTTTACCTTTACGGTAAATGTTGCAAACTTTCTATTCGGACATGCTGAGTCTAAAGTATCTTTCCACCTAACCAGAGTTGAATCTCAAGCAACTTCGATGGTTGGTGTTTCTCAAGGTTTTGACATAGGTATTTTTGTAAATCCGGCAAGATTTATGTAATGGTTGACATAATTAGCCGGAAAACCTCTTGTCACATTCTCTTGAATCAGCAATAATAACCACTCTTCATGAGGCATTTTCTATGATTTGTTATGGGAGTTGTGCTTATGGTTTCCTTTGTCTCCGAAGTCTAACCTTTCACTTGATGTCCCGTCTCTCAAACATCAAGGATAACATTTAAAGTAGTGTTGCTAAATGTCTCTCGGTCGATCCTCCAGACCCTTATGTTGGCAAGCTTCATGTTGTGCCAAGTAATGGAAGTCGGAGAATGAAGTTTCCTTTTTCCTCGTGTCATCAGGAATCTTCTTATAGATTCATCTTAGTGGTGTAAATTGATATCATGATTGCTGGCAAAGATTTTGATAGACCTAGATGAATAAAGAATTTCCTTCGATTCCTCTAACAAGTTTGAAGAGCGACTATGGTTTTGGTAATTAGAAGTTTCTCTTGTTATATGTTCCTTGTGACTCTTATGAGTCCTCTCCACTAGAACAACCTTTCCATCTTGACCTTCTGTTGAATGAAGAGTGATCCTTCTGTATCAAAAGTAGTTCATTAGCTTGGTTATCTGTATCTCAGTACCCGTTAAATATCTACTTAAACCATATAGTAAAAGTCCATCTTTTGAAGTCTATGGTTGTATTCTTTCCGTTGTATGCTTTCCTCTTCAGAAGTTCCATGATCTTAATACTTATGAAGACCAGCTATCTAACACCTTGAAACCATCTCCTTTTGATTCCTCCTTTACAATGATGTGTTTCATGCTCGTTGCCTCCATAGATATTATGAAACATCTATCCATGAGTTTACCATGAGATACTCTGTTCATGGTTCTGTGTCTTGCCCTCTCTTCTTTAGTGAGTGTAGAAACCTCAAAGAAATGAAGCGCTTCATTTATTCAGTAATGGTGGCATGGATCAACCTCCTTGAAAAGATTGTTGAAGTCTAGTGTAACCCTTTTCCTTCTATCTTCCTACCTAGGAATCTCGGGACGAGATTCTTTTAAGGGGATAGAGTGGTAACACCCCTAGTTTTAGTATTTGTTAATTAGGGTTTGTTTGTGCATCATAAGCAATGCATGCATCCTTTTGACTGAAGAAATGTTGCATAAAAGGAAAATAAACTAAAAACCCTAAACCCTAGTTTCCTCTCTCTCTCAAATCAATTCAAAATAGTTTTGAATTTCAAAAACTATAAATAATTTGGAGCCCAAATTGATTATATGGCCCCCTAAAGTATTTTAATATGTTTACAACATCTCTTGTATTTTGGAAATATCCAAAACAGATTTGAAATTCAAACACAAAGATAAAAGTGAGAAAACAAACAGGAAAAAAACAACCTTACTAAAAAAATAGAGCCCAGCAAACTAGGTCGGCCCATTGCTTCCTCTCTTCTACCTGCTGCCCACACGCACCCGTCTACAGTCATCCACGACCCACCCTGGCCAAGGCCCAGATACATTTTTGGCGTTATTTCTTTTCTTCCTCCTCGTGACAGAAGGCCAGGAAGAAGACAACTGTGTGCCTTCCCTTGGTTCGCTGGCGCCACGTCATCTTCGCCGCTCCGGACAGGATGACTAGACGAGGAAACGCAAAGACTCGCACGACCCTTCCCTCTCTCTCCTGGTCTTATCTCATCCTCTCGAGCTCTCTCCCTCGATTTCTCTCTGAGGCGGAAACCCTAGCTCGAACAGAGCTTCTCACTAGCGCTGTTTGAAGCCTCCCCGAGCCCTGAAGATGCGCGCTGAAGCTCCACCATGCCGCCCTCTACCTCTCCGCCAAGCCACGCAAGCAAGGACGACCACAACCGAGCCAATCGTGACGTTCGTCTCCGACCTTGGCTGCCGCTGTTTGAGCCGATTCCATCCGCGTCCGAGATCACCCAGCCAAGCTGGCCCATGCCCCACGTTGATGGTGAGCTACCGATGCTCTGGCAGCTCTCCGTTGCTTCTCTTCCCCTCTGTACTGCTACCGCGATGTGTGCCACCGCTGTCTGCCACACACGGTCATCGCCGGTGAGGTTTCCAGCGGCCCTAGGTCCTCACGCCGCTATATTTGGGTAGCCTAGGAGGAGGAGCTTCCCATTCATGCAGGGTCTTAAACTCCACAGTACTGCTGGTAGTTCTTCTATCCAGCACCTCGCTGATCTTTGCAGCGGCTCAATGAGCCGGGGTTTTATCCTAGACAAATCTAATCCGTTTGATCTTTCCACTTGCCCGTTCGATGCGGGGTGGGATACAGACGTAATATCTAGCCGGATCTTCTTCTCTCGGCAGAATCTTGCAAATGCTCCTTCAGCAAAATTTGTGCCATTATCAGTTATAATAGTATGGGAATAGCCGTATCTCAAGATTATATCTTTGAGGAATGTCACAGCTGTTTCCCCATCACATTTCCTGATTGGCTTTACTTCAATCCACTTGGTAAACTTGTCTACCATAACCAAGATATGGGTCACGTTTCCCTTTGCTGGCTTAAATGGTCCTACCATATCCAAACACCATACTGCAAATGGCCAAGTGATAGGTATAGTTTTTAGCTCCGACATAGGCATGTGTGTCTTTGTGGCGTATCTTTGACAACCATTGCATTTTCTTACAAAATCCTTGGCTTGCTCCAAGGAACTTGGTTAGTAAAATCCATGCTGGAAAGCTTTTGCCACTAATTCTCTAGAAGATGCATGATGCCCACATTCCCCCTGATGGATATCTCGGAGAATGTCAAGCCCTTCTTCCAGGTGTACGCATCGCTGCAGAACACTTGTAACACTCCTTTTGTATAGCTCGGAATTGATGATAGTGTACGCACTTGCTCTTCTTTGGATTTTCCTTGAGATTACCTCGTCACCCGACAAAGTTCCTTCTTTTAGGAATTCAAATATTGGTTTTGCCCATGCAGGTATAGCTTGAACGGGTAAAAGCTCTTCGTCAATTTCCATCGCATCTACCGACATAACCCCAGCCGGATTAAGCTGAGAAGTCCCCAGATTCTGCGAGATAGTCCCCGGGTCTGCCGAAGTAGTCCCCGGGTTGGCTGCAGTGCTTCCCCAGTCTATATCCATGGGGGTAGCTTCTGATCCGGAGAGAGCCGGGACATAGATTGAGTTGGATTTCGGTGATGGTGTGATGGATGGTTTTATTAATTGTTATAATGCTACACCTAGTGGGACGGGCTGCCAAGATGACCCCAATTTAGATAACACATTAGCTGTCTCATTTTCAATCCGAGGTATGTGATGGAATTCACATCCTTCGAAGAAACCACTTATCTTCTGGACATGGAATCTATAAAGTGCCATGTTCGCATCCAGAGGATTCTAATTGCCAGACACTTGTTGTACCACCAAATCTGAATCTCTGAAGCATTATATCCGACGTATTCCCACTTCTTTAAGTCCATGCACTAGCGCTTCATACTCGGCAACATTGTTCGATGATCTAAAATGCATCTGGAGGACATATTTCAGCTGTTCCTTTTTGGGCGAGGTAAGCACTAATCTGGCCCCCAGTCCTTCCTTTAGTTTTGATCCATCAAAGTGCATCCTCCAATTGTTCGAGTCCGGCAAAGGTGGTTCATATTCCATTTCATTCCAATCCACGAAGAAATCTACCATAGCTTGCGATTTGATCGCATCTCTTCTATCAAACTGCGGTGCGTATGGGGGGCTAACTCAATGGTCCATTTTGCAATTCAGCCGCTGACATCTTTGTTGCCCAATATCTCGGATATGGGTGCTTCACATACCATCTTGATGGGGTGTTCCTCAAAGTAATGCTTGAGTTTCTTGGCTTCCATGTACACACCATATGCCATCTTCTGGTAGTGAGGGTAATTCTGCTTCAACATTGATAATACCTCGCTCAGGTAATACACTGGCCTTTGCACCATCTTACCTTCCTCATCGTGCTCCACCACTATCGCTACACTTACGAATCGGTTGGTCGCGACTATATAGAGCAACATCGGCTCTTTAGGTAGTGGCGCGGCTAATACTTGTGCAGAAGACAACATCTTTTTTAACTCTCGGAATGCGCTATCAGCTTGTGGTGTCCATGTAAATTTGTCTACCTTTTCATTAACTGGTAGAGGGGCAATGCCTTCTCTCCCAACCGACTCAATGATGCCAGGCAACTCGCAAACTTCTGCACATCATTAAGACATTTTGGCAGTTCCATTTTTTCTGTGGCTTGGATTTTCGTGGGGTTGGCCTCGATACCTTGGCTGGATAAAAGGAAACCGAGTAACTTCCTTGCCGGCACACCAAACATACATTTTTCCGGGTTAAGCTTCATCCGGAACCTCCTTAGGTTCGCAAATTTTTGTCGGATATCATCAAGGAGCGCTTTGCTTTCCTTAGTTGTTATTACAACATCATCCACATACACCTGCACATTTCAACCTATTTGGCCATGTAAACATTTTTGCATGCATCGTTGATATGTTGCTCCAGCATTACATAAACCAAACAACATATTGCGATAGCAATAATCCTCGTACGGGGTGATAAATGCAGTCTTTATCTGATCATCTGGGTTTAAAGGTATCTGGTGAAAGCCAGAATAAGCATCTATGAATGATAACAACTCACACCCAGCAGTTGAATCTATGACCTGGTCTATCCTTGGTAGTGGAAATGGATCTTTTGGACACGCCTTATTCAGATTCATGTAATCGATACACATGCGCCATACTACTTCCACATTCGGATCATCTTTCTTCTTTTCCACGAGTACCGTATTAGAGAGCCAATCTGGGTAAATCACTTCCATGATAAATCCGGCTGCAAGGAGCCAAGCTATCTCATCCCCATTGACTTTCTCTTGTCTTCGGCGAAGCGGCGGAGAGGTTGCTTCACCGGCTTTGCTTTGGGTCTCATATTCAAAGAGTGCTTAGATAACTCTCTCGGCACACCTTGCAGGTCCTATGTAGACCAAGCAAAGATATCCCGATTCTCATGGAGGAAGTTGACGAGCTCGCTTTCCTATTTGTCACTTAACCTGGCACCAATTTTTACGGTGCGCTCTAGGAACTGGTCATTCACAGGTACTTCCGTTGTATCTTTTGTCGCTTGAAATGAAACACTGCCATGTGGGTTAGTCAGAGCCGGCATATGCTGCTACGCGGACTAAGCCAACACAACCACCTCCAGAATTTTCCTCTTCTCTTTAGCGATCACCAGTGACTCGACTAGGTTAGACCCGGTGGAGGCACATTCAATGGAACGCCTGAAGTCCCCAGCAATGGTGAACACTCCCCTTGTCCCTGGAAATTTCATCTTCAAGTAACTGATGTGAGTACTTGCCATAAACTTGTTCAAAGTTGGCCTGCCAAGTAACGCATGATATGTGCTTTCCAAGTTCACAGCCTCAAATTCCAAGTTATCGGTCTGGCAGTTGTCCCTTGTGCCGAATAGCACATCAACTCGGAACTTACCAATAGGCTCACAGGATATACCTAGCACAATGCCATGAAAAGTGGTCCTTGTTGCTTGTAGCATGTTCTCCGATATTCCCAACGTGCCCATTGTATCCTTGTACATGATGTTAATGCTACTGCCGTTGTCTATTAGTACTTTGGAAAATATGACGTTGATATTTGGCCCGATGAACGTCGGATCCAACACCAGCGCATAGGTCCTAGGACTCAGCATATGCTTCGGGTGGTCCTTGATGCTCAAGTTAATCTCTTGCTCTTCCCAAGGCATATACCTCATGACAACCGGCATTACTGCGTTCACCTCCATATGTCGGTGCTGTAAGCTCTTTCTATCAGTTTCCTCCATGGTTAACACACGGTAACATTGGTGATGCTCCCTATACTCGTTCCTTCCTTCGTTACCGCGATACCCTTGGTCTTGTTGTTGCTGGTTATTCACTTGATGCACTGCATCCCTTCTCACCTGGTTTTCATACCTTGGTGGAGGCGGAGGCAACATTAGTTGCTATCCATTCCTGTAGTGAGTTGTTGCTGCCGAGGTGCATCGTTCCGAGGTGCTTCGTGCCGAGGTGCATCGTGCCGAGGTGCCTAAACATTCCCCGAGCCACTTTGCTCTAGCTTCCTCATCCACTCACATTGCCAGGTCGTATGATTCATCGGGTTATTCGGACTTGGCATGTGGAACTTGCACGGCTGATCCAACATAGACTCGAATGAGTATCTCGTCCTATCCTTTCTTTCTTGCCACCGTTTCTTCTGTTTCGGCGTCCAAGGTTTCTTGCCTTCACCCTTTTTTGCCACTGTTGCCCTCTAGTTTTCTGACGCTGGCTAGCTCCGGCATTTGGCTGTTCTTGGTCTACAGCTGCCACCTGCTACGAGTTGTACCTGTAATCCTGACGATCATCTCTCCTCTTACCCCGGAAGTCATTTCTCCGTGATGACCCGGAAACATCTCTGTTATAGTACTCCCCGTTTGACTCGCTCGTCATCAGCTGAGGTTGGGTCGGGTCTCCCAAAGCATATGAATCTGCGATCTGGATCGTCTCGGCCAAGGTAGTTGGCATATCTCGCAGCAATCTCTGCCACAACATACTCCCATACCTACGACCTTGGGCAAACCACACAATTGCTTGTGATTAAATCACCCCCTCACAGGAATTGTGCACATTACACCATCGAGTCAAGAACTCTCGGTGTGGCTCATTTGGTCTCTGTCTACATAGTGCTAGGGTCTGTGGCCTATTCGGCCTCTTTTAGGTGCTTGAGAAGTTACTAACAAACATCTCTTCAAAGTCTATCCAGTAATTGATGCTCCTCTTTGGCAAGTTATTGAGCCAGACCCTAGCTGGCCCCTCTAACATTTGAGGTACATACCTCACTGCCCATCTCTAATTTCCTCCAGCTATGTTGACTGCAGTTGCATAATCTATGAGCCAATCATCTAGGTTTGTGCTACCATCATACGTTGTTGTTCCTCTTGCCAACTGGAAGTTCGGCACTGGCGGTTCCCTCATGATCCAGAGTCCAAAGCATGCCGGACCTGGAGGACCTTGCACCTCAATCATTTCCGACCTATAGATTCGGTCCAGTTTCAGCCTCGCATCATCTAGCTGCAAATTCCTATTGCCCAATCTTGATCCAATTACATAATGCTCTATTCTAGGAAACCCAGCATCAGCCATTGCCGAGTAACCATCATTATACCTATCCTGACACGGACGAGCATTTTGCTGTTGCAATACTGGGCCAACACTTCTCTCCTACCGAGGTGCGTATTGTTGCTGTTGTTGCCGAGGTATATTTTGTCCTACTCCCACTAGATCATGTTGTCTGGCATAGCCGTTTGCAGCGTTTCCTCGACTGGCATTGCCTTGGTCGCGGTTACCCAGCTAGCTTCACCTCGGCTAGCACTGTGCCGGTCCTAATCCACTCGTGCTGTTTTTCCTTTTCCTGCCTTTACCAGGTCATATGGAAAAATTTGCTTGTCTTATCTTGCTGAGGTTACCACTTCCTCTCTCCTAGGTTCGTCATGAGGCGACGAGGCAGCTCAAGTGGACTTCATCGGGTTATTTCTTGCCCAATAAAATACACGCGATGCTCCAGGTTGCACCGGGTTTGCCCTGTTTATTTCCTCATTCTGCTGACACGCTACTCTCAATAAGTGGTTAACTCTCTTCTGCTGCCTCTCTCTGGCTTCTCTGGTTAAACCTTCTAGCTCGAATGCAGCCGCACTGGCAGCCCTGAGGATCTTTGCCAGGTACTATACCTCTCCAGTCCTGCTGTAACTATAGTAGTTGTCTGCCCCGGCTTAGGCACATACTCCTTGTCTATCTCAGTAATTAGGTTTCTACCTCAGATTTTTACTCCATCTATGTGGTTTGCCTTTGCATACTCCCGCAGAGTGATGTTCAGTGACTGTTGTAACTAAACTACCTTTTTCGCACCACCTAGGACTTTCTGCCTAGTTTCCTCTATATCGGCATGTACCTGAGCCGGATCTACCACTAGCGGCTATAGGCATTGCTAAGCTATCTATTGCCTGCTGCAGTACATTCTCTAGCCTCTTTAGTGGAGGGAATCTAGACCTTGCCTGCTTCGGCGTGGCGTCCGGATCTGGTGATGGGTCCTTGCTCGCTCCCGCATCAGGCACCATCATCATGAAATCAACGCAGCTAGCAGGGCGAGTGGTATGCGAGCCTCACTGAGAGTTGGTTCACCTCCCGCGACGACTTGTTGCGGGTGAATGCAGGACTCATCGATGTCGACATTGATCTTGTGGGTGCCAAGATTGATGAAGAGACCGTTGCACGGAGGAGGACGCTTACCGAAGCTCCCAACGTTGTCGGTGACGTAGTCCAGCGCACCAAAATGCTGAACAAGCCCAGAGACAATGACTCGCCGGTGCCGAAGATGTTTCCCATCTGGATTTTCACTCCTGCTAGCGTCGCTAGCTCCACGGTGGGCGCCAACTGTCGTGGTGGTGGCACGGCAGATGCCATGTATAGGGTAAAGGTGGGGCCAATGTGCACTAGAGGAATCCAGGGAGGGATAGTGTGGTGATTCCACACACTGATGTTTGTATTTCTCTATTGTTGTTGAAGAATTACAAAGGCTCCTCGAGCAGTTCGTGAGAAGGAGACTAGTTCTCTTACTGCCCACTACAATGCTATTGGGTTCTATCTTTGGGAAAAATGATCGATCCCCCTCTATGGAGGCCCTGGTGCTCCTTATATAGGGGAGCCCAGGTTACAAGAGTAGGGCATATATGGAAGCATATTCCCCGAATATGCCCTTTGGTTAAAGAAAGATGCCTCTTTTTACACTTTAAATGGCTAGTCTGGACTCAGGGTGTAAGCCTCCCTGAGCCCCCCTACAGCGTTGCGTTAGCCGACACTGGTGGCGTTAGTCGACATTGCTTGCATCACCTTTGTCGGGCATGCCCTGCTGGTCCTTCCCTCTGCCAGCTTTGCTCACGCTACAGTGGACAGAGGGCACCTTTTGACCAACGAGATTCCTTCCTTCTCTTGGAAGCCAAGTGGTAACCCGGCTAGCGCCTGGCTAACCCCGCTACAAGGGTACCTGCAAATAAGACAGACCAAACATAGCCGACATATGTTTTATGTCGACCGGGTTAACGTTAGATGAACACCATCCATGCCAGGTGTAACACCCCAGTTTTAGTTAATCAGAATTAGGGTTTGATTTGTGCATCATGAGCATCATCTTTAAAATGCATGCAAAGAAAATTAATGCAAAAACCCTAAAACCTTAGTATTTTCTCTCTTCCTTTGAAATCAAATCAAAAGGGTTTTAAAATATTTGAAAGAGTACAAAAGTGCAGAGCTGAAACAGTATCAAGGGCCCCTACAGTGTTTTCAGGCTACTTAGAAAACCTCTGGTAATTTTGAACTATTCAAAAATATATTTGAAAAGAATTTACAAAAGAGGAAACAGAAAGTAGAAAATGGAAAAAAAGTTTCTGCCAGAAAAAATAGAAACCTAGCTAGCAGGCTGACCCAGAGCTTCCTACAGCGCTAACCATCGCCTGCGCACCGCAGCCTTGACCCAGCAGCAGCCCGGCACGGCCTAGCCCAACTTACCCGTTCGCCTGTCGTCTTCCCCGAAGAGACAAGCAACTTAGTGTCCTTTGCGCGGCCGCCCGATGCTCGTCGCTGTAATTCCTGCTGCCACAGAGGTCGCCTCACGAGGATAATATTTCCACGAGAACCGCCATGATCCGCTCTCTCTCCTCATACCCATATCAATCCCCCTCGAGCCCTCTTGCGGTTTTCCTCTTCTGGAGCCCAAACCCTAGCTTCGGCTGCCGTGCCGCCCTACCATCTTAGGCCTCCCCAAGTCCATCCGAAAGTGCCAGGAGCTCCGTCTGGTCTCCCTCATCCACTCCACGGAAGGAATTAGGAAGGGGAGACCCCCAATCGACGCTGTGGCCTGTTTGCTCTCCACCTCCGACGACCATCTCCGTCGTCCGCATCATCGCCACAGCCCTCCTCCGGCCTCTCCCTCGTGTGCTCCATGCTTAGGGTGAGCTTCCGGTCCTCCTGCTCTGTACTGAGATCGCGTCGCGTGCCACAGCCCTCCGCCACAAACCACCATCGATGCTGCTGCTCCAGCGAGCAAAAGCCAGCCGTGCCTCTAGTTTCTGGTCCGCCTAGACGCGCTTGCCCGAACGCACCACTTCACGCAGCCCTGCACGCCCTCCCTCGCTGTTGGTGGTGACCACCTGATGCTGGCCGTCAAGATGACGTCACCAACACGTCACGCCGACGCGCCCTGGACCCTTTAACCACTAACCGCCACGGTGGCATCCGTTGTGGCCTCGGTTCCATCTGTCAGTTGTAGTGGCTAGGGCAAGCGTTTGCGTAATAAGGCAGTACGCATGTGCTAACGTCACAATGACGTAGTAAATGCTTTAAATTGTTTTAATAATTCTAGAAAAAGGTTTAATATTGTAAAATCAATAACTAATTATTTATAAGTCAGAAAAATATGTATAATATATCAAAATGTTCAGAAAAATGAGATCTACACGATAACATCAAAATCATGCATTGTCCAACAACTTCAATGCCAAGTTTAATTAGAATAACAACGTGACCCCTCTCATATACATCTGGGGTTTCTCCGAATTAGGGTTTGGACCCCTCGGAACCCCGTTTAAATTGTCAAGCATGCTATAGACTTCATTTCAATACAATTTAACTTGTCATATTATCATCCTTGCTTGAGCATTTCATCGATGCCATGTGCTGATTGTTATTTCTCTTTCTTTCTGGTGTGTGCTTTTTCCTGGTAGAATATGATATCGAGATGGAGATCGAAGACTGAGATCAACACCATTGAAGATCGACGAACAATAATTGATCAACTATAATCTAGTAAAGTACAAGGCTTTCGAAGATCTATATTTGGGTATCAACAGGCAAAGGCAAGCATAGCCCCACCATTATACAATCCTATGGTTTTGAAACTATTTCATTCTTGTCATGATGCATACGAGTCTACTATGGTCTTTTATCAATACATAGAGTATCCTATTTGTTGCATTACTCCCTTGAGCTTATATTACCAGATCCACTTCTCCTAGTATAACTAGGTTTGGCTTGTGTGCACTGTTAGAGCTTATATATGTGTCTTGCTTAGACATGCTTAGATGTCAGTGCTGGTTCATCCAGATGATGTACCAATTGCAGAGAATCTAGTATGATAGGAGATTGAGGTATACTGATGAGGTAAGATAAGTGGTAAAGGTTAAACATGCTAAGGCTTGTATGGGAGGCCACGGTGGGACGTGGTTTTTGTAGTCCCATGCTTGCTACCACTAGGAACCGAGTTCTTGCCTTTGGAACCGAGACGAGCGTATAGCCACAGTGGGCTGGAAAACCTCACGAGTAACTAAGTTGCCTAGTAGATTCCATGAGTCATGTAGTTTGGCGTTCCATTCGACATATGCATAGAAAATGTTTTGAAATATTTGGCGGGTGAAGGTGCATCATAACAGGTAGGTAAGCGTGGCCGTGGTTGCTTGCGGTAGATGGCGCCCCTGATAAACCAACCTCGACTCACATCTCTAGGGACCGACTTCGGGATTTGACACGTTACAGCGGAACCCTCCTTAGGGATTGACTCATGGTCTCGGCGAAAGCAAGGTAAAGGTCGTGTCTATCCACTCTCTGCCGGCCTTCCAAGGAAGAGGGCTAATGATTCTAGCATTAAGAGTCGGTTAGTACATGTGGATAAAGTTGTGCACTCCTGCAGTGTTAAATCTTTTCAAAAAGCCATGTTCATGGTTATGAACGCTTGGTGACCAAATTCTAAGATCATAAGGAACAATAACCTAATCGTAAAACTTGGGGGTTTCAACGTGTGCTTAAGGATGCTTCATCATGGGTACGAGGGGGTGATCCTAGCTGTGAGATGAGGATTACTTTGGTGGATATCAAGATGATGATCAATCCTTAGGAGATGTTGCTCTCCTATCTCATTTTAAAATATTCTGATTAGACAAGATTCTTCTCCCTCTTGTTTTATAAACAAAGTGGCTTTATGCAAAATAACCCAACCAGCCATAAGTCTTGCGGAGTACACATGTACTCACCCTTGCTTTGTTGATACTTTTGTAGAAGAGTAAGTGTTCCCCTGAAGATGAGTTCTATACGACATCGACACTAACGAGTAGCTTGGGGTTACCTGCCGGCAGTCTGGAATCTATGGGCTGGGACGTCATCATTATGCTTCAGGCCTCTTAGGACATTTGTTAAGTTTGCTATACTTAATAGCATAATTTGCCTTCCATTGTTTGATGTTTGTGGTCAGTGACCTCTGTCATCGGATTGATGACAATTACGCCATGAGGGGGTCCTCGAGGCGTGCAGAAGAGAGGCGTGTGAGACGTATGGTGTTCCGGGACGGTGAGCACACAAGTTTACCCAGGTTCGAATTCGCCGGCTTTGGACGGATCCTACTCCTGTTAGCAATCCAGTAATACGGCAGAGCTAGAATATGGGTTACAAGGGTTTTCCTGTGTGAGTTGAGATTGTAGACTATTGAGGGTGCCCTAAAGGCTCTCCCTAGGACGGCTTATATAGATATCCGGCCTAGGGTTTATAGGAGAGATCTGTCCGGCTACGGCTAAGAGTCGGTTACAGAGTACATCTTGAACTACAAGTAACACTATCGGCCTAAGTCGGTAAGTCTTCTGGGCGTTCCTGTAGCCGGATTGGACTCCGTCTCTTCTCCCTGATTGGGTCGCCCGTGAAGCGAAGCTCTAACCCAAAGTGGGCCACCCTAGTCAGTGAGGAACTGTGAGGATACCCGAAAAGTATATCCCCAACAGCAGCCCCTGGAAGTCTCCAATATCCAAAGTTGGATTCATCATTCTCTAGATTGATCTTCGGCTTGCAGAATCTTGAAGGGTTCCTGAAACTTCACAACAAAAAATACGATCCGGGTCTTAAAAATAAGTCGGACCTATCAACATGTTACTCGGACTTTCCAGCTTGATTTCAAACTAAGCCGGAAATTGGTCTCTGACGTCATCTGACACTCGTCATGGTCAAGTCACATCATCTAACAAACAACCTGTCAGCACAACCGTTGGTGGGTCCGCCGTTCGCGGAACCGAGGCGCCGTTTCAATGCGTACGCGGAGACCAAGGCGACGTAATCATCACGTGGGTCCTTCCCAGTTCCTTCCACGACGCGTGGCATTTACACAGTGCTGTTTGCACGAATCTTGGCGCAGGTAGGTGGTTATAAGGGGTGAGGATTTTCCTTCTCCTCTCTTCACCTATTCCCTTTGCCGTTTCTTCTCCTCCACATCTCCCTAGCGCATAGAGCTCTCCCTCCTCCCATATTTCCTAGCGCCGCACATCTAAGGTAACCGGCACACCGGAGAAATGTCTTCCTCTTCCTCTTCCTCTTCCGACTTGGCGGCCAGCAGTGGAGCAGCGGCGGAGAGAAGGAGAGCAACCGGAGTGCGGATTACGTGCACCTTTCGACGACGAAACCCCAAGGTGTGGAGAATGAAGATCTCCTCCGTCTTGCGGCGGAGCGGTTTCAATAAACCATCCCCACCCAGCAGCGCCGGCGGGTCCACTTCGGCACCCACCTCGACAGAGGTTTGTCCTTTCCTCCCTCTGAATTCTTTTCTGAGGTGATTGATCACTACGGTGTACAACTCCACCATCTTCCGAGATGAGTTCTTACGCAACTTTGGGCGAGGGGTATCTCGGCATTAGGCCAAGTCTCACTTTGTTTCATTTCTACTTCCATGTCCGTAGAAACTCCATCACTGCCGGTAATCCTTATATTACCGGCACTATTAGCCTTTCTGTTAGACGCGAGCGTAGTTATCCTCGCATTTCTGCCAGTGACTCAGTGAAACAATGGCCAGCCACTTTTTTCTACCATAAGGATATTCCTGCACCCGACAAAGCTGACTTTCATCGATGGAGCCACCATGGCCCAACCGTCTTGGGATGAGGCTCCTCCGGCTCTCAGTGACGATCTGATCGTCGCTAAGAGATAGATCAAATATCTGATAAAACACAAGGGCTTGAAAGGATCTGACCTAGTCCAATGTTGGGTCGCACGCCGGATCCAGACTCTCCAACACCACGGCGACCGTCTGATGCACTCCATCACGGCGTCGAAGAATGACTCCCTCCGCATCAGTCCTAAGGCTTTAAAGCCACAAGATTACATAAGCCAGATTAAATGGTTGATCAAGGAGCGGATTGAAAGGAAGATTCCGGACTTGTCTCTGGATATGCATACAGCGAAAGACCCTGTTGTTCCGGTAAATAATAAACCTTTTTATGTGTTTCATCTTTTAAGTTATTTCACAATATTGAGATATCTTTTTTCTTTTCAGCTTCCGACCTCCCCGAGTCGGAATTTGCTCCACTCGAGGGATATCCTCTAGAGTTTTCTCAGGAGGCGGAACTGGTCCCACTACTGGACATTGTGCATACAAAGCGCAAGGCTCCGACAATGGTCATCGGCACAAAGGAGGTGCCAGTCGTGAAGATGTAACTTTCAACACAACTTTCGCCTTTGTACCTTACTCAAATTCTGCTTCCGAGATGTAATGTTTTTTACTCTATTACATTCCCAGAGCTAAGTATCTCATCAAGGGCAAGGGGAAGGGAATTCCTTCGAAGCCTTTGCGGCAGACAAAGCCGACTATCGCTTCTCCTGCCGTAGCTCCTCTGACTCGTGCCCCACAACCCTTTGCAACGCCGGTGATCATTCCTTTGCCGGTTGTCGTAGAAGATCCGGCTCCTCATACGGGGCCAGCGACCCTTGAGTCGCAGACTGATGCCACCACGGGTGGCTCAGGTTTAGATAAGGGTGAACCCTCTTTGGGTAATGATCCCTCGGCAGAGACCTTTGCCGAAAGCCTCCTGAACAATCCGGGACTTGCCAAATTTGGCTTGTCTCGGAAATCTGTAGAAGAAATCCAGCTCCTGGCTTGGCTATGCCTGGAGAAGAGAAATCTCTCTACCGAAGAAGAAGCACAAGAGGCGGAAGACATCAAGTACTCCGATCTTCTTGAACAAGTTCGCCTTCGTGACAAGGGACTTAGAGCTGGTGTGCTTCCACCACCTTCGGTTATTCCAATCACCCTCGCCGAGAAGGTTACCATCGAGGTTAACATGTGTCTGAGCAAGCTCACACATGAACATCATGTAAGTCAGAATTCCAACTTACGATTTTCTTTATTGCACTTTATATCATATCCTCTAGCCCCCAAGCATGAAGTAGGATATTACAATCCGAGTGTATGCTTCCTTAGGATGCCAAAGAATGAACTAGTGTAGCCCCAAGGCTCGTGCTGATATTAGTAAAAATATTAGCCCGAGTCTTCAGTAGACTTCTGACTCTGGGTATTTTGACTTATAGAAAGTTAATTCATATAACCAGGATTTGTTGAAGAACATCTGCAACAAGCGGAGAGAGATCAAAGCTCTCTGGCTTGAAAATGCTGAGCTGAAGGTCTCCAAGGATGAGGCCGAAGGTAAACATTCCGACATTCAAATCTTGTCTTTGTGTTTTCATAGTCGAATATTTTTTACTGAACTGTTGTTCTTTTTGAGTTACAGCACTGGTAAAATAGTCCCGTGCTATGATTGAAGAGGCCGAGAACCTCAAAACCTTGGTGGTGGAGAACAAAGAACTTCGCCAAGAGCTAGATAAGCTCAAGGCGGATCATGAGAAGAGCATTGCTCAAGTTCTGGAATCCTCCTCCATGGCTACTGATGAGCGTGTTCGTAAGATTGCAGCTCAAGATCAGAGAATCTCGGATCTCAACAACGAGCTTTGTAGAGAGAAGGACCTTTCCGAGGCGCTCCGGGCTAAACTCCAGAGTCTTCGAGAAGAGAAGACCAAAGTTGACGACGTCATCTTTGGTATGTTTCCATTTTTCTGACTTGTGTATATTCTTCAACTCTTTTGATGTTGGATTTTATTAACTATTTTTGTGTTATATGTATAGGTCCTCTTAACTTGACGGACTCTGCCTCTACCGAGCCTCGCACCCACCAACTTACCCAAGTCGGTGATTTACTTCATGACTTCCGCCAATCCATCGAGGATATTGGTGAAGCTCTCAGGGTTCCGGACATGCACAACATGTCGGACTTTCAGGTGCGAGACTAGGTGAAGGAGATGCCACAGCTTGTCCAGGACTGGACCATGTCCTACGCGCGATCCGCGGCGCAGAGCGCTCTCACCATGGTCATGAGCCACCATGGAAACATGGAGATATGGCAAGTGACCAGAGGGTACTACAAGGTGGATGAAGACGGCCAGGCACAAGATATCAGTGCCATCATGGACTCTTGCGCCAGATATGGGTGTTGTGTGGCTGACTTAACCAGCTACGACACTCCCTTCTTCACTCGCGTGGATACACTGCCCCCGCCTCCGGAAGAAGCAGCTGAACTTTCCGACGATGAACAGACCATATTGGATCTGAACTTCTCGGATCATTATCAAACCGAGGCTGATGCATCCAGCGAGCCAGCAGCGCCTACCTCTTCTCCTGCACCATAGATTACCAGAAACAATTGTATTATTCAGAGAAACATTATGGGCCTGTAAAATGTGCAGTACTATAATTTTGCTAGTGCTAAGCTTTTAATCTACTCGGCACTTTTGGCTTTAATTTTTATGTGCCTGAAATGTTTACATAAGCACTTATACTTTTTCGTCTATACTTATCGTTTATCTGGCTTTCCGCCTCGTCCCTTTCGCGAGCAGGCTAAACCTTCTGCACGGAAACTTTGCTGAGCAACGGAGGTCAATTGCTAAACCAGTTTAAACTCGGAAACAAAGCCGGCTTCCAGCACCAACAATTCACTACTCGGAAAATACCCGCATCCGGCAATCAAACAAATAACCAAAGTATAGACTAGAAACTTTAGAGTTATACCCGAAGGTAGCATTTTTAGAATCAGAAATCTAAACCAGAACAAACATGAGCATAAAGTACTTTCAAGTATTCTAGGATTTTCGACTATGACATGATCATTCGGAAATAAGATGGTAAGAACTTCTGAGAAAAAACTTGAGGCAACCAAGACTTTTATTTCTCACAGAGCATGTACATATGTATGATTACAATGAAGGATAAACTAAGAATAAAAGGGATGTAGCTGAGCAATATTCCATGGTCTGTCTAACTCATCCGGATTTGTACTGCCTCCAACTTTCTTTCTCTTCTTAGTAGCAGGTCTTTCTTAGACTGGCCTCATGTCAGTTAAGTAGTATGAACCATTGTGCAATACTCTACTAACTAAAAAGGGCCCTTCCCATACTGGCGAAAGTTTGTGCTTCCTTTGTTGCACAAGCCGGAGAACCAAACCACCTTTATTAAAAGATCTGTTTCTGACTCTCTGGCTATGATACTTGCGTAACTTCTGCTGATAGGCTGTTGATCTCATTTCAGCAACGACGCGAACTTCTTCGACTAAGTCGATATCATTTTGTCGAGAAATCTCGGCATCTTCTTCGATATATGCGACCACTCTATGAGAATTGTGAATCAGATCACTAGGAAGAACTACTTCTGCGCCATAGACCAAGAAAAAAGGTGTGTATCCGGTTGACCTGTTCGGAGTTATTCGTAAACTCCATATTACAGAGGGTAATTCCTCTGCCCAAGCCCCCGCAGCATGTCGTAGTGGTGCTTCGAGTCTCAGTTTTAGGCCTTGTAGGATTAAACCATTTGCCCTTTCGACTTGTCCGTTAGCCTGTGGATGTGCGACTGACACAATGTCAAGGCGGATATTTTGTTCATTGCAGAATTCGGCCAATTCTCCCATAGAGAAATTACTCCCGTTGTCCGTGATAATACTATGCGGATAACCATACCGTGTTATAATATCCTCGACAAATCTTTTGGCTATTGCTCCATCACAACTAGTGACGGGTTTAGCCTCAATCCATTTGGTGAATTTATCCACCATCACTAAGAGGTGAGTAAATCCACTTGGAGCACGTTTAAATGGTCCTACCATATCAAGCCCCCAGACCGTCAAAGGCCATGTTATAGGTATTGTTCGCAGCTGATCAGCTAGAACGTGAGCTTTCTTGGCGTACTTTTGGCTGCCTTTGCATGTCTTGACTAATCATTCGGCATCTGCCTGAGCTGTAAGCCAAAAAAACCGTGTCTGAAAGCTTTTGCCTCTAAAGATTTGGCTGCAGCGTGGTGACCACACTCGCCTTCGTGGATTTCCCTAACTCCCTCTTCTGGAGATACACAACGCTGAAACCCCCCAGAAACACTCCGCTTATAGAGCTCACCTTTAACTATAGTATAGGTTTCGCTTGTCGGATAATCTGCCAGCTCAGAACCTCGTCTTCGGGTAATTTGCCATCTACCAGATAATCAAGGCAGGGTTGAGTCTAGCTGGGAATTACAGCCAGGATTGCTATTAGAGGTGAGTCGGATTTGGTCGGATATTCCTCATCCACTCCCTTTATTGAGGGAACTTTGAGGTGCTCTAAAAAAGCACCATCCGGGACCTCTTTCTGTGCAGAGCCTATCTGAGATAGTGCATCTGCTTCCTCGTTCTCTGCTCGAGGGATGTGTTGAACCTCAAACCCTTCGAACGATTTAGATAAATCATCCACGGTAGCTTTATATGCTGCCATATGTTTATTTGCGTTACAAATATCGGACACTCGCTGAGCAACAAGATCCAAATCTCCATAACACATCAAACGTCGGATGCCGATATCCTTAGCAGTCCGATTTCATACTCGGCAATATTGTTTGTCGCTGTGAAGTGAATCTGCAACACGTATAGAAGTTTATCTCCTTGGGGTGATTTAAGCACCACGCCAGCCCCCGAGCCCCCTCGAGCCTTAGACCCATCAAAGTATAGGGTCCAATATTCCGACTCAGGGAGGGTCATATTCTCCTTCGTCTCTGTCCAATCATCAGCAAAGTCGACAAGGATTTGGGATTTGATTGCTGTCCGAGGTTTATACTCAATATCGAAAGCTGAAAGATCTATGCCCCATTTGGCAACGCGTCCTGTGGCGTCACTGTTGTTGATTATATCCCTCATGGGAGCTGTGCTCACCACGGTAATTGGATGCTCCTAAAAATAGTGTCGTAACTTACGAGATGCTAGGAAAACACCGTAAGCCAATTTTTGATAGTGCGAATACCGCTGTTTTGATTCTGTCAGAACCTCACTGACAAAGTAAGTCGAACGCTGCACCAAATGTTCCTGATTTTCCTCCAGTCTCTCCACCACCATGAAGATACTAACGACTTTATTTGTCGCAGCAAGATAAAGCAACATCGGTTCTTGTGGTTCTGGTGCAGCAAGGATAGGAGAAGATGAGAGTACTTTCTTCAGGTCTTGTAGCGCAGCTTCATCTTCGTCGGTCCACACAAAATCTTTGGTCTTTTTCAAGAGTTTGTATAATGGTGCGGCTCTTTCACCGAGCCGGCTTACAAACCGACTGACTGCAGCAATGCAACCAGTTAGTCTTTGTACGTCCTTCAGGCGAGTTGGCCTGGAAATATTGAGTATAGCCTTGATTTTGTCCCGGTTCACCTCTATGCCTCTTTGAGACACGATGAAACCTAACAATTTTCTGGCTAGAATTCCAAAGAAGCATTTCTTCGGATTAAGCATGATGTTGTATTTTCGTAGATTGGCGAATGTTTCCTCCAAGTCGGATATCAACGTTTCCTTCTTTTTGGACATCACCGCAATATCATCCACGTATGCATGTACATTGCATCCGAGTTGGTCGTGGAGGCAACGCTGCATCGTGCGCTGGTAGGTAGCTCCTGCATTCTTCAGCCCAAAAGGCATCATAACAAAACATAAGGTTCCAAAAGGGTTTATGAATGAGGTTTTGACTTTGTCAGATTCCTTCATCCGGATTTGGTGATAACCGGAATATGCGTCGAGAAAATAGAGGACTTCCGAGCTTGCCGTAGAATCGATAACTTGATCAATCCTAGGTAGAGTGAACGGATCTTTTGGACAAACCTTGTTCAAGGAAGTATAATCAACACACATCCTTAAATCAGTGGTGTCCTTTTTAGGGACCATTATAGGATTAGCCGACCACTCAGTGTGGATTACCTCTTCTATGAATCCGGCTAACTCGAGCCGCGCTAGTTCCTTAGCTATTGCCTTACACTTTTCATCGCCGAAACATCGTAAGGACTATTGACGGGTTCAGCGTTCGGATTTACATTTAAAGAGTGCTCGGCAAGTTCCCTAGGTACTCCAGTCATGTCAGATGGCTGCCATGCGAAGATATCTTGATTTGCTTTGAGGAACATGACGAGCGCGCTTTCTTATGCGCTATCTAGGCCTACGCCTATCTGGGTCACCTTGGAGGGGTCATCATCCTTCAATTGCGTCTTCTTCGTCTCTTCTGATGCCTTGAACTCCGGATTCGGCTTTTCCACCTCCTTCTTCGTTGCGGGCATCTCAGACGGATCTATGCTCTTCTTGATCTCCTGGTACTCCTAGGCATGTAGCACGGCTTCAGCAAAGGCGGCATTTCCATCCTTGCACTCTCGCGCTTTCTTCGGGTCTCCCCTGATGGTGATTACGCTGTTGGGACCTGGAATTTTCATCATATTGTAAATGTAACACGGACGAGCCATAAAAGCCCAGTAAGCCGGACGTCCGAATATAGCGTGGTACGTGCTCTTGAACAGGACCACTTCGAAGGAAAGTGCCTCCGTACGATAGTTCTTTGGAGTTCCAAAGGTAACATCCAAAGTGATTTCTCCCAGGGAATTAGCTTGTCTTCCTAGGACAACTCCGTGAAAAATCACAGAGCTATGGTTCAACTGGGTCTCCGAGATCTTCATCCGGCGTAGCATTTTGACATAGAGAATATTAATACTACTGCCACCGTCCATGAGGTCTTGGAGAAACCATAACTGTCAATAAGTGGATTGACGATTAAGGCATATTTTCCTTGCCTGTGTAGCTTAGGTGGATGATCAGCGCGGTCAAATGTGATTGCCACTTCCGACCAGTCCAGGTATTGGGGGACAACCAGAACTGTTGCATTGAGCTCATGTAGAACTGCTTTCTTGACCTTTGCTGGTTGAGAACCGAGGAAGGTGACATAAGTGTATTTTTTGGTCAGAAAATTTTTCTTCCCTTCCGGGTTGGGATTTGAAGCATCTGCTTCCTCCATGTCGGAATCTTCCTTGGTCTCTTTATCCTTTTCGGGATTCTTCTTTCCCTTCTTCCGCTTAGCTCTGTAGCCAGCGATATCATCTCTTTTAATGTCATCATTGAAATGACATTTGGCGTTTGTGTGGGACGAGCCCCCATTAGCGTCTAAGTGATGCACACATGGGTTATTGGCAATGTCGGCCCAATCGTAGGTTTTGCCTGGTTGCTGGTCTCCTCTACCTTGAACTCTCGAAGTCCCACAGCCACGCCCGCGGCCTCCGCCGCGTCCTCCACCGTGTCCTCCTCGTCCTCTAGACCCGAAAGTAGCAGTAACGACTGCCGTTTCCGCATTAGGTTTCTCTTCTGAGTTATTTTTGCGCTTCTGAGCTTGTTGCTTTGGTTGTTTTGCTGACTGTGGCACAACTAGGGTGTTGAGTAACCCCTCTGCATCATCGTCAGCATCTGCATACTTGCTCGCTGTTTCTATCATCTCTCCCAAATCAGTGACTTTGTCGCACTTCAAGCGATGACGTAGCAAAACAATTGGGAGACCTGCAATGAAAGCTTCAATCGCAGTTTAATCATTTACTCCTTCACATGAGTTCTTGGTGTAGATCCATCATTCGAGGTAATCCCAGTAAGTTTCTCCGGCTTTCTGGGTGCAATGCTGTAGGTCTTCGACCGTACAGGGCCTCCGGTATGTGCCTTCGAAATTCCGAGAGAACGCACTTTGCATGTCATACTAGTTATGGATGGTGTTCTCCGGAAGTTCATTGAGCCATGATCTTGCTGTCTTCCGCAACATGAGTGGGAGATATCGGGTTGCGACCAGGCTGTTTCCGCCTTTGGCAATGCAACAAGCTTGGAAGAAATCCTATAGCCAGGTATCTAGCCAAGCAATGTTGTCGTAGGCTTAGATATGTCTTGAGATAGCAAATCCTTCCGGGAACCTTGTGGCTCTTATGCGTGGTCCAAAGCACTTTGGGCCCACGTAGATATCATAATTTTCGTAGCGCCGTGCCTCTATGTTGGAGTTGATCCTGTGCCTTGCGTCATTCGGGGATAGAGATCGTCCCGAGTGTCGGATGTGGCTGCGGTGCCTTGGAGCCGGATTTCGGCTTCTGCCACCACCTCCTCCACCACGACGCCCTCCATTGCCTCCCTGGGGGCCGTTATGATGGCTACTTGGCGGAGAGGGTGGAGCAGCCGGGTTATTTCCGGCTGATCGCCGGCCTCCATCCGGAACGTCATTATTCCGGTTCCGGGGAGGGTCTTCATTGTGACGAGCCCCCTGCCGGCTTGTCTCGGCACGGTGTCCGTCGTTCCTTCGTCCGTTGTCTGGACGGCTTGCATGTCTAGCAGGTGGCATTCTTTGTCGGTCCTCCTCCTGACGTTTCTCTTTATCATCGTCCCTACGGTCTTTCGACTCTCGCCGAGGCGGGTTCCTCGGATTCAGTGCAGCAATTGCCTCTTGCTCCGTAACTGGGTTGACTTTATGCCAGTCACGGGCAACTTTGTGGTGCTGTCCCGAAGATCCGGTTCTTGAGTAATTGTCCTCCCTGCGATCGGAATGGTGATGCTGCTCCGGAACATGCTAGGGTATTACGTCAGCCCATGCCGGGTCTGTGCGACACTGGTCGGAATCAGAGACCTGCTTTTGACTTCCGGACATGGCGATCTTTTGCTGCTCCAGTCCCTTGTTGAGTAGTTTGATTCCCAACCGGATCTTCTCTGGGCCTGGATTAGCCGATAGAATCTCTTGGGCCGCCATGGTATTCTATACTAGGGTTGGATACACCCAATCCCCTTTGCTATCTTTCCGAGGCTTCCCCATCTCTTCTCCGAATAGGACGGCATGAATCTGTGGGAATTGGTTGTCATTAGTATGACGCTTCCTGGTCTTCTAGTATTGCCTGGAGTTGTACTTCTCCGCAGATGCTATGCGTTTCTTTTCCTCCTCAATGTTTTTGGCTTCATCAAGGAGTACTTGACGACGCGCTTCTAGGGCCTGTGCCCTCTCGTCTAGTTCTTCAGCAGTAAGTTCTGCAGCTGTAGGAATAGGTGTGGTTAATGCAGCATCGATGAATTTATGCGCACCTTCAGTGATCACGTGTCCATCCACCGGTTCTTTTTTGGGCTCATCTGGGATAAGCACTCCATCCAAGTCTTCCTCATATTCCTCGACAATCACCCCCTCTGCAAGAGGGTCTTTTGCCGGGGTCTTGTTCTTCTTGTTCTTCTTCTTTGCCTTCTTGGCAGTGCCGGTAGCAAAGACGGTTTTGGGTCCGTTTCCTGGAGTCAAGCTCTGATCGGTACTTTCGGACCTCTGGATCTTGAGATTATCTCCGATTTCCATGTCATCCTGCATTTTGGGAGAGTATTCCACGGATCCTTCATCCATGGCTTCTCCTTCCTCTACAGTTTTGGAGATATACTCCTCTTCATATTCTACGGAGAACTTTCGGAAATCTGCTGACGTCATCGGTTCATCTGAGGATGCGGGTACGTCGGTGTTTGTTCCAATTGCCTCCAGCACAGGGTCGGTGTTTTCTCCAGCATCGGCAGAGCCGGATCCGGATCCCACATACCCAACGAAGTGTGATGCGTGCTTCCTGAGGTACCTACGGCTCTCGCAATCAGTTTCGTCGAAACTTTTGATGGTCTCGAGAATTGCATCTATGCCTGAGTTTTGCATTATCATACGTCAAAGTGTGTACCTCAGGAAATGCTTGTCTATCCCGGCGTCATCAGAGCCGGAATCAATGTCGTTGATATGCTCCTCCTGGATTTCGACTTCAGCAGGTGGGTCGATCTGGGATTCGGCCTCTCCAAGGAGATCCACTCCAAATTCGACTTGGACCTCTAGGTCTTCTTCAGGCTCAGATTTCTCCACTATCTCCGCAACTGGTGTTGGCTGGGTGGGATTAGGATTTTCGGAGATCCGGAACTCTACCACCTCCGTGGACAAAGGGGATCCAGAAATTTCCCCTGCCTCTATCATCACCGCTGGGGTGGCTGGGACAGGTTTAGCAAAGCCGATGTAAACATCGATCTCGATGAAAGACATGATGGTGTAGGCAGTCACAACCTCCCTAGCCAGAATCCAGGTCTCGTCGAGAACGATGAGGGGGACATCGCTGGCGTAGAGGATGCGATCGATGGCAATAGTCTCGCCGATTCCGATTCTTGCAGATTCCCCTCGGAACGCAGATCTAAAGCTCACTTGCCCCACGGTGGGCGCCAACTGTCGTGGATTGATGACAAGTACGCCATGAGGGGGTCCTCGAGGCGTGCGGAAGAGAGGGGTGTGATACGTACGGTGTTCCGGGACGGTGAGCACACAAGTGTCCCTAGGTTCAAATCCGCCGGCTTTGGACGGATCCTACTCCTGCTAGTAATCCAGTAATACGGCAGAGCCGGAATATGGGTTACAAGGGTTTGCCTGTGTGAGTTGAGATTGTAGACTATTGAGGGTGCCCTAAAGGCTCTCCCTAGGACGACTTATATAGATATCCGGCCTAGGGTTTATAGGAGAGATCTGTCCGGCTACGACTAAGAGTCGGTTACAGAGTACATCTTGAACTACAAGTAACACTATGGGCCTAAGTCGGTAAGTCTTCTGGGCCTTCCCGTAGCCTAATTGGACTCCGTCTCTTCTCCCTAACTAGGCCGCCCTTGAAGCAAAGCTCTAACCCGAAGTGGGCCACCCTGGTCAGTGAGGAACTGTGAGGATACCCGGAAAGTATATCCCCAACAACCTCTGCTTGTAATATTTTGGTTCTTTGCTCAGTTATGAGCTTGCTGTAATAATTTTTGTGTTGCAGGTTACTGTTGTGTTACCGATTTCTCACCGGATATCCTCGAGCTCTAGGTTAAGCTTATCTCAAGCTAAGGTCTAGATTTGTTTAACCCTGATCCCGGGGGTGTCACACCGGGTTACTCCGTAAGTCGGCCTTCCTTGAGGTGACCCAGTCAGCATTCGCTTTGACCATACTGTACCTCAGCTAACTCGGCATTTATAACTCGGCATGACCCTACCCAGGGTACCCCCCGAACAATTAAGACCACTTATAAGCATGGATTCTTTATACTCAATATACACCTCAATGTCATCTACTTGATGATGAGTTTGGAACCTTGCATCTTCTCAAAGTCACCCCTCCTGTATCCTAGTCAAGAACCCAAATCTGAAAAAATGACTTAAGTCTGGAAATGTTACCAATGTCTCATCTTTGAGTCTCTCTCTTTACTAACCCTTGTGCATTTTTGGAATTAAACTTGAAGCATATTAAAGACATCCAAGGCCTACTCTTTCCCTTGGATGTATCAACATTTTACCCACTTGTTCTTGATGGTTTTGCAGGCAAGAAAATAATCCTTTCTACAAACCTTACCAACATGCCTACTTTGGCAGAAGCTCACATCATCATGTTATCTTCTTTTGACTAAATCTTTGCATTGTTGTGTTCTATGCATGAATGTCTATCCACCCATACTTTAATTGTTTCCATTGGAGCACTGTGCTTATAAAACCCACATGGTTTTTGAAGCTAAGTAATAATCTGCTTTGACACCCTTATTTTTAGCCAACTTTGGCATCATCCTAGGAAAGCTCAGTCATGATAAACCTGAACTATATACAATGGTGATCTAAATAACTTGTTATATCTATCCATCTAGCCCATCACCCAAGGGGAGCTTTAATCTCCTCAATCCAACAAGGCTTTGATGGTATAAAATTAATAGTGCCCAAGATGCTTTATTCCCTGCTTTGGTCCAAAAACAAGTTTGATTTTCAAAACAAAAGGTTGAAAATAATGGATACACTATCTGGACATTATCTACCTTGGAGATAAATATTTATCAAATGTTTTCCGTAATTATTTTGGCCCAAAAACTATTTAGTTCTTTTCTTTTACAAAAACCTCAAAACTCTTTCTATAAAAGAAAGTTTATATAGGCACATTTGATGCCTATATATATTACCCTATCTTTGCACTTCAAAAATAAATATTTTTGAAGAGTTTTAATATTTCTTTTTGCCTATTTTCTTAAATGGCAGAAATAGAAAAAGAATGGTTTTAAATACTTCTCTGCCTAAATAATTCTTGGGAAAATTCTCCAATGTATGAATTCACATTTGGTACCATATCACATAAAAACTCACCTTGTACAATTCAAAAATCTCAAATGAATTCAATGAAACAGATTCAACACTTTTTGAATAACTGCTAATAAAATGATCTAAAAGCTTTAGAAAATTCCCAAATAATTCATGGAGGTGTATATTGACCCTATATAACTACCATCATCTTTACCTCATATTGCCAAGATCAAAAAACTAGAAACTTCTTCATGATCATCATCTAGAAAAATTTGGAGTTTAAACAAAACCATGAGCCATTACTCCATCAAACCCCAACCAACTCCCATATATGACAACCCACAACACCCATAACCCTCTTTGGTCGTGTGCACTGTAGTATGCCTTGTAGCAAATCCTAACCCTTGTCCTCATGTGTTTGGAAGCAAAGAAAAAGAGAGGGACTACCATACCATGTCATAGCTCTTAATTTATGTGGCAGCAGCCCATCTCACTTTTCTGGTCGACCCCTATACTCCACATCACCCCTCTATCACCCAGGCTACTTCCCTAGATAGCCCTACCCCTACCTCTCCATTTTCTTTTCTTTGGCCGAAGGCATGTGAGGGCAACAAACTTGATGGGCAATGCTCCTCTTGCCACCTCCCTTCCCTCTTGGACCTAGCTGTAGGAGCTCCACTGCCCAAGCCACCCAACCAGAAGACCTAGGATCTCCCTAGCTCCACCATGCACTTGGTTCACCATGAACCAAGGCCCTCAGGATAAAAAGGGCCAGAGGCCACCCCAACAACCACCTCCACCTTCATCCGCTCCCTCTCACTTGTCTCACTCCCCTCTCTAAAGCCCTGCATCTCTCTCTGCCCCTACAGACTGGGCAAAGAAGAAACCCACCTCGGGTATGTAGGCTTACGATGAGGTTTGCCACTCAAACCGAGCGCCCCCTCCTTCGTTTTCCTTCTTCATGTCACTGCCCCTCCAAGAGCTACCTAATGCATCCCTCTCCCGTGCCTAGGACAACTCCAGGTGCTGGCTTCGGGGAGCTTCCGCGGCGGCCGTCGCACACGTCATCGCGTGAGACCTCTATCAACATCAGGCCTCACTATGCAGCGCCTCGTTTTGCGCCACGTGCAGGACCACATCCTCTTGTAGCCTCGCCGCCACCTTCTCGCACCATGGTGAGCTCCCCCACCGCCTCCCTCTCCTTAGCTAGGGTTTCTACGCGGCAAAGCTCATTTCCACGAAGACGAAGGTCGTGCGCCATCGATCTCTCTTAGATTGAGCGACCGAAATCCTTCCATACCCTTCGCCACCCCCTCTCATAGGACAGCGGGTCCACATACGACACACACCCGACTCCCACGCGTCGCACCGCTAGGATGGGCCGAATGTGCTCCTTGTGGCCCATTTCCTTCAGAGATACAGCCCACCTCTGCTTTCCCGTGTTCTTTATATTTTTACCCTTATATATGTTCAAGTTGTCTATTAGTTTAAATACTTTTGAAAACGAAAAACACCTAGTTTTGCCCAGATCTAGTTTCTTGTGTGTACATGCATGTTTTCTCCAACATGCAGAACTAAAACTGGTGCAAACAAAATAGTAAACACCCATTTTATGAGAATTTAGCTACCAAATAAATTCCTTTTTAAATAATTAAATCCCTGAATGAATGTCTTAAATCCAAAAGGAGTGAAACACGTTTTCTCTAGTAGGAATTTGAAATACCTATCACCTGACCATGGCCTCCTGTGAAATGGAGTTATATACGTAGAGTAGTAAAAATAACAAAATGAAGATCATTCTGACTTTAATAATTTCTCTAGGATAACTGGTAACATGTTTTGAGTTGATTCCAACTCGCAGTTATGTGGTACTACAAAGGCTACTAAATCCCAAGTGTAAAAAATTTATTGATCAACTATTAATTCTTGGTGAATTAAATACTACTTCCTACAATAGTTTCACTCAATAAATCATATCATTAGCTGTGCAAGTCCAAAAATGATGAATCAAATTTATGCAGAAAGGTATTTTAAATACCTACCATGTTTTTTGGATTAATATCAAAATCTTATGTAGATTGAATCTAATGAAAAAGACAAACATCTTGGAGAACCGACTTTGGGATTTTCCCAAGGGTATTCTAGTAATTATTTTGGAGTGAATCCAACTCCCCAAAACCATAAACTCAAATATCTGTAGAAACCTATGAGGAAAATTTTATTGGAGCTACAGATCATTTCTGGTGAATTCACCTAAACTAGGGTTTATTCCACCAGAAAATTCATATATAAATAAAGAAAAGTGATAAAATCATGAAACCACTTTTGGTGGCCTTGTTATTTCATTACCTATCAGTTGATATAATTTTTGTACAATGATATCATACATTCCCAATCTTTAGTCAAAACCCCTTCATTAGGTGGTATTTGACAATTAAATCATAAAAGAAGTTCCACAAATGCATTTGCAGTAATTCCAACTGCAATACACTCAATCTATCAAAACCTACTGAAGTATGTTGATGCCTTACTCTTTTGTTTGTTGTATTGTATTGGTTATGGTATGCCTTGTTTTTATTGTTGGATTTGTTTGCTTGCATGTGTGCTCGTAGACGACGATAGTTGTGATTTGTATCAAAGTCAAGATAGAAGAGATAATGGTTATTATTATGGAATTCTAAGAAGAATACTAGAGACATTTCTCCATATTGCTGAATAGGAAAGCCACCTACTTATCCATAAGATTTTTCCTACTATTTTACTTATGCATGTCTTATCTACTTGTTGATGCAAACTGCATTGTTTTACTCTATGACTATCTATATCTGATAGTGGCTTGGCTCCTCCAAACCATTGCACAATTGTATTTATAAGTACAACCACTATGATGACACCTATTGCCCCTACACTACTACAGAAAAGCTTATCAGTGGTGCACCGAATATGTTATCCGTGGCGCATTGCCCATGCGCCACTATCATCACACCACTGATATTTTTTATCAGTGGCACACGGTTCCATAAGCCACGGATAAGCCCAATTATCATTGGAGCATATGGGTAAGGTGCGCCACTAATATTTTTTTTCAAAATTTGAATACAAAAGGCGGGAAATGAAAAGTTATCTATAGCGCATGTTAAAATGGTGCACCATTGATAAATTTTTCAAAATTCAAAAAAGGGCTGTGGAACTCGTCGCCGTCGCCGCCTCACCATGGCCATCACATACCACCGCATGGAGGTGCGGGAAGTCGTGGCCGCGCTCGGGGTCGAGGACGAAGATGTCGACGAGCTTGAGGACGTCACCAACGTGTTGGTCGGGAAGTAGCTCGAGGATGGCACCGACATTGGTCGAGGAGGAGCTCGAGGAAGACCCCATCGGGTGTTAGGGAGGAGCTCAAGGAGGGTGCCGTCGGGGGTCGGAGCAGGAGAACAAGAGGTGGAGAAGAAGAGGTAGAGGTGAAGGAGAACGAGAGGCGAAGAAGGAGAAGGAGATAAGAAGGGGAGGAGAAGAGGAGAAGGGAAGGAGGAGGCAAAGGAGAAGAAGAGGAGAAGGATAAGGAGAAGGAGAAGAAGAGGATAAGGATAAGGGAATGAGGAGGAGAGAAGGAGAAGAAGGAGAGGCGAATAAGAGAAGGGGAGGGGAGGAGAAGAGGACAATGAGAAGGGAATGATAGGAGGAGAAGGAGAAGAAGAAGAATGAGAAGAAGGGGATGCTCAGATTTGAATTCTAGCCATGATTATCCATGGCGCACCATAATAGGATGCTCCACAGATAAAGTGTGCTCAATTCTTTTTTTGCAGGAAAAAAATCTTCTTTTTGCCATATCTTGTTTTCCTTTTCGAATTTTGAGAATCTAAGAAATCGGTAAACGGTCTCCGACCATCGTATGCAAAAGTATGGCCATTTACCGTGACATAACTTTTTTTTGCAAAAAAATTCGAAATTAATGTTTGTTAATTTTCCTACAAAGTAGACCACATTACCTACCTACATGTCAAAGGATTTTAAAATTTGAAATCACAGGGGGGAGCAGAATTTGGATGGTATCTGACTTATCTGTGGAGCATGAGCATGTGTTTGCGGTGCGCCACTTGTAACACAAATATCCGTGGAACACGCCCACCACATGCACCACGGATATGTTAGGGGTCATCCATAAGTGGCCGATCTAGATGCCCAGACTTATCTGTGGTGCACCCAGCAGCAATCCACGGATATTTTCGTTATTTACCTATGGCGCACCACCCATTCCATGCAGCACTGGTACCAATCTATGGATAGGAAAATCTGTAGTAGTGCTAGTTTGTAAGTGGTGTCTAACACCATAACCCTTGGATACCCCATTTTAGCTAAAGCAAAACTATAGGTTGGGAAGACACTGATTTTTTTATGAAAAGAGGTCAGACCTACCAAAAGAAGTTTGAGAAAGGTAAAAGTTTTTTGTTTTAACAATGTTGATGAAGAGGACGAGGAGAAAATGATTATGAAAATGCACCCTTTTTTTGCAGTTTGCTAGAACAATTAACCCGTGCAACCACATTACCCTGGTATGGGACAAGGCATGGCTATAAGTTTGTTTACTCTGGTATGGGATTCCTCGCAACTACTTATAAGGGATCACATCTCTCCAATTCCAGGCTTCCCTTCAGGTTCATCTATCAAAGCAATGACCCAAATGAATATCCTTTTATTGTTATTATCTTAAGGTGGTTTGCGAGTAAATTCAAAGTATTCACTGGCATTATCCCTGGCTATTAAATTGGCCAGATTCAAGAAGTAAGTGAAGAAGAAGGTAACATTGATGACTATGCGAGCTAGGATGTTCTCCTAGTCAGCTGCCCGTAGGTTAAGGCATGGCTCAGGCTCTATGCTTGATGATGTTCTGCTGATGTTGATCGATGTAGCCATAATGGCACATAAGGTATGACATGTATCCGCTTAAGTAATGGATGTTTATTTTTATACTTGTCGGTTATGTGCCACGACAGAATGATCATGGGATCGTGATGGAATGCATAACATGGATTCTCGGAGGATTAATCTAGGGCCCCACATAGCCACATCGTGGGAAAGAATTAAAATCATGCTTAGGACTTGTCCACCTCACTAAGTTAATGAATGGACTATTTTACATTATTTTTATAATGGCTTGAACTATATGTCAAGGAGTATATTAGATTCTGCCAGGGGTGCTTTTATGACTAAAATTGTCCTTGAAGCAAAACATATCTAAGAAAACATGCTACAAAATTATAGTCAATGGCACACTAAAAGTGTGGGGGCCCCAAATTAATCCTCCGAGAATCCTTGTTATGCATACACCATGATCCCATGATCAGTTCTTTGTGGCACATAATCGACAAGTATCAGAGTAAACATCCATTATTAAGCAGATAGGTGTCATACCTTATTTGCCATTATGGATACATTAATCAACATCAATGGAACTTCATCAAGTGTAGACCCCGAGCCATGCATTAACATATACACAACTGACTGGGAGAATGTCCTAGCTCGCATAGTCATCATCCTCACCTTCTTGTTGATATTTGACAAAGAGAATAGCTAGGGACAATGCCAGTGAGTACTTTAAATGTACCTGAAAACCACCTTAAGATAATAACAATAAGAGGATATGTATTATAGCTATGGTAGTAGGAGGGCTCCATGAGTGGTTCTTTTCTAAAACAGTTTCTCTTGTAGATATATGATCTACATATCTTTGTTGAAAACCTTTGTAAAACATTCTTAGAAACCTTTTTGAAACTTTTGGAAAACACTAGGATTAGGTCACCCATTTGTTCCTCCTTCCGATCATCTTATGACCAACTCCTTTCCTTCCTTTCCGACCATCCCATGGTTACAAAATTTCCAAAGTCCTTTTTGAAGTCAAAACCAGCACCGCTCTACAGCAACCTTCCCAACTGTCCATGACTGTGGACATGGCTATTCAAATATATTTACACTCTATAGAGAATGTACAATTTACCCACACCATCCAAGTACCCTGACCTGATCACCTACGGATCATGGGTCGAGCAACCGATCAGGACACTCCGGCTAGCACTCTAGCATAGGCCCTACCCTATGAGTTGTCCCCCTTAACACCAGGACGTCTGGATCCATGGACCAACCAGAGCACAAACCGAATCCTCAAGAGTGGGCACTTTTAACAAGAGGCTCATAGTATCGACCGGTCGCTCACATGGGTAATCCTACTTCCTCTAGGTGTCTGTCTAACAGTTGAGCCTTTCTGTAAAGGAAGCCTGGAATTAGAGGGAGCGGATCCCTTATAAGTAGTTGTGAGAATTCTCACACAAGAGTAGGAAACTTCAAGTCTAGCCCTGTACCATTCTAGAGTAATGTGGTTGCATGGGTTAATTATTCTGGCAAAACTGCAAAGAAACGGGTGTGTTTTCATAAAACTTTTTCCTCCATCATTCCTTCACCATTTTGTAAAACAAAACCTTTTTCCTTTCTCAATCCTCTCTTCGTAGGTCAAACCTCACCAAGGTTTTATCATAAAACATTTTGTTGAACTTTTTCGAGGTCTTCCCATCCTATAGTTTTGCTTGGCTAAAACAGGGTCTCCAAAGGGGTATGGTGATATACACCATCTACCATGGAAAATTAGGTGTTATCAAGGGGGTTGTACTTAGTAGTACCAATGTGTAATATTTTGGAGGAGCCAAGACACTACCAGATATAGATCGTTATAGAATAAAACAATGCAATTTTCGTAAACGGTAAGTAAAACATGCATAAGTAAAACAGTAGGACAAGGCTTGTGTGCAACAAGGTGGATTGCCTATTATCAGTAGTATGGCAATGTGTCCCTGGGATTCTTCTTAGATTACCATAATAACCATTAATAACCATATTTTTCAGGTCTCCGATATAATTGCAACTAGCATCATGAAAGATAATACATGCAAGCAAACATAGGCCATAATCAACACAAGGAATACAAACACCAATACAATACAACAAGCAAATATACAACACATTATTCACTTCAGTAGGTTTTTACAGATTGAGTCATTGAAATTGGAAAAAGTATAACTGCCTTTTTGAATTTCCTTTACGATTTAATTGTCAAAATACCACCTGATAAAGGGATTTGGACTAAGTCTTGTATCTGTATGATATCGATATACAAAAATTGTATAAAAAGATAGGTATTAAAATAAAAAGACCAACAAAAGTGGTTTCACTATTTTATCTATTTTCTTTATTTAGATATGAATTTTCTAGTGAAAATAACCCTTGTTTAGGTTAATGATTAACCAGAAAATATCTGGAGTTCTAATAAAATATTCCTCAGAGGGTTTTGTATGTACTTGAGTTTTTGATTTTTCGAGAGTTGGAATCACCTCAAAAAATTTAACAGATTGCCCTTGGGAAAATCCCAAAATCAAATATGTAAGAAATTTGTCTTTTTCACTATATAGATTCTATAGAAGATTTTAACATGAAACCAAAGGCATCAGGTAGGTACTTCAAATACCTTTATGTCTAAATTGGATTCATCATTTATGGTGTTGTAAAACCCCTTTAGTGATTTATCTACTGAATTAACCCTAGACTGAGATGTTTAATCCACTAGAAATTATTAATTACTCAATAAATCTTGGTTTTCTAGGGCCTTATGTACATGGTAGTTATGGATCATTGTGAGTTGGAATAAACTCATACTTTGATACACATTGTCCTAGAGAAATTTCTAAACACTGATATGAGGAGATTTTGCTATTTTTACTATAGTAAAAATAATGCTCCACTTGGAATGGGTCCAAGGCAAATAGGTAGGTACTTCAATCTACTTTCAGAGGAAAAATGATTCGATCCATTTCAATATGTCGAAGTCCTTATGGGATTTATTGATAATAAAAAGTACTATTTAGAGGATTAATTTCCAAAGATGATACAAATATAATTTGGTCCAAGTTATTGTACTACATGTTAGAGAAAACACTAAGGTACCCACTAAAATTTAGGTCTTGCAACTTTCATGTATTATTCATTTTTATTTGGATTATAACCTAGCAAGAAAATCTAGAAAGAATACGTTTAGATAAAATAAAACGGGAGGCGAGGCTCGCAGGCCAGATTTGTGCAGAGTTGGGCCGTTAGAGGAGAAATCGGCCCACCTGGGAGCTCACGAGCGCGGTATTCTGGGGGTTTGAAATCATGGGGCGGGGTCCAGGCGTTAGCCGTACAAGGCGAGTGAAGGGGTATCAAGCCATACTAGCCTTTTGATTAAAACTAGATCGATGTCGGAGGGTTGTCGTCCTCCTCTAGCTGGCTGCAACAGGAAGTAACCCTAGGCGCGGTTCATAGAGGGGTAGGGGCTCACCTAGGGGCGACAATAGGTGCTCGTGAGGCGATGAGAATATGTGAGATGTGATGATGATCTCATGGATGGTTGGCTTCGATGGAGTTGGCTCCTGGATGGTGTCTTGTGCAACCCCGCCGGTGGATCTAGTTCATAAAGTCGACTAGAGCTCCACGGGGATGCACATGCAAGCGGCGCAACAATGGGTAGGATCGGGGAGGTTTAGGAGGCCAAGGGTATCCCTTGGTGTCGTTGCATATGTACATAAATGTCGGGCTTCTTGTAGGAGTCCTCTCCGGGCATGCCTCGAGGCGGCATCTCTAGCATGCCGGTGAGAGGAAGGGGGATAGGTGCAGGGATACATGAGCATGGATACCGGGTAGATGCAAAGAAAAGTAATAGGGGAGGTCCAAGTTGGCCGGAACCTTAACCTCTCAAGGAAGGCCGAGAGCTAGTGAGGTGTGTGTGGTCCTGTGGTCGAGCAGAGGGGAGTGGTGGGCGTGCTGCAGTTGCTGCTCACACTTATGGAACAAATTTTGGCAACATCTATATGTCTCTTCTTTGGCCTTGCTTCCAAGCACAAATGTCAGGGGGTGGAGGGAGTGTACTGTGGAGCTACAGTATTTTCGACCAAAGGTGGTGTGGTTGCTATGGAGTATTGCTTGGCCAAGTTTGAGGTGGGTTTGGTTTAGTTGTTGATCAAGTTTTGGCAAGCATTCCATTGGGCTAACTTGCTTGATTTTGAAAAGTTTCTCAAAAGTTGATCTTGGAAAGATGGTTCAAGAGTACTGGTAGATAGGGTGAATATTCCCTATGGATAATTATTTGAGATTTATTCAATGATTTTTGATCCACTTTCTAGCAATTAATCAAAAAGTGTTGAAATTAATTTACTAAATTCATTGGATAAATTTGAAAAGGATAAGGGGATTTTTTTGGTTTGATATAGTCCCAAACATCATTCCACACAATGGAGAATTTTCTTAGAATTTATTGAGGGATAAAGTAGTTAGAAACAATTATTTCTCATTTCTGCCATTTAAGAAAATTGGCAAAAAGAATTATTAAAACTCTTCAAAAATATTTATTTTTGGAGTGGGGAGATAGGTTATGGTAGATAGGATTCAAATGTTATCTAATTTTGGGAAGTGATTTGGATAAAGGCAAACTTCCCTTCATAGATGTAGTTTTGGAGTTTTTGTCCAATGAAGGAAATAAATTATCTTTGGGCCAAAATAAGTATGGAAAGCATTTGGTAAATTTACACCTTCATTGTAGTTGATGTCCACCAAGTGTATCTATCATTTTTATCCTTGTGTTTTGAAAATAAAACTTGATTTTGAAAGGAAGCAAGAGATAGAGGATCTTGGGCAAAGTTAATTTTATACCAACAAAACCTTGTTGGATCTTGGATCTTAGAGCTCACCTTGGGTATTGGGCTAGATGAATAGATAAAAAAAGTTGAGTATATCACCATGGCACAAAGGTTTGAGGATGATCATGATTGAGCTCTCCAAGAATTGATTCCAAACTTTGAATAAATTAAGGGTACCATAGCAGATTATCAAGTAGCCTTCAAAACCATGTGGGTTTTGGAGGAACAAAGATCCAATTGAAACAAGTGAAGTAAGGATTGATATACCTTCATGAGTATATTACAATCATTCCAAGAGTTGGTCAAAATAAGTTAGGATGAAGAGGTGAGCTTCTGCCAAACTAGGCATGTTGATAAGATTTGAAGGAAATATTGTTTTCTTGCCTGCAAAACCATCAAGAACAAGTGTTTTCGTGGATTTTCTAGCCAAGGGTCAGAGTGGGCCTGAGTAGTACTTATTATGGTCTAGAATATGGTTCAAATGCATTTCCAAAAATGCACAAGGTTTGGAAATGAGGTAGACTCCAATAAGTTATGGTGATAACAGTTTTTCTGACTTGGTAATTTTTGGCAGATTTAGGGTTTTTGACTAGAATGGAAGAGTTAATGTTTTTGATTGGTTGCAAGGTTTCCCAATCATCATACAATGTATGATGTTGAAGTGTAGATTGAGTATAAAGGATCCATGCTTGATATTGGTCATCATTGACTTGGAAGATTCTAGAATGAATGATCTTTAGAAGTGATCTAGTTAAGGGTTTTAGAGGACCACCTATTGGCAATAGATCAGATCCAGCTTGGTTAACTTTTTATGGTTGATACTCTTGGATTAGCTAGATGCTAGATGATGAGATCCTAGGGTATCTCATACTAATACGAAGCAAACAAGTCAAGCAGAAGATCAAGGTAATTCATCTTAGCAGATCAAGGTAATTCATCTTCCAAGCAATTCACTACTCCTCGTGTTACCATCAAGGCTAGCTTGAGGTAGGGATTGGTATTTTGAAAGGTTGGAGTTTAAAATAAGGTGAGAGTCCTTGGTATTTCAAAAAGCTTATAAGAAGGTTTTGGAAAAACCTAGAGGTAAGATTATTTGAAAGTTTTGTCTTGAAAACATAAGGAGATTATATCATATATCTCTCCATAGTTTGGTCAATAGAAGCTACTAAAGTAGTTTGGTTTGCAAAGGCATCTTAGCTCAGGTTTTGAAATGCTAGATAGTTGAGAATATGTAAAATGAGCCAAGATAGTTTTGTTAAATATCTTTTGTCAACTAATGGTGAGTTAAGGAGTATACATATGATATAGATTCAGATGCATGAGCACACACAAACAACAAGAAAGCACTTCATCATTAAACCAGAAAAAGTTTTGTTCCCCGGGATTTCTGCACTCTGGACAACCAATCAGGGTTGCTGAAATTGGGATGTTACAGACCTTTCCCCTTAAAAGAATCTCGTCCCCAGATTTGGGAGTGTAGGGTTAGGGGATTTTGAGTCAGGGTTATTACTATGTGCTTCCAGCATACTAACTTGCGTACTTCGTCTTCGAACGTGGTTACTTTGTAGGAGAAGTTGAACTTTGATCTTCTTGAATGTAGAGAGGGTTGAGCAAGTTCTAGTCCTGATTGCGATGGATGATCTTCTTTCATTCTTGGACTCGATCTCTCAAGGTCTTAGGCTAGACGAGTTACCTCTAAGTGGAACTTCACGGAGTACCCTTCTGAGGGTAGCATCTACAGCTTGAGGTCTTCAATATAGGGATCCATGATGTTTTTCCTTAGAGGCTTATCATATCCTATTTGAATACTTAGGATCAGAACTCCTGAGGTTGTTTCTGGCGGGTTATTACTCTATTTTGTGGGAAAGATATAGTCTTTCCCCCTTAGGATTAAACTAGAGTAGTTCGGAGGGTTGACGTAGTCCTTCCTTCTTGGAGTTGTTAGGTGATGTTTTTGAAGACTTTCGCCAACCTTTCTTCTAGAGTTGGAATATTCCGATGACGTCCGCAAGAGGGATCCTACAAGGCTCACATACAACTCTATTTGTACTTAGCCTCTTCTAAATGGGTTAGAACCGAGAGGTTAGTGATCCGGCCATCCTTCAGGTGGGTCTTCAACTAAAATAGTCGAGGAGGATCTTCATGGAAACTTCTTAGATATTGACTCTTAGTCTTCTTCAAAGCCTTGGGAGGATAGTTTTGTTAGCTTCCGTAGTCTTATCGACTTTAGGTATTCTGGTTGTCTAGATTTGGGGCTTCTTTGGTACTGGGAGATTGGGTAGATTTTTGACGGCTGTTGACGAGGTCTTACTTCTAAGGTTTTGACGACTCTCGGGTTGATTCCTAGAGAAGGACGTCATATTTGGAAATCTTCCTGAAGTATCTTCCGGTAGGCAGTCTTCGTGAGTTAGTGGAAAGATGCAGTCTTTCCACCTTAGAGCTTCACTGAGGTCCTTCGGGAGTTGAGAAGATCCTCTGTCTTGAAGTGCTGGCGTGATGCTGAAAAAGGCTGTATCTCCTTGGGTCTTAAGTTGATGTCCCCGAGTGACATACTATTGCGAGAACCTTCTTCGGGGGTGTTTTCCTAGCGAAGCCTTAAGGAGAACCTTCTTCGGGGGTTTACGACTTTTCTTGCTAGTCTTTAGTCAGGGTGGAAGCATTCGGCTTCGACGAGGTGGTATTCACTTGAAATATTGACATTGCTTCTGCGTGTTGGTGGAGTAGACTCGTGGTCTTCAGGATTTTGGAGTATTATGGCTTGCTAGGGAGGAGCTTCACGTTGGTTTGGGTAGGGCTGACTGAAATAGTTAGTCTCTTTGTGGAGGTTGGAAGCTCTAATATACCGAAGGTTAGTGACATGGGTATACCCTACAGGTACTCGAGTTTGGCATATACGGTCCAGATACAGCAGAAGCCCACGACGTTGTCAAGGCCCAATGTAGAATTTCGGTGACCCACGGACTCTCCGATTGCTTGCAACGCAAGAAGAAGCTTAAGATAGAAAGTTCAAAGGGACGAACCCTAATCTGTAACCGACTCGACCTGCTACCCGAGACCTAGCCTATCTATATAAAGGCTAGGAGGGGGCGACGAGGAGGAAAATCACAACCCTAGTTTCCACAATCATCGCCAGATTGCATCTACGCACCCTTGTAATCTTCGATTCCTTCAATAATTCCAAGAGCAGACAAGTAGGAGTAGGTACCTCTACGAGGCCTGAACCTGGGTAAACCTTGCGTCCTTGTGTGCTTGTTTGCTAGCCGATTGATGCCTCCAGCGCTCCCACCTTCTCCAAAACCCAAGTCAATAACAATGGGCATTGACGAGTTAAACCCTCATCAATTGGTGCCGTCTGTGGGAATTGGGAGTGCTGATGTCGTGGCTTCTTCAGCCCCGTAAACCGCGATCTACAACTCTGCAACAACGGAAATTAGCTAGCACTTTGGTGCTTTCTACTTCACCGTCCACACGCCGGCCACTCGCCCGTCTTTTGAGTCCGTGGGCGATGGGATCAACCTGGCGATCGGGAGCTTCCGCTTTTAGGTCGGTCAACTGGGCATGCTTCGCATGCCCGACCAGCCGACGGCACCTGCGATTGCTCTAGCATCGTGGTTCCTGCCACCAATCGGCACCCTCAGCGAGCTTAATGCCCCGGCAATTGCTGGGAGCACGAACAGCGGCAGCAGTCATGAATCTGATATCGGTGACCTAGCCACAGAAGATGGAGCCCACATCTCCAGATCTTAAAGTTGTGGGAGCAACAGCTTCCCCAATCACTTCATGTGTGCCATCATCAACGCGGGTGACTCCGGTAATCGCAAAACGCTTGGCACCGACAGCAGACATACCATCGTGATACTAAATGGTGGCCCTACCAACGGCGGCCCCACCAACAGTGGCCCCTCCAACGGCGTGCCCACCAATAATGGGACGGGAGGAGAACCGTCGCTCACGGCAAATGAGAACACCGGAGAGTGCATGCTGATCAAGCTCAACGACAACGAGTGGGCCCGTTGTCGAGAAGCTCTACGGGGCAATCCTCTACCCCCAAACGCCCCACAGGACATGCAGATGGGCCTCCATTGGCTGCTAAAGGAGGAATTCAAGTGCCAGCAGCAAGTAATCGTGCAACTTTAGGCGCGTAGAAAGACGACGGACGAGTCAAGCCTACGGTGAGCTTGGCTCTCCTCCCACAGACGATCCTCCTCCAAGGGCAACGAGTACCTGGCCACCAAAAGGCGATCTTGAATGGCCCACCTCACTGAACAAGAGCGTGTAGAAGCCGCGAAAGTCCTTGACTTAAGCTCCACGATGGTGGATACGCAAGGTAACATGCTCCCTAAGACGCCGCAAGCCGCGTGTGGCTGGCCACCATGTACCCCTCCTCAACAACCAACCACCGGCTGGAGATCCACGAGCTACCATGCACTAGTCCACGATCACAGGCCTGGGGCTAATCGAGGCCGCCCTTGACAAAGAACCAATGCTAGAGCCGAAGAAAAGCAAGGCTCTGGCCAAATGCTACTCCTCGCCCTTGTCCAGCGATGATAGCCATGACCTATCTCGACGTCGCCGCTCACGGCGACACGATCATGATTACGACGCGCGTGATGACATCACATAGCGCAAAGTCGACAAAATGCGTGCAAGACTCGCTCGTTCGACTGACTCAGAGGACAACAACGTGGATTTCTACTTCGCCAGATGCTCAGCAGAGCCATCAGGCAAAAGCAAATGCCTAAAGGGTTCAAACTCCCCTCGGAGAACCCAAAATTGGATGGCCTACAGGACCCAAAGATTTGGCTGGAGGATCACATCTCCTCCGTTAGGCTGCACGGCAGGAGTCGAAGCACAACCATGTAATGCCTGCAGCTATAGCTGTAGGGCGCCGCTCGCGCATGGCTCAACAACCTCCCGGGTGGATCCATTCGCAGCTGGGAAGCTATTCTATAGCTTCATGCGCAACTTCAAGGGCACTTACAAAAGGCCTGCATTAATAGAAGAACTAAGAGGATGCCAACAAAGGTCCGGCGAGTCACTGCGCTCATGCATCCAGAGATGGCCCATCATTAAGAACTCCGCAGAAAACATCTCGGAGGACCGTGCAATCGACGTGTTCAACGGCGGCGTTCGTCGTATAGAGCTCAGGGAGGAGCTAGGCCACACGAAGCCCAAAACAATCGACCTCCTGATGGAAATTACGAATCGGTGGGCGGACAGAGAAGATTCGGTAAAAAACCGCACCTACTCCTACAATGATGGCGACCTTGGCGCGAACGCGATCACGGAAGAAAACATCGAATGCGCGTCTACGAGGACCATGACAAAGTCAATATGGTCGCAGCCAGCTATGCCGACTGACGAGACGACAACCGCAACAGTGGATATCACAGCGGTGGATACCGCGATGGCGGGAAAACAACATAGGTGTGGTAGCGCCGCACTCGCGAAGAGGCACCTGTAACATCTATCTAGGACAAACTATCCGAACCATGCAATGTGTACTTCTACATAGACAAACATGACGGCCAGAAAAAGTCCAGCCACCTCCTAAAGGATTGCCGCGAGTTCCTCAAGCTCCACGAAGGCATGACTTAGATGAATCGCGACGCGATCAACTGGGGCTATGGAGCCGCCCTAGGCGCTGTGGCACATGGAGCTCCTCCACCACCGCCCGGACCACCACCACCTGCGGCTGCACCAGTCCAACACCATGGAGGCGAGCCGTACCCGTGGGCCGTGCGCAACATGGGGATGATCCAAAAAGGGCGTCCCTCCAATCGAATGTAGAAGGCAATCACTTGCCAAGTAAATTTGGTGATAAACTCTCCACCTCCCACCACTGAGTACCTTAGTGGAAGTGAGTCCTGCATCACCTTCGAATAGTGTGACCACCCGCGCCAAGTTCCTCGTCCAGGCCAGTGTCCCCTCGTACTCGAGGCATAGATCGAAGGCTTTGACATGAGTCGCGTCTTCATGGATGGCGGGAGCAACATCAACCTCATGTTCACAAGTACCTTGCGCATGATGAGGACCCCCCTAACTTGTCTGGAAGTTTCGGACACGACGTTCCATGGCATCGTCCTAGGGAAGGGCATATACCCCTGGGCAAAATCAACCTCGACGTCATCTTTGGCACGACGCAAAACTTTTGGCGAGAGCGCATCAAATTTGAAGTCATCGACTGGCCCTCACAATACCACTGCATCCTTGGACGTGTCGCGTTCGTGAGCTTGATGGCAGTGCCGCATTACGCCTAGCTGGAGATGAAAATGCCAGGTCCAAACGGCGTCATCACAATCAACGGAAGCTTCGAGACATCCGACGGCTGCGATAGGGAATTCCACAGAATCTCCTAGTCCTTTGGCATGCAAGAGGAACTCACAAAACTGGAGGAGTTAACAGACAACAGTCTGCCTCCCCTGAGCAGGCCAAGTTCACCTGACCTGTCCTTCAACTTGTCGTTACACACAAAGAAAGTCCAGATCCACCCAACGGACCCGACCAAGTGCCCTCATCGCCAACAACTTGAGTCCCGCATAGGAACTCGCGCTCGTCGAATTCCTCCGTGAGCACTGGGAAATCTTCGCCTGGTGTCCAGCGGACATGCCAAGGTTCCAGAATTCGTGACACTCACTCAACGTGAATCCACCGCAAAGGCGATCAAGCGAGACAATCGGTGGTATGCGAACCAAGAGGAAAAGCAGCCGGTATGGACTTCAATAGACTCCTCGACGAAAACTTCATACGTGAGATCAAGGAAAGCACCTGGCTCGCTAACACAGTGCTTGTGCCTAAAAAAGACACGGATATCCCGCGGATGTGCGTGGACTTCACCTCCTTGAATAAGCACTGCCCAAAAGATCACTTCCCGTTGCCACAGATCGATCAAATCATCGACTCCACCGTGGGATGTGAGCGCCTCTGCTTCCTCGATGCCGACTCGAGCTACAATCATATTCGAATGAAGGAGGAAGATCAAGTGAAAATGGCGTTTACAACGCCCTTCAGTGTGTTCTGCTACAATACAATGCCTTTCGGGCTAAAAAACCCAGGAGCCACCTATCAGCGGTGCATGTAGGCTTGCCTCAAGAACCAACTTGGTCGCAATATCCAAGTCTACGTTGACGACATAGTCATCAAAACCAAAGAGGAAGCCACGTTAATCGACGATCTCCACGAAACCTTTGATAACCTCGACCGCTATCGAATCAAGCTCAATCCGGACAAATGAGCCTTCGGTGTGCCATCGGGGCAACTAATCGGGTATCTCATCTCTGCGAGAGGGATCGAGGCAAACCCGAAGAAAATAAAGGCCATACTGGCCATGGAGAAGCCGAAGAACGTAAAAGGCGTCCAACAGCTAGCTGGGCGAATCACGGCGCTCAATCGATTCATCAGTCGAATGCGCGAAAAGGCACTGCCCTTCTACCAACTCCTCCGCAAACTTGGCAAGTTCGAGTGGACACACGAGGCGCAAGAAGCATTCGAAGACCTCAAGCGTCTACTATCCACCTCGCCAGTACTGGTGATGCCTCGCAAAAAGGAACCACTACTGCTCTACATCTCCGCCACCACCCAGGTGGTCAGCACGGTGCTCGTGGTAGAATGAGCCGAAGAAAGTAAGGTCCACGGGGTCCAGCGCCCAGTATACTACCTCGGTAGTCTTGGCGTAAAAAGCAGCGATACCGCACTACGAAGCTGTCATATGGTGTCATCATGACAGCCGAGCGGCTAACGCCACTACTTCGAGAGCACCCAATCATGGTGATAGCAGCGCCCTTTCGAGCAAATACTCAATAATCCACAGCGCCACCGGCGAGTCACGCTCTGAAATCGAAGCATCTCCACGAGACGCCATATGAAGCGTGACGCGATCAAGTCGCAAGTCCTCTCGGATTTTCTTGTACACTAGATGGAGAACCAGCTCCCCGACAAGCTAGATATGTCCTATCTTTGTATAATGCACTTCGACGGGTCCAAGCGAAAGGACCGAGCTAGGGCGGGAGTCATACTGAAATCGCCCCAAGGAGACAAAATGAAATATATTCTACGAATGCAGTTCACGACCTCCAATAAAGAAGCCTGTCTGAGGCCTAATCCACGGAATGCGGATGGCGGCTTTGTGGCACCAAGAGGCTCATCATCTACGGCGACTCCAAGCTGGTGGTGAACCAAACGATGCACGAGTGTGACGCACTAAGAGACAACATGATCGCCTATCGTGACCTCTACGACACAGTCAAGGGAGACTTCGACGATTGTGAATTTCGGCACGTAGGCCGCGAAAGCAACGAAGAGGCGGATACACTCACCAACATCAGCTCCACCTGCACCCCCATACCACCTGGGGTATTCCTCGAGCGTATTTGCGAACGCTCCATCAAGCCCAAGGCCCCAAAGAAGAAAGCAAGCACGTCAACGGATTGACTCGCCACCCAGCGAGCCAATGGCACTTTCGATGACCGCAGACTCGTCTGAGAATCGAAGGCCCAATGGAGGTCATGATGATCGAGCCATCTTGGACACATCCGTACATCACATATCTACTCAGCAAAAGGCTGCCAGATGACCCGACTGATGCGTGACACATCGCACCATGATCCAAGGCATTCGCTCTCGTCAACGGCAAACTGTACAAGCGCAGCATTATGGGGGTACTTCAACGGTGCGTCTCCAACATGGATGGAAGGGCCGTCCTCCTCGACATACATGAAGGCACCTGTTGGCATCATGCTGGCAGTCGCGCCCTCATTGCCAAAGCTCTGCGAGCTGGATTCTACTGGCCTATGGCCATGCGCGACGCCAAGGATATCGTCCAGCGCTGCAATGCTTGCCAGCGATTCATGGACAAACCTGATGCACCTGGCACGGAACTCAGGCCAATACCATTGGCTTGGCCCTTCGCACAATGGGGACTCGACATGGTCGGCAAGCTCCCAAAGTCCTCGCGGGGAGGTTATGTCTACCTCTTAGTCACAGTCGAGAAATTCACCAAGTGGATCGAGGCCATGCCAGTGACAAATCAATCAGGGGCTAACGCTGTCAAGTTCTTCGTCTCCATTGTCTACCGCTTTGGAGTGCCGCATAGCATCATCACGGACAATGGACGAACTTCACCTCTAAGAATTTCCAGGAATTCTGCAAAAACCTGGGAATCAACATAAGCTACGCCTCGGTGGCTCACCTGCAAACCAACGGTCAAGTTGAAAAGGCCAACAGCCTCGTCTACGGTGGAATCAAGAAACGACTCCTCTGGCCACTCAAACAAGTCACCGAATGCTGTCCAGACGAGTTGCAATCCATACTTTGGAGCCTACGCACAACTCCAAACAGCGCCACGAGATACACCTTGTTCTTCATGGTGCACAGTGCTGAAGTGGTGCTGCCTGCAGAAGTACACTACAAAGCCCCACGGGGTTGCCTATAGCGAGAAGGAGTCAACTCTCGCACTCGAAGACTCTGTCGACCTCCTTGACGAGGCACGCGAGATAGCAGCGGAGAGATCAATGATCTACCAGCAAAGCCTTCGCAACTACCACAGCAGAAGGCTACGCCCCAGATCCTTTGTCGAAGGAGACCTGGTCTTGTGACTGAAGCAACAAGGGCATCTCAAGCTCGAGTCCCCTTGGGAAGGACCTTACGTGATTACAGAAGTAATCCCAGGTGGCGCCTATCGCCTTAAAGATTTCGAGAGCGGAGTCGCATACTCCAACCCCTGGAACGTCGCGCAGCTGCGTCGTTTCTACCCCTAGTTGTTTTTATATTACAAATAAGGCTATTCAGCTAGGCTACTTAGCCACACATTGTACCTCGTACTATTCTACGAATAAATAAAGCTAAGTGCCTCGAAACTCTGTGTCTTTTCCTATTTTCTTGTAATTTCATCATTCGGGGGATCCGCCACCCTTTACACTTTCGTTCTATGAAAAAATCGTAGTATCTGAGTAGGTGGCCACTAGCAATCAACCCTTAATAAACACCAACCCGGTTACCTTTTGGCGGAGTTGACAAGGTGCTGAGATAAACACATGTCAGGCTAACAAAAAGGAACTGTAGAGTACAATACACTCGAAAAATATACAAGCTAGCAAACTCTTCACATATCAATGGGTATTAAATACACCCAACACAATCATACAAACTTTATAACACTTACACACCTATGTGCAGGATAAAAATTTACACTCTTGCAAGCGATGCACATTAAATACGCTCTTCAAAGAAGTTGACGATGTCCTCTACTGGCGGATCAACCGCCTGGTAGTTCGGCACCATATTCCAGGTCATCCCTTCTGGTGGTGGCTGCGGTCCTACAACAACAGATGCTATGTCCACATATGGCCGATGCAGTCGCACCATCGACAGGGCAGCCTTGGCACCAACAACCAGCTGCTGCCACACGCACTCGCGTACCGCACTGATATCTTGAAACTTCTGCAGAAGAGCCAACAAGCTTGAAGGTACGGCTTCTAGCGGAAATATCGTTTGATAAATGTGCCCGAGCGCACTCTTCTTAAAGCTTTGAAGTACTCGAGAAGAAGCGATCTGTGAATTACGCCAACATGGTTACTGCAGTGGTCCACCCAAAAATACCCACTAGCCAGCAGCTGCTCCTGGGTCAGGTTATTCATTAGAATGGCCACCCGGTCCTTCTCATCCTACGGATGACGAGCGCTAACAACTACACCAAGCAAAACAGCAAAGTGTAAGGACAAGGCATCACCGCGACTAACTAAAATAAAAGATGAGAAGATAGAGAGGTAACATTTAAACTACTCATTCAATTGCGCCACTTCCTCTAAGAGATACTTCTCGCGGGCGGTGGCCTTCTCAGCTTTTTACGTCCAGACATCCGCGTTACCGCGGATGATGGGCAACTCACGCTCCAACTGCTTAATGCAGTCGTGCAGTTGCGAAAGCAACGACAACTCCTCCACCTTTGAACGTCGTTGCGCCATGGTATCATTGGTGGGAGGAGAATCATGAGGATCACTCGAAGGACCCTAAGTAGAATCAAGAAAGAGGCAAATGAGACTAATCACACATCGATAAACAGAGGACTGCATTCAAAGTTGATAACATGTCATGGGAACACCCCCCACAAAAAGCATGGTTCAGGTGAAAGGCTAGCTACAACTATTACACATGGCGACTAGGGAGCATTATGCTTCTTCGACTTCGACTTCGACTTCAGGGGCTTTATCGCATCCGTGGCAGTCTCCGACACCACGGACTTGCTGGGGTAGTCCCAGATGTCACGGTCTTCGCTGCCTTCGCTCGCTGCCGCTCCTCAGAGTGTTTAGCATCTGTCTCCATAAGCTGATGCTCGTATTTACGGCAGCTACTAGCGACAGGACCAAACACTACCTTCTGGCCTCCGTCATCGACAGACATCACCTCAGAGATCGCGGCGGGATCCAACTACATGCCATAGGCTTACACCATCGCGAGTGCCATGGTGGCGCCAACAGACCGCTGGGAGTTTCTGAATTCCATGGGAATACCTCCAGCAAAAGATTCCACCAGGTCATCAAGATTGTCGATTAACCCGGCCTTGGGAGTCAGGTCCTCACGGAGGCGACTGAGCACAGCTTCGGCCAAAGCATCTGCGTGACGCAGGGACTGGGCGTCAAAGCTTAGGCCGGGGGCATCTGCATATCCAGAGTGTCGGCACATCAACATGACGTCAAACAAGGAGCAATGCAAATCAAACTGACAATTACCTGAGAGAGACTTGGCAATCGAAAAAAGTTGTTCTTCGAACAACTTCTCTATTTTAGCATTGGAAGAGCACATGTCTTCCTCACACTTCTGCGACTCTTCCAGAGCCGCGAATGCCTCATCATGTCTTTTCTCCGTTGTGGCAAGCCCCTTCTTGAGGGACGTAACACGACTGTGAAGCTTATTGTGTTCACGTACAAAAGGACAGGGCATATCAACACTTGAGATGACAAATTTCCACCAAGACAAAGACAAAGTCAAAAGCTAACCATCGATGGCGCAGTGGCGATTGTCTAGCAGAGCGTGCTGTCGACCCATAGCAAGGACTTGCTCCGCAAGGTGAGCAGCTTCCTTCACAATGAGCTACACCAAGGGAAACGAAGACTCAGCGTCAACGCAACATACAAATTTGACTGCCAAAAAGCAAAAAGGACACCCACATGTTCCTCCAGGGACTCCGAAGATGACTGTCGTGTAGTCGTCCGTGCAACCATCTGGTGCTCCCAAGCATGTGGGGAACTCAAAGAATTGGCGCCGGAGTGGGCCGCCACTGGAGGAGAAGGAGACCGTTTGGCCACCTCCTTGGCATTGGAGTCTGCGACTCTAGACTCTTTCACAAATTGGACGTCATCAGAAGACGACGACGCCACATGACTACAAAACACGTCCAGCACCACTTCAGAAAAGCAACTCCAAAAGAAACACAAGACAAACTCGCGGAAATTAAGACTCACCAATCAAATTTGTCGAGATCAAAGGAGTCATCCGATGACTCTTCGGCAGCCATAGCTTCTTCTGAGAAGGAGGAGCCATGGCACGCACAGGCACGGCAGAAATCGGCTCCTCTACAGTAGCAGGAGGACCCTCCAATGTCGTCTGAGAGGAGGCATCAGAATCCTTGCCGCGGGAACGCTTGCGAGTGTCGTGGCCGCTGGACTTGGGGTCTTCCTCCTCTTATTCAACTGGGATGGTCGAATCCGACTCGTCCTCTTCCACCATGTTACGCGGGATAACCCCTTCCGGCAGAGGAGGGAAGTTGGAGGATACTTTCTAGTCCTGCATTCAGAAGAAACATTAGCACAGAATAAAGCACTTGGCAACCAATCGAACAAATACAATACTACTTCGCAAAAAACTTTACCTCAAGAGGAGGGTTGTTGGCATCGAAATGGGGCACGACTGATTCGCCTGGGAGATCCTCCTTGGCGGTATACTTGGTCACCAGTCGCAACCTCCTATCTACCTCACTTGCAGAAATGCCCTCCGCAGATATGCGAGTGAAATCGCCAGCACCGACCCAGCGGTACATCGGATGGACTCTAGCCTGTAGAGGCTGGATGCGGCGGCGCAACCACGTGCGAATGAGAGAGGCACCACCCTCTTCCTTGCCTATGTGGCCTTCAAGGTCGCAGACATGCTGATACAGTATCTTCGTCTCCTTGGACTCGCCAGGCATCACGACATTCTTCCAGGAGCGCCTCCTCTTGCAAGCCACCACGTGATCGAAGGGCGCGAGTCTGAAGTGCTCTCCGTCGGCCTTCTGGTCGCAGACGTAGAACAACTTATCTCTCCATCCTTGGACAGACACGGTGAGCATGATGTCAAAGTAGGTGGCGGAGGAGTCGACATGGATCCTGCAGCCTCCTACGTCGTAGACTACCGAACCAGACGCCAACTGACGCTTAAGCTTAAAAATCTTCTTGAAGAGACCAAAGTGTGGCTCAATTTCGAGCCAGCACTCGCACAAAGTGATGAAGCAAGCAATGTGGAGAATGGAATTTGGGGACAGCTGGTGCAGCTGGAGCTCATAGAAAAAAAGAAGACCCTAACAAAACGATGGAGGGGAAGAGAGAGACCTACAATAAAGAATGCAAGGAACATCACTAGAAACCCGGAGGAGGGCGAGGGATTACCTCATCTCTAGGCACTCGCGAGTCATCCTCTGCGGACGGAAGAGCTCCATCTTGGAGGACTTGATGATAGACGCGTGCCAGGAGCCGTTGGTGACACGGGTGACCGCACCTTTCTTCTTCCCAGCGGCTGCAGCGCTGGTGCCCACGGTAGTGGTGCCTCCCTTCTTCTTGGCAGCGGCAATGGTGGCCGCAGATCTAGCAACGACGCTTCCTTTCTTCTTGCCCATCTTTCGATGGTGGTGAGAACGAAGGAAATAGCTGGGAAATATGCGTAGCTGGTCCAGTGCCACGAGGGGATGAGCGCAAAGGAGCAGAGAGCAACAGTGGTGAAGAAGGCACGAGCAAGAAGAGAGATGGGAAAAATTACCGCAGCTGCGCTGCTACTTAACCTCCTCCTCGAGGATGCCATCCAAGGACTAGCAGAAACCCTACTGGACGCGTGGCGCACATCGTCATCGACGCGTGGTGAAGGTGAATCACGAACCATCCCCCACTACTCCCATTACGCGCGGAAGTCGAGGAGGCGCAGTTAAAATAGAAGCTTACGCACGCCCAGTCAAATCAAAGTCAGAAAGTAGGACCCACCGCTCATCATCTCCCATCAAAACCGCTCACGCGGGTAATTGAAGTCATCACGTCGTCAGCACCGACATCATAGTTTCCATTAGAAGAACATTTTGACTACCTTAGTCCTTGAACGAGTCTTCGACTCAACCAAGCACTCAGGGGCTACTCCTAACAGGAGCACGGGCCGCGCACCCGAAAGAATTTTTATGCAGGTGTATGAGCATTGAAAACAAACCCATCACTCGAATCAATGATTCGATTGTGATCTATGGGTTACTCACATAGGGAGCGCCGGAAGCACATTCGACATAAACAAGCAACAAAAGATGACAGCAGTCGCAAAATGATTTTAGTCCCTACTCGAGTCTATGACTCGAATAGGCACTCGAGGGCTACTCCCATAGGGAGCGCTGGTCACGCACCCTATGATTATTTTTCCTTGTACATCGTACTCGAATGCTATGGCGACTCCACCTCATTTTTTCCCTATAAAGAGATTACATCTCCTGGGCCACCCGAATCATCTCCGCGATGACAAAAATTTAGATGTCGCGTTTACAGCGTGAAGATAAGACCTGAACAAGGCCTGTCAAAGCATGTGCTGCGCACTACCAGAAATATATCCGTGCCTGTAGGTACGATGAACATGCCTTGATGGACGCGTCGAGTGCGCACATCTGTACACTGGAATTCGACTCCTGTAAGACCTCCGTGGCCTGAGTCGAATTACGCCTGCACTTTTCCGAATTCGAGTCCGGGGACTCGAGTTTGAGTAGATTGCGTTGTTTTGCCCTAAGGCAGTTAACTGATACGGATACATCAGATAAATTAGGCACGTATATCAACAATCCCTATGACACAAATATGCTTAGTCATGCACTCGAAAAACTTCATAAAGTCTCCAGTTAAATCTACGATTCCACTGGATACTCGGGGGCTACTGACATGGGTATACCCTACAGGTACTCGAGTTTGGCATATATGGTCCAGATATGGCAGAAGCCCACGACGTTGTCAAGGCCCAATGCAGAATTCGGGTGACCCACGGACTCTCTGATTGCTTGCAATGCAAGAAGAAGCTTAAGATAGAAAGTTCAAAGGGACGAACCCTAATCTATAACCGACTTGACCTGCTACCCGAGACCTAGCCTTTCTATATAAAGGCTAGGAGGGGCAGCGAGGAGGATAATCACAACCCTAGTTTCCACAACCATCGCCAGATTGCATCTGCGCACCCTTGTAATCTTCAATTCCTTCGATAATTCCAAGAGCAGACAAGCAGGAGTAGGGACCTCTACGAGTCCTGAACCTAGGTAAACCTTGCGTCCCTATGTGCTTGTTTGCTAGCCGATTGATGCCTCCAGCGCTCCCTACTTCTCCAAAACCCAAGTCGATAACAATGGGCATTGACGAGTTAAACCCTCGTCAGTTAGTGTAGTTAGATGTTCACTTCTTGTCTTGGTTAGCCAGTCTTGTGGTTTCCTAGGGATAGTGGGGATCCTTCGGTGGTAGACTTCTGGCTTTTACGGGACTCTTGCTGTTCTCAACGGGTGAATGATGGCGTGCCTGTTGGGGGGATACCCCCGGGTAGGGTCACTCCGGGGTATAAAGGCCGAGTTAGCCGAGGTTCGGCAGGGTCAAAGCGGATGCTGGCCTGGTCACCTCAAGGCAGGCCGGATCAGGGAGTAACCCGGACCAGGGGGGTCACCTAACATTGTCTCAGCCGACTTAAGGAGTAAGTCGGAAATGCTTGTCTAACTTGTATACAGGAACATGTGTGGCCGGATCTACCATGATCCGGGTCTCGTTTAGCTTCTAGGAGAAGGAAGGAATCTCTCTGGTCAAAAAGAAGGCCGATGCCTTGCATGGTGAAGCAAGCAAGGGTAGGACCACGGGTCATAGCCGACAAAGGTGTGATGCATGTGTCGGCCGAGCGTATGAGAGGCTCACGTAGCTAAAGCGTGTATGACGCGGGGGAAAGACCCCGGTCGGGTTACTACTTAGGAATATGCCTCCACGTATGCCCTAGACAGAGACCGAGCCCCCTCTATATAAGGGGGCTATGGTTTTAGTAGAGGGGTGAGTTCTAGTTTTGGTCTTTCTTCGATACTAATTTCGCTAAGATGCTAGGAGTGAACTGTAGTTGAGAGTAAGAGAGCTTCTTCTTCCTCCTCTCGCCAATACAGCTGTAGGAGCACTTGTAAACTTGAAAGGAATACAATCTTCTGTGTGGAGAATCACTCCACTATCCCTCCCTGGATTCCCCTAGCGTGTATTAGTCCCCACCTTTAGCCTATCCATGGCATCTGCCGTGACACCACCACGATAGTTGGCACCCACTGTGGGGCTAGCGGCGCTAGCAGGAGTGAAGATCTAGACGGGAAACCTTATCGGCATCGGCGAACGCATCGTCTCCGAGCTCGTTCAGCGCTTTGGAGCGCTAGATTTCATCAGTGACAACGCTGGCTACTTGACGCAGCGCCCACTTCAGCAGCGGCCTCTTAAATCAAGCTGGGAGCACACAAGGTCTATGTTGATTGCGCGTATCATGCGTTCACCACAGCGTCGTCGGCGGGGAACCACCCTTAGCATGCTTCACGGTAGCGTATCACTCGCTCCCGGACCGCTGAAGTGATGATGCTGCGCCAGTGCGGTATAACAAAGGTCCAACACCGGACCCAGAGGTAACACCTAAGGCACCGAGGAAAGGTAGAGGACCTCCACTAGAGAGGCCTAAGAACGTACTGAGAGAATCTATGGATAGCTTGGTAAACCCGGTAGCAGCAGTGGTAGATCCGGCTCAGGCACAGGCCGAGCTAGAGGAAACTAGGCAAAAAATACTAGAGGGTGCAAAGAAAATAGCCGCGGCTCAGCAGTCGCTGAACATGACGCTGTGTGAGTATGCAAAGGCAAACAAAGTTGATACGGTAAAAGTAAAAGGGAGAAATATCATGAGCGAGATGAACAGAGAAGGTGATGATGGAGCCGAGGGATCGGAAAACTATTTGTCTGTGGGGTTGCCGAAGTATAGTACCCCGGCGAAGAATCTCAGAGCAGCGGATGCAGCTGCATCCGAGTTAGAGGGTCTGACGGGTGAGGCCTGTCAAAGACAGCAAGATAGGGTTAACGAGTTAGTTCGGATCGCGAACAGACAGAACGAAGAGCTACTCAGAGCTAACCCGGAGAGAGCTGGAGCTTCCAAAATCGTCCATTCGGCGATGGGTAACCCGGAGAAATCTGCTGGAGCCGCATCGTCACCTCATCGTGGTCCAAGGAGAGAAGATGTAGTAACCTCGGCTAGTCAGAACAAACAGACCGTCCCGTACGACCCGACGCATGCAGAAAAAGAAAAAGAAACACGGAAAAATGATGATCGACGAAGTGTGAGCCGAGGTGAAGCTGGCCGAGGTAACCACGACCAAGGCAATGTCGGTCAAGGGAACATTGTCAATGGCAATGCCGGACAGCGAAACCAGCGAAGCGGGACAAGCAGCAGCGAGAATATACCAAGGCAAGAGCAAAGCGCGGCGAGGTATGCAATGAAAAGTCGCCCAAGTGCAAAACCGATACAATGACGCTGATTCAGAGATGGTGAACGTGGGGTACCCGAGACCGGACTATCATGTGATAGGGTCAAGATTGGGAAGCAGGGATTTGATGCCGGATGACGCCAGGTTGAAACTAGATCGCCTGTATAGGTCGGAACAGATCGAATGTCAAGGTCCCCCGGGTCCAGCGTGCTTTGGACCCTGGATCATGAAGGAGCCACCGGTACCCAACTTCTAGCTGCCGAGAGGCACGAAGACATATGACGGCAGTACCAAGCTGGAGGATTGGCTGATAAACTATGCTACGGCTGTGAAAATTGGCACTGGCAACTTGAGATGGGCTGTACGATACGAACCCTAGATGTTGGAAGGTCCGGCCAGAGTATGGCTGAATAATTTAGCACCCGGAAGCATCAACTGCTGGATAGATTTTGAAGAAATGTTTATCAGCAACTTCTCAAGTACATATCAGAGGCCGAATAGGCCGCAGACCCTAGCAATGTGCAAGCAAAGACCTAATGAGACGGACCGTGAATTCTTGACCCGGTGGTGTACCGTGAGAAACTCGTGTGAGGGTGTCATAGAGTCACAAGCCATAGCATGGTTTGCACAAGGATGCAGATATGGCAGCGAGTTGTGGATGAAGTTGCAAAGGAAAATGCCAATTACGTTGGCAGAGATGATCTGGATTGCAGATTCATATGCTTTGGGTGATCCGACTCAACCTAGGCTCGCGTCAAACGAGTTGAACGAGGAATACTCTCAGAGGGATGGATCCGGGTCTTCTCGGAGGAACGATTACAGAGGAAAAAGAAGAGATGATAGACCGGATCATCGCTACGGTTCGCAACAAGTTGCAGCTATGAATCAAGATCAACCCGGAGCAGGGAGCAACCAACGCCAGAGAACAGGAGAGCAATGGACTCCAAGAAACGATGGCAAGAAAACATAGACTCCGGAGCAAAAGAAATAATGGCAAGAAAAGAAAGACCGTCCGAGGTATACCTATGAGTCGATGTTGGACCAGCCGTGTAAGTTTCACACGGCAAATCCGAATAGCCCGACGGGTCACACAACGAGGCAATGTGAGTGGATGCGTAAGATAGAACAAGGTGGTTCGGGGAATGCTCAGGCACCCCGGAATGATCAACCTCGGCAGGAGTTACCTCGGTAGAAATTGCTCTCCGGAGCAAACACGGAGCAGCTAATGTTGCCTCGCCCTTCGCCGAGGTATGACAACCATGAGAGAAGGGATGCAGTGCATCAGGTGGAAAATCAGCAACAGCCGGATCAGAGGTACCCCAGAAACGAGGAGAGAAATGATTACAGAGAACATCACCAGAGCTATTGTGTGTTCACAACTGAGGAAACATATCGAAAGAGCTTGTAGCGCCGACATATGGAGGTCAATGCGGTAATGCCAGCAGTGACGAGGTACATGCCTTGGTCGGACCAGGAAATCACCTGGAACATCAAAGATCATCCTAAGCTTATGCCGAGTCCAGGTTCGTATGCGCTAGTGCTAGATCTGACATTCATTGGACCAAACATCAATGTGAGGTTCTCCAAGGTACTGATTGACAATGGAAGTAGCATTAACATCATGTATGTGGATACGATGCGCAAGTTGGGCATCTCGGAGAACATGCTCCAGGCTACGAGAACAACTTTCCATGGCATTGTACCAGGCATTTCTTGTGAGCCCATAGGCAAAGTCGGGGTCGACGTGCTATTCGGCACAAGGGATAACTGCCGAACTGAGAATCTGGAGTTTGAGGTGGTGAACTTGGAAAGTGCATATCACGCGTTACTCAGAAGACCAGCATTGAACAAGTTCAGTGCAAGCTGCCACATCAGTTATATGAAGATGAAGTTGCCCGGGCCAAATGGAGTGATTACCATTGCTGGAGATTTCCGACGTTCCATTGAGTGTGCTTCAGCCGGGTCTAACCTAGCCGAGTCACTCGTGATTGCGCAAGAGAAAAGAAAAATCCAAGAGGTGGCGGCTTTAGCTCAGTCCGCGTAGCAGTATATGCCGGCGTTGAGTAACCCGCATGTCAGCGTTTCATACCAAGCCGCAAAGGACACCAAGAAGGTTCCAGTTGATGACATGTTCCCGGAGTGCACCGTAACAATTGGTGTCGGGTTAACTGACAAATAGGAAAGTGAGATCGTCAACTTCCTCCATGAGAATCGGGATATTTTTGCTTGGTCTACACAGGACTTGCAAGGTGTTCCGAGGGAGTTGGCCGAGCACTCTTTGAATGTAAGACCTAGAGCAAGGCTAGTGAAGCAACCTCTCCGCTGTTTCGCCGAGGATAGGAGAAAAGTCATTGGAGACGAGATATCTCGGTTACTAGCAGCAGGATTTATCATGGAGGTGCTGTATCCGGATTGGCTCTCTAATCCGGTGCTGGTAGAAAAGAAGATGGACGATCCGAACATGGCAGTGGTTTGGCGTATGTGCATCGATTACACGAACCTGAATAAGGCGTGTCCAAAAGATCCATTTCCACTAACGAGGATAGATCAGGTCATATACTCAACCGCGGGATGTGAACTGTTGTCATTCATTGATGCATATTCTGGTTTCCACCAGATACCTCTGAACCCGGATGATCAAATAAAGACTGCGTTTATTACCCCTTACGGGGCCTACTGCTATCGCACTATGCCGTTCGGTTTACGTAATGCAGGTGCAACATACCAAAGATGTATGCAAAAATGTTTGCACGACCAAATAGGTCAAAACGTACAGGTGTACGTGGATGATGTGGTTATCAAGACCAAGGAAAGCAAAACTCTCCTTGACGACATCAGGCAGACATTCGCGAACTTGAGAAGGTTCTGGATGAAGCTTAACCCAGAAAAATGTACCTTCGGTGTCCCGGCTAGAAAATTACTCGGATTTCTCGTCTCTAACCGAGGTATCGAAGTTAATCCAACTAAGATTCAGGCCATTGAGCGAATGGAGCTGCCGAAGTGTCTTAACGATGTCCAGAAGTTCACTGGATGCCTAGCATCATTGAGTCGGTTTGTATGTCGGTTGGGAGAAAAGGCATTGCCTCTCTACCAACTCATGAAAAAGTCGGATAAGTTCGTTTGGACACCACAGGCCAATGAAGCCTTTGCCCACTTAAAAAAGATGTTGGCCACTGCACCAGTGTTAGCCTCTCCACTATCAAAGGAGCCAATGTTGCTCTACATAGCCGCAACCAACCAAGTTGTAAGTGCAATGATTGTAGTAGAGCGCAATGGAGAGGGTAAGTCAAGATGCAGAGGCCGAGTGTATTATGTCGCCTCAAAACAGAACTACCCGCACTTTCAAAAGGTGGCATATGGTGTCTATATTGCCACAAAGAAGTTAAAGCATTACTTTGAGGAGGACCCCATCAAAGTGATATGCAAAGCTCCCATATCCGAGATAATGGGTAACAAGGATGCGAGTGGCAGGATCGCAAAATGGGCAATTGAGCTAGCCCCTTATGCGCCCCAATACGACAGAAGAGAAGCAATCAAGTCTCAAGCTGTGGCGGACTTTTTTGTCGATTGGGCCGAGGTACAATACGAACCACCGCCACTGGATCCGAACTACTGGAGGATGGACTTTGACGGGTCGAAAACCAAAACCGGATTAGGCACCAGGGTTGTGCTCACCTCGCCAAAGAAGGACCAGCTAAAATACGTATTGCAGATCCATTTCGCGGCATCGAATAATGTCGCTGAGTACGAGGCTCTTGTGCATGGGCTCAAAGCGGCAAAAGAGATTGGCATACATCGGATAATATGCTTTGGTGACTCGGATTTGGTGGTGCAGCAAGTGTCCGGAGTGTGGGACGCCCTGGATCCAAACATGGCACTATACAAATTTCACGTACAGAAGATATCTGGTTACTTTGAGGGGTGTGAATTTCACCATGTACCCTGAGTGGAAAACGAGGCTGCTGACATGCTGTCGAAGCTCGGATCGACCCGACAGGCAATTCCACCGGATGTAGCATTGGAACACCTCAGAAAACCATCTATCAGGCCGTCCCTAGGAACCGACTCGATCTATGTCCCGGAAGATACGGAATCCGGAGCTGAGCCCATGGACATTGACGCAGGAGGTAGTACGCGAGACCCGGGGACTGCATCAGCCAACCCGAGGACTGCCTCAGCAAACCCGGGGACTGCTCAGCGTGATCCGGCCGAAGTTATGCCGGTAGATCAGATGGAAATTGATGAGCACATATTCCCTCCATGAGCGATACCAGTTTGGGCACTACCTATATTCCAATTCCTGAAAGACGGAACGTTACCCACTGAGGAGGTGTTAGCCAGGCAAATTCAGAGGAGAGCAAAAGCATACGTAATTATCAATTCCGAGCTGTACAAACGGAGTGTAACCAACGTCCTCCAGCGATGCGTTGACCCGGAAGAAGGGCTTGACATCCTCCGAGATATACACCAAGGAGAGTGCGGGCATCATGCGTCATCCAGAGCCTTAGTGGCAAAAGCATTCCGACATGGGTTCTACTGGCCAGGTGCCTTAGAACAAGTAGAAGATCTAGTGAGAAAATGCAATGGTTGTCAAAGATATGCTACTAAGACACATATGCCAATGTCGGAACTCAAGACCATACCAAATATGTGGCCATTTGCCGTATGGTGCTTGGATATGGTTGGCCCGTTCAAACTAGCAAGGGGAAACATGACACACATTTTGGTCACGGTGGATAAGTTTACAAAATGGATTGAAGTGAAGCCTATAAGAAAATGTGATGGAGCTATGACCGTAACATTTCTCAAAGACAACATCTTGAGATACGGTTATCCTCATAGTATCATAACTGATAATGGAACAAATTTTGCTGAAGGAGCATTTGCGCGATTCTACCGAGATAAGAAGATCCGGCTGGACGTAGCCTCGGTAGCCCACCCCGCATCGAACGGACAATTGGAAAGATCCAACGGATTAGTATTATCCGGGATAAAACCCTGGCTCATTGAGCCGCTGCAAAGATCAGCGGGGTGCTGGATAGAAGAACTACCAGCGGTACTATGGAGTTTAAGAACAACTCTGAATCGATCAACAGGCTATACGCCGTTTTTTCTGGTATATGGGGCAGAAGTTGTATTACCAGCTGACATAGAGCATGATTCTCCTAGGGTCACCCAATACACAGAAGCCGAAGTGCAAGAAGCCCGGCAAAATGATGTTGATTTGCTGGAACAAGCGAGAGAACTGGCACTGTCCAGATCCGCCATATATCAGCAAAATCTCCGACGCTGTCATAGCCAGAAAGTGTGCCCCCAAGTCTTTCGGGAAGGCCATCCGGTGCTCCGGTTGGTACAACGTATTACTGGCATGCATAAATTATCCCCCCCATGGGAAGGGCCATTCAATGTGAGCAAAGCATTGCACAATGATTCTTACTATCTTATAGATGCAAAGCCACAGGAAAAGAACAAGGCGGACAGGTCCAGAGAGGAATCTAAGCGACCGTAGAATGTAGCACTACTTCATCCCTTCTACACATAGCTAAGAAGTGTATGTATCTGAGTCGTCTCATATGTCGGTATGTATGTCGGCAATGAGCTTATCAATGAAATAACAGCGCCTCGAGTAGTAACTCGGGGCTGCCTTAATAATTATTGTTGTTGTCTCTCGTACGTTAGCTGGAATAAGTTGTTCTACTTAACACGGATTAGTAATGTGTGAGCACCAAAAATCCAACTCTTCGACTTGCTGCTGTCCAACAAGAATTGGCTTCATGGCAAGCAAGAGAACAAGTTTGGAATTGCGTAGCACATGAAAAACGACTAAGGAAACGAATTTATTCGAGCTAACGTTTGTTTTTCGGACTAACCCTGTATTTACTTTTAAGTTATTATGTAGCTTTATTTTTTGAGCTAAGTCTGAAAGTTTCTTAGTATTGTTAAGACGATTTTTGAAGCTCGGATTCGTTTTACGTAAAACCGAATCAAGGTAGACACGGACCGAGCCAGAGGATTGGACGAACAAGAAAATGAAACTCGGGGGCTACGCCCAAGTTAATCCGGCATAGAAACGTAGTAGCAAAATATCACATATACAACATACAGTTGCACCCGGCATACCGGGGATCTGATAAATTTTCAAGTTTTTTGACCTAAGGAGCAGCAGGAGGAGGAAGTTCGGCGTCGTCGTCGCTGTCTTCAATATCTGAGGCATCACCTTCTCCGTCCTCATCCGACCCGTCTTCAGCGTTCTCAGCGTTCTCGTCTCCAGCGGATTCTAGGAAGCTTGGTCGTTCAACCCAGTCATGGATAGGAGAATATTCAACGAGGCTGTAGGCGCAAGCCTGGCGCCGAGCTACCCACTCCGGGTCATCAGCCCATCTGGATCCGGTGCGCTGACGTGTAAGGAGGCTGAGGCCGATCTTCTCATACCACGTGAGTATGTGGTGAAGGATAGTATTAGCTGCGGCACGCCCAACGGATTCTCTCTAGAGATCGAGCTGGGTCTCAGTCTACATTAGCTTCTCGACGAGAATCGTGGTGGTCTCCGGGCCAGAACGTGTTGAAAATGCGAACTACAACGTTGAGGATATCCTTGCCGTAATTCTTGATGATCTCCACGCGAGATGACAAGATGACCAACATGTCCTCCATGTCGTAAGGAACCTCCTCACCAGCAGGAGCGGCGGGAGTACCCCTCGCTTGGCGAAAATCTGCAACTGCTGCGCTTGCAATAGTGATGCTCTCAGGAAATTTGCCTGGAAGCTAGACAAGGGAAGAAGGTAAAGAAAAGACATATGAAGCAACCTGGAAAAGTAGGTCGGAAGGAACTTACGTGATATGTGGCTGAGGATCCGGGTTAACTCCTTGATGCAGTCAGCGTTTGTCGACCCAAGCTGGATGTCGGATTATTTGAGTAGGTCCTGATCCTTGGAGATCTGGAGAGTAAGGTGCTCACGCTCTTCTGGGAAGTTCTGGCCAACCTTTTGGAGCTCGGTTTGGTGCTGGGCATTCATCTTCTCCATCTCAGCCTTGAGCTTGGCAATCTCGTTGTCCTTAGCCCGGAGGAGAGCAAGCTCATCATCCTTTTTCTTCAGCTCGGCTTGATCTTTGCCACCTTGTTCGAGAAAATGCAGCATCATATCAGGCACGGGCACACTATCCTCAAGCGATGCTGAAATAGTATGTTGACCCGGCAGAGCCGAGGAGTAAATGTTTGCCGAGCCAAGGAGAAGAGGAAATGGAAAACACTACGAGGTTGGACAAAAGAGGACATACCCCTGATTTCCTCCAAGTTCTTCCGCATGATCTTGTTCTTAGCCTCCACCCTAGCTACAGAAACCGAATGAGGAGATTAGTTCGGCAGAAGAAGGTGAAAAAAACGGAGAAGTGCCAATGGAGAAACTTACCCCTCTTTTCATGTTCTGCAATAAGTGCAACATGCTTTGCGCGTAGCATCTTGTGGGTATCCAGCAGACGTTGGAATTCAGCACTCTGGCGATTGGTAGTTACCTGAAGAAAGTACATAAGCGTAAAATTAGCTTGGTGCATATTCGAAGTGTACAAAATCCGGGCCAAGTGGAACTTAACCCGGCTCTAGGTGTGTGCATATTCGAAGTGTACAAGATCCGGGTCAAGTGGAACTTAACCCGGCTCTAGGTGTGTGCATATTCGAAGTGTACAAAATCCGGGCCAAGTGGAACTTAACCCGACTCTAGGTGTGTGCATATTCGAAGTGTACAAGTTCCGGGCCAAGTGGAACTTAACCCGGCTCTAGGTGTGTACATATTCGAAGTGTACAAGATCCGGGCCAAGTGGAACTTAACCCGACTCTAGGTGTGTGCATATTCGAAGTGTACAAGATCCAGGCCAAGTGGAACTTAACCCGGCTCTAGGTGTGTGCATATTTGAAGTGTACAAGATCCGGGCCAAGTGGAACTTAACCCGACTCTTGGTGTGTGCATATTCGAAGTGTACAAGATCCGGGCCAAGTGGAACTTAACCCGGCTCTAGTTGTGTGCATATTCGAAGTTCACATGGAGCTACGTTAGTTTTCTAATAAGCATCCGGCCGAGTAACAAGCTACTCTACCAGAGGCTCGGGGACTAATGGTTGTTATCTACAGCATGTAAAGGAGAAACGACATACCTCCATCATTTGCCCCGCGAGGTTAATTGCCTTAGCGGCGGTATTCATTTGGGCGGAAAATTCTGCGGGGCCGAACTTTTCTGGGAGATCGTCGTTGTGGACGAACTCCGCCTTGTTCCAGTTCATGACGAACTCAATAAGGCTCAGAGGGTACCGCTCACCGGTGGGCATATGGGGTGCCACCAAGCCCTTCGCGTGCGCTTCTTTCCTCTCAACCAAGGCAAGGGCTGGGCTGGTATGCAGAACCATCTGCTGCGCATCAGTTGGCTCGGCAGGAACATCCTTCGCTGCTGGAGCTTTCTTTGGAAGCATCAACGCTAGGGTTCGCTGCCTAGCCTCGACAAAGGCAGACTTGGTAGCATCCGGAGCCTTTTTGCCCTTAGCTTGCTGGGAAGAAGTAACTGCAGTGGATTTCCCCTTAGAAGCTGCTGGAGTAGTTCCTCGCCGAGGTTGAGATGACTCGGACGAGGCGGAAGAACTTGGCACTGGAGCTCTTGTAGCTGGACTTGGAGTTGTTGTTGGTTTTCTTGGTGCCGGAACAGGTGCTGGTGCTGGTTCGGTCACTGGTACTGGAACTGCTGCTGGTGCTAGTGTTGATATAGACTCGGTGGCTGCTGGTTGCGGCGATGCCGAAGTGGTGGACACTGTCGCCTCGGCTGGACCGACCCCTCCCGCTCTGAGGTCGCGTTCCTCTCGACGAGGTAGTGCGGAACCCGGAGCAGCCGCAGAACCCTCTGGAATAGGGCTTAGCAGACGTGACTCGTCGTCACGAGGAGGGAAAGGGCCAGATCAAAGTGGTGAAGAGATGCTTGATCCGCTCTAAGGGACCTCCACCGGAGCCCTGAAGAAGAGAATAATGTCAGAAGAGAAATTACCACGATGCAAGGAGAAGTGAGTTACGCAACGAAAAATGACTTACGCATCCGAGATTTCGGCCTCCTTAGGTTTCCGGGCCATTCGTGCCGGGGCTTTGCCTACCGGCTTGGAGGCAGTCTTGTCTCCGACCTTCTTTCGCCTTTTTGTGGGATGAGAAGGTTCGGAGGAGGAACTTGGTGCGGCTCCGCGCTTCTTCTTCGATGCCACTAGAACCGGCTCGCCCGTAGCAAGTGGAGGATCCTCGTGGATATGCCCACTGGGGTTAGCTGATGCCGGAAAGGAAAAAGAAAGAGGGACAGCCTCAATAGGTTCAATCACATCGACATCCGAGTCATCCTCATCATCGGGCCAATCTCTAAGAGAAGAGAATTTACCACTGGGTTGTTTTGTAACGTCGGTCATAGGGAGAAACATCTCCTGGTACGGCTCCTCCTCATCCGGGATTTCTCGGTCCGGCGCCCACTTAAGGGTCGGATCCGTACCATCCTCAAGAGTTTGTTGAAGGAACAACTAAGAGAAAGCATGAAGAACAGAGTCAAAAATACAACAAAAACCGACACATATTTGATCCGAAATAAGTTTGCCCCGCGAAGCTTACCGCGGGAGGGAGCCTGTCACGACAGAAGTGCTCAATTCCCCACGTCCATTCGGCGGAGAAATCCTTGTGGGTGGTGAAGAGAGCCTTAACCCGGCGAAAAATCTCCGTGTTGCTCAGCTCGAAGGAGGAGGTCCGGTTGGGGTCGCGGCCGAAACTCATGTGGCACACCTTGTGGGTGCGCTTCTGGAGGGGAGAGATTCGGTTGCGCACGAACGTGATCATAGCATCCTCGTTGCGCAATCCGAGTTTCTTCAGTTCCGTGAACCTCTTGTTAACTTGGTTGGCCAGAGCCGTGGGCTTCTTGGAGACCTCCTCCCAGAATTCCGGATCAGGTGGACCCGGAGTGTAGGGGAGCAACCGAATCAAATCTTCAGTGCCCGAGATCCAGACATAGAAGAAGGTCCGGGCCCATCCTTTGCAGGAGTCAAGCCCGGTGACCCGGGGGAAAACGGAAGTCCTCCGGGGTGAGATGGACGCAACTCCGAATTGGGTGAGCTGCTTGTCCTCAGATTCAACTTGGATATTGGGGATGACGTTACGACAAAGGCCGAAGAACCGGATCCACAGCTCCTTCGTGGGCCACAGTCCGGTGTAGCCTTCGATCGTAGAAGCAAAGGCAGAGAGAGGTGATAGCATTGGCTGGAAGATGGTGCGACTGCAGGTGGGAGGTGCTAAGCCAATCCCGAAAAAAATCGCTCACCGGCAGGCCGAATCCCTGTTGAAAGTGGGACAGGAACACGACGAACTCACCCGGATTGGGTGAGGGAGCCAATTCGGCGGAGGGGAGATGAGCGCGACGCCGGCAGGAATGCGTCTGGTCCGGTAGAGCCAGTCAAGGTCATCTTGACAGACCCATGATCCGGCCCACGCGCCACGGTCCGCCGCAGCGGCGTCCTCCTCCATTTCTTTCTTGGCGATGACGATCTCCTCCTCCGTCATCTCGTGATCGCTACCCTTGTTGGCGCTGGCGGCGGCGGGGATCTGAGGCCTGGATTAGCGAGGACCCGTGGCGAGGAACTTGCGCAGCTGTGGCTGCGATGTAGAGGCATGGGGAAAGTGTGGCGGCGGCGCTGCTGCTAGGGGCATTGGCGGCGGCACGGTCGTGAGGAAGATGAAGAAGAAGAGCAATAGGCAGAGGGGCGTAGAAGAAGGAAAAATTCTAAGGGGTGCGCCCCTCCGCTACTTAACCACCCCCTGAGAGGGTGAGTGGGATCGCGCCCTGGCAATAAGCAACATGGTGTGGCTGTGTATCACACGCCTCAGCCAATCATAGAGGAGCCACACAGAGGGCCACAGAGCAGAAGCGATCCCGTGACGTGACGCGCTGATGCAATAAACGAGGAGGCAGGCGTGACGTAACCCTCGCGCAGTGATAACTGACAATTACTGCGGCGGTTACTGTGCAGGCCCTTAAAATAAGACAACGTAATGATTAGCCTCCACGTGGGTTGGCGTATGAGAGAAGGGAACAAGGCCCGGATCAAACCATGGTAACCCGGACCGCGAGTAAAAACTTAGAATGTGCAGAGGGAAAGTAAAACCATGAGATCCGAGTCACAGTGGTAACCCGGCCGGCAAGTGAAAACTTGGAACGTGCGAAGGGAACGTAAATCCATATAATCCGGGATAAAGAGCTAACCCAGAAATAATGCCAAGGCTCGAACATAAATGAACCTGATGTGGCCTTAGCGGCCAAGGCAGCTAAGACCGCACCAGCTTCGGGGACTAATGTTGGGGGGATACCCCCGGATAGGGTCACTCCAGGGTATAAAGGCCGAGTTAGCCGAGGTTCGGCAGGGTCAAAGCGGATGCTGGCCGGGTCACCTCAAGGCAGGCCGGATCATGGAGTAACCCGGACCAGGGGGGTTCGCCTAACATTGTCTGACCGACTTAAGGAGTATGTCGGAAATGCTTGTCTAACTTGTATGCAGGAACAGGTGTGGCCGGATCTACCATGATCTGGGTCCCGTTTAGCTTCTGGGAGAAGGAAGGAATCTCTCTGGTCAAAAAGAAGGCCCGGTACACACTGCATGAGCGAAGCAAGCAAGGGCAGGACCACCGGGTCATAACCGACAAGGGTGACGACGCTCGTGTCGGCTGACGCGAGCGCCGCAGAGGCTCACGTAGCTAAAGCATGTATGACGTGGGGGAAAAGCACCCCGGTCGGGTTACTACTTTGAGAGGAGGCATATTCTTAGGAATATGCCTCCACGTATGCCCTAGAAAGAGACCGAGCCCCCTCTATATAAGGGGGGCTAGGGTTTTAGTAGAGGGGTGAGTTCTAGTTTTGGTCTTTCTTCGATACTGATTTTGCTAAGAGGCTAGGAGTGAACTCTAGTTGATAGTAAGAGAGCTTCTTCTTCCTCCTCTCGCCAATACAGCTGTAGGAGCACTTGTAAACTTGAAAGGAATACAATCTTCTGTGTGGAGAATCACTCCACTATCCCTCCCTGGATTCACCTAGCGTGTGTTCGTCCCCACCTTTAGCCTATCCATGGCATCTGCCGTGACACCACCACGACAGTTCCCTATTGGTGACAAATCGGGAGAAGTGACTTTTAGAACATTGGCCATCCTGCTAAGGAGAAGTTTCAAGCGTTTTCCCTTTTCATGATGTCGAACTTCTGGTTCTTGCGATTCTTTGCCTCTCATCTCCCAAGGTTAGTATGGGTTCTCGTTAGTGGCAAGTAACAGGGGATCCCGATTTTCTTTGGTGGTGTAATGGTCCTAAAGGCACATTTTATTTGGGTCAATCAAGTACAGAACATATATATACAAGGTGAACAAAGCGACGGGGTTGCAAAGTCCTTCACAAACAGCACAAATCAAGCAACACCTTACGCACTTAGTCAAGCAAACACGACCCACTAGGGGACCAAGGAGTTAACTACTCACGATATAGGAGAATCCTATATTAGGATGATTTATCCTAGGTATCACGGTCTTGTGGTCTGGGTCACTATCTTGCAAATGAAGCTTTTGCCGATTCATTGGACGCTTCTTGATAATGTAGCACTTGATTTATCTGGTCACGAGGATTCCGTTGGTAGGGAAAAATTTTGTAGTCTCCTTGTGTTTGCTGGTAGTTGCTTTTCTTCATCTCTTTCGCATCGTGTTCATCGATTTCTAGGTCCTAGTTGTTTGAAATCCATAGGTTTGAAATTTTGACGAGAGATAGAGGAAACCATTTTCAAAATAATTTAATTTAAGAGGGGATATGAAGTAGAACTTTTTGAAAACTTTTGGTAAAATAGATTTTGTAAGTTAGTGTTTCCAAAATAGTTTTCCTGTCTAACGACCAAGCTAACTAAGATTATCCTATAGTTAGGATGGCTCTGATACCAAGTCTGTGGGGCCCCCTAGATTAATCCTCTGAGAATCCTTGTTATGCATACACCATGATCCCATGATCAGTTTGTCATGGCACATAACAAACAAGTATCAAAGTAAACATCCATTATTAAGAAGATAGGTGTCATACCTTATTTTCCATTATGGCTACATCAATCAACATGAGAAGAACTTCATCAATCATAGAGCCTAAGCCATGCCTTACCTATAGACAATTGACTAGGAGAACATCCTAGCTCACATAGTCGTCATCCTCACCTTCTTCTCTATATCTGACCAAGTTAATAACCAGGGAAAATGCCAGCGAGTACTTTGAATTTACTCGCAAACCACTTTAAGATAATAGCAATAAGAGGATATGTATTATTGTTGTGGTAGTAGGAGGGATCCATGAGAGGTTCTTTTCTAAAACAGTTTCTCTTGTAGATATAGCAGCTACATATCTTTGTTGAAAACCTTTGTAAAACATTTTTGGAAACCTTTTTGAAACATTTAACTAGGATTACGTCACCCATTTGTTCCTCCTTCTAGTCATCTCATGTTCAACTCCTTTCCTTCCTTTCTAACCATCCCATGGTCACAACATTTCCAAAGCCTTTGATTTTACGAAGTCCTTTTTGAAATCAAAACCAGCACTGCTCTATAGCAACCTTCCCAACCGTCCATGACCGTGGACATGGCTATTTGAATAGATTTACACTCTATAGAGGTTGTAAACTTTACCCACACCATCGGAGTACCCTACCCTGATCACCTACGGATCGTGGGTCGAGTAACCGATCAAGACTCTCCAGATGACACTCTAGCATAGGCCCTACCCTATGAGTTGTTCCCCTCAACACCGGGATGTCTGGATCCACAGACCAACCGGAGCACAAACCGACTCCTCGAGAGTGGACACTTTCAATGAGAGGCTCATAGTATCAACCGATCGCTCACATGGGCGATCCTACTTCCTCCAGGTGACTGTTTAACAGTTGACCCTTTCTATAAAGGAAGCCTGGAATTAGAGGGAGTTGATCCCTTATAAGTAGTTATGAGAATTCCCACACCGGAGTAGCAAACTTGAAGTCCATCCTTGTCCCATTCCAGAGAAATGTGGTTGCACGGGTTAATTGTTCTGGCAAAACTACAAAGAAACGGGTGCATTTTCGTAAAACTTTTTCCTCCATCATTCCTTCAGCATTTTGTAAAACAAATCCTTTTTTCATTCTCAAACCTCTCTTGGTAGGTCAAACATCACCAAGGTTTTATCATAAAACATTTGGTAAATCTTTTCCGAGGTCTTCCCATCCTATAGTTTTGCTCCGGCTAAAATAGGGTCTCCAAAGGGGTACGGTGCTATACACCATATACCATACTGGGGACAATTAGGTGTTATCAAGGGGTTGTACTTAGTAGTACCAATGTGTAATAGTTTGGAGGAGCCAAGCCACTACCACATATAGATCATCATAGAATAAAACAATGCAATTTTCATAAATAGTAGGTAAAACATGCATAAGTAAAACAGTAGGACAAGGCTTGTGTGCAACAAGGTGGCTTGCCTATTATCAGCAGTATGGCAATGTGTCCCTGGGATTCTTCTTAGATTACCATAATAACACTTAATAACCATATTTTTCTAGTCTCTGATATAATCGCAACTAGCATCGTCAAAGATAATACATGCAAGTAAACAGAGGCCATAATCAACATAAGGCATAAAAACACCAATACAATACAGCAAGCATACATACAACACATTATTCACTCCAGTAGGTTTTTATTGATTGATTTTGTTGAAATCGGAAATACTATGGCTGCCTTTGTGGAATTTTGTTTACTATTTAATTGGCAAAATACCACCTAATAAAGGGATTTGGACTAAGGCTTGGGTTTGTATGATATAAATGTGTAATAATAGAATCAACAGATAGGTATTGAAATAAAAAGGCCAACAAAAGTGGTTTCACTATTTTATCAATTTTCTTTATTTAGATATGAATTTTCTAGTGAAAATAACCCTAGTTTAGGTTAATGATTCACCAGAAAATATCTGGATCTCAAATAAAATTTTCCTCGGACTGTTTTGTATGTACTTGAGTTTGTGATTTTTTAGAGTTGGAATCACGTCAAAATAATTAGCAGATTGCCCTTGGGAAAATCCCAAAGTCAAATCTGTAAGCAATTTTTCTTTTCACTAATTATATTCTACGGAAGCTTTTAATATGAAACTATAAGCATCAGGTAGGTACTTCAAATACCTTTCTACAGAAATTGGGTTCATTATTTATGGTGTTGTAAAACTCCTATAGTGATTTATCTACTGAATTAACCCTAGACAGAGATGTTTAACCTACCAAAATTTATTAATTACTCAATAAATCTTGGGTTTCTAGGGTCTTATGTAAATGGTAGCTATGGATCACTGTGAGTTGGAATCAACTAAAAATTTGATACACGTTGTCCTAGAGAAATAAAAAGTTTTACAACTTGAAAAGATGCCAACTATATAAGGATCATATTTACTTTCACTTCAACTATAATAAAAAAAGATGTCTGGAGCCAAACTCTTATTATTACCATTGACATGAACTACATATCCCAAAATTCTAATATTTTGGTTCTCTTATGTTTGTTTTATTTGCTCAAAGGTTTAGAACATATATTTCCCTTCTTACTATATACTTCTCCAAGTGTCCACATATCTAAAACACAAATAAGAATTCTAAGACCATGCTAGGACAACACACAATTGATACATTCACAAAAGGTGCACGCGAGCGAGATACTATTGATAATTTGACAGTCCTAATTGATACGTTCACAAAGGACTTAGTAAATCAGGATACTATTGAAACAAGGCTAAAAGGTGCACGCGAGCACGATAAAATACCAAAAATCCTATTCTACTAGTGCAAAAAACATGAGGTAAATATATGCTTTAAATTTGGACTCATCAACTTCCCGAGGCTAGACTCTTGCTCGTCCCTGATCAAGATGGCAGCTTATGGACAAGGTCATCATGTTCATGAGGCACGAGTTGTTACAATCAATGAGGCAAATTTAAGCGGAATTTAACAATATAAGATATAGAACAGTATCGTGAGTTATATCACACTCTCACACACCACATGACTTAGAGGCTTCCACAGCTTTCATATCAATATTTTATAAGAATTTTTTAGATTTAGGAATATTATAGAATCATCAAGTTTAATTGGTTGAGCACTTGTTTATGAGTAATCAATAATTCACGATCATTGCTTGAGTATTTTTTTTCAATCTTGTACTTTTCTTTTCTTGGATTTATTTGATAGAAAATCCTTTTTATTTTTATTCAACAATATCATTAGATCATGTTAATACTATTTATGGCTCTTGTTGATTCAAGCTCATGATCATAACATGCTATCAATATTTACTTCTCATAATTTATCAATATTTTGTTGGTCTCGAAGACTCTAAAATCATAATCGTGGTACAAGTATCATAGCACCCAACTTAATTCATGCATCTAATACAATAATCATGGATCAAAAATCATTTCGAATATCATAAAGTCTCAGAACTTAGCGGAGATAATATTTTCTTTGAACCAAAGGAGGTTTAATATGCAACTAATGCAAATTATGGAATCACAATGTAACATCCCAATTTCAGCAACCCTGATTAGTTGTCCAGATTGCAAAAATTAGGGGGAACAAAAACTTTGTCTTATTTAAATGTGCAATGCTTGCTTGTTGTTTGTCTGTGCTTATAATTCCGATTGTATGGCTTGTGATATATTACTTACCTCAACATCACTTGTCAAAAGATATTTAACAAAACTATCCTGGATCATTTTACATATTCTCAAATGTTCTGGCATTACAAATCATGATCCAAGATACATTTGCGAATCCAACTATTTTAGTAGCTTCTATTGACAAAACTATGGAGATCTATAGGATACAACCTCCCTGCATTTTCAAGACAGAACTTCAACTACTCTTATCTCTAGGTCTTCCAAAACCTTTTTATAAAGCTTTTAAATTCTACTCTTGGTAGGAATACCAAGGGACTTTCAACTACTTCAAAATACAACCTTTTCAAAATACCCATCCTTACCTCAAGCTAAGCTTGGAGGTACCTTGATCTGTTGCTTGACTTGATTACTTCGGAAGTAGTATGAGCAACCCTAGGAGCTCATCATATAGGCTCTAACAAATCCAAGAGTATAAACCCTAAGCAATATAACCAAGCTGGAATCTGAGCTATAGCCACTAGGTGATCATCTAAAATCCTTAACCAGATCACTTCTGGAGATTATTCTTTCTAGAAGCTTCCAAATCAAAATAGACCAATATCAAGCATGGATCCCTTCTAATCAATCTATCACTTAACATCATCCATTTTATGATGATTTGGAACCTTGCATCCTCTCAAAATTATTCCCTCTTATATTCTAGTAAAAATCTCCCCCTCTGGAAATCTGATTTCAATATCACATCTTTGAGTCTCCCTCATTTCCACTCCTTCTGCATTTTTGGTAATGCACTTGAACCATCTTGTAGACCATCTTAAGGAATACCAAGTACCACTCTTGCCCTTGGCTAGAACCTCCACTAACCTGCTTGTTCTTGATGGTTTTGTAGTTAAGATAATAATCTTTTCTGCAAATCTTATCATCTTGCCTACTTCGGCAGAAGCTCACATCCACATACTACATTCCCTTTACCAACTCTTTGCATGGTTATGGTATACTAACCATGGTCTATCAATCCATCCCTCACTTGTTTCCATTGGAGCTCTGTGCTTCTCAAACCCACCTGGTTTATGAGGCATCATGACATATCTGCTATGGCAGCCTTATTTTCAACAAAGTTTGCCATCCCTCCTAAACCACCTCAAATACAACCAAGCCAAAATCTTGCTGCATTTATCATCTATACAACTTTGTCTAACTACCCATCTACCCCTTGCATCAAGGTGAGCTCTGAACTCACAAATCCACCCTTGTTTAGTTGGTATAAAAATATCAATGCCCCAGATCCTCTAGTCCTTGTTCTTTTCTAAAATCCACCTTCTTTTGTAAACCCCAAGGTTGCCAATTATGGATACTTCAAGTTGACATCATCCACCTTGGAACATTGGACAAATAATTTCCATAATTATTTGGAACCTAAAACTATTTAAATTCCATACTTGGCAAAATCCTAGTAACCTTGTCTATAAATTCAAGTTTGTTTTTATCCAAGTAACCTTGCCCAATCAAGCCACACTTGAGTACTAAACATCATACCCTACCTCCACATCTCAAAAATAAATATTTTTTCTATTCTAGTTTACTTCTTTTTTCCCTTTTTCTTAAATGGCAGAAACAAGAAATAATAGCTTAAAAATAATTTTTCTTCTATATAAAATTCATGAAAATTCTCCAATGTGTGATGTGGTATTTAGGACCATCTCACATCAGAAACCAACCTTGTCCAATGTAAAAATATTAATTGAGCTTCTAGAAACTACTTCTGCACTTTGTGAATAAATGATTTTAAGTGGACTTCAAATCCTCTGAAAAATCCCAATTTCCTAGGGTTATGCATTGACCCTATCTACACACCAATACCATTTCCTCATCTTGCAAAATAAAAGTTTCTAAACTTCCTTCACAAGCTCCATTTTGATCAATAGTGCAAACAAATCAAAACATGAGCTAAACTAAAGCAACTCTTTATCAAAGTCTCACCACCACTCACCCCAGCAACCATCACACCTTCCCTGGGTCATGGTGACCACTGTAGCAATACCCCTCCCTTGTCTTTCGCTCTTGAAGCATGTGAGGGAGAGAGATATGGCATATCTTGCAAATCTTGTAAAGTATTAGGGCAGTAGCAACTACAAAACGCCTCACCCTCTCTCTAGTCGTGCCCAGGCCCCACACACCACCCAGCACCGCCCCTCACAGCCAACCATCGACCAACTCCCCCTCTCATTTCCAAACATGGACATGGTTCATCATGAACCATCCCTCCTCGAAATAAATAGCCAGAGGCTCCCCTGCCCCCAACCCGACCACCATTTATTTCCTCCCACTCCTACTTGCCTGCCTCGAGCACCACACCCTCTCCCCTGCTATGTCTTGCCTGAAGGAAAAATAAGAGCAAGCTTCGGCCTTGAGCAAAAGTCAAGCGTAGCCTCTCCTCCCTTGCTCCCATAGCCTTGCATGTCACTCTCTTGAACTCCCCTTGCCCTCACGGTTCTAACCTTGACCTTATTTTCAACATGCAACAAACCCTGGAGCTTCTTTGGTGAGCTCCTGAAGCCGTGTTGTGGTTGTTCTTGCGCGAACCCCTTCCTGGAAGCGAAAGGCGCCATGTCAACCATCCCTAGAGTCTCCATCGTTGCTCGCGTCTCCCCGTCGCCTCCACGACCGCCGGCGAGCCCCCAGTGAGCCTTCCCCGTTGCCCTAGGGTTTCCGCCCCCACCAGACCTGTCTCACCGGAGACGACAGCCCCGAGCCGTAGATCTCCTCTAGATCCAACGGCTGCCAAACCCTCATACCCCTTCGCCACCCCTATGTCGCTGACGTGTGGGCCTCGCATGTCTGCATTCGATTTTGGTTTCCCACTCCCGCGCGCTTATCTGGGTCGGCCGGCATTTCCCCTGGCGCGGCCCAACACTACCCAAATCTGGCCAGACTTCCCCTGCCTCCTTTTGTTTTTCCTTTAAATTGTTTCCAAAAACTGAGGTTAGGATTTAATCTAGATAAAAATGGAAAATACATGATTATGTACAAATCTAATTTTGTAAATGTTCCTTAGGGTTCACTCTAACATGCAGAACCAACCCCTGGTCCAAATTAATTTTTATTAATTACTGAAATTAAATCTTCTAAAATACACCCTTTGTAATGAATAAATTGCTCAGCTAGATCCACATATCCAAATGGGACAAGACCAAATCCCTCTGGTAGGTATTGAAGTTACCAATCTTTTTACCCTGGGCTCATGCCAAGGTTAAGTATACTTTTATTGTAACAAAAATAACAAAATCAATACAAATCTGACTTTAGAAAATTCACTAGGACAAATGATAGCTTGTTTGGAGTTGATTCAAACCCGTAGTGATGGGTTATATTAAGTCATACACAAACCAGGAGCCCATAAATATTTGAGCTTCTAATGAATTTTAATGAATTAAATCCTTCTACATGTGGTATTTTAACTAGATAAATCCATAGTAAATATAAAACTCCAAAAATAGTTATTCTATTTTTTACTGGAAGGTACTTACAATACCTATCCATTGTCCTTTACCTAATATCATCTGGACCTATAAAATAAATATGGTTAAAAAGACAAATATACTACATAACCGAGTTTGGGAATTTCCAAATGACATTCTGGTAAATATTTCAAAGTGTTTCCAACTCACACTAAACTAGTCCATCAAATCCTACTTGACCATCCAAGGAAATAATTTTTGGAACTACATAACTTTTATGGTGAATTTTTCACCTAAACTAGAGGTTATTTCACTAGAAAAATCATAACTAAATATAGAAAATCAATAAAATCATGAAAATACTTTTGTTGCCCTTGTTATTCCAATACCTATATGTATATATCTTTTTGCATATTGGTATCATACAGACCCAAGCCTTAGTTCCAAACCCCTTTATTAAGTGGTTTGGACAAATAAATCCTAAAGAAAATTCCCACAAGTGTTTCTCCTTTAGTTCCAAATGCAACAAACTCAACCTATAAAAACTTACTGAAGTGAGCAAGGTGTTGTATGTTTTCTGTATGGTATTGATGATGGTATGCCTTGTATTGATTATGGCTCAGTTTGCTTGCATGTATCCTCTTTGACGACGCTTGATGCGATTATATCGGAGGCCAGAAGAAGATGGTTATTATATTCGATTATTATTATGGTTTTCTAAGAAGAAGTCCAGGGACATATATGCCATATTGCTGATCGCAGGCAAGCCACCTTCTTACTCATAAGCCTTGTCCTATTGTTTTCTTATGCATGTTTTATCTACTTTTTATGAAACTGCATGGTTTTATACTATGATGATATGTATCTGGTAGTGGCTTGGATCTTCCAAACCATTACACTTTTGTACTATTAAGTACAACCCCGCCTTGATGACACCTACTAGTCCCTAGTGTTATAGATGGCGTATAACCTCATACCCCCTTTGGAGACCCTATTTTAGCCAAAGCAAAACTAGAGGATGGGATGACCCCCGTAAAATTTTTATAAAATGTTTATGGCCAAACCTTGATGAGGTTTGACCTACCAAGAGAAGTTTGAGAAAATAAAAATGTTTTTGTTTTAAAAAATGTTGAAAGATGGAGGAAAAAGGTTTACGAAAATGCACCCGGGTCTTTCAGTTTTGCTAGAACAATTAACCCGTGCAACCACTTTACCCTAGAATGCGACAAGGCTGGACTTGAAGTTTGCTACTTTGGTGTGGGAATTCTCGTAAATTCTTATAAGGGATCACCTCCCTCAAATGTTGGGTTTCCTTTATAGAAAGGGTCAACTATTAGATAGTCACCTGGAGGAATTGTGAACTGCCCTTGGGAGGAGCCGAAAGATACTATGATCCTCTCATTGAAAGAGCCCACTCTGGAGGAGTCGGGATGCACTACGGTTGGTCTATGGCCCCGATGTCCCGGCGTTGTGAGGAACAACTCATAGGGTAGGGCCTATACTATATTGGCATCTAGAGAGTCTTGATCGGTTACTTGACACACGATCAGTAAGGATCAGGGCAGGGTACCCGGATGGTGTGGGTAAAGTGTACAAACTCTACAGAGTGTAAATCTATTCGAATAGCCGTGTCCACTATCATAGATGGTTGAGAATGTTTCTATATAGCGGTGCTGGTTTTAAATTGCAAAAAGGACTTTGGAAAAGAAAAGGCTTTGGAAATGATTTGACCATGGGATGGTCAGAAAGGAAGGAAAGGAGTTTGGTCATGGGATGACCCAATCCTAGTGTTTTCCAAAACTTTTCAAAAATATGTTCAAAATGTTTTACAAAAGTTTTCAACCAAGATATGTGATACGTTCCAAACATATCTATAATTTTTGATGTTCCATGCTTGGTTTATATCTACTTTCTTATGTTTTGTCCACACTTTGGAGTACTTTTCATACACTTTCTTGGACTAGCCTATTAACAAGATGCCACAGTGCCAGCTGCCTATTTTCTACTGTTTTTGGTTCCAGGAAAGTCAGAAAATGAATATTCTCGGAATTGGACGGGACAAAAGCCAAAGTCACTATTTCACCGAGGGGGACACGGAGCCAGAATACAAGACGGAGAGGGGCTAGGGGCCGGCCACACCACCTGGCCCGCGCCAGGGGTGGTGCGGCCGCCTAGGGCACCCCCTTGGCCTCCCCTTTTGCCTATATATTGCCTCCGATACAGAAACCCTAAGTACCCAACCAAAAATCCATGAAAGAATCTGTAGCCGCCATCATCTCCATCCCTAGATCGGGAGAGATCTGAAGCTCTTCCCGTCACCCTTCCGGAGGGGAGAATTGACCCTGGAGGACTTCTTCATCACCATGCAAGCCTCCGGTGTGATGCGTGAGTAGTTCATCCGTGGACTACGAGTCCATGTGGTAGCTAGATGGTTGATTCTTCTCCTTTGTGATACCATGTTTAGATCTTGTGAGCTCCGTTCAGGATCAAGATTATCTATTTGTAATCCTACGTGTTGTGTTTGCGGGGATCCGATGGATATTGAGATGTTATTTCAGATTGATTATTGATTCTATCATGTCTTTGTTATTTGTGATCTTGCATGCTCTACGCTGTTAGTAGATATCTTGACCGAGTAGATGCTAGCAACTCCAAGAGGGAGTATTTATGCTCGATAGTAGGTTCATGCCTCTAGTAATCTGGCGAAGTGACAGAAATCTCTAAGGTACTAGATGTGATGTTCCTACTAGGGACAAAACTGCAATCCTTTGTTCATAGAACAATCATATTGTTTACTTTACACACAATGTGTAATGCCATTATCTGTTGCTTGCAACTTAATACTGGAGGGGGTTCGGATGATAACCTGAAGGTAGATTATTAGTCATAGATGAAGTTGGATTACAGTCTATGTATAATGTTGTAATGCCCAATCAAATCTCATAGGAGTCAAGATGATTAGTATATGCATGTATGCTTTCTCGATGTTTGTCAATTTCCCAGCTGTAATTTGTTCACCCAACATGTCATCTATCTTAAGGAGAACCACCACTAGTGAACTATGGACCCCAGTCCTTTCTTTTACCATCAAACTACAACTGTTTACAATTTTCTGTTTACTTTCTGCAAGCTATTACTTTCTTCCACACAATACGTTTAATCCTTTGTTTTCAGCAAAACCGGTGAGATTGACAACCTCACTGTAAGTTGGGGGCAAAGTTCTGTGGTTGTGTTGTGTAGGATTCCAAGTTGGAAACAACACCTTGGAGGTGTTTCCTTGCTCCTACTGGTTCGATAACCTTGGTTTCATAACTGACGGAAACTTACTGTTGTGCTCATCATACCTTCCTCTTGGGGTTCCCCAATGAGCTCGATATCAACCACGAGTCAGCAATATGTAGATGCTATATCTACAAGAGAAACTAGTTGAGAAAAGAAACTCTCTTGGAGCCCTCCTACTACCACAGCCATATCGCATATCCTCTTGTTATTACTATTCTCTTAAGGTGGTTTGCGAGTATATTCAAAGCACTCACTGGCATTGTCCCTGGCTATTAAGTTGGTCAGATCCGAGAAGATGGTGACGAAGATGACTATGCGAGTTAGGACATTCTCCCAGTCAGTTGCCTGTAGATGAAGGCATGGGTTAGGCTCTATGCTTGATGAAGTTCCATTGATGTTTATTGATGTAGCCATAATAGCATGTAAGGTATGACATTTATCCGTTTAGGTAATGGATCTTTACTTTGATACTTGTCGGTTATGTGCCATGACTAACTGATCATGGGATCGTGGTGTATGCATAATAGGTGTTCTCGGAGGATTAATCCGGGGGCCCACACACGAACTAATATGCATGCAAGAAAGTAAACATGCTAAAACTGAAAGATAAATTATAAGGTCCGAATAGATCCCCCAAGCTTAGCATCAAGACGGGGAGATCACATAGCTTCTTGTGAGTACCTATTCATTATTTAGAGTGAAGAAATCATCATCATCATATTCTTCTTCCGCTTTGATATTACAAGCATGATCAATACACGAAAAATGAGTGGAAAGTTCCATAATGCTAATATGTTGGTCTTTTGTTATCTTGCAGAGCACCTTCCTATCATCAGCTATCTCAACAATGATCTTAGTTAGGAGTTGAATTCTACCATAGATGTCATCGACCCTCTTTTCAAGGTGTCTGCCCATCATCCAGTAGGAGTCAACGCCTTCTCTAATGGTTTCAACACATGCTTTGGAAATCTTTTCAAGATTCTCGATCTTTTCTCTAATCTCATCATGTTTCCCTTCTTTCTGGGATGAGGATCTAGGAGAAGATTTGAGAGAGGATCCCCGAAGGTTATACTTGTATGGGTCATGTGGATATTATTCCTTGTTATTCCTTAGCATCTCCAGATTGCGTTTAAATATGTACTACAAATAGGTAAGTTGCACCACTTGAGTATATTCTCGAGTTGAGGAAGAACAATCCCTCTCAGGGTCCCTTCCTTTGGTTTTTTCTACCGGTGCCTCCTTCTTCTTGGCCCAAGTCTGCTTGATATGGAAGGGCTACATAGTTCTTCAACGATCAAGTGAGATATGGTGCATAATGGTGAGAGACAAAGGTAGGTGAAAGATGAACCCTACATGCGAAAGTCAAAGGAAAAAGCAAAGGAGAGAAAAGGATAAATCTAAAGAAGTAGGGAGGCCAATGTCGGTCCCGGGCGTCAGTACGGGCGGGATCCATCCATACTGTGCACCCTATCAGTAGGCACCGACCTATTTCTACGCGGTATTTTTTTAATAGATCATAAAAAAATAAAAATAAACGTGAGCTACAAACAGTATGGCCCGATCAGACCAAACCTCTAGAAATTAAACAGAAAAAATGAGGGAGTACTAAGCATTTAACGACCAGTTGTACGGGCATGTCCAACCATACAGTCCGCCAATTCTAGGTCGAAAAATAGCTCAATAAGATCGGGAAAACAAAGGGACAAAAGTAAAACGACCGAAAGGACATAATAGGTTTCAAAAGAAAGTAAAAGAGATAACCGAGGTCAACTGGTGTATAAATCATCACACCATTGTTTGATGCATTCCTCAAGCATCATTAAGGAAATTAGTTCTACCGTGTTTACCTCCCCAACATTGGAGTGTTTCAGTTCTTCCCCTTAACAATCCAAGATGAAGAACGGGTATTACTTTTTATCTTTACCTCCCATGAGGGATATGCTTCTTCAACTTCATACGGGCCTTCCCAGTTGGATCTCAACTTTCCTGCAAAAATCTTTAGACAAGAATTGTAGAGCAAAACTTTATCTCCAACTTTGAATTCCTTATTCTATATCTTTCTAGCATGCCATCTTTTAACTTTTTATTTAAATATTTTATCATTTTAATAGGCCTCATTTATGAGGTCATCTAAGGCATGAATTTCTAAAAGGCATTTTCCTCCTGCGGTTTTAAATCAAAGTTCAGAGTTTTAATAGCCCAATAGGCATTATGTTTTAATTCTAATGGGAAATGACATCATTTACCATAGACCATTTTGTACGGCGTCATTCCCATTGGATTTTTGAATGTTGTACAATATGCCCATAAGGTGTCATTTAGCTTCATAGCCTAATCCTTACTTAAATTAATCACTGATCCCAGTTCGAAAGCTCAACTTGCCCACATGTTTGTGGGTGACAAGGTGAATCTACCGATTGCTCAACCACATATTTGTGAAGAATATTCCTAAAAGCTCCTTTCATAAAATGAGTTCCACCATCAGTAATCAAAAATCGGGGGACTCCAAATCTGGGAAAAATGATGTCCTTGATCATCTTGATAGAGGTGGTTGCATCTGCATGAGAGGTGGGTATATCTTCTACCCATTAAGTCACATAGTCAACAACAACACGAATATGAGTGTAACCATTAGAAGTGATAAAGGGCCCCATGAAATCCGTTCCCCGAACATCAAATGGTTCTATTATAAGATTATAATTCATGGACATTTCTTGTCTTTTCCCTATGTTACTCATTCGTTGGCAGGCATCACACTTTCGAACAAAATTATGAGCATCTTTAAATAAGGTTGGCCAATAGAATCCTGATTGTAAAACTCTGGCAGCTGTATGATTACCTGCATGATGCCCCCATAAGGACTATCATGGAAAGCTTTTAAAATAGCGCTCATCTCGTGCTAGTTACACATTTCTTAATAATCCCATCAAGCCCATTCCTGTATAAATAAGTATCATCCCAAAAGTAATACTTCAAATCATTAACGAATTTCTTTCTTTGATTATAGTTCATTCCTTTTGGGATAAACTTACGTACAAGAAAATTAGCATAATCTAAAAACCAAGGGTCATGTGGTTCTACGACTGTAAGATATTCAACAGGCATAGATTCATTAATAGGTGTAGGATCTTCTATTATGCCTTACATGCGTGAAAGATGACAGGCAACAGGATTATCCTTACCTCTTCTATCAACTATTTTTAGGTAATATTCTTGTAGTAATAGGACCCACTTAATCAAACAAGGTTGTTCATCTTTCTTGGCCTGATGATTGGTATGTGTCGTGGTAGTGGCACGGCAGATGCCATGGATAGGCTAAAGATGGGGCCAATGAGTGCTAGGGGAATCTAGGGAGGGAGAACGTGGTCATTCCATGCACGGAAGTTCTTGTATATTCTCTATCAACGGTGTATACAAGTTCTCCTGATGCTCTCAACAAGAAGGAGAGGATGTCTCTTACTCCCTATCAACTAGCCCTAGAGTTCTTCCTTCAACAGAGAATGATTCATCTATCGGCCGGCCCCATCTATGGAGGCCCCGGTGCTCCTTATATAGGGGAGCCCGGGTTACAATTCTAGGGCACATGTGGCAGCATATTCGTAGAATATGCTCCTTTCCTAAAGCAGATGCTTCTTTATTCCCTTTAACGGCTCGTACGAGCTTTGGATGTAACCCATGGTGTAATCCTTGTCTTTTGGCATCACCAGACACTGGCTACGTCATCCGGCTTCGCCCGCGTCACCTTGGTCGCCCCTGACCCGCTGGTCCTCTTCTTTACTTTACTTATCTCATGCTACAGCTAATAAAGTCACCTTTTGACCAGCGGGGGATTCCTTTTCTTGGAAGCTAAGATAACCTGCCTAGCATATAGCTAATCCGTCTTACCAAATTACCTGCAAAACAAATAGACATGGCCGGCATAAATCCTATGCCGTCTGGACCATTGTCAAGGAGATGCTCCATGGGCTGGGTCACACCATGATTCGGCCTGCCTTGAGGTGACCCGGTCAGCACTTGCTTTTAACCGTGCTGTACCCCGGCTAACTCAGCCCTTATACCCCGGTGTTACCCTACCCGGGGGTATCCCCCAACATTAGTCCCCGAAGCTGGTGCGGTCTTAGCAACTTTTAGTTGTTAAGGCCACAACAGGTTCCCATATCCGCATCATTTACTCCTTAGGCCGAGTTACCTCGTAGCCCGGAGTTTCTCATCTTGCGACCTTTTGCTCTTTCCGAGTTATTCCTCGTTGGCCAGGTCTTTTGCTTGCTTATCCGGGTTACATTTCCTTCTCTTGTATGCTTCTCCACATCCTACATGGAGGGTAATCATCATTTTGCCTCATTTTAAGGGCCGCACGCATTTAATGCACCGGTTACTATCGCAATGTCAGGAATAACTGTTGTACACGTCCTTTCACTGCAGCGCCTCGTTAACCGTAATGTTGCATCACATAGTAGGGTCATCAGCTCCTGTAGCCCCTCATGTGGCCTTGCTCTGATTGGTTGTTCTGGCCTCATACACGCTCGTTCATGCAGTGTCGCCCATATAGGATCCTCACGGCAGCGTGCCAGTTAAGTAGGAGGCGTGGGGCGATTTCAGGGGAAGTTCCCCCATTTCTCTGAGCTTCCCAGCCTTTCTCTTTCACAACGACCTTGCCACCGCCGCCAGTTTTCTGCTCCACGAGCGCCACCGCGACTGCACTTAGACAGTCACTCGCATCTGCGCCACCGTTCCCATTCACACTTTCCATCACGGGTCGTTCCGCTTCCCGCTATCCTTCCTCCGGCTATCTCTACTCCGATTACTCCCTAGAAGATCTTGAATCCACCATGTCTGAGGCGGAGGCAGCGGTGGTGGCGCAGCAGGAAGAAGGAGTGGAGGGCCACGAGCGCGGCGGCTGGGATGGCTCCGTCGTCCGCGAGGAGGACCTTGATTTGCTCCGCGCCACGCGGCGCATCCCCGCCGGCGTCGCCTGCCGCCTCGCCTCCGGTGAAGTCTCTCCTTCCCCCAAATTTGGGGAATATGTAGTTTTTCTATCGCATTTCCAATGTGGTTTTGGTCCTCCCACTTCCGATTTCTTCTTTGATTTTGTTTCCACATATAAGTTGCAACCGCATCATCTCCCTGCAAATGCCATTACCTCTATGTCCTTGTTCGCTTCGGGCATTGAGGGGTACATTGGCCTCTAGCCAACCAAAGAACTTTCGATCAAGTTCTTTGGCCTCCGGAGGAACGTTGTTCCGGACAAGGAGCGTGCCCTAGAGGACAAGAAGTTGACCCAGTGCGGCGCCACCTCCATTTATCCTTGGAAACAGTCCATGTTCCCCCGGGTTATGAGACTCGAATCTTGCAAGGGCTAGGCCCGGACTTTCTCTTATGTCCGGAACACCACCAAGGAGGACCTGATCTGGTTGCTCCCCTTCAAAGTTGGCCCTCTTGACACCTCGCGTTGGGAGAGAATTCCAAAGCGGCCAACGGTCCTGGCGAATCAAGTGGAGTGCCGGATCAAGGAGCTTCTCAAGGAGAAACTCTGGGGGGAGGATAATATGATTACTTTCCTCCGCAGCCGGGTCTCACCCCTCAAGAAGCGAGCCCACAAGATCTACTATCTTAGTGGCCCTCTTGACCCTCACCGGACCTCTTCCTTCGAGATGGATAACTCGGCGGTTTACCGCCGGGTTAAGTCCATATTCAATGTGGAGAAGGAGTTCTCCGAGGATTGGGAGTGGGGATTCGAGCCCTTCACTCGGGTCAACCCTCCACCACGGGTGAGTTTTCCTTCTCTTTTTCGAATCTTATCTGTATATCGATTTTACTCTTGTAACTTGTAAATTGTTTCTTTGTTCTCAACGATTCCTCTAGCAGCCACTAAAGGATGGCGAGGTGCTGGCGAGCAAGTGGTTCCCGGACCGCACCGCGGAGGACGAGGAGGAGCCCGATCCGGAGGCCTTCCTGCCTACCCCAGACGTCGTCAGACACAACGCTGGTAAGGCCTCTTCTCTAAGGGATTGGCCAGAGGATGATGACTCGGACGTTGAGGTCCTTGAGGTATTTGATCCGGTTCTCATCTCTTACTCCTACCTGGCTTATGTTCGAATGTTTAGCTAACCCGGACGATCAGGTCCATGAGGTTCGTCCCCTTGCAACTGGTGGCCCGGCCTCGGCTCCGTCCCAGAAGCGTGCAGCTACCTCGGCCGCAGCTTCGGAGGTGCCGCCGCCCAAGAAGAGGCAAAAGAAGTCCGGGGTTAAACCCTCGGCCAAGCCTGCCTCCAAGAGCACGATTCGGAGGGCGCCCAAACCTCGGGCTCCTCCTACCGCGCACGAGTAAGTTCTTTGATACTGCTTCTTGTGATTTCCTCCTTTGTTTTCCTTTGTTTCTTATTAACCCTTCTTTTTGACTTGGTGCTTTATCTTTTTCTCAGAGCTACTAGGGATATCCCTTAGAGCGGCCCCAGCATTGCCTCCCCACTCCGGAACAGTCCCTCTCCCCCCCCGCAACGATGATTATCGCCCGGTCAGCCCTATTCAAGAGGGCTCTGCGACTGCGCCTGACCAGAGCCCACCTCGCCAAGAGGAGGGAAATGTCGGCATGGGGGGTAGTAGGCCGGATCAGGATACGGCGATGCCGGATCTCCCTGGTTCCTCGGCCTCAGCGCCAGATCCTGAGGTGCGAACTTCATCGGTGCCACCTCCAGCATCTCCAGTACCAGCACCAGCACCAGCAGCAACAATAGCAACAGCACCAGCAGCAACAAGAGCCTCCAAGCCTCCCAAGGGAAAAGCTCCATCGGCTTCCTCCAGGTCTACCCCTTCCATGGCAGATATCTTTCAGGCAATTCCTCCCCCCTCATCATGCAAAGCCAAGAAGACCTCCGGGTCAGCCAAATAACTTCATCCGGGTCTATCGCTTCCGGATCAGAGGGCAGCCAACAACTGGTTTTTCACACCAGCCCCGTTGCAGCTCAATCCGCCAGGCGGCAGGCCCACGTGAAGGGCCTTGTGGAGAGCCATTCTCCGAGTGGTGAAAGTTACAGTCCACAACTCCTTGAGTATGTGAAGAACTAGAATGACGCCGAATTCGTCGACCCTCAAGACGATCTCCTAGAGAAGTTTGGCCCAGCAGAGTTCAGCGCCCAGATGAACTCTGCTACCAAAGCTATCTCCTTGGCTGGCCGGATGATGGAGGTAATTCATTTTCTCTGCTGTTGATGTTTTACATAACGGAGCACTTGTAGATATAGCCCCTAGCCCCCAAGCCTCGGAGGTAATAACTTGTTATTCGGTTGGATGCTTCTCGTAAATCTTAGCTTTTTTTCATAATGACATCAAATTTTAGTAGATTTTGAGTCGGGTCTAGTTCCCTTGGCCTGTATCTTATGTACTTCAAATATCCACACACCTAGATCCGGGTTAACTTCCACTTGGTCCAGGTCTTGCAGACTTCGAATAGCCACACACCTAGAGCCGGGTTAAGTACCACTTGGCCCGGGTTTTGTAGACTTCAAATATCCACACACCTAGAGCCGGGTTAAGTTCCACTTGGCCCGGGTCTTGTAGACTTCGAATATCCAGACACCTAGAGCCGGGTTAAGTTCCACTTGGCCCGGGTCTTGTAGACTTCGAATATCCAGACACCTAGAGCCGGGTTAAGTTCCACTTGGCCCGGGTCTTGTAGACTTCGAATATCCACACACCTAGAGCCGGGTTAAGTTCCACTTGGCCTGGGTCTTGTAGACTTCGAATATCCACACACTTAGAGCTGGATTATGTTCCACTTGGCCCAGATCTTTAAGACTTCGAATTGTTTTTACTCTGCCTTTGAACTTTGTCTTTGCCTTGCTTATTTCAGATTACCACTAACCTCCGAACCGCTGAGTTCCAATGCCTGCTGGACTCCTACAAAGACATTCGCCCGTGTTACGGTAGAATCTTGGTGGAGTACCAGAAGAGGGGTAAATTTCCATTCTTCCTCTTCCTTGTTCATTCAAACTTCTTAGGACCTAGATGAATTTGTTGTCCGAATCATGCAGCCGAGGTTGAAGCTGAGAACATAGTCATGAGGAAAAACCTTGCGGAAATCAAAGGTAAACTGATCCCCTTCACATGATCGTTGTATTTTCCTTGCTTTATCCGGTGGACACTCATACTTTGGGTCCTCCGGATCATTGTGCTGTTGTAGTTGCTCTCGACAATAGTGTCACCGTGCATGAAATGATGACTCACTTCCTCGAACAAGTAGGAAATCATGAGGCTGAACTGAAAAAGAAAGACGCAGAGATAGCTCAGCTCCAACAGCAGGACTCGGAGATCACTTGACTAAATGCCGAAATTGAAAGCCTTAAGATCCGCCACCAGTCCGAGTTGGAGAAGGCCGACCAGGAGTTTGCCGAGGAGAAAGAGCATTTAACCACGCAAATCTCCAAGGATAAGAGCCTATTGGAGGAAGTCAACGTCAAGCTTACGTCGGTGACCACTGAATACGAGAAACTCCAGGCCCATAGTGCCAATGTTGATTCCGAGCTTCAGCGACTTCTCTTCCAGATCGCGCGTAAGTTTTCTGCTCTTGCTTGATCTTCGACCTTCCGGATTTGGTCCTTTTGTTCACTATTTTTCTTCTTATCCTTAGGCAAATTTCTAGAGAGCGATATGCTCGCTGCCTTTGCCGTACGCCAGTCCCGTGAATAGCATGGAATTCCTACTGCCTTTGATGCCGAGCCAATCCCTTATAGCATAGAGGATCTTCTGGCGAGTCTCACCGCTCGTCTTGAGCTAGTAAAGAATCATGGCACGGATATCATCCCGGCGGCAACACGAATGTTCAGCTGCCTCTGGCCTAGTGAAATCATTCCCAAGAAAGGCTCGACTTTCATAGCCAAGTTAATGGAGTGTGACACGCAGTTGCATCTGTGGCGCGAATCTGCCGCACGGGCTAGGGCCGACATTGCTCTGAAATTTGCGCTCTCGTGGTACGAAGGAATTAACTTGGCATTGCTCACTCGCATGCGCACTGGGTCTATGTGGTGCGAGGATCCAGAGTGGATCACGCGCCACCAGGCCTGTGCTAACAAGCTGATCCAGTACTCCTTCTGCCATGCTTGGAATGAGGGGCCGAGTTATCTTGATGTTGCTGATGATGAAGAAATTATTTCTGGAGCTGAAGATGAAGGGAGTGAAAGCGAAGGCTCTGAACTGGGCGGGGAAGCTGAAGACCCGGAGGATAGCGAGGTTAACCCGGAAAAAAAAGCCGAAGCTAGCGCTCCTCCCTCAGACTCCGGAGTACCTCCCTCCTCGACAGATGATTCGTATGCTGCTCTTGCTCCTCTTAGTTCGGTGTAGAAAGGATGAAGCAGTGCTACGTTCCACGGTCTTTTGGATTCTTCTCCGGACCTGTCCGCCTTGTTCTTTTCCTGGGGCTGTGCATCAATGAGATAGTAGGAATCATTTTGCAAGGCTTTGCTTACAATGAAAGGTCCTTCCAATGGCGGGGATAACTTATGCATGCCAGCCGTGCGTTGTATCAACCGGAGTACAAAATCACCTTGCCGGAACACTCGGGGGTTTACTTTCCGGCTATGATAGCGTCGGAGATTTTGCTGATATATGGTGGATCTGGACAAGGCCAGTTCTCTCGCTTCTTCCGGCAGATCAACATCATTCTGCCGGGCTTCGCGCACTTCGGCTTCTGTGTATTGGGTGACTCTTGGCGAATCATGCTCTATGTCAGCTAGTAATACAGCTTCTGCCCCATATACCAGAAAGAATGGCGTATAGCCTGTTGATCGATTCGGAGTTGTTCTTAAACTCCACAGTACCGCTGGTAGTTCTTCTATCCAGCACCCCGTTGATTTTTGCAGCGGCTCTATGAGCCGGGGTTTTATCCCGGACAATACCAGTCCGTTGGATCTTTCCACTTGCCTGTTCAATGCGGGGTGGGCGACTGAGGCGACATCTAACCGGATCTTCTTTTCTCAGCAGAACCTCGCGAATGCTCCTTCAGCGAAATTTGTTCTATTATCAGTTATGATGCTATGGGGATAGCCATATCTTAGGATTATATCCTTGAGGAATTTTACTGCTGTTGCCCCATCACATTTTCGAATTGGTTTTACTTCAATCCATTTGGTGAACTTGTCCACCATGACTAGCATATGGGTCATCCCTCCTTTGGCCGGCTTAAATGGTCCAACCATATCTAGGCACCATACCGCAAATGGCCATGTAATAGGGATAGTTTTCAGCTCCGACATTGGTAGGTGAGTTTTCGTGGCGTATCTTTGACAACCATTGCATTTTCTCACCAAGTCCTCTGCTTGCTCCAAAGCACTAGGCCAATAAAATCCATGCCGGAAAGCTTTTGCCACTAATGCCCTTGAGGAAGTGTGGTGACCACACTCCCCTTGGTGAATATACCGGAGTATGTCAAGTCCTTCCTCCGGATCAACACACTGTTGTAGTACTGTTGTCACAATCCTCTTGTATAGTTCGGCATTGATAATTGTATAGGCCTTTGCCCTTTGCTGGATCTGCCTTGAGCTTACCTCATCGTCCAGTAGAATTCCTTCTTTCAAGAAATCAAATATTGGCTTGGCCCAAGATGGTATAGCCCGGACGGGAAATGGTTCCTCATCAACTTCCATTGCATCCAACGACATAACTCCTGCTGGATCAAGCTGAATAGTCCCCAGGTTTGCCGAAGCAGTCCCCGGGTTTGCTGAGGTGCTTCCCCAATATATCTCCATAGGTGCAGCTCCTGATCCGGGAAGTGATGGGATATAAATTGAATCTGATTCGGGTGACGGTGTGATAGATGGTTTTCTCAAGTGCTCCAAAGCCACGTTTGGCAGAATTGGTTGTCGGGATGAGCCTAGCTTGGACAGCGTATCTGCTGCCTCGTTTTCAATCCGAGGTATGTGATGGAACTCACATCCTTCGAAGAACCCGCTTATTTTCTGAACATGGAATCTATATAACGCCATGTTAGCATCTAGGGAATCCCAATTTCCAGACACTTGTTGTACCACCAAATCTGAGTCTCCAAAGCATTGTATCTGACGTATTCCCACTTTTTTTGCTACTTTGAGACCATGCACCAATGCTTCGTACTCCGCCACATTATTTGAGGCACTGAATTGGATCTGGAGGACATACTTCAGCTGATCCTTCTTGGGAGAGGTTAGCACTACTCCGGCGCCCAACTCATCTTTGAGTTTTGATCCGTCGAAATGCATTCTCTAGTAATTAGAGTCCGGTAGGGGTGGCTCGTATTGCATTTCAGCCCAGTCCACAAAGAAATCTGCCACAGCTTGTGACTTGATTGCATCCCTTCTGTCAAACTGGGTGCATAGGGAGCTAACTCGATTGCCCACTTTGCTATCCGTCCGATCGCGACTTTGTTACTCATAATCTCCAAAATGGGTGCCTCACATATCACCTTGATGGGGTGTTCCTCAAAGTAATGTTTGAGTTTCTGATAGTAAGGATAGTTCTGTTTCGAGGCTGATAATACCTCGCTCAGATAGTACACTGGCCTTTGCACGGATTTTCCATCCTCTTTGCGCTCCACTATGATTACTTCACTTACGACTCGGTTGGTCGCGGCTACGTAGAGCAACATTAGCTCCTTAGGTAGTGGTGCAACTAGGATTGGCGCTGTAGATAACATCTTTTTCAATTCTCGGAATGCAAGATACGCCTGTGGCATCCATGTGAACTGTTCTGTCTTTTTCATTAGCTGATAGAGGGGCAAGGCCTTCTCTCCCAACCGATAGACGAACCGACTTAACGATGCCAGGCAACCAGTGAACTTCTGCACATCGTTAAGACATTTTGGCAGTTCCATTCTTTCTATGCCCCGGATTTTTGTCGGGTTAGCTTCAATGCCACGGCTAGACACCAAAAAACCGAGTAACTTTCCGGCGCGTCCACCAAAGGTGCATTTCTCCGGGTTTAGTTTCATTCGGAACCTTCTTAAGTTTGCAAATGTCTGCCAGATATCCTCAAGGAGCGTATTGCTTTCCTTGGTCTTTATTACCACATCATCCACATAGACTTGCACATTCCGACCTATCTGATCTTGTAAGCATTTTTGCATGCATCTCTGGCACGTTGCTCCTGCATTACGTAATCCAAACGGCATAGTGCGATAGCAATAAGCCACATACGGGGTAATAAACGCAGTCTTTATTTGATCATCGGATTCAGGGGTATCTGGTGGAAACTAGAATACGCGTCAATGAATGATAGCAGCTCACATCCGCCTGTTGAGTCTATGACTTGATCTATCCTAGGAAGTGGAAATGGATCTTTGGGACACGCCTTATTCAGGTGTGTGTAATCAATACACATGCGCCATACCATAGCTACGTTCGGATCATCTTTCTTCTTTTCTACTAGCACCAGATTAGAGAGCCAGTCTGGATAGAGTACTTCCATGATAAACCTGGCCGATAGTAGTCTTGCTATCTCATCTCCAATAACTTTCCTTCTATCTTCTACGAAACACCTAAGAGGCCGCTTTACCGGCTTTACCCCGGGCCTTACATTTAATGAGTGCTCAGCTAACTCCCTCGGTACACCGTGCAGATCTTGTGTAGACCAAGCAAAGATATCCCGATTCTCATGGAGGAAGTTGACGAGCTCGCTTTCCTATTTGCTGCTTAATCCGGCACCAATGGTCACGGTGCGCTCTGGGAACTGATCATCGATTGACACCTTCTTCGTGTCTTTAGTTGCTTGGAACGACACGCTCCCGTGCAGGTTGGTCAGGGCCGGTATATGTTGTTGCGCGGATTGAGCCAATGCAGCCACTTCTAGTATCTTCCTTTTTTCTTGAGCTATCAGGAGTGACTCGGCTAAATTGGACCCGGCTGAGGCGCACTCGATCGAACACCAGAAGTCCCCTGATACAGTTATCACGCCCCTTGGTCCGGGAACTTCATCTTAAGGTAATTGATGTGGGTAGTTGCCATGAATTTGTTTAGCGCTGGCCTTCCGAGTAACGCGTCGTAAGCGCTCTCCAGATTCACCACCTCGAATTCTAAGTTCTCAGTGTGGCAGTTGTCTCTTGTGCCGAATAACACGTCAACCCGGACTTTACCAATTGGTTCATAAGAAATACCCGGCACAATACCATGAAAGGTGGTCCTTGTTGCTTGCAACATGTTCTATGTTATCCCCAACTTGTGCATGGTATCCTTGTACATAATGTTGATACTGCTGCCATTGTCAATCAATACCTTGGAAAATCTTACATTGAGATTCGGCCCGATGAACGTCGGATCCAGGACCAGAGCGTAGGTTCTTAGGCTTGGCATGATCTTTGGGTGATCCTTGACACTCCATGTAATCTCCTAATCCGCCCAGGGCATATACCTCACCACCGCTGGCATTACTGCGTTTACCTCCATATGACGGCACTGCAAGCTTTTCCGGTCATTCTCTTCCGTGGTGAACACACAGTAGCTTTGATGATGTTCCCTGTAATCATTTCGTCCCTCATTCTCGTTGTAACCTTGACCTTGTTGTTGGTTATTGCCCACTTGATGTACATCATCCCTTCTTTCCGGATTTTCGTACCTCGGAGGAGGTGGTGGCAGCATCAGTTGCTGTCCATTCCCCCTGTCAGTAACGATGGCCAGGGTGCTTCACTTCTAGGTGCTTCGTTCCGAGGTGCCTGAGCTTTCCCCGAACTTACCTATTCTAATTTCCTCATCCATTCACACTGCCGGGTTGTATGATTCGCCGGGCTATTCGGGCTTGGCGTATGGAACTTGCAAGGTTGATCTAGCATAGACTCGAATGTATACCTCGGCCTATCCTTACGTTCCTGCCATTGCTTTTTATGCTCCGGGTCGAAGGCTTTCTCCCCTCATTTTTCTGCTGCCAACTCTACCCTCCAGTTTTTTGGTGTTGGCTTGCTCTGCTACTGGATTGATCCCGGTCCAATGATGCGACTTGCTGCGAGTTATACCGATAATCCAGACGCTCATCCCTTCTCTTTCCTCGAAAATCATTCCTCCTTGCCGATTCGGGGCCATCTCGGCCGTAATACTCTTCGTTTGCTTCGCTAGACATTAACCGGGGTTGCGTTGGATCTCCCAAGGCATACGAATCTGCGATCCGGATTGTCTCAGCTAAGGTAGTTGGCATATCTCACTGTAATCTTTGCCACAACATACTTCCATATCTGCATCCCTGAGTGAACCATGCAATAGCTTGTGATTCAATTCCTCCCTCGCACGAGTTTTGCACATTGCACCACCGAGTCAGGAAATCTTTATCTGGCTCATTCGGTCTCTGTCGGCATAACGCAAGGGTTTGTGGTCTGTTGTGTCTCTTGTAAGTGCTTGAGAAATTGCTAACGAACAACTCCTGGAAATCCAACCAACAGTTAACGCTCCCTGGTGGCAAATTGTTCAACCAAACTCGCGCTGGTCCTTCCAACATCTGTGGTACATACCTCACCGCCCATCTCAAATTTCCTGTTGCGATCTTGACTGCTGTGGCATAGTCAATCAGCCAATCCTCTGGCCTGGTACTACCATCATAAGTTCGGGTTCCTCTAGCCAGCTGAAAGTACGGCACCAGTGGTTCGTTCATGATCCAGGGCCCAAAGCATGCTGGACCCGACGGACCTTGTATCTCAATCTGCTCCGACCTATAGATCCTATCCAATTTCAGCCTTGCGTCATCAGGCTGCAAGTTCCTGCTTCCCAGCCGTGATCCAATTACGTGGTGATCCGGTCTGGGGTATCCATCGTTGACCATAGCCGAATAACCATCATTGTATCTTTCCTCATCCGGATGCGCATGATGCTGTTGTGCTGCTTGTCATACACTCCCCTGTTGCCGAGGTACGCGATGTTGCTGTGTCCGAGGTAAATCTTGCCCTGCTCCCACGGGATCGCGCTGTTCGGCATTGCCGTTGGCAGCATTTCTTTGACCGGCATTGACTTGGTCACGATTAGCTCGGGCAGCCACACCTCGGCTGGTACTGTGCCGGTCCTCATCAACTTGCACTGCTTTTCCCTTTCCAACTCTTACCGGGTCATAAGGAACCATTTGCTTGTCTCTTCTTCCGGAGTCCAATACCTCTTCTCTCTTGGGATTATGACCCGAAGACGACGCGGCTCCTTTGGATCTTGCCAGGTTATTTCTGGCCGAATGTACCACCTGTGAGGCCCTAGGTGGTGCCGGGTTAGCCTTGTTTATTCCTTCATTTTGTTGGCATGCAACTCTCAACAAGTGATTTACCCTCTCTTGCTGCCTTTATCGGGCCTCTCTGGTTAAACCTTCTAACTCGGATGCGGCCGCATTTGCTGCCCTGAGGATCTTTGGCGGGGTATTGTACCGATCCAACCCTCCTGTTACTATCATGGCTGTCTGATCTGGCCTAGGCTCGTACTCCTTGTCAATCTCAGTGATCAGGTTCCTGCCCTGGATTTTCACTCTATCTATACGGTTTGCCTTAGCATACTTTCTCAAGGTGATGTTCAATGACTGATCTAGTTTCCTCTAACATTTTCCGCCTAGTTTCCTCTAACTCAACTTGTGCCTGAGCCGGATCTACCACATGTGCTATTGGCGTTGCTAAGCTATCTATTGGCCTTTCTAGTGGAGGAAACCTAGACCTGGTCTGTTTTGGTGTTACCTCTGGCTCTGGCGCCAGATCTTTGCTTGGTCCTGCGTCTGGCACAGTCATCAGGACCTCAACGCTGCTAGTGGGGCGAGTTATACGCACTCCACGAGCTGCGCTGAGAGGTGGCTCGCCTCCCTCGATGATGTGCCGCGGGTGGACGCAAGACTCGTCCACGCCGACGTAGATCTTGTACGCGCCAAGCTTGAGGAAGACGCCGTTGCACGGTGGAGGGTGCCTACTGAAGCTTCCCACGTTGTTGCTGACGTAGTCCAGCGCTCCAAAGTGCTGAACCAAGCATGAGACCATGCGCTCGCCCGTGCTTGAGAAGTTTCCCATTTGAATTTTCACCGCTGCTAGCACCGCTAGCCCTAAGGTGGGCGCCAACTGTCATGGTGGTGGCACGGCATATGCCATGGATAAGCTAAAGATGGGGCCAATGAGTGCTAGGGGAATCCAGGGAGGGAGAACATGGTGATTCCATGCACGGAAGTTCTTGTATATTATCTATCAATGGTGTTAACAAGTGCTTCTGAGGCTCTCAACAAGAAGGAGACGATGTCTCTTACTCCCTGTCAACTAGCCCTAGAGTTCTACCGTAAACAGAGAATGATTCATCTATCAGCCGTCCCCCTCTATGGAGGCCCCGATGCTCCTTATATAGGGGAGCCCGGGTTACAATTCTAGGGTACAGGTGGCAGCATATTCGTAGAATATGCTCCTTTCCTAAAGCAGATGCTTCTTTATTCCCTTTAACGGCTCGTCCGGGATTTGGACGTAACCCATGGCGTAATCCTTGTCTTTTGGCGTCACCAGACACGGGATACGTCATCCGGCTTCGCCCGCATCACCTTGGTCGCCCCTGACCCGCTGGTTCTCTTCTTTACTTTACTTAGCTCATCCTTCAGCTAATAAAGCCACCTTTTGACCAACGGGGGATTCCTTTTCTTGGAAGCTAAGATAACCCGGCTAACATATAGCTAATCCGGCTTACCAAGTTACCTGCAAAACAAATAGACAGGGCCGCCATAAATCCTATGTCGGCCGGACCTTTGTCAAAGATATGCTCCATGGACCGGGTCACACCATGATTCGGCCTTGAGGTGACCCGGTCAGCACTTGCTTTTGACCGTGACGTACCCGGCTAACTCGGCCCTTATACCCTGGTGTTACCCTACCCGGGGGTATCCCCCAACAGTATGTTATATTACTTTGGAGTTTATAATGTAATGTCTGAACTTATTACATGCAAAAACTGTAACATCCCAATCTTAGCAACCCTAATTAGTTGTCCAGAATGCAAAAATCAGGGGGAACAAAAACTTTTCTTGTTTAATGATGTAGTGTTTCTTGTTGTTTGTTTGTACTTATGCATCTGAATGTGTAGCAGATGAGATACTCCTTACCTAACCCTCAGTTGACAAAAGATATTTAACAAAACTGTCCTAGCTCATTCTACATATTCTCAAATGTTCTGGCATTTCAAAAATTGAGCCAAGATGCCTTTGCAGCAACAACTATTTCTTAGCTTCCATTTACAAAATTATGGAGAGCTATATGATATAATCTCCTTATGTTTTCAATATAGAACTTTCAACTATTCTTATCCCTAGGTTTTTCCAAAACCTTTCATAAACTTTTGATCTCTATTTTTGGTAAAAATACCAAGGGACTCTCATCTACTTAAAAACACAACCTTTTAAAAATACCCATCCCTACCCAAAGCTAGGCCTAGAGGTATCCATGGTAGTATATTTGTTTTGCTTGTAAGATGAGTTGCCCTAATCTGCTAAGATGAATTTCCTTGATCTGTTGTTTGAATGGTTTGCTTAGGAGTAGTTTGAGCTACCCTAGGAGCTCATCATCTAGCATCTAATTAATCCTAGAGTATCAACCCTAAGCAAGTTAACCCAGCTAGATCTGATCTATATCCACTAGGTTATCATCTAAAACCCTTAACCAGATCACCTCTGAAGTCATTCATTCCAAGTCATTGATGACCAATATCAAGCAGAGATCTTTTCTGCTCACTCTACACTTCAACACCGCCCACTTGATGATGTTTTGGTACCTTGCATCGATTCAAAACCCTCCCCTCTTATATCCTAGTAAAACACCCTCAAATTGCCAAAAATAGCAAAGTATGGAAAACTATTATCAATATCACATCTAGGACTCCCTCATTTACAACCCTTGTGCATTTTTGGAAATGCACTTGAACCATATTGTAAACCATCCTAGGGACTAGCAATTCCCACTCTTTCCCTTGGCTATAAAATTCTCTAACCCACTTGTTCTTGATAGTTTTTCAAGAAATAAAACAATCTTTCTGCAAATCTTATCAACATGCCTACTTTGGCAGAAGCTCACATCTTCGTACTATATTCTTTGGACCAACTCTTGGAATGGTTGTAATATACTCATGAATGTCTATACATCCCTACTTCACTTGTTTCAATTGGAGCTTTGTGGTTCCTCAACCCACTTGATTTTGAAGGTAACTTGATAATCTACTATGGCACCCTTAATTTATTCAAAGTTTGGCATCAATCCTAGGAAAGCTCAATATTAATCAATCTCAACCTTATGTACCATGGTGATACTACATAACTTGGTCTATCTATCCATATATCCCATGACCCAACAGGATCTCTGAGCTCCAAGATCCAACAAGGTTTTGAAGGTATAAAAATAACTTTGCATAAGATCCTTTACCAGTTGTGTTCCTTCCAAATCAAAATCGATTTTCAAAACCCAAGGTTGCCAATGATGGATACCTATGGTGGACACCATCTACCATGGAGATATAAATTTACCAAATGATCTTCATAATTATCTTCACCCAAAAATAATTAAATTGCTTTATTCGACAAAAACTCCAGAACCCCATCTATAAAGAAAATTTTCCATTTCTCCAAATCGCACCTCCAATTTTAGACTCATTTGGGGCCTATGTATCATACCCTATCTTCCCACCTCAAATATAATTTTTTTTGAAGAGTTTTACTATTTTTTTTCCTTTTTCTTAAATGGCATAAAATAAATATTTCAAATGGTTTTACACTTCAATAAATCTTGGGAAAATCCTCCAATGTGTGATCTCATATTTGTGACCATCTTTGTAAAATTTAAAAATATCAAATCAAATCCTGAAAACCACTTCAACACTATTTGATTTCAAGTGGACTAAAACTCATTTGAAAAATCTCAAATAATTCTAGGAGAGATATCTTAACCATACATATCCACTAGTATCAATGCCCTACCCTGACCTTCTCATAAATAAAGAGTTGCTTCATGATCCAAAGTATGGCCAAGAATTAAAATATTTCAAAGCATAGAGCTAAACCGAATCCAAACCCCACCCAAGCTTCACCAAACCTGGCCTTTTGAACACCACAGCAATCACCCTCCCCTCTGGTCGACATGCCACTGTAGCACCCTATGCCCCTTGTCCTTTAGCTATTGGAGCAAATAAGGGAGATAGACCATATCTTGCATACCTTGGGAAATAAATGACTAAATAGCTATTGCAAGCCCCACCCACTCTCTCGTGTATCCTGTCCCACTCACCTCTGCACTACCATTGCTTCCCAATGGATGGCCACCTCCCTCCCCCCAAGCTCCCCATGGACCTAGACCACCATACACGTCCCCCTCTTTGTTTATTATTCTAGAGGCTCTTGCAGCTCCTCTCTCTATCTCCTTTTACTCCCTCACCCCACCTACCTCACCACGAGCACCAGATCCCCTCCCTTAGCTCTCCCTCGCCATGGAGAGGAGAAGAAACCTTCTCGGGTTCAAGCAAGCAGGCAAGTTTGCAGGCCACCCCGACCAGTCCTCCCCTTCTCATTAACCTTAGTGAGTTCCCCTACCTCTGATCCACCTCCACGTGTCACCTCCTTTGTTATAGGACCACATGAGGCGCCACCACTGGCAAAAGCCCGAGCGGAGATCCACCACCGAGTATGCCTTCTCTGAGCCCCTCCGTACCACCAAGGGCTCCCTCATGGCCTCAAGACCCCTCCTGGTCGTCTACTTCACTTCTCCATGGACATGCATGCCCCCACAAGTCATCTCCGATCAGATTTTGAAGCTGGCCACATCGCAGATGCTTGTGACCTCGTCTCTACACGGAAACCACCGATGCCACACATTGTTGGGCTTGCTGCGATGCGCCGCGTCTCCCTAGGCCCTCGCCGACATCCCTCCGCTTACAGGTGAGCACCCCGCCGCCTCTAGACCTCCCCTAGGGTTTCCCTCGCCCAGGTTCTGTCGAGGGGAGGAAGACGACCCGAGGCTATGGATCGCCTCTTGATCCAGCAGCCCACGTAGCCTAGTACCCCTTTGTGGCCAGCGGTGGTTGATAGCCGGGCCTCCTGTGGCCTTTCAAACCCAGTGCCTTCTGTGCTCCCTGTAGCTGGGGTGGGCCGTTTTCACGCAGGATGGGCTGACTTGGCCAGATCCCGGCCCAGTTACCACTGCCAGCCCCTTTTATTTTTATAAATTCTAGATCTGTTAAATAGCTGCTTAGTTTAAATTCAAATAAAAATGGAAATGACCACATTTTGTCTAGACCCAAATTTCTACTTATTTCCACGTGTTTTGTTCAACTTGCAGAGCAATAAAATTGCCAAAATTTATTTTCATTATATTTTGGCAATAAATCTAATAAAACGTATCTACTTTAGTAAATAAATTCACCAGAGAGTTACTCATATCCAAATAGATTTAATCCAACTTTCCCTGGTATATATTTAACGTGCCTACCTTAGGAAGTTGGACTCATGTCCAGTTGAGCTATATTTTGTCTGTAGGAAAAATAACAAAATCTACTCATCTTGATTTTAGAAATTTCTCTAGGCCAAACCAAAAATGGTTTTGACCTAATTTCAACTGCCAAAAAACGTTAACCATCATGTGCATCAAACCATAGAAGCCCCATATTTGTTGAAACCTGGTTGATTTTTAGTTAATAAAACAGTTCTGTCTATAGTTGTTTCACTAATAAAATCACTCCAGTAGTTTTGTAACTCCAAAAAGGATGTTTCCAATTTATATGGAATGGTATTTGAAGCACCTAATTGATGCTTTTGGTTTCATATTAAAGGCATATGTAGAATAAATATAGTGAAAAAGAAAAATTACTTACAGAACTAACTTTGGCATTTTTCCAAGGGCACTATGTTAATTATTTTGAAGTGATTCCAACTCTCAAAAATCACCAACTCAAAGATATACAATATAATCTAAGAACGAATTTATTTCAGCTACAGATCTTTTCTAGAGAATTATTCACCTAAACTAGGGGTTTTTCCACTAAAACAATCATAACTAAATAATGAAAAATGATAAAATCATGAAACCACTTTTTTGGCCTTGTTGTTTCAATACCTATATGTTGATATCATTTTTGTACACTAATATAATACAGACCCAAGCCTTAGTTCAAAACCCCTTCATTAGGTGGTATTTGACAATTAAGTCATAAAGGAAATTCCACAAAGGCAATTATAGTAATCCCAAGTGCTATAAAATCAATTTACCAAAACCTACTAAAGTTAGTAATGTGTTGTATGTATGTTTTCTGTAATGTATTGATGTCAATGTGCCTTGTGTCGATTGTGGCATTGTTTACCTGCATGTGATCCATATCGATGATATATGCGATTATATCGGAGACTAGAATAAGATGGTTATTATTGTTGCTTATTATGGTATTCTATGAAGTCCAGGGACATATATTGTCAGTTTGATGATTGTAGGAAAGCCACCTTCTTGCTCACAAGCCTTGTCCTACCATTTTAATTTTGCATGTTGTACTACTATTTATGAAAACTGCATTGTTTTATTGTATGATGATCAATATCTGGTAGTGGCTTGGATCCTCCAAACAATTACACATTTGTACTACTAAGTACACCCCCCTTTGGTGACACGTACTTTTACCTAATTTGGTAGATGGTGTATTACACCATACCCCATTGGAGACCCTGATTTAGCCGAAGCAAAGTTATAGGATGGGAAGACCCCAGAAAAGTCTTACAAAAATATTTTATGGTAAAACATTGGCGAGGTTTAACCTACCAAGAGAAGTTTGAGAAAAGAAAAAGTTTTCTGTTTTACAAAGGAAAGAGGAGGAAAATGTTTTCGAAAACGCTCCCAGTTCTTTGCAGCTTTAGCTATAACAACTTAACATGTGCAACCACATTAATCTTTAATGGGACAGGGGTGGACTTTAAGTCTGCTACTCTGGTGTGGGAATTCTCAAAACTACTTCTAAGGGATCAGTCCCTCTAATTATGGTCTTCCTTTACAGATATGGTCAACTATTGGTCAATCACCTAGAGGAAGTAGGATCGCCCATATTAGCAACCGGACGATACTATGAGGCTCTCATTGGAAGTTCCCACTCTCGAGGAGTTGGATTGCACTCCGGTTGGTCCGTGGATCCAGACATCCCGGTGTTGAGAGGAACAACCCATTGGGTAGGGCCTATGATAGAGTAGCACCCGGAGAGTCTTGATCGGTCATTTGACCCACGATTCGTAGGTGATCAGGGTTGGGTAATCGGATGGTGTGGGTAAAGTGTGAGAAAATAATTTATTGGCCTGAAAGTTGAGATGGTAGTGCATAGCGGAGCCCGAGTTGATTTTAATCACCGCTATTTGAAAAGTTGGGGTGCCAATTGCTGAGAAGGTTATTTTGAGTGAACGGTGGCCGAACCAGATATTTTCAAATCACACCCATTAAGTCAGGATATTCCATTACACTAGTTCCTGTTGTGCCCCTTCTTAGCCGGGCTCTCTTTTTAGCCACCGTGCATGTGTCGTAGGGGCAAATCCATTATTGTACTTTCCTAAATTCTAACACTGAATCTGGCTGTGGCAGCGACAGTCCTTTTTCTTCCCTTCCCTGAGACTGAATCCGGCAGCAGTGGAGGTCCTTTTTTTCTCCCTCCCCTGACACTGAATCTATCGGAGGCGGAGGCGGCGGCGGCCAAGGATGTCTTGCATGGTGAAGGTGGTAGCTACACCGGCGACTGATTTAGGTCCATCGAAGCCAGAGTCTCGGGCTTAACACGAATCAGCGATGAGGTCTTCAACCTTAGTTAGCAAGGAGGTTGGTCAGAAGTCTGCTCCCAAGGTACCTATGAGTAGCGGGTTAAAGAGAAAAGCAGGGCTAGAGGCGGATTGTTCAGCAGTGGTGGGGGGACGCGGCACCCAGATCTCAAAGAAAAAACCGGGAGAAGAGTGAGATGTGAATTTTTCTTATCTGTGCGTCATCTTACTAGTAGATTAGTTACTGTGTAATCGAATCGAATGAACTGAAAAGTCCCCTTTTTAATCAAATTAGGCACAACTTCTATACAAGGGACCTATATGAGTTCATAGTTCATGTCTGCTAGTACACTACAAAACTAGATTTTGGCTGCGAGAGGCTTGTGTTCGGGCTGGATGTGCATCTCCCTGTGAATTGCAAAGAGGTTCTGTCTGTTTCGCAAATGGTAGATATGCTTCATGCTAGGATTCCCTGGGGTTCTAGACTGAGGACAAAATTTGTGTGGCGCAACATCAATGATACCTATATGCAAATTGAGCACTCCCATGAACATCAGATGGTTTAGGACTATTGTGCAGCTGATCGTAAGGTGAAAGTTGAAGCGATGATTGATTATATGTATGCAGATGCTGGAGATCTTGCTACTAGAGCTTTGGCTCCAAGAGATATCAATAGATGTTGATCTAGATAAGTTCATTCTACACTTAGAGGTGGATTCATAAATGGTAAAACTTGATGAGGGAGTTAATAAGCCAGTTTTGTCATGTAGTGTGGAGATCACTGTCAATTCCAAAAACATTACTCTTGATGAAATGAGAGAGATGATCGGTAAGGAAATCAGTATTGTCCCTAAGAAGATGGCATGAATCTGGTGGTGGCAGCATAAGAAGCAGGAATTCATAGAGGTTTTGGATACTGAAGATCTTATGCAGACTATGCGATGAAAGAAGCGAACCAAGAAGCTGTTCTTCCTGGCTACCATTTTTGATGTTGTGGAACAAGTTATAGTGGATGTAGAGCCCCCTATAGTGGCTGAATAGAATGAGATGATCGACGTTGATGAGAGCTGCTACCCTAGGCTTGTCATATGGACCACGGGGATCCCATGCATGTATTTTTTAAATTGACTGTTGTTGCATTTAGATCATGTTTATATGATTATGTTTGTTGATAGATTGCGATATAGTGAGCTGTTGAGATTTTCGGACATATCACTCACTGAAACCATCATTGTTGTAATAAGACATAAGTACATTGTAGTTGACATGATTATGTTTCTTGAGATGATGTACTTGTTTTTGTGATTATGTTTGTTGAGATATTGTAATGTAATGATTTATGAGACCATGACTAGATAAGTGATGCATACGTATATTGTAGTTGACATGATTTTGTTTCTTGAGATGATGTAATGTACTTGTTTCTGTGATTATGTTTGTTGAGAGATTGTAATGTAATGATTTATGATACCATGACTGGATAAGTGATGCATACGTACATTGTAGTTGACATGATTTTGTTTCTTGAGATGATGTAATGTACTTGTTTCTGTGATTATGTTTGTTGAGAGATTGTAATGTAATGATTTGTGAAACCATGACTGGACAAGTGATGCATAAGTACCTTGTAGTTGACATGATTTTGTTTCTTGAGATGGTGTAAAATACTTGTTTTTGTGATTATGTTTGTTGAGAGATTGTAATGTAATGTTTTGTGAAACCATGACTGAACACGTGATGCATAAGTACCTTGTACTTGACATGATTATGTTTCTTTAGATGATGTAATCCACTAATATGTTTCTATTAGTCAAAGAAATTGGGATGGAGGAAGTACATGTTTAATATTTGAAATAAGAATGTATGAAGAGAAAACATATTAGGTAGGAGACATCGAGGGAAAGGGCACGGTATCGTTTAAACTATTGTAACATGCCAAATTAGGCATTGCTGCAGCGGTGATGCACATCAACTTCTCCACTATTTCGTTCTCTCTCAATCACTCACTCGCCTGCTCTCTCTATCTCTCCTCACCGTCGCTGTGTTGGCCGCCATCTTCATGCAATCTGGAATGATGAGGATGATGACGGTCGATCGCCTTCTCTCCGACATCGAGTATTACTACCCCGATTTGAGTTCCTCTGTTTTTAGGCTAGGGTTAGGCATTGTTATGTCCCTCAATCTGAGCTCCATTTGTGCATGCAATCATGTTCAATTCCAGCTTTGTGTTTCCTTATAATTACCACATATGATCTAGAACCCTGAATGGAAGGGCCTGCATCTCGATGGAGAAGTACCATGTGACCATGGGCTAAAACTAAGGAGATATGTTGCATTTGAAGGTAGTAACACTAGAATAAGGTTTTTGGGATGTACAAATCAGGTTTGTTTACATTATGTGCAACGGTGACATGAAGAAAAATGTACCGTGTTATGTTCATAACACGACAGTGTGTGATTTTTTAGGTTCCTCGGTGTGTAAAGCAGTAGAGTGGGTGGATCTGGAGTGGCCAGATGCACTTAAGAAATGTTTGGCCCATTTATGGGAGATGTTTGAGTTGGAAAGGTCAGGGAGATTAACTAATGCTTGTGATGCATCTATAAACATTATGAGTTGTCGGTACGAAATAAGCAGCTAGAACAAGAAATCAAGAATTTGCAGTCATAACTAAGTGTCAGAATCAATGGGAGCCTGGTTGTGGGAACTACATAGATGTCAGGGGGATGACCCCCGGGTAGGCCAAGCCAAGCTCAACTAGCCAGCTGCAGGGAGACCTGGCCTGATGGCCATAAGAAAAAGAACCATAGCCGGGTGGAATGCTCCACCCGGTCCGCCTCAAGATTCCCGGCTGGCCCGTCTAGCCGAGTGGCCAGGAGATCCAGCTGGGTAGCCACCTCTACCTCGCCTCCTTGGATCCGTTGGCCAAAGGTATGGGGGAGGGTGACACTCCTTGCTGAGCGCACCCTTGACTGGACAGACTGGCACACTGCCCTGCCCGCACTACTAGACGAGGATGCCAACGCGCCAAGGCTGGAGGCTAACGAGTAAAGCATCGGCTGACGGATAAAGCTCTGGCTGATGGATAAAGCACCAAGATGATTGATAAAGCACCGGCTGATGCCCAAAGCAGCGGTGCTGAGACGCTGTGGCGCTGTCCCCACCTATACTGGAGCTTGACCGGGTCCTGGACCACGTGGCTGGACCCGATAGCCGACCCGCTTTGTAAACCCAAATCCCAAACAGAAAACCCTAGAGCCCACTTTGTAACCTACCCTTCCACCAGTATATAAGGAGGGGTAGTACCAGGATTCTAGGTAACGGATGACAAGTTAAAAGTTAGCCAGAATAGGTAAGCTGAGTAGTTCATATTCCTCTAGCTCTCGATAGCAGCGAGGGAAACAGCTCAATGAGCACTTGTATTGAGAATGAACTCCCCATATAGTAGATACTTGCAGGAGTAGGAGTGTTACCTCGAGAAGAGGGCTCCGAACCTGGGTACATCGTTGTGTTTGTAGTATCTGTGCCCAACCCGTTACGAGTAGCCACCGATAACATCCTGATTGTCCCCTCTCATGCCATCCCCAATGGCACTGCCGTGTTACACACCATGACAGTTGGCGCCCACCATGGGGCACATCGCTTCGGCTGGGGTCATCTTTCGGATGGGACTTCTACTCGTTTCCGGTGAGCGAGTCGCCTCTGGCCTCGTCCTCACCTTCGGCTCCTTTGACTGTGTCCTGGACAACGCATCCTGCTTTAACGGGGAAACCTTCCCAAGAGATGGCTCCATCATGCACTTCAGCGAGAACCGCGTCTACGTCGTCACTATCGCTGAGGATTTCCCTCGCAAGGTCATCACCATCTCCGGCGCGCCTCCAGGCTTCTCCACCCTGCTCCTCGCCAGCGGTAGCATCGAGGTCATGATGGCCGACGCAGGAGATGGCCGCCACCCACCTGTAGAGCATGATGCGGGCGCCAACAACACTGCACCATGCGAGAAAGATGCAGACGCCTTGGTGGCCTCCATCTAGTACCTCCGCATCCCCATCGCCCCTGAGGTGGATCCAGTGGCTGCAGCAGCTGCGCTAGAAGCCACGCGCAGAACCTCCTCGAGGAAGCCAACAAGGTCATTGCCTACCAATGCCTCCTGGAAGCAACCATGCACGAGTACAACACCATGCAAAGCTTATCCCGCTTACCCTAGGGCTGCAACTTGGGTTCGGAGCTGGACCGTGCTGCTAACTCATGTGTCCCCGCAGCTTTGCCGGTTTACAGTACCCCGACCAAGAACATGAGGGTTGCGGAAGCTGCCGTCGTGGAGTTTAGCCACATAGAGGGTGAGAAGCTTCTTCGTCAGCAATCACGTGTCTAGCTCCTTGTTTCTACGGCCAACAGGCAACAGGCCGAGGCAGGCGCAAGCCTCGGAGGAAACAACAATGGCCAGCAGCCTCGCTGGATGGGCGATCCAGCTGCAGGTGGGAGCAAGGCATCCTCTCCGAACGCCACAAAGCATAACAATCGTCCACGTGGTAGATCAACCGACTGTGGGCATAATCCGTGCGAAGCCGCGGCTGTCACCAGCAGGAACCGCGATTCGGCTGATGAAGCAAGAACAACCAACATGCCACCAAGTCCCGCCTCTTAGGACGGCTTGGCCCGCTCAAGCCGAAGGATCCACGGTATGCGCGCGCACGTGTTGACCTATTTGTCCAATCACGCATGCTAGAAGAGGAAAGTTCGGCTGGCCCAAGGTGTTTCGGGCTGTGTCATCCGGAACGAGCCGTTTCCAATGGGATTTTTGCTCCCAAGGGACATGCCATAGTACAACGACACGATCAAGACAGAGGACTGTCTAATGGACAACACCACTGCGGTGGGCATCGCAAACGACAATTGCCGGGTAGATGTGCGCTATGTCCAGCTAATGCTCATTGACTCAGCCAGGACCTGGCTCAATAGCCTCCCCGACAACAACATCAACACTTGGATTGACTTCGAGTAGGCATTCATCCGAAACTTCACCAGCACCTACAGGCACCCGGGTTGCCCGGTGAGCTCACCCTTTGCGTTCAAGGCAAGGACAAGACCGACCGCTCCTACATCACCCGGTGGACAAGCATGCACAACTCCTGTGAGGAGGTGCGCGAGCACCAAAAAATCGACTTCTTCATCAATGGTTGTAGAGACGGCACTATACTCAAGCCAACGGATCGCGGGCACGTACGCCACCATGGACACGGTGATGAAAAGGTCCATCCGGCTGGACGACCAGGGGAAGATCATCATGGAGGTCTCCACGGACCAATGCCAGCAGGAAGGGAACAACTACAACTCCAGGCGGCATGACAATTGCCACGGCAATAGGAAAGACAACCAACCGGATAACCAATATGGTTCTAGGCAGGTGGCAGCCGTCCATGAGGACCTAGATGTAGGCAGCAGAAAGAGACAGAAGCTCGGCGTCTGGCCACCTCGACCCCAGTACACAATCGAATCGATGCTTGATGGCCCATGCAAGTTCGATAGTGGCGGCAATAAGCCGACTACGCATACAACTCGCCAGTGCACCTAGACAAAGAAGATGGCCGAGGTTTCTAGTTTACCACCACCACCCTTACCTCCGTTAGCCGATGGCCAGCAGGATAACCGCGAGCAACAGAACCACCAGGATGAAGACAGAGGAGACTACCCCATCTTCAGAGCGAACTACCACATCTTCACAACCGAGCCAGAAACCAAGAACAACAAAAGATGACGTGAGGCAGAGATGAACTTAATCGTTCCCCCTGTTCCTCAGTTCCTGAACTGGTCCGAACAAGAGGTGAAGTGGATCCGGAAGGACCAGCCGGACGTGATGCCGCATCCGAGCACATACGCCATGGTCCTGGACCCCATCATCATCTCCAAGTAGTACTCGTGTAGGTTCTCCCGCGTCTTGGTGGACGGAGGAAGCAAGATCAATCTCTTGTACCACAACTCCCTAGACTGACTCGACATCAGTGAATCCCAACTAAAACCATCTAGCACCTCCTTCCACGAAGCCATGCCAGGTCCGTCACATTCAACCATCGGCAAGATCCGATTGGACGTCATCCTCGGCATGGACGACAATTTCCACCCGAGCCTATCTGGTTCAAGGTGGTCAACCTCTACAGTGCATGCCACCCCATCTTTGGACGTCCCGCGCTCACCAAGTTCATGGTGGTGCCGCACTATGCATACCTCAAGATGAAGCTCCATGGAAAAAAGGCGGTAATCACCATCGCAGGTGACTACACGAGGTTAGTGGAATGCGCCACTAAAGGCTCCAAGATTGTTGAGGCCATGATCATCGCAGAGGAGAAGCGCATCGTCATGTAGAACATGTTGACCCTACAGGCGGTCATGCCGGCTAGCTAGCCAAAGCCGGCTGGAGAGGCACAGTTCAAGCCATAAAATGGCACCAAGAAGATCCTGCTCAACGAGGCTGAGCCAGACAAGTTTATCCTGGTCGGCGATGGCCTTAACAGCAAATAGGAAGGCACACTCATCGACTTCCTCTGTGAGAATCAGGATATCTTCGCATGGTCCCCCAAGGACATGCCTGGTGTTCCGAGGGAGCTCGCCAGCCTCTCTTTAGATGTCATGCCGGATGCAAAGCCGATAAAGCAGTCCCTACTATGCTTCGTGGAAGAGGAGAGAAGAACCATTGGTGAAGAAATCACCTGGCTGCTTGCAGCTGGATTCATCATGGAGGTCTTCCACCCAGAATGGTTGGCAAACCCGGTGCTAGTGCTAAAAAAGAACAAGACCTGGCGCATGTGTGTTGACTACACTAGCCTCAACAAGGCATGCCCCAAAGACCCATTCGCCCTGCCAAGGATACACCAAGTGATCGACTCCATGACCAGCTATGAACTGTTGTCATTTCTACATGCGTATTCTAGCTACCACCAGATCCGGCTGAACCCTATTGATCAAATAAAGACAACATTCATCACCCCATATGGGGCTTACTGCTACACCACCATGCCATTTGGACTGAAAAATGCAGGCGCCACATACTAGCGCTGCATGCAGAACTGCATACAATAACAGATCGATAGAAACGTGCATGCCTATGTCGATGATGTGGTGGTCAAGACAAAGGAGAACAAGATGCTCCTCGAAGACCTAAAGGAGACATTCGCCAACCTTCATCAGTTCCAGCTGAAGCTGAACCCGGAGAAGTGCGTATTCGGTGTCCCAGCCATCCAGCTCCTCAGTTTCCTTGTCTTAGAATGTGGAATCGAGGCCAATCTAGAGAAGATCGGCGCAATCAAGCGCATGCAGCTGGCGTATAATCTGCACGACATGCAGAAGTTCACGGGATGCCTAGCCTGCCTCAGCCGGTTCGTCGGCCGGCTGGGCAAGAAGGCACTCCCCCTGTACTAGCTCATGAAGAAAATGGACAAGTTTGTCTGGATAGCACAGGCGGACGAGGCCTTCCACGATCTCAAGCACATGTTATCCTCCCTGCCAATACTTCCATCCCCCACCACAAAGGAGCCAATGATGATGTACATTGCATCTACCAAGTGGGTCGTTAGCGTCGTGCTGGTGGTTGAAAGTCTAGAAGAAGGAAAAGCTCAGCCAGTTCAACATGGTGTACTACTTGAGTGAGGTACTCTCAATGTCAATGCAGAAGTACCCTCACTATCAAAAGCTAGTGTATGGCGTGTACATGGCCGCCAAGAAATTGAAGCACTACTTCCAGGAGCACTCCATCCGGGTAGTGGCGTTAGCCCCCTATCGGAGATCATCGGCAACAAGGATGCCATAGGCCGGGTGGCGAAATGGGCGATAGGGCTCGCTGCGCACTGCATCCAGTACGAGCCAAGAATGGCGATCAAGTCTCATGCCCTGGCGGACTTCCTTGTCGATTGAGCAGAGACACAATACCTGCCTCCATGCCTCGACTCCATGCATTGGAAGCTACATTTCGACGGCTCCAAGATGTAAGGGGGACTCGGAGCTGGGATCGTAATCACCTCTCCAAAGGGGGACCGGCTAGACTACGTGTTGCAGATCCACTTCTGCGCATCCAACAGCATCGCCGAATACGAAGTGCTCGTCCATGGCCTCAAGATGGCAAAAGAGATCGGCACCAGGCGCATCCTCTGCTTTGGCGACCCAGACTTGGTGGTGCAGCAAGTATCAGGCGATTGGGACGCCAAGGACGCAAACATGGCGCTATACCTCTTCTTCGTACAATAGCTATGCGCCTGCTTCGAAGGATGCGAGTTCCACCATGTGCCTCGAGCGAACAATGAAGCTGTGGACGCACTCGCTCGTGTCGGGTCAACAAGAGCAACAATTCCTCCTGGGGTCGCCCTTGAGCACTTGCGCAAGCCCTCCATCACGCCATCTCCAGAATCCGACTCCATCATGCTGGATGCGGACCTAGGGACTGCCGGCTCCGAGCAACCCGAAGATGCGGCCAAGGCCATAGGGACCACCACGCCGCGCCCGGACACTGCCACGCCGCACTCGAGGACTGCCATGCCACACCCAGGGACCGCCAAGCCGCACTCGGGGATCTCCACGCCACACCCGGGGCACCTAGGACTGCCATGCCACACCCGGGGACTGCCACGCCGCACCTGGGGACTACCGCCTCCATCCCGGAGACTGTCGGGCCAAAAGCCGCAACACTCCCAGCCGACTCTAGCAGCTCGGGGACTGGCGGATCTGGCCTCCCACCTGACAGGCCACCTGATGAGCCCGAGCCGGCTAGGAGCGAGGAAGTCAAGTTGATCATGCAGACTATCTGCGCCATCCGGGAGACACCTCCATGGGGCAAGCCGTTCATGAACTTCCTAGTCATAGGGGAGCTGCCTGATGAAGAGGTTGAGGCAAGGAAAGTGGAGCGAAAGGAAAGCGCATACACCGTAATCAACAATGAGATCTACAAGCAAGGCGTGGAAGGAATATACCAGCACTGTGTAAGCCAAGAGGAAGGAATCCGGCCGCTGGTGGACATTCACCAAGGCGAATGCGGTCACCACTCATCATCACGAGCCATAGTGGCAAAGGCATTCCGCCATGGGTTTTACTGGCCCACGGCGCTGGAGGACACCGAGCAGCTGGTCAAGGCATTCAATGGGTGCCAGCGATTCACCCAGCAGAAACACACTCCATCGTCAGCACTCAAGACAATCCCTATCACCTGGCCATTTGCCATCTGGGGCTTGGACATGGTAGGCCCCTTCAAAATAGCGCAATCCGACATGACACACTTCCTGGTGGCCGTGGAAAAGTTCACCAAGTGGATTGACGCAAAGCCAATCAAGAAACTGGATGGACTGATAGTGGTCAAGTTCTTCACCAACATCATCACGTGTTTCGGCTACCCCAACAGCATCATCACTGACAACGACACAAACTTTGCCAAGGGGGACTTCAAGCGTTTCTATGGCGACAAGGGCATCCGCCTGGACCTGGCCTCCATTTCGCACCCCGAATGCAATGGGTAGTGTGAGCGAGCAAATGGTCTAGTCCTAGCCGGAATCAATCCAAGGCTAATTGAACCGCTGATGAGGACCCCCGGATGCTGGATAGAGGATCTACCGGCTGTGTTGTGGAGCCTGTGCACAACACCCAACCGCTCCACCGGCTACACGCCATTCTTCATCGTCTACGGAGCAGAGGCAGTCTTGCTAACCGACATCGAGTTCGACGCACAATGCAAACTACTGTATACTGAGTAGTTGGCAAAGGAAGCATGAGAAGACAACGTCGATCTCCTTGAAGAGGCACGAGATTTGGCCCTGTCTAGGTCCACCATCTACCAGCAAAACTTGCGCCACTACCATGCTAGCTGGATCTGCAACGTCTTGTTCCGAGAGGGTGACCTGTTCTTGCAGCTGGTACAAGACACCAAAGGGATGCACAATATAGATCCACCTTGGGAAGGGCCATTCATCATTAGCCGTGTGCTGCAGAACAACTCATATTACTTGATCGATGCTCGTCAGCTGGCGAAGAACAACATGGACCGCTCTAGCAAAGAAACTGAATGCCCGTGGAATGAGAACCTACTTCGCCCATTCTACACTTGAGTAAAGGGAAAATGTATCTTACCTTTATGTAATGAACAAGTTGAAAAGCCTCAACACAGACTCACGGACTCGGGAATAGTTTGGAATTTTCTGATGCATAACTTGAAGTTTTTCGGCTGCATTATTTTTTAACCCTGGACCCGACAGTCTCTCTCGGGGACTCGTCGGATGGCCTAGAAGGCCGAGAATTCTAGAAGAGGAAGTACTGTACGTGGCTCCAAGAGATTCCTCTTTGATTCCGGCTACAGACCGCAAGCCGGCTGATAGACATGGCAAGACCAGAAAACTCAAAGACCCAAACAAGAAAAGTCCTAAGGAAAACAAGACGTCTGGACGTTCCGGATGAGCTTGCTTGCTCAAAGCTGATTGCCAAAATCTTAAGTATTGCACAATATGCTAACTAAGAAAACCCTTGCTTCTGGCTAACAGCTGAGAAGGGCACAACTTCAATAGCCAATGCTCGCTAAGAAAAGGACCAAGCTATAAGTTTCGCGTGAAACAACAAAGTTTTCTGCCAAACGAATAGCTACAGACTATATTTACCCTATACATCTCTAACGCACAAACCACTGCTTGTTTTTTCATCTTTGCATGAGCCAAAGTACCAAAGTAGGAGGCTAGGCACCCCCAAACGACAAAAAAGTATGCAAGGAGCTTCTACTTCGCTGGATTCTCCAGTCGGCCTGAACCTCGGGGACTACACAGAAAAAAGCATACAACAAAATGTAGCACAAGGAAAAGTGCATGCAACAAGAGCACAAAACAACATCACAAACGGAGATGAAGCTCCTGACAGAGTCACTACAGAGCAAAGGGCAAATTGTTCACACCAACAGACAAACAAACAAGTTTCCGACTAGATACAAATACTCTCGGCATTTCGAGGATCGGTCTTGGGGTTATGTGGAAGGGCCTGAGGCGTCGGCCGGAGCGTGGCTGCTAGAGGCGGCATCGGTAGTGGCAAGGACCGCCACATCCATGGCATCGGCGTAAGCTGGAGCCTCCCGTGGGTTGTAGTGGTACCCCTCCGAGCCGGCCGGATCACTAAAGTCCAGGTCTAGCTGCACGAAGCTTCCAATCTTGACACCGCAGGAGCGGATGTCAGGAACTTCAGTGTGAAGCTAGTCGTAGTTGGTTCCCTGACGAAACCATTGAGAGAGTCTCTGTAGGTCCACATCGGGTACCAGGACAATCTCCGCACCGCCACGAGATGCCCAATCCCGCTCCACATCCATCAACTCAGGAGCAGCGAGAAGCTTCTTCGCCAAGGCCTTCATCATAGCCGGTGGAGTGGTGTCCGTCTAGACATACTCGTAGATGTCAAGGGAAGCATCCCGCAGCTGCTTGCCCTCCTCGCACGTGACGGCCACCAACTCCTCCGGATAGAGGTCGCGCTCGCCATCCGCCTCGGGGACGCGGGCCAGGTCCTGGTTAGTCGCCCTAGGATACTGGTCTGCACCTAGAAAAGAGTAGCTATCAAAGACCGGCTGCAGAACAAGACAAGCAAGCTCACTAAAGGAATAACCACTTACTGACGATGATCTTTTGCAATCTGGCACAGCTCCGCCAGCATCGCCTTCTTGTTGTCTTGGGCGGTCTTTAGCGCCTCCTCCTAATGGGCATGAAGTTTTTCAAGATTCTTTAGCGCCTCAGTCCGGGTGTTGGAGACTTTCTAAGCCTGGCCGACCTTGACCTCAATCTAGTGTTGATGCTCCAACGACTACCAACCTGGGTCTGGCGAGCCGGGTTGGACTCCTCCAGTCGGCCCACTTTTTCCTTCAACCTTTCCAGCTCCTGCTCCCTGTCCACTAGCAGAGCTGCAGGATGTTGATACATTACAAATGTATCTATAATTTTTGATGTTCCATGCTTGGTTTTATCCACTTTCTTATGTTTTGTCCACACTTTGGAGTACTTTTCATATGATTTCTTGGACTACTTTTCATATGATTTCTTGGACTAACCTATTAATGCTTGTCACTAGGGCCTGAGTGCCATGATTTCAGATCTGAACATGTTATTGATTCATTATGATAGTTTTGTTTATGGTCTTACCTACAAGTTGTATACACACGTTGTTGCCCAGAACCAATGGCCCCGAAGTGACAGAAATCGGGATAACTGGAGGGAATGGTTTTGATGTGAGGATCACATGTGTTCACGGAGTGTTAATGCTTTGCTCTGGTGCTCTATTAAAATGAGCACTTTAATTGCCAGTAGTTCCCTTGAGGCCCCACTTCAAACGGGCTGGCAGGACAAAAGATGTTGTGGAAGTTCTCATTGCGAGCACATATGACTATATATGGGACACATGCCTAGGATTATCTTGTACTTGGATGCTTTATCTTATTTATCTGCATTTGCCCTATGTCCTGATTGCTATGTGAATTGTCTTGTCCATGCAACGCCCGTCCATCCATCCCTATGCCTACCGCACTCGAATCCTACTATTTACTGCTATTGTTACTACTGTCTTTACTTTACTATTGCTACTACTTTACTATTCCTACTACAAAACTGTTGCTACTGATAAACTGTTGTGAGAAAGATTGTTTCCAGGTGCAGTTGAATTGACAACTCAGTTGTTAAGTCTTATAAATATTCTTTGGCTCCCCTTGTGTCGAATCAATAAATTGGGTTTCACTTCCCTCGAAAATACTACGATACACCCCCTATACTTGTGGGTCATCAAGACTATTTTCTGGCGCCGTTGCCGGGGAGCATAGCTTTATTTATCAAGTCCACTTGGAATCACTATTGTCCAAGCTTAGTTTATTTCCACCTTGTTTGCTTGTTTCTTTATCAAAAATACAAAAAAATTAGTTCCTACTCTAGTTGTTATTTTCGTTGGTCTGTTATTGTCTTGCTTTATCATGCTTTCTATCAATGGTTGTTTTCTTTGAAACTGAATCTTATTGGCAAGGTGGGATCACGGAAGATCAAAAATCTTATTATAAGGAACACCGCTTGTCACAAAAGGGAAACACTTATGGGAAGAAATTGATAAATTGTATACCATTGATAGAAACGTGTGCTCTACTTATATGTTACTTATTGCTTTGATAAATCTTGTTGCTGTAAGAGGTATAAACACCTCCCTTTTCAATGTGAGTATAATGATAATGTTACCATATCTTCTTATGTTAAAGGAAATTATGTCTTTTATGATGTGGAACAAATTGAAGAATTTATTGCTTGCAAGGGTGCATTTGAACTTGCTAGTTTGCTTGAAAATATTGATGATTCACCTTACAAATATGAGGTTTATGATATACTTAGATTTTGCTTTGATAATTACAAGGAAGAAAATGGCTATATTCTTGAATATATTAATAGATGCTTTCCACAAATGGAAGAGACTAATGCCTTGCAGGATCCTATGGAAGAAGAAATTGATGAACCTGAAAGCTCATTAGATGAAAAACAGGAGGAGAGTGATGAACAAAAGGAGGAAGAATGGATTAGCTACCCATGCCTACCTTCTAATGAGAGTAACTCTTTATCCTTTACATTATTTGATTGTCCCCCATGCTTACCAAAGGAGGATGAATGTTATGCTCATGTTATCTGTGATAATCCTTTATTTGTGGCTAACTTCGAGATGCATGGTACTAAAGAGTTTTGCTTAGAATTTTTTATGATAAATCTCTAGACAATGGTCCTATATTGAATGATCAGTCATCTTGTTATAGAATTGTTAAAAGTTGGTTGAAGGTTTTAATCCCACTATTTTTGAGCTTGATAAAAATTATGGTTTTGTAGAACATGAAAAGCATGCTTTATGTGATAGTTATATTGTTGAATTTATTCATGAGGCTACTAAAAATTATTATGAGAGAGGAAAATATGGTTGTAGAAGTTTTCATGGTATTGAAACACCTCTCTATGTGCTGAAAGTTTTGAAGTTACTCTTGTTTTATCTTCCTATGCATGTCACTTTGTTCTTTGCGAATTTATTTGCATACAAGATTCCTATGCATAGGAAGTGGGTTAGACTTAAATTTGTTTTGAATTTGCTTCTTGATGCTCTCTTTTACTTCAATTCATATTTCTTATGTGAGCATCCTCTCAAACTACCATGCCTAACTTAAAGGCGTTAATGAAAAGTACTTACTGGGAGGTAACCCAAAAGTTTTAGATGAGTCTTGGAAGTTAATACTTCAGTAATAACCGCTCCTTATATTTTTTATTTGCTTTTTGTGCCAAGAGTAACCTCTAATGAGAGAGAAATAATGGTTGAGAAAGTTGCTGTCCCGAAACAGATTTCTGTGCTTCACCATAGAAATTCGTGTAAAATCTCTGTATGTCCTTTTGAGGCGTGAATTTTTGTTCTTCTGCCCCAGGTTGTTATCTAACTTTCGATAGTTCAACACTTTTCGATTTGAGCAACAGAAGGTCTTCTAAAAAATTCGTCTTTACCTGCTGGTCTGTTTTGACAGATTTCAGCCATTATTTGCATTTGCTTCTTGTTGGTTCCTTTTTGAGTTCTTTTGGGGAATTGAGCTTTTTGAGGGAAGTTCTACAGTATCTAGTGTTTTAATGGAAGTTTTATTGGTGTTAGAACTGAACCTAAAGACCTATTATCTTTAGTGCACTAATGTGACTAATAAAGATTGTGTGAAGGTTTGTATGAAGGAAAAATTTCAGGTGTATGGGAGGAATGAGTAATGAGATGAAGGATGAACTAAAGCTCAAGCTTGGGGATGCCACGCGTGTCACCTCAAGAAATATCCAAGAAGTACAAGCGTCAAAGCTTGGGGATGCCCAAGGCATCCCCTTCTTCATCAATAAAAATCCCAAGTTTCTTCCAAACGCTTCATTTTTTATTGTTTCATGCACATTTGTGTTGTTCTTGGAGCGTCTTCTCTTTCGTTTTTGTTTGGTTTTTCGTTTGCTTGGTTTTCTTAGTTTTCTTAATAAATTGGTTGGACCCCCCCTTTCATGCATTGGTTTTCAAATAGTTTGGTTTGGATTGGAAAAGAGTAGGAAAGTTCATGCTTAAGTGGTAATAGGAGTTTGTTTTTGACTGTGGCCTATGCTTTGTCATGCCATGCTCGATATTGTTTTGGCTTTATGCTTAGTATTCTTTGCAGTAGCATGACTTGTTATAAATAATTGAGATTGCTTCATGTGCCTTGGAAGGATCATGCGTTGTTTTAGCATATTAAAGCATAGTATTGTGATATTCTCCTTTGATGCTTTGTTTGGGTTGACTTGGCGCATGCTCACACCATGTTATGGCTATCCCAAGTCACCGTAAGCCTTTATGATCCGTTAGTTTTCAACTTGTAATATCACTTTATGCTTTGATCAATGATGTTTTGTCGCTCTACATGATTATGGCCATTATTGCTCTCTTAGGTTGTCGCTCCCAGTCTTTTGCTAGCTTACACAATCAAGTATGAGTTCCACTCATGCATCCAACTCCCTAAACCAAGTTTTTCCAAAGATTCCACCATACCTACCTACTAGCATATGCTATTCCAAGTGTATTCATTCTTTTGTTTACCTTCCAAATTAAACTTGTTATGAGAAAACTAGTGATTAAAGCTCTCACGTACTTGATGGCACACTTTACTTTTTTGCATTTAATAAACATGAACCATTGGGTCCTTCTTTGTTGCATATATGCTTGCGCTTTATAAGTTGAAATTAGCAAAAACATGTATCATGGGGAACACTTTCAACATTGCACTTGTACTTTGTACCCCATTGATATCATGTTCTTTTTCTTATGGATCCTGGCGGTGTGAAATAAAAGTGGAACTTGTAAGATCATGGAGTTTGTATGTGTGTTAAAGAAACGCCTGGGCCGCTAGCCTAAGCCATGCCTAATAATGGTGGAAAGTTGCGGCATCACCATAATGAGCACTCTATGAAGCATCCTCAATAAAAACCTATGCAAATAGAAAATATAAAGATCGCTGAGATGCTCGTTGTCTGCTTGCCTTGTCATTTTGATTATGGGATAGCTCCTGTATCATGTGCAAGGGGTACCCCGTTGGCGGTTCTTTATGATACACATGTACTTACAATGACAAGAGCTTACTCGTGACTAAAGTTGAGTATCATGAGGTTCGGTCTTCGTAAGTAAGGGGCATGAGATTTCGGTTTATAACTTGTCAAGCATATACTCTTAGTTGTGTCACTTTAACCTTAATCACCTTCAAGATGCTTATGATAGGGGCAATGAGAGCTGAAAGCTATTAAGTACCATATTTTTGGAAGCTCTTTATGAGACTTGAATCCCTACTTCCTTCTATGAAGGCCTTTCTTCCACTTATATATTGAGTCTCCACCTTCTATCTTTATGCACCTACTCTAAGAGCATAGTGGCCATTCTTAGTTCTATGTGCATTGTCCCAAGACTTATTGATTGATGCATACCTTGATATTGCTTGTTTTAAACTATTTGTATCTAGTCACTCTTGTAAACTTTTAAGGTGTCCTATGCATTTACATTTGCTACTCTATGAGGGACAAGCTGAATACCACTATGCTATGTTTTCTTTATGTGAAACAAACAAACTTCTTGCAAAGCATTGTTATTCATGAATCTTTTGTTTGTGCCTTTTCATGTTGCATCATAGTTTCTTTGTCTTATTGCTAGAACTTTGTATTTCATGTTATGATTGAAGTACTATGATCCCAACTCTGAATGTTTTACAAATACTTTGATCAAGTTTATGATGGTGCATGACACCTCAAAAATTATTCTTTCTTTTTATCACTTATCTACTCGAGGACGAGCAGGAGTTAAGCTTGGCGATGTTGATACATTGCAAATGTATCTATAATTTTTGATGTTCCATGCTTGGTTTTATCTACTTTCTTGTTTTTTGTCCACACTTTGGAGTACTTTTCATATGATTTCTTGGACTAACCTATTAACAAGAGCCATAGTGCCAGCTGCTTGTTTTCTGCTGTTTTTGGTTCTAGGAAAGTCAGAAAATGAATATTCTTGGAATTGGATGGGACAAAAGCAAAAAATCCTATTTCACCAGAAGACCCCCGGAGCCAGAATATGAGACGGAGTGGGGCTAGGACCCAGCCACACCACCTGGCCGCGCGGGCTGGGCCTGGCCGCGCCAAGGGGTGGTCTGGCTGCCCCAGGCACCCCCTTGGTCCCCCTTTCACCTATAAGATGCCTTTTGACCTAAAAACTTAGGGGGGTTCGATGTTTTTCCAGAAGGAGTTCCGCTCCGCCGCCACCACCAGATTCCACGAAACAGCACCAGAAACTCCATTCTGGCACGGGGAATTGGAGGAGATCATCGCCATCATCATCACCATCGCTTCTCCATCGACCATCCATGTTTCCCCCATCAATGAGTGAGTAATCCCCCACTTTAGGCTATGGGAATGGTAGGGATTGGATGAGATCGTTCATGTAATGGCATCAGATTGTTAGGGCATCGTGCCTAGTATCTTTTATTAGTGCTTTATGACTTTGTTGCAACTTGTTATGCTTAATGCTTGTCACTAGGGCCCGAGTGCCATGATTTCAGATCTGAACATGTTATTCATTCATTATGATAGTATTGATTATGGTCTTACCTACAAGTTGTATACACATGGTGTTGTCCGGAACCAATGGCCCCAAAGTGACAGAAATCGGGATAACCGGAGGGAATGGTTTTGAGGTGAGGATCACATGTGTTCATTGAGTGTTAATGCTTTGCTCCGGTGCTCTATTAAAAGGAGGATCTTAATTGCCAGTAGTTCCCTTGAGGCCCTACTGCAAACGGGCTGGCAGGACAAAAGATGTTGTGCAAGTTCTCATTGCGAGCATGTATGACTATATATGGGACACATGCCTAGGATTATGTAGTACTTGGATGCTTTATCTTATTTATCTGCAATTGCCCTATGTTCTGATTGCTATCTGAATTGTCTTGTCCATGCAACGCCCGTCCATCCATCCCTATGCCTACCACACTCGAATCATACTGTTTACTGCTATTGTTACTACTGTCTTTTCTTTACTATTGTTGCTACTTTACTATTCCTACAACAAAACTGTTGCTACTGACAAACTGCTGGGAGCAAGATTGTTTCTAGGTGCAGCTGAATTGACAACTAAGTTGTTAAGGCTTACAAATATTCTTTGGCTCCCCTTGTGTCGAATCAATAAATTGGGTTTCACTTCCCTCAAAAATACTGCGATACACCCCCTATACTTGTGGGTCATCAGAGGGTACCCAATGGTCAACAAGAAATGCGAAAATTCGCGCAATTGGGAGGACATGGAAGAGCAAACAATCATACACCCTAGGTCCTGCGAGGTCTTGGCGGCTTTAGCAAAAGCTTTCTGCAAGGAGGGCACAATGAAAAATAGAATAGAGAGAACAACAGCAAAGAATGGCAACAAAAGTGTGGAGAAGATATTTACCTCAAGGGACAGACCCAACGCCTTGGCCTCGCCATGCCCCTTCTTCATCATCTCCACCATGTGATAGGCCTGGCCAAGGGCAATGGGCACCGACTCGGAAAGCTGCGCTAAGATGGTGTCCGGAGGCGGTGCAACCGGCGCTTCGCCGGTGAGCCAGAGGTCATCGTCGTCACCGGAGGCCATGGGCGACGCCACTGGAGCCGCAGCGCCTAAGCCAGGGGCACCTCCTGTCCGCCATCTTCAACCGCTGGCTGCGCAGGAGCTTCCCTCGGCGCCTCCATGGGATCCTCCACCTAATAGGAGGCAGAACCCGTCTGACCCAGGCTTGGGTCCGAGAAAACATCGACAAGTTTGGAGGCGGCGGAGGCCCGGTGCAGGATCAAGGGCATGGCCGGCACCACCGTCTCCGCCATAGCCTCGGTCGGCTTGGAAGCAGAGGCTACAACCTCAGCTAGCTTGGCAGCAGAGACTGCAGTCGATGCAGCGGACCCCTCAGCTCCAGCTGGGGGAGGGTCAAACACGCGGGCAATGGTCGTGGAGCCAGCCAAGGACATCGCCTCACTGTAAGAAGAACGAGAAGAACATAATGAGTAAGACGTAGGCCAACAGACACAAAAAGAAAGAGGAGCAAGGGAACGTACCCGGTGACGATTGGTGTGGTAGCCGTGGCCCTCTGCCGGCGAGCCCTCTTCGAGCCCCTGTCGGCTGGGGAGGTGCTAGTCGAGGTAGCCCGCTTCCCCTAGCCCCAGTGGCGGCGACCTCAGCCGGGTCCGCATCCACACCGTGTGCGGCTACTCAGGAGCACATGCAGAACATCAAGCCTAAGTCCAAAGAAGAGCAAAACTAACAAAGTCCTGGATTGCATCCTCACTGACTAGGAACTCGGAGCCCTCGTCGGCCCGGGTGGGGAAGTGTTCCGGCTCCTGCGAAGGGAACTTCGTCGGCTTGAAGTCGACCGAGAAGGAGTGGAGATCGTTGTACCCCATGCCATCCTCCGCTACCGTGCCGTAAAAAGCTACTCAACAAGGGGGAAATAAGAGGCAGGAAGAGGTCCCTGGGGATAGGTTCACCCGAAAGAAAAGAAAAAAGGGAGGCTAACCTTTGGCGGTAGCCGACCACAGTTGTAGGGTCGATAGGAGAAGTTCCAGTCCATCGCTAGTGTCTCCTTCGAGATGGTGGCGAGCCATTCTCGAAGGGCCCCAAACGGCACCTCCAGCCGGGACACCCGTGTAGAATCTAGGGTGCCGGACAAGTGGCACATCTTGTGCGACCGCTACTGCAGCAGAAGCATGTAGGTCGTCATCCAGGACAACAAGATGTCCCGGGTGGTGAGCTGCTCCTTCTCCACCAACACCCCCATGCGGGCGGCCATCCGCTCTATGTAAGCCTGGGCGCACAGATTCTAGACGCTCCACGCCTTCCGGGTGGAGGGGACATTGGCAAATGCCGGCACCTTGATGCAGTCCACCTCAGTGTGGTTGCGCATGTAGAAGTACGAGCGTTGTAGTAGCTTGATGGTGTCAGGCATCTCCAACCGCGGAATCGCCAATGGCGGCCACGGGTAGATGGCGCAGCAGCCGGTCTCCGCCAGGCGTAGGCATCATGTATTAGTTTGTATGACATGATGAGTATTGTATCCTCTCTTGCCTCAATCTAAGGACTTTCCTGGTACCCAAGACCCCGAGGATTGAGCCAGGTATGGGGAGTACGAGTAATGACTAATCTGTAGGTTGGGAACCCTAGTGATATGAAGTGTAGTACGGCTGTATGTGAGATATTTACTTGGGATCAACGGTGACATCAATATGCATATCATTAGTTATCTTTTTTCTATGGATGAGACTAGTACGTTATTACTATAAGCGGTTGTGGAGGTAATGCCAATTATGGTGCACTACCCACATATAATTTATCTTGCTCTAACAATTACATGCATACTTTATTTTTATCTTTTATTCCCATCAGATGTTTTGCTAGCTACAGGTGAAACCGAACGCCCTAGGCCCTCTCTCTCCATCATCGACAACAACAAAAAGACACAAACTCTTGGTCCGGTAAAAACACAAAAGGAATTCTAAAACTCCCGACGATCCGTTAAAGTAACTTCACTACGCTTCTGCCTCTCGAGGATTCGATAAACCTAGGTCTACTAGGGAAAAAGATCTATGCTACATCCATAATCTGGATCGAAGGTATCAACCCTTTTTCTCGCACCGTTGTCGGGGAAGCAATAGCTACCTTGGTGAGGTTACTAGGAACCTTGCTAGTTTTAATTCTTGTTTTTAATTTTGTTAGTTTGCTTTCAGTTTTTATTTGAAAAACAAAACAAAATTTAGTTAGTCTTTAAATTCTTGTTTTTATTATTATCATAAGTCTCTGTTTAAGAAAACCCAAAAACATAGGAAATATGGCTGAAAAGAAGCTTGGGGAATTTGCCACTCCCAATAATGATTATTTGCGTACTCCTATTACTCAGCTAGCAATTACTGTTGATGACTATGAAATTAAGCCCCATTATTTAAGTTTGGTTCAACATAATCAATTTGGAGGCTCTACTGTTGAGGATGCAGGTATGCACTTGAATACTTTCACTGAAATTTGTGATATGATGCGCATAAAATATTTTGACCCTGATGCGGTCAAATTGCGTTTATTTACTTTCTCTCTTACAGGAAGAGCAAAAGAATGGTTGCTAGCTTTGCCTAAAAATACTATTACAGCATGGGTGGGATGTACTTCTTTATTTATGACTAAATTTTTCCCACCCGCAAAGATTATGCAACTAAGATCTAATATTATTGGTTTTAGACAGGAAGAGCGTGAGCCACTAGCGCTTGCATGGGAGAGGATGAAAGAATGCTTAAGAAATTATCCCAGCCATGGGATGGAAGATTGGTTAATCCTCCATTATGCTCTTAATCATGTGTCCAAGTCTATGCCTGATACTGCAGCTGGAGGAATGTTCATGGGTAAACATATTACCGAAGCAAAGCACCTGCTAGAAAATATGCAAGACAACCATGCCCAATGGCATATGGAAAGATCAAACACGAAGAAGGTGAACTCCGTCTCACCTCAAGAAAATGGAGAACTCAATGCTAATTTGGATGAGCTCATATTAGGCTTAAAAGGTAAGGAAACCCATGTAACAGCTATTCTCGAAACTAATATTGAAGAAGTAGACTTCATAACTCGTAATGATTATAACCCTGCTTGGAAGAAAAATTATAATCCTAAGTTTCAGAAACATTATTCTAATCTTGCAGGTAACTCTAATAATAATATGGGAACTAGTAATGGTAGTCTCCAAGAAACACTTAAGTCTTTTATAGACTCACAAAATGAACAAAACAATATTCTTGTTAAAATAACAGAGAACCATGCTGCTATGCTTGGTAAATTATCTAACCAAGTTGTAAGTTTGAGGAATGATTTGCAGGCCCTCCAAGAATGAACGAGGATTTTTGAGGCACAGCTAGGTAAGAAAACCGAGAGTCAAACTCTCATTCTAGCTAAATTTGCAGGCAAATCTGAGCCCAATCCTGTTGAAGACCTCAAAATGATGAGAATCCAAAGGGAGGAACCTGAAGAACTTGATTATAGTAACGCTCCCTCACCAAGATACACCGTTGAAGATCTTGTAAAAAGGATGAACATTAAAATTTCGGTGAGTGAAGGAAACGATGAAGCCATGTATCAACACTTCGTTGATCAGGTAGCAATAAAGGTATGCGAGCTTGAAGATGGATACAAGAAAATCGTTGAAAAATTAACTGTTAAACTAGATGATATATTTGAGCCTATGATTAAGATTAAAATTGCAACAAATGAAATAGCCGCACTTTGTGATCTAGGTGCCAGTGTTTCAACAATCCCAAAGAGTCTTTTTAACAAATTAAATCTTGGCTCTTTCGAAATCACCGAACTAAAACTACATCTTGCATATTCTACCTATAAACAAGTTGTAGGAATTAAGGAGAACACTTTAGTTTACATTAAAGGTTGTCCTGCTCTAATTGACTTTGTTATTGTTGACATGCCTGAAGATGCTACTGCTCCTATTATATTGGGCTGTCCTTTCTTATGAACTATAGAGGCTTTAATTAATCTCCATGAAGGTAACGTGAAGATTCAATTGCCTTCGTGGGATCCTTTTGTATACATTTCCCCAGGGAGAAGAACACCAAACATGACGAAAAGGAGGCCATCACTTTGAAGGCCAATTACTTTTGAGTGGCTGTTCCACTCATCTGGCCTAAGTGAGCAACATCAAGGTCAATCTATTGACCATAAAAGAGCGGTCCATGGGAGGCAACCCATGTGAAATAAAGGTTTGAGTTAAGTTTTAAGTTTTTAGTTTAAGTTTATGTTTAATTATGAGTGCTAGAAAACTCCATCTGAGGAGAAGAAGTTCGGTAGTACTTAAAATCATGCTTTATACATGTTGTTGTTGCTCGACAAAATTAATTGTCAAATTTCTTTCAAAAAGAAGGTATTTTGCTAAGTTTCAGTATAAGAAGTAATTCTCGAAGAAATGGAAAATTTTTGATGGACACAAAGAGTTTAACGACCAACTATACGCTAGGAATAAAAATTATGGCCGTATAGTTCTGGCCGTATAGATATTTTTGCCATCGACAATTTTTTCTTTCATATGTACTAACGGTTTAATGACCAACTATACAGCCGGAATAAAAATTCCGGCCGTATAGCTCCAGTCATATAAATATCGGTGCTTTCATACAAATTCTTTTCCATGTACTGACTGTTGGGGATATACTTTTCGGGTATCCTCACTGTGCCTCACTAACCAGGGTAGCCCACTTTGGGTTAGAGCTTTACTTCATGGATGGCCCAGTCAGGGAGAATAGACGGAGTCCAGTCCGGATACGGGAAGGCCTAGAAGACCTACCGACATAGGCCCGTAGTGTTACTTGTAGTCCAAGATGTACTTTGTAACCGACTCTTAGTCATAGCCTGATAGATATTTCCTGTAAACCCTAGGATGGATATCTATATAAGCCGTCCTAGGGAAAGCCTTTAGGGCACCCACACAATAGTCTACAATCTCAACTCACACAGGCAAAACCCTTGGAACCCATATTCCGGCTCTATCGTATTATTGGATTGCTAGCAGTAGTAGGATCTATCCAAAGCTGGCAGATTCGAACCTGGGTAAACTTGTGTGCGCACCGTCCCGGAACACCGTACGTCTCACACCCCTCTCTTCCACATGCATCGAGGACCCCCTCATGGCATACTTGTCATCAATCCGACGATAGTTGGCACCCACCATGGGTAAAGTGAGATTCGGATCTGCGTTCCAAGCGGGAATCTGCAAGAATCGGAATTGGCGAGACTATCGCCGTCGCTCGCATCCTCTACGCCAGTGACATCCCTCTCATCGTTCTCGACGAGACCTGGATTCTGGATAGGGAGGCCATGACTGCCTATACCATTTTGTATTTTGGCGAGATCGATGTGTACATCGGATTCGTTGAACCTGTCCGACGCACCCCAGTGGTGATGATAGAGGCAGAAGAAATTTCTGGGTCCCCTTTGTCCGCGGAGGCGGCAGAGTTCCGGATCTCAGAAAACCCTAATCCCACCCAGCCTGCACCCATTGCGGAGATAGTGGAGAAATCCGAGCCTAAAGCAGATCTTGCGGTTCAAGTCAAATCTGGAGTGGATCTCCCTAGCGGGGCCGAATCCCAGATCGATCCACCCGCTAAGGTCGAAACCCAGGAGGATCAGAACAACAACCTTGGTTCCGGCTCTGCCAACGCCGGAACAGATCAACCGTTCCTGAGGCACACATTGAGGCGCATGATGATGCAAGACACAAGCGTGGATGAGGTTCTCGAAACCATCAAAATCTTCGAGAAAGCCCACGAGGAAAGCCGGAACTACCTCAGGACCCACACATCACACTTTGTCGGATATGTTGGATCCGGATCTGGCTCTACCGATGCTGGAGACAACACTGACTTAGTGCTGGAGGCGATCGGAACAAACACCGATTTACCCGCATCCTCGGATGACTCGATGATGTCGGTGGATTTCCGAAAGTTCTCTCTTGAGTATGAAGAGGAGTACAACTCCAAAGCTGCAGAAGAAAGAGAAGCCATGGATGAAGGATCCAGGGAAAACTATCCCAAAGCACAGGATGACATGGATATCAGAGATTAATCCTGAGGTCCAAATGTCCAAAAGTACCGATCAGAGCTTGACTCCGGGAAACGAACCCAAAGCTGTCTTTGCTACGAGCGCTGGCAAGAAGGCAAAGAAGTGGAACAAGAAGAACAAGACCCCGACAAAAAAACTTCCGGCAGAGGAGGTTATTGCCGAGGAATACGAGGAAGACTCGGATGGAGCACTTATCCCATATGAGCCCAAAGAAGAATCGGTGGATGGACACGTGGTCACCGCAGGTGCCCGTAAACTCATTGATGCTGCATTAACCACACCTATCCCTACTGCAACAGAACTATCTGCTGCAGAATTGGACGAAAGGGCCCAAGCCCTAGAAGAGCGTCGCCAAGTACTCCTGGATGAAGCTAAAAACATTGAGGAAGATAAGAAGCGCATGGCCAAGGCGAAGAAGCTCATCTGTCTACAACATCAGAAGAACCGGAAACGACATACACATGGCAATCAATTTCTGACGACGATAACATACTCCTGGATGTTATTTGGGTTAACTTGGCGCAGATGCTGACAACGACACAGAGGGATTACTGAACGCCCTAGCTGTGCCACAGTCGGCAAAATAACCAAAGAAGCAAGCTCAGAAGCACAAGAATACCTCGGAAGAAAAACCCAACGCAGAAACGGCAGTGGTCACTGATACTTTCGGGTCTAGAGGACGAGGAGGGCGCGGCGGTGGCCGCGGACGCGGTCGTGGGACATCAAGAGTCAAAGGTAGAGGACACCAGTAACCTGGCAAAACCTACTCCTGGGCCGACATTGCCAATAACCCATGTGTGCATCACTTAGATGCCAACGGGGGCTCGTCTCACACAAACGTCGAGTGTCATTTTAATGACGACATCAAGAAAGATGATACTGCTAGCTACAGGGCTAAGCGGAAGAAGGGAAAGAAGAATTCCGAAAAAGATAAAGAGACCAAGGAAGATTCCAACATGGAGGAAGCCGATGCGTGAAAACCCAAGCCAGAAGGGAAGACACTTACATCACCTTCCTCGGATCTCAACCAGCTAAGGTCAAGAAAGCAGTTCTACATGGGCTCAACGCGACTATTCTGGCTGTCCCCCAATTCTTGGACTGGTCAGAAGTGGCAATCACCTTTGACCGTGTTGATCATCCGCCTAAGTTACACAGGTGAGGAAAATACGCCTTAGTCATCAATCCACTTATTGACGGCTATGGTTTCTCCAAGACTCTCATGGATGGCGGCAACAACATTAACATTATGTATGTCCAAACGCTACAACGAATGAAGATCTCGGAGACCCAGCTGAATTACAGCTCTATGATCTTTCATGGAGTTGTCCCAGGAAGACAAGCAAATTCCCTGGGATAAATCACTTTGGATGTGACCTTTAGAACTCCAAAGAACTATCGGACGGAAGCACTTTCCTTCGAAGTGCTCCTGTTCAAGAGAGCATACCACGCTATATTCGGGCGTCTGGCTTACTGGGCTTTTATGGCTCGTCCGTGTTACATTTACAATATGATGAAAATTCCAGGTCCCAACAGCGTGATCACCATCAGGGGAGACCCGAAGAAGGCGCGAGAGTGCGAGGACGGAAATGCCACCTTTGCTGAAGCCGTGCTGCACGCCCAAGAGTACCAGGAGATCAAGAAAACCATTGATCCGTCCAAGATGCCCGCGAAGAAGAAGAAGGTGACAAAGCTGAATCCGGAGTTCAAGGCATCAGAAGAGACGAAGAAGATGCCGTTGAAGGATGATGACCCCTCCAAGGTGACCCAGATAGGTGTAGGCCTAGATAGCACATAGGAAAGCGCGCTCGTCAAGTTCCTCCAAGAAAATCAAGATATCTTCGCATGGCAGCCATCTGACATGACAGGAGTACCTAGGGAACTTGCTGAGCACTCTCTAGATGTACACTCGAATGCTAATCCCGTCAAACAGTCCCTACTATGTTTCAGCGATGAAAAGTGTAAGGCAATATCTAAGGAACTTGCTTGGCTCGAGTTAGCTGGATTCATAGAACAGGTCATCCACACTGAGTGTTTGGCCAATCCTGTAATGGTCCCTAAAAAGGACACCACTGATTTAAGGATGTGTGTTGATTATACTGCCTTGAACAAGACTTATCCCAAAGATCCGTTCGCTCTTCCTAGGATTGATCAAGTTATCGATTCTACGGCAGGCTCGGAACTCCTATGTTTTCTCTATGCATATTGTGGTTATCACCAAATCCGGATGAAGGAATCTGACAAAGTCAAAACTTCATTCATAACCCCCTTCGGAACCTTCTGTTTCATTACGATGCCCTTTGGGCTCAAGAACGCAGGAGCTACGTACCAACGCACTATGCAGCGTTGCCTCCACGACCAAATCGGACGCAATGTACATGCATATGTGGACGATATTGCGGTGATGTACAAAAAGAAGGAAACCTTGATTTCTGACTTGGAGGAAACGTTCACCAATCTACGAAAAAACAACATAATGCTTAATCCAAAGAAGTGTTTCTTTGGAATTCCAACCGGAAAATTGTTAGGTTTTATCATGTCTCAAAGAGGCATAGAGGTAAACCGAGTCAAGATCAAGGCTATACTCAATATTTCTAGGCCAACTCGCCTGAAGGACGTTCAAAGACTAACTGGTTGCATTGCCGTAGTCAGTCGGTTTGTAAGCCGGCTCGGTGAAAGAGCCGCACCACTATACAAGCTCCTAAAAAAGACCAAAAAATTCGTTTGGACCGATGAAGCTGAAGCTGCGCTACAAGACCTGAAAGCAGTACTCTCATCTGCTCCCATCCTTACAACACTGGAACCATAGGAACCGATGTTGCTCTATCTCGCTGCAACAAACAAGGTCGTCAGTATCATCATGGTGGTGGAGAGACCGGAGGAAAATCAGGAACACCTGGTGCAGCGTCCGACTTACTATCTCAGCGAGGTCTTAACTGAATCAAAGCAGTGATATCCGCACTATCAAAAGTTGGCTTATGGTGCGTTCTTAGCATCTCATAAGCTGCAACATTATTTTCTGGAACATCCAATTACCGTGGTGAGCACAGCTCCCATGAGAGACATAATAAACAACAACAATGCCATAGGACGCGTCGCAAAATGGGGCATAGAGCTTTCAGCTTTCGATATTGAGTACAAACCTCGTACAACAATCAAATCCCAAATCCTTGCTGACTTTGTCGCTGATTAGACAGAGAACAGAGAATATGACCCTACTAGAGTCGGAATACTGGACCTTACATTTTGACAGGTCTAAAGCGCTCGGAGGCTCGAGGGCTAGCGTGGTGCTCAAATCACCCCAAGGAGTAAAACTTTTCTATGTACTGAAGATCCACTTCACGGCGACGAATAACATTGCCGAGTATGAAGCACTACTACATAGAATCCGGATTGCTAAGGACATTGGCATCCGACGTTTAATGTGTTATGGAGATTCGGATCTTGTTGCCCAACAAGTGTCAGATATCTATAAAGCAAACAAGCACATGACAACATATAGGGCTGTCATGGATGAACTATCTAAATCGTTTGAAGGGTTTAAAGTTCAACACATCCCTCGAACAGAAAATGAGGAACCAGATGCACTATCTCGAATAGGCTATGCCCGGAAAAAGGTTCCGGATGGCGCTTTTTTAGAGCACCTCAAGATTCCCTCTATAAAAGGAGTGGACGAGGAGTATCCGACCAAATCCGACTCACCTTTAGTAGCAGTTTTGGCTGTGATTCCCAGCTGGATTCAGCCCTACCTTGATTACTTGGTAGACGGAAAATTACCCGAAGACGAAGTTCTGAGCCAGCAGATCGTCAGACGAGCAAAAGCCTACACTATAATTAGTGGTGAGCTCTATAAGAGGAGTGTATCTGGGGTCTTTCAGCACTGTGTATCTCCGGAAGAAGGAGTGGAAATCTTATGAGAGATCCACAAAGGTGAGTGTGGTCACCACGCTGCAGCCAAATCTCTAGTAGCAAGAGCTTCCCGACATGGTTTTTTCTGGCTTACAGCCAAGGCAGATGCCAAACGGCTGGTCAAGACGTGCAAGGGCTGCCAAAAATACGCCAAACAAGCTCATGTTCCGACTGATCAGCTGCGGACAATACCTATAACATGGCCTTTTGCGGTCTGGGGGCTTGACATGGTAGGACCGTTTAAACGAGGTCCAAGTGGATTTACTCATCTCATAGTGATGGTGGATAAATTCACATAATGGATTGAGGCTAAACCGGTCACTAGTTGTGATGGAGCAACATCCATAAGATTTGTCAAGGATGTCATAATCCGATACGGTTATCCGCATAGCATTATCACGGACAACGGGAGTAATTTCTCTATGGTAGAGCTTGCCGAATTCTGCAATGAACAAAATATCCGGCTTGACATTGCGTCAGTCGCACATCAAGTTGAAAGAGCAAATAGTTTAATCCTACAAGGCCTAAAACCAAGACACGAAGCACCACTACGATGTGCTGCGGGGGCTTGGGTAGAGGAATTACCTTCTGTAATATGGAGTTTACGAACAACTCCAAACAGGTCAACCGGATACACCCCTTTCTTCTTAGTCTATGGCGCAGAAGTAGTTCTTCCTAGGGATTTGATTCAAACTTCTCCTAGAGTTGCCGCATATATTGAAGAGGATGCTGAAAATTCATGACAAAATGATCGCGACTTAGTCGAAGAAGTTCGCGTCGTTGTTGAGATGAGATCATAGCCATAGAGTCAGAAACCGGTCTTTCAGTAAGGGCGACTTGGTTCTCCGGCTTGTGCAGCAAAGAAAGAACAAACTTTCCCCAATATGGGAAGGGCCATTTTTAGTTAGTCGAGTAATGCACCATGGTTCTTACTACCTAACTGATATGCGGCCAGTCAAAGAAAGACCTTCTACTAAGAAAAGAAAGAGAGCTGGAGGCAGTATAGACCCGGATGAATTGGACAGACCATGGAATATTGCTCAGCTACGTCCCTTTTATTCTTAGTTTATTTTTCTTTGTAATCATATATGTGTACATGTTCTATGAGAAATAAAGTGTCGGTTGCCTCAAAAAATTTCTGAGAAGTTTTTTACCATCGTATTTCCGAATGACCAGGTCATAGTCGAAAATCCCATAATACTTGAAAGTAATCTATGCTCATGTTAGTTCTCATTTAAATTTCTGATTCTAAAATTGCTACCTTCGGGTATAAATCTAAATTTTCTAGTCTATACTTTGGTTATTTGTCTGATTGCTGGATGCGGGCATTTTCCGAGTAGTGAATTGTTGGTACTAGAGGCCAGCTTTGGTTCCGAGTATAAACTGGTTTAGCAATTGAGCTCCGTTGCTCGGCAAAGTTTCCGTGCTAAAAGTTGGCCGGCTCACGAAAGGGACGAGGTAGAAAGCCAGATAAACAATAAGTATGGATGAAAAACATAAGTGCTTACGAAAATATTTCAGGCACAAAAATTATGAAGCCAAAAGTGCTAAATAGATAGATTTAAACTTAGCACTAGCAAAAAGTATCATACTACTTATTTACAACCCAGATTGTTTTTAGAATAATAAAATGTTTGTTCTGATGCTCTACGATGCAGGTGAAGATGGAGTTGTCGGCTCGCTAGAAACATCAGCCTCGCTTCGGTATCTTTCCAAGATGTTCAAATCCAAGATGGTTTGTTCGTCGTCGAAAGCTTCACCGGTTTCTTCAGCGGGCGGAGGAGACGTCTCTACGCGAGTGAAGAAGGGAGTATCGTAGCTAGTCAAGTTAGCTAAATGACACCTGTATCTGGCGCATGATTCCATGATGGCTTTGATGTCCTACTTCTGTCCGTCTTCGTCCACAGTAGAATAACCTCTAGTCACTTTCCAGATCTCCATGCTTTCATGGTGGCTCATGACCATGGTGAGAGCGTTCTACGCTGCGGTACGCATGTAGGACATGTTCCAGTCCTGGATAAGCTGGGGCATCTCCTTGGCCTTATCTCGTACTTCAAAGCCGCACATGCTATGCATGTCCGGAACCTTGAGAACTTCGCCAACATCCTCAATGGATTGGCGGAGGTCATGCAGCAAATCACCGACTTGAGTAAGCCGGCTGGTGCGAGATTCGGCAGAGGCTGAGTCCAGTAAGTTCAGAGGACCTGCGCATACAATGCAAAGGGGTTAAACAAATAAATCCAGACTCCAAAGAGTCGAAAGAGGTAGATAAGTCAGAAAGAAGGAAACATACCAAAGATGACATGGTCGACATTGGTCTTCTCCTCCCTAAGACTCTGGAGTTCAGCCCTGAGTGCCTCGGCAATGTCCCTCTCTCTGAACAAATCGTTGCTGAGATCCGAAATTTTCTGATCCTGGAGTGCAATCTTGTGATCGCGCTCCTCGGAAGCCATGGAGGAAGATTCGAGAACTTGAGCAATGCTCTTCTCATGATCCGCCTTAAGCTTATTCAGCTCTTGGCGGAGGTCCTTGATTTCCACCTCCAGGATTTTCAGATTCTCGGCCTCTTCAATCATAGCACAAGACTGCTTTACCAGTGTTGTAGTCAAAAGAATAGAAGTTGAACCAAAATTCGACTATGAAATACAAGACAAGGTTTGAGTTCTGGAAAGTTTACCTTCAGCCTCATCCCTGGATACTTTCAATTGAGCATTTTCAAGTCGGAGAGCTTTGATTTCTTTCTGCTTGTTACAAATATTTTTCAATAAATCCTGGTTATAGGAACATACTTTCTATAAGTCAGAATACCCAGAGTCAGAAGTCTACTAAAGACTTAGGCTAATATTTTTACGAGTATCAGCACTGTGGGGCCCCTAGATTAATCCTCTGAGAATCCCTGTTATGCATACACCACGATCCCATGATCAATTAGTCGTGGAACATAACCGACAAGTATCAAAGTAAACATCCGTTACTTAAGAGTAAACACTTCATACCTTATTTGCCATTATGTTTACATCAATCATCATTAGCGGAACTTCATCAAGCGTAGAGCCCGAGCCATGCCTTAACCTACAGGTAACTGACTGGGAGAGCATCCTAGCTCGTATAGACGTCAACTTCATCATCTTCTTGATATCTGACCAAGTTAATAGCCAGGAACAATGCCAGTGAGTACTTTGAATGTACTCGCAAACCACCTTAAGATAATAACAATAAGAGGATATGCAATATAACTGTGGTAGTAGGAGGGCTCCAAGAGAAGTTCTTTTCTCAAATAGTTTCTCTTGTAGATATAGCATCTACATATCTTTGTTGAAAACTTTTGTAAACCCATTTGAAAACTTTTTGAAGAGTTTTGGAAAAACACTAGGACTGGGTCACCCATTTGTTTCTTCCTTCCGGTCATCTCATGACCAAACTCCTTTCCTTCCTTTCCGACCATTCCATGGTAAAATCATTTCCAAAGGCATTGCTTTTCCAAAATCCTTTTTGAAATCAAAACCAGCACCGCTCTACAGCAACCTTCCCAACCGTCCATGACCGCGGACACAGCTATTCGAATAGATTTACACTCTGCAGAGGTTGTACACTTTACCCACACCATCCGGGTACCCTACCCTGATCTACACCGATCGTGGGTCGAGCAACCGATCAAGACTCTTCGGATGCCCACTCCAATATAAGTGCCTACCCTATGAGTGTTGTTCCCCTCAACACCGGGATGTCCTATATAGTTCCCAAGCCAATCGGAGCGCTTTTTCCACTTCCCAAGTGTGCGCTTTCAATGAGGGGCTCATAATAACGCGTGGAGGCCCATAGACCCTTCGTTACTTCTCCCGGTCGATGTTTTACATGAATCCTGCCAGAGAAGGCCCACCCTCCAGGATTTTTAAATCCCCTGTAGTAGTTGTAGGCAACTTATACCAGAGTAAACAAACATCAAATCCAGCCCTGTCCCATTCCAGAGTAATGTGGTTGCACGGGTTAATTGTTCTAGCAAAACTGCAAAGAACCGAGTGTGTTTTTGTAAACCTTTTTCCTCCATCTTTCCTTCAGGATTTTGTAAAACAAAGCCCTTTTTATTTACTCAAACATATTTTGGTAGGTCAAACCTCACCAAGATTTTTATCATAAAATGTTTTGTGAACTTTTTCGGGGTCTTCCCATCCTATAGCTTTGCTTCGGCTAAATCGGGGTCTCCAAAGGGGTATGATGTGTTACACCATCTACCATACTAGGGACAAGTAGGCGTCATCGATGGGGTTGTACTTATTAGTACCATTATGTAATGGTTTGGAGGAGCCAAGCCATTACCAGATATACATCATCATATAATAAAACAATGCAGTTTCATAAATAGTAGATAAAACATGCATAAGTAAAACAATAGGACAAGGATAATGAGCAAGAAGGTGGCTTGCCTGAGATCGGCAATGTGGCAATATATGTCCCTGGACTTCTCCTTAGAAAGCCATAGTAATCAATAAAAAAATGACCAACTGCTTCTAGTCTCCGATATAATCGCATCTATCGTCGATATGGATCACATGCAAGCAAACAAAGGCCACAATCAACAACAGGCAAACAAACACCAATACCATACAGAAAATAAATATTCAAGACATTATTCACTTCAGTAGGTTTTGATATATTGAATTTATAGCAATTGGAAATACTTTATTTGCATTGGTGGAGTTTTGTTTATGATTTATGTGGCATACATCACTTAATTAAGGAACTTAAGTCCAAGGCTTGGTGCTATTTAATATCATTATATCAAAATGATACGATCAGATAGGTAATGATAATATGAAGCCAACAAAAGTGGTTTCACTATTTTATCAAAATCCATTGATTTATTATGCAATTCCTAGTGAATAAAAGTCTAGTTTTAGGAAATAATTCATCAGAAAAGTTTTGTGAGTCCAAAAATTAATTCCTTGGATTTTTAAGTATGGTTTGATGGACTGGTTTAGCGAGAGTTGAAATCACTTAGAAATATTTACCAGAATGCCCTCAGGATATTTCCTAAGTTAGTTACGTAGTTATATTGACTTTTTCACCAGATTAAGTCTACAAAAGATATTGATGTGATTCCAAGGGAACATGGTAGGTTCTTTGAAATCCTTTCTGTAGAAAATGGAATCACCCATTTTGGAGTTGTGAAACTCCTTTAGTGATTTTATTGGTGAATCAACCATGCACAGAAATGTTTATTTCACCAAAATTCCACGAAGGACCATAAAAGTATGGGATCCTAGGGTTGGGGGGATATTAGTATTTATGTTCTCTAGGAGTTGGAACTAGCTCAGTACCTATCTTAGTTTGGCCCAGAGAAAATCCTAAGGGCAACTTTGGCCTACTTTTGTTATTTTTGTTACAGGTCATCTAAGAAGCAAATTAGTATGAGGCCAAGGTCATGATATAGGTACATGCAATACCTACCAGGGGCACTTGGGTTTATTCCAGTTGGATTTACCAAACCCACAAAAAGATTTATTTATTGAGATGGACATACTTTTATAATTTAATCTCTGGGGAATAACGGAATATTATTTTGTTGAACAAAAATGGTTCTGCATGTTAAATAATATACCAAGGAACATTGTAAAAATTAGATCTGGACAAAAATATGTTCTTTCCATTTTTGTAGTTATTTAAACCTAGCAGTTATTGTAACATCCCAATTTCAGCAACCCTGATTAGTTGTCGAAAATGCAAAAATCAGGGGGAACAAAAACTTTTTCTTGTTAAAGTGTTGCAGTGTTTACTTGTTTGTGCTTATGTTTATGAATGTGTTTTAGATGATATACTCCTTACCTTAACACCAGTTGACAAAAGATACTTCCCAAAACATTCTTGGCTTAATTTCCAGATTCTCAAATGTTCTGGCATTTCAAAACCTGAGCCAAGAAGCCTTTGCAAACCAACTATTTTAGTAATTTCTATTGCTATCCGTGTTATGATGCATTATTTTCCGTGCACCATTTATATTCCTTGCAGCCTCTATATTTCCATGGACACATCCTATTGCTTGTTGTTTGATAGATAGTCGGTCTTGCGAGTCGTAGTTGCTTGCTTATGTGTTGCTTCGCGTTGTTGTCGTTCCACCGTTGACGGCAAGTTGGCACATGATAAATGGTGGAGATGCTTAATGGTGGAGATGATCATGACTTTAAATGCAACTGTTAAAATGCTAGGAATAGATATAACTAATGCAGAGGCATCGGTGGGCAATAGATGTTATTTGGTTTTTCCACGCTCACTTGTGTCCCGTAGGACCCCGAGTACTTGATACCTGTTCCTTGACTATCGCACTATCCGCATATGGGACCATGAATCCCCTTAGCCAGAGCTTGATTCATTTCTTATTTCTTGGGGCCACAAAGTAGTTTGGGGCTTTATTACTATCATGTACCTATGCCATGCTTTGCTGCTTTATTTAAGATTATGCGTGGATCACCTGTACTATTTTGGATCGTGCCACGTTTTCGCGGTATCGACAAGCCCAGTCACACTTTTGGGTTCCCAGTCGTTTACAGTTGTCATCACAAACCCTCGGTCCGTTCCGGAGCCGGCCAACTTGATTGCGGGTAGCTTAGTGCGGTGGCCCCCTGAAATCTTTTATGAATCCTGTGATTGCTTTGTCGTGAAAGCCTCGTTGGGTTTTAATTTGGTTGTTCTGAGGTTGATCGTGTGTGTGTTGCTATTTGTGCACCCCTGCAGGGTAAATCTTTCTGAAATCCGTGTCCGCAGTTATGGACGACTTGGAGCACAGTATCTCGATCATAGACAAGCATAACTAAGGTAGTGCTATAAATTTGACTTAATATGTGACTAGTAATCAGCTTTACTACAATGGAATGGATAATAAAAGTGCCAACAACTAGTGGAACTAGGGTGTATCTTGTCATGTTATACCTGCCTAGTAAGTATCGCAACTCCAATGGAAGAAATAAAAGTGCCAACAACTGCTGGGTTTGGGATGTCACCTGCTAATTGTATCTGACTAGTAATTACTATAACTACAACTGAATGGTTAACTAAAACTGCCTACTACTTATGATATCAGGGTGACTCATGTTATCTATGTCTGACTAGTAAGAGCTTCAACTATAATGGAATGAATAAAACTACCAACCGTGTGAGTTCCTTGGTTTGACTTCCTCGTTTGGTCTCGAGGGGGAATACCAGGATGGGTATGATTGGTGTTAGTATCAGGTTGGATCCGAATAGGTCTCTCTTATCTCTCTCTAATAGCCAACAGATGAATCGAGTCTCTATAGGTTGTTTAGTGCATGTTGCGCTGCTGTTTCAGTCCACCATACCTATGTAGGCGAGAGTCGCCAAATTCTAGCCTCGCCATGTACTGGCCTTAGTACTGACGCTCCTCTTTTTACTTTGCCCTTTGTCGGCACCCCTTTTGTTTTAGCAGGTTTGAGATCGACGTCGTTAGCAGGGTTACCCTTCCGGCTTGGCCTGGGCAGGGTTATTGACGCCATTGGTTATTCTTCAGGGCTCTTAGCCCCATTTGCATCTTGTCCGTACTCGGACGCTGTAGCAATTTCAAGGTGATTTGGATATTTGTATTGTATATCGGTATTCTTGACTCATGGAGTCGTGTTGTATATATATATATCTGTACTGTAGGTCCCATCGAGGACTATTGTGTAATGGTATTACTTCGTTTTCCACCTACACGAAAGTGCCTGGTGGGCATCCTTGAATCGTTTCTATGCGGGTTTGGCGGAAAAGGGCTAAAACTTGCATAGGGACAATTCGAGGGTGTTACAAGAGATAAGGCCTAGTAAATTTAAGTCTTGGTCTTAAAGCCACAGCAGCTGCAGCATGCTTCACCCCTCCCTATGGTCGTGTCCTTGGCCCCACATCACCTCTCCACCACCACTCCTGCCCTATCCCGTGCTCCCTCCTTTGCTCATGTCCAAAATGGACCAAGACTACCATGCACCATGTCCCCCTCGGATAAGAAGGCCCCTGACCACCAAAGACTCCACCCTCTTCCTCATTCCACACACCCCTTACCCCTCTCAAGCCCTAGATCCAGATCTCGAGCTCCCCATCGCCATGGAGGAAAACAAGCTCTCATCTCGGTCTCCCTCGAGTAGTGGAGTACAGGGTCGACCCCGACCTTCCCCATTGCATCAGATCCCTTCCGCATCCCCCATATAGCTCCCCTGCACCTTCCCACCGTGCCCCTGTGCCTGCATGTCGCTGGAGAGCAAGGTCTCACCCCTTCGGCCATTTCTCAAGGCTTGGCCTGGGTGCTCTCTCCCTTGATCCTCTCCCTCTACATGTGATGTTTTTTAATCCCCCATGATCCTCTACATCTGACCTCCCTCACTTCCTTGCCTAGAAATCTCTGGCTCCGCTGCGCCTCCGAGCTCCGGCGAGCTCGCCTCGGATGCCCCCGCATGAGACCATTCCAGACGCTGAACCTGCCTCTGCCGCCCCTCTTCTAGACTGCCACGCCACGCCGCTCCTCCTCCGCCACCCCTCCGACACCGCCGTGCCTCGGTGAGCCCTCCCCGACAAGCCTCTGCCGCCGATAGGGTTTCCGCCGCTGCTGTTTTGTTCGCTGGGGAAGACGAAGCCCGTCCGTTGATCGCCACTTGATCGAACGGCCGGAGTTGCTCCATACCCCTTTGCGCCCCCGTGAGGCTGACAGCCGGGCCCCATCGCGCGGGATTGAAACCTTCCTCTCGCGCAAGGCTCGCCCGTGGGTGGGCCGAATTCTCTCTGCATGGCCCATTATGGTGAAGGAATCGGCCTGGCAGTACCCCTTTTCTTTTTCTTTTATTCAAACCCGTCTATCTATAATATTACCAACAGGTTTAATTCAATATGAAAATGAAAATGAGCATATTTTGCCCAGATTAAATTTTCGACATGTTCCTATATGTTTTCTCTAACATGCAGAACCAACCCTAGTATAAAAAGGCTGCCAATAAATTCTAGGAATAAATATACAAACAGGTATCTATTCTAGTAAGTAAATTCCCCAGAGAACCATGCTCATCGAAATGTGGTTAAACAAACCTTGCCTGATAGGTATTCCCCATACCTTCTATCTAGCATTGGTCCCATGCCAGTTTGAGCTCTGGTCCACCAGTAGAAAAAATAACAAAAACAGGGCATTTCTGCCTTTCAGATTTTCTCTGGGACAATTTAAAATAGGTACTGACCTAATTCCAACTCTCTGTGATGTGGTACACTAAGGTCTACCAAAATCTAGGGGATCAAATTTTATTGAGCGTCTGCTTAATTTTGGTGAATTAATCCTCTCTACCTAGGGTATTTCAAGTAGAAAAATCACTACAGACGTTTTACAAATCCAATTTGGGTAATTCAAATTTCTACAGAAAGGTATCCTGTGTACCCATCTTTTTCCCTTGGAGTCATATCAAAATCTTCTGTAGAATTAATCTGGTGAACAAGACAACGCAGCTACAGAACTTCCTTTGGGAATTTCCTGAGGGCATTCTGATAAATATCTTGACGTGATTCCAACTCTCAGTGAACAACTATATCAAGCCTTACCTAACCATCCAAGGAAATCATGTTTGGAGCTCCAGAAATTTTCTGGTGAATTATTTCCTAAAACTAGAGTTTTTCCCACTAGAAAATTCATTATAAATCAATGGAAAATGATAATTTAGTGAAACCACTTTTGTTGGTTTCATATTATCACTACCTATCTGTTGGTATCACTTTTACACAATGGTATCATACAGAATATGGTCTTGTTCCAAAATCCATTTCTTAGGTAGTTTCTAGACTATAAGTCCTAAGGGATTTTCATCCCCTTGTCCAAGGCCATCTCAACCTCCTGAATCCAATCCTCTCTAAAACTACTGAACCTTAATTGGAGTTCTTTCAATTGCTTGTTTGCTGGATAGTATTGGTGATTGTATGCCTTGTTTTGATTGTGCCCTTTTGTTTGTTTGCATGTGTTCCCTATCGACGATAGTTGTGATTATATCGGAGAGCAGAAGAAGATGGTTATTATTGTATATTATTGGGTATTCTAAGAAGAAGTCCAGGGACATATTTTCATATTGCTGATCATCAAGAAGGCCACCTTCTTGCTCATAATCCTTGTCCTACTATTTTACTTATGCATGTTTTATCTTCTGTTTCTTTAAAAACTGCATTGTTTTACTATATGTTGATGAATATATATATGGTAGTGGTTTGGCTCCTCCGAACTATTACACCTTTGTACTATTAAGTACAACTCCCTTGGTGACACCTACTTGTCCCTAGTAGAATAGATGGTGTATTACACCATACCCTTTGGAGACCCTATTTTAGCCGAAGCAAAAACTAGAGGATGGGAAGACCCGGAAAAAGGTTTTACCAAATGTTTTATGAGAAAACCTTGGTGAGATGGGACCTGCCAAGAGATGTTGAGAAAGAAAAAGGTTTTGTTTTACAAAATGCTGAAGGAAATATGGAGGAAAAAGGTTTACAAAAACACACCCGGTTCTTTGTAGTTTAGCTATAACAACTTAACCCTGTGCAGCCACATTACTCTGGAAATGGGACAGACTGGACTTGATGTTTGTTTATTCTGGTATGAGCTGCCTTGCAACTACTACAGGGGATGAAACTCCTTGGAGGGTGGGTCTTCTCCGGACAAACGGTCCATGTGAGACATCGACCGGGAGAAGGAACGAAGGGTCAACAGACCTCCACGCGTTACTATGAGCCCCTCATTGAAAGTGCGCATGTGGGACGTGCAATATGCGCTCCGGTTGGTCCTCGGTACCCGATGTCCCGGTTTTGAGGGGATTAACACTCATAGGATAGGCACTTATACTGGAGTGGGCATCCGGAGAGTCTTGATCGGTTACTCGACCCATGATCGGTGAAGATCAGGGAAGTGTACCCGGATGGTGTGGGTAAAGTGTACAACCTCTACAGAGTGTAAATCTATTCGAATAGCCGTGTCCGCGGTTAAGGACGGGTTGGACACACTTCTATAGAGCAGTGCTGGTTTTGTTTTCGAAAAGGATTCAGGAAATGAAATGGCTTTGGAAATGTTTTGACCATGGGATGGTCGAAAAAGGAGGAAGGTTTTGACTATGGGATGGTCGGACGGGAAAAAAGAAGTTTGGTCGTGGGACGACCAGAAGAAAGGAACAAATGGGTGACCCAGTCCTATTGTTTTCCAAAACTTTTCAAAAGGTTTCCAAAACGGTTTATAAAAGTTTCAACAAAGATAGGTAGATGCTATATATACAAGAGAAAATATCTGAGAAAAGAACCTCTCTTGGAGCTCTCCTACTACCACAGCCATATGGCATACCTTCTTGTTATTATTATTATCTTAAGGTGGTTTGCGAGTACATTCAAAGTACTCACTGGCATTGCCCATAGCTATTAACTTGGTCAGATATCAAGAAGAGGTGAAGTGGACGACTATGCAAGCTAGGATGTCTTCCTAGTCAGTTGCCTATAGGTTGAGGCATGATTGGGCTCTGTGCCTGATGATGTTCCGCTGCTGAAGATGGTATAGCCATAATGGCTTTTATGTAAGTCTTGTATTTTGGTATATTCTCGGATGTTGTAATGATACTTGTCGGTTATGTGCCACGACTAACTGATCATGGGATCATGGTTGTATGCATAACAGGGATTCGCGAAGGATTAATCCGGGGGGCCCACAGTTATTAAGCAGACCTGAGAGAAATTATTAAGGAAAAGCTGAAGGTGAGCTGGCGGGCCAAAATTCCAACACAGTTGGGCTTCACAGAGAGAAACTGCCCACCCAGAGCGGCGACTCGCGCGTGAGGCCAGGTTCGAACTCGCGGGTCGGGGCCCGCTTGCCAGACTCGGCGAGGGACGAAGCGGTAAGGGGGTATCATGGATGCTTGTGTTAAGGGGATCTAACGGTGGGGAGTTCATTGTCCTCCTCAGTCACCGTGGCGGCGAGGGAACCCTAGGGGTGATCAGGAAAGTGGTGGGGCGGCTCGCCGATGACTAATGAGTGCCGGAGTAGATAGGGAAGACGCGAAGACCCCAGCGATGGGAGGAAGGGCAGGTTTTGGTGCAAATCTCGGGCAAGAAGGCTTCACCATGACGGGGAGCATTTGGGATACCTTTATCGATGTCAACTAGGCGATCCTGGGCAAAAAAATAGGGGGAGGGTTAGGGGAGGTAGGAGAACAACGGAGGATGACATGTAGAGGGGAAAAAGCAGCAAGGAGGGAGCTCCACTCGGATCCTTGAGAGGGAGGCCGAGAGCTTTCTCTCTTCTTTCCCTCGGGCAGGGTAGAGCATGGAAGGAGGAGTGGCTCTCTAGGGGAGGTAGGTGGGAGGTGGGCAAACAACTGAAGGGCAGTGGCGTGCTGGGGGTGGCCTCTGGCCTTTAAGAACTAAAGGGGAGAAGCTCCATGGTGGACATAGTGTAGGAGGAGTTTGGGGGAGAGGGTGCTGGCCAGGCATTGGGCATCCAGGGCGGTGGAGGGAGTGTGGTGGGTCTCTGAGTCGATCACTAAGTGGAGAGGAGGGTGGTGGCCGTTGCTACCCTATTACTTTACAAGATTTGCAATAAATGGCTTCTCTCTCTCCTTAGTCTATCTCTCCAAGAGGGAAGGGCAAGGGCAGAGGGTGATAAAGTGTTGACCACGACGAGGGGTGGGTGTGGTTGCTGTGGAGAAGTGCTAGGCAAGGATTTGATAAGGATTTGAGACAATTTGATAGTGGTTTGGTGTTATGATCAATCTTTCCATAATTGATGATTATGAAGGAATTCTTGAATTTTTATCTTTCCAAGATGAGACAAGGCTGCTGGTAGATGGGTATGGTCCTTGTACACCTCCATGATTTACTTGGGATTTATTGGATGGTTTTTTGTCCACTTTATATCAATCATTTAGAAAGTGCTGAAATGGTTTTCAGATGCTAAAATTGATATTTTGAATTGGACAGGGTTGGTTTTTGATGTGGGAAGATCTTAAATATGATTACACACTTAGGAGAATTTTCCCAAGATTTATTGAAGGATAGAAGTATTTAAAACAATTATTATTCCAATTCAGCTAATTAAGAAAATGGGCAAAAAGAAATAATAAATCTCTTCAAAAATATTTATTTTTTAAGTGGGAAGATATGGTATGATATATAGGCCTCAAAAGTGCTTAGAATTGGGGAAGTTCTTTGTCAAAAACCAAACCTTCCTTTGTAGATGGAGTTTTTTAGATTTCGCCCATTAAACGAATTAAATAGTTTTTGAGCCATAATAATTATGGATAATATTTGGTAACTCTTAGATCCAACTTAGATGATGTCCAAATGCTGTATCAATCATTTCCAACCTTTGGTTTTGAGGATTTAACTTGATTTGGAAGGAAAACAAGGGATAAAGAATATTGGGCACTATTACTTTTATACCCTCAAAACATGGTTGGATATTGGAGCTCAGAGCTCACATTGGGTCATGGGATAGATGGATGGATATACCAAGTGATGTAGATCACCATGGTACATAAATTTGAGGTTGATAAGGATTGAGCCTTCCTAGGATTGATACCAAACTTATGAATTAGCCTTCAAAACCATGTGGGTTTTATAAGCACAAGGATCCTTTTGAAACAAGTGAAGTAGGGATTGATAAACATTCATGCGTAGATTACAATAATGAAAAGAGTGGGTCAAAAGAAGATAGGATGGATCTGTGAGCTTTTGACCAAGTAGGCTAGTTGATAAGATTTGTAGGAAAAGTTATTTTCTTGCCTGCAAAACCATCAAGAACAAGTGGGTTAGAAGATGATCTAGCCAAGCAAAAGAGTGGTCCTTGGTAGTCCTTAATATGTTCTACAACATGGTTCAAGTGCATTTCTAATAATGCACTAGGGTTGGGAATGATGGAGACCCAAATATGTGATCTTGACAACCTTTTTCCAGACTTAGCCAAATTTGGCAGATTTGGTGGTTTTGACTAGAGTACAAGAGTTGATGTTTTTGATTGGTTGCAAGGTTCCAAATCATCATCAAGTGGATGATGTTGAAGTGTTGATTGAGTAGAAAGGATCCAGGCTTCATATTTGGTCATCATTGACTTGGAAGCTTCTAGAAAGATTTAGTTCTAAAAGGAGCTGATTAAGGGTTTTGGAGGATCACCTAGTGGCTAGAGATCAGATCTAGCTTTGTTGACTTGCTTAGGGTGGATAGGATTAGTTAGATGCTAGAGGATGAGCCCTTAGGGTAGCTCATTTTGTTCCTAAGCAAACAATTCAAACGGGAGATCAAGGCAATTCATCTTAGCAAACAAATATATTTGTTACTAGGGTTATCATCAAGCCTTGCTTGGGATCAGGATGGGTATTTTGAAAAGGTTGTGTTTTGAAGTAGATAAGAGTCTCTTGGTAGTTCTATCAAGAGTAGAATTCAAAAGCTTTATAAAAGGTTTTGGAAAATCCTAGAGGTGAGAGTAGTTGAAGGTTCTGTCTTGAAAACATGAGGAGATTGTAGATCTCCATAGTTTTGTCAATAGAAGCTACTAAAATAGTTTTGGTTACATAAGCATCTTGGCTCATGTTTTGAAAGGCCAGAACATTTGAGAATATGTAAACTGAGCCAGGATAGTTTTGTTAAATAGCTTTTTGACAACCGATGTTGAGTTAAGGAGTATATCATAAGATGTACAATCAGAAGCATAAGCACATACAACAACAGGCAAGCTCTGCACAATACACAAGAAAGAGGTTTTGTTTCCCCTAATTTTTGCATTCTAGACAACTAATCAGGGTTGCTGAAATTGGGATGTTACAAGCACGAGCCTTGGGGGCTAACTAGTTCATTCTTTGGCATCCTAAGGAATCATAGATCCGGATTTGTATATCCAGCTTCATGCTTGGGGGCTAGACGATATGATATGAAATAAGGAAAAACGTGAGTTGGAATTCTGACTTACGTATTGTTTACGAGCGAGTTTGTTCAGGATCATGTTTACTTCAGTGGTAACCTTATCGGCGAGGGTTAAGGGGGTCACTGGTGCAGTTGGAAGCTCGTCGGTCCTCGGCTTCTTGTCGCAAATACAGACTTGGTCAAGAAGATCAGAGTGCTTGATGTCCTCTGCTTCTTGTGCTTCTTCTTCGGCAGAGATAGTCTGGCTTTCCAGGCATTGTCAGGCCAGCCGTTGGATTTCCTCCACAGACTTCCGAGATAAGCCAATTTTGGCAAGTCCCGGATTGTTCAGGAGATTGTCGGCGAAGACCTCTGTCGAGGGATCATTACCCGAAGAGGGTTCACCCTTGTCAAAACCTGAGTCTCCCATGGTGATGTCAGTCTGTGATTCGAGGATCATTGGCTCTGCTGAATGAGCTGGATCTTCTGCACCAGTAGGAGATGGAGTAATCTCTGGCGCTGCAGAAGGCTGAGGGGCAGGAGTCGGAGGAGCTACGGCAGGAGAAGCCAAGTTTAGGTTCGACTGGCGTAGGGGCCTCGAAGTAACCCCTTTCCCTTTGCCCTTGGTGAGCTGTTTAGCTCTGAGAAGGTAATAGAACAGAAAACGTTACATCTTGGAAAGAATTAAGACAAATAGTGCAAAGACCCTGTGAAGAAAGATTACCTCTTCACAACGGGCACCTCCTTTGTGCCAATAGCCACTGTCAGAGCTTTGCTCTTCCGAGGAATAACATCCGGCAGTGGGACCAACTTTCCCGCATCCTAAGAAAACTCAGGAGGATATCCCTTGACCGGAGCAAGCTATGACTCGGGGAGAAAACTCAAGAGGTATCTCAGTATTGCAAAATAATATAAAGATGAGCACATAATACAAGTTGTTGCTAGAAGCTTACTGGCACTACGGGATCTTCTGACGTATGCATGTCCAAGGTCAGCTCCGGAATCTTCCTCTCAATCCGCTCCCTTATCAGCCACTTAATTTGGCATACATAATCTTTTGGCGAGTAAGCCTTGGGACTAATTCGTAGGGAATCTTTCTTCAATGACGTGATGGAGTGCATCAGTCGATCTCCATGATGTTGAAGAGGTTGGATCCGGCGTGCTAGCCAGCAATGAATAAGTCGGACCCTTTCATGCCCTTGTGCTTCATGAAATACTCGATCCACCTCTTGGCAAGAAGCAGATCGTCACTGAGAGTTGGCGCATCTGCGTCCCAGGACTCTTGGGGTGTGGCGGCACCGTCGATGAAAGCCAGCAAAGGAGTAGCTTTGCCGCGAGCGGGAATATCCTTGTGATAGAAAAAAGTGGACGGCCATTGCTTGACCGACTCACTGGCCATAATCCGAGGATAGACGCGCTCTCGCCTAAGCGAAAAACTAATAGTACCAGTAATATAAGGATTACCGGCAGTGATGGAATTTCTCCGGACATGAAAGTAATACCGAAAGAGAGTAAGGCTCGGCCTAATGCCGAGATACCCCTCACACAAAGATGCGTACGTGCTCATCTCTAAGAGAGAGTTCAGGGGGAGATGATGGAGTTGAACTCCGTAGTGATCAATAACCTGAGAGAAGAAATCTGAGGGAGGAAAGCTCAAACCTCTGTCGAGGTGAGTGCCGAAGTGAACCTGCTCGCCATCGCAAGGGTTGGGGATGGTTTTGCCGAAGCCACTTCGCCAGTCGCTGGCACGGAGGAGCCCTTATTCTTCCACGACATGGAGTTTCTCGTTGTTGAGAACGCACGGGATCCATACCCCATGATTGCTCTCCTTCTCCGTTGCCACTGCCGTCGCTGCCATCGCCGCCGTACCGGAGGATGATGCTGAAGCCATTTTTTGTGTGCGCCGGTGACCTTGGATGGGCGGTGATGGAAGTTCTTTGGGGAGTAGAGAACCTCTAGGTTCGTGGGGAAGTGTAGGGGAGAAGGAAACGACACAAGTACTGGTGAAGAAGATGGGGGAAAGAGATCCTCGCCGCTTATATCGTCCAGCCGCGTCAAGATTCGTGTAAAGGATACAATAAACGTGCCAGGCATCATGGAAGGAACTAGGAAACCCCCACGCGATGATTATGCTTCCTCGATCTCCATGCATGCATTGAAACGGTGGCTCGGTTCTGCAAAAAGGGTACCCACCAATGGTCGTGCTGATAGGAAATGTCTACTAGTGACGTGACTTAACCATGACTAGTGTACATCAGAGACCAAGTTCCGGCTTAGTTTGAATTTCAAGCTAGAAACCCGAATAACATATTCATAGGTCCGGCTCATTTAAGACTCGGATCTACTCCTTTCTTTTTTGAAGTTTCAGGAACCCTTCACGATTCTGCAAGCCGAAGATCAAGCTAGACGATAATGAAATGCGACTTTGGATCATGGAGGCTTCCGGGGGATGATGTTGGGGATATACTTTCCGGGTATCGTCACTGTGCCACACTTACTAGGGTGGTCCACTTCGGGTTAGAGCTTTGCTTCACGGGCGGCCTAGTCAGCGAGAAGAGACGGATTCTAGTTCGGCTACGGGAAGGCCTATAAGACTTACCGACATAGGCCCGTAGTGTTACTTGTAGTCCAATATGTACTCTATAACTAACTCTTAGTCGTAGCCAGATAGATCTTCCTGTAAACCCTAGGCCAGATATCTATATAAGCCGTCCTAGGGAAAGCCTTTAGGGCACCCACACAATAGTGTACAATCTCAAATCGCACAGGCGAAACCCTTGTAACCCATATTTCGGCTCTGCCGTATTATTGGATTGCTAGCAGGAGTAGGATCCGTCCAAAGCCAGCAGATTCGAACCTGGGTAAACTTGTGTTCTCACTGTCCCGGAACACTGTACGTCTCACACCCCTCTCTTCCACACGCCTCGAGGACCCCCTCATGGTGTACTTGTCACGACACTGATGGTTTAACGACCAACTATACGGCGGGAATAAAAATTCCGGCCGTATAGTTCCGGTCGTATAGATATCGATGCCTTTGTACAATTTCTTTTCCCATGTACAGAAGGTATGACGACCAACTATACGGCGAGCAAACTGTTCCGGCCGTATAGTTCCAGTCATATAGCTGCGCCGCCAGGTGGAAACCGTAAAAAATTTATAGAAGGCCAACTATACGGCGGAAACACAATATTCCAGTAGTATAGTTGCGCCCGTATAGTTGCGTCTGACCACAAAATCACACGGGAAGGTACCTCCAACCCCAAAACATCAATCCTTTTATTTCTTCTATCTCCAAACTCTCACAAAACCTCATGAGATCTTTACCTCTACTCAATTTCGTTCGATTTCCTCGCACACAAGTGATCTATGGTATGTTTATCCTCCAATTACTTTTTGCAAAGTCATCTTCGATCTATTTTCATTGTCAATCTAGGATGAGACCTACTATGAACTAATTGCCATGAGTCTCTTTCCTAGATTATTATTTTGAGAGAATTCTTTAGTGTTCTATGACGAGGAATATTTTATACTTATTATTGTTGGATCAAAAATTTTTATTTTGTCTTCCTTTATTGTTTTAGATGATGAACACAAGGATCCGAACTCGTGCTCATGCCTCCGGTAGCGCTTCTCGGGATGTCACTCAAGAACGCATGGGGATATGATTCAGGAATGAGTTTCAATGTGATTCTATGATAGGATCAAGAACCGAAAAGTGAAGGCAACCAAGTGGGCTTGCCCCATTATATTGAACCAACTCGGTATTTCCAATGACTTCCATTTACTTTGCAATAGGGTTGGTTTGCAAAACTTTGTATTCAATGATGTTCCTACCTATCACCGGTTAACCATTAAGTTCTTACGCTCCTTGCAAAGCACCGTTAAATTATGGCATGGAGAGGACCGGATTTCTTTCCGGCTCATGAACAACAACTACACTTTAACACAAGATCAATGGTGCACATGTCTTAATTTCCCAAACAATGATGTTAATGCCTTACGCCCATCCTTTACTGGCTTAAATCCTTCCCCTAAACAATATTATAATGGAATGAGTTTCACTACTAGAGTGAGTAAGGGGAAGAATATTCAACATCCTGCAATTCACTACTTGTTCTATGTTATTGCTACCACCTTGTTGGCACGTAATGAGTTCATGAGACTTAATGAGGAGGACATCTTAGTCCTCGCAAAGGCTTCTTTCAACAACTTCAACTTGTCACTCAACTTGGGCGCAATCCTTGTGCGCTACCTAGAGCACCAATCCTCCCAAAGCCAAGGACCGATTGCTGACACGTGTATTAACGAGCTCGTTGGGGAACCCCGAGAGGAAGGTATGATGAGCACATCAGTAAGTTTTCCCTTAGTTATGAAACCAAGGTTATCAATCTAGTAGGAGCAAGGAAACACCCCAAATGTGTAGCTAGCTGAACTTTGGCAGAGCGCACTACCGGTGCCAGCAGCAACGTGGAGACCTGCACAACACAACCACAGAAGTCTATCCCCAACTTGCGATGAGGTTGTCAATCTCACTGGTTTTTCTCAAAACAAAGGATTAAATGTATCGAGTGGAAGAAAGTAAGAGTTTGTAGAAAGTAAACACAAAGCAGTAAATAGTTGATTGTAGATTGATAGTAAAAGAAAGGATCAGGGTCCATAGTTCACTAGAGGTGGCCCTCCTTAAGATAGATAACATGTTGGGTGAACAAATTACAGCTGGGCAATTGACAAACATCGAGAAAGCATACAAGCATATACTACTCATCTTGACTCCTTAGAGATTCGATTGTGCATTGCAACATTATACATAGACCGTAATCCAACTTCATCTATGACTAATAATCCACCTTCAGGTTATCATCGAACCCCCTCTAGTATTAACTTGCAAGCAATGGATAATTGCATTACGAATTGTGTGTAAAGTAAACAATACGATTGTTCTATGAACAAAGGATTGTTGTTTTCTCCCTAGTAGCAACAGCACATCTAGTACCTTAGAGATTTCTATCACTTCCCCAGATTACCAGAGGCATGAACCCACTATCGAGCATAAATACTAACTCTTGGAGTTGCTAGCATCTACTTGGCCAAGATAGCTACTAACAACGGAAAGCATGCAAGATCACAAATAACAAAGACATGATAGGATCAATAATCAATCTGAAATAGCATCTCAATATCCATCGGATCCCCGCAAACACAACATGCAGAATTATAAATAGATGATCTTGATCATGAACGGAGCTCACAAGATCTAAACATGATAGCACAAAGGAGGAGAACCAGCCATCTACCTACTACATGGACCCGTTGTCCAGAGATGAACTACTCACGCATCACACCGGAGGCTTGCATGATGATGAAGAAGGCCTCCAGGGTGAATTCCCCTCTCTGGCAGGGTGCCGGGGAGAGCTTCAGATCACTCCCGATCTAGGGATGGAGATGACTGCGGCTACAAACTCTTTCGTGGATTTTTGATTGGGTATTTAGGGTTTCTTTATCGGAGGCAATATATAGGCGGAAGGAGAGGCCGAGGGGGTACCTGGGCTAGCCACACAACCCCCTGGTTCGGGCCAGGTGGTGTGGCTATCCTCTGGCCCTTCTCCATCTCGTATTCTGGTTCCAGGTGTCCCTCAGTGAAAAACTGACTTTGGCTTTTGTCCTGTCCAATTCCGAGAATATTCATTTTCTGACTTTCCTGGAACCAAAAATAGTAGAAAACAGGCAGCTAGCACTGTGGCTCTTGTTAATACGTTAGTCGAAGAAATCATATGAAAAGTACTCCAAAGTGTGGACAAAACATAACAAAGTAGATAAAACCAAGCATGGAACATCAAAAATTATGGATACGTTTGCAACGTATCACCGATCACATGTGGAGGCATCATCACTATGCTTGCCACTGCCCTAGGCATCAACCTAGGTGGGTTGCAACCTGTGCTAGGTGAGCGACGTGTTGGTTTCTCTACTTTAAAGGCTTGTGGAATGCTCACTAGGAGAGGTGGTGTTTATTATCTACAAATTGCTGGAGCTGGGAATATCTACCCTTCTCCTATGCCTAATGGTCTTTTCTCTATCGAGGAAGGAAGTTTGCTATATGACTTGCAGGTTGAGCAACACCAACCTGAGTAGGAGATTCCAGATGAGAATGAGGACCAAGAAGAGGAGCAAGAAGTCCCTCATCAAGAGGAGCATCCATCAACCCGGTTTGCTACCAAGACTTCCACGAACTTGGAGGGACTGTGGAGAGGATGCATAGCCTCTCTTTGAACCTTCGAAGAACAACTAGTAACCTCTAAACTCAATTTGCGAACTAGAGTAATGACTTTTTCTCGCCACCTCAATGATTTAGCTTGGGGAAGTTTCCTCATGTATCTTTATTTGGCGTTCATTTTCTTTTGTTTATTTTGAGGTTCTGTTTTTAATTCGAGTTTATAAGAACTCGTGTTGGTTTCCCCAACACTTTATTTTTAGTTCTTTCTATTTGTGTTCGAGATTTTCTAGCCGAGCTTTACCACTAATTTTCTATTCTTTAAACCCCCTCTCTTAAAAATAGCAAAAATATTTCTCCATTTTTCTTTATTTTCCCTCTTTCTTTTCTTTCTGCATCGAGGTTCTCATGTGTTTGCAGGAGAGTGATCAACTTCGAGTTTCCAAGAAACAAATAAAAAAGGAAGAGAGAAGTGGAACCAAACATGAGAGGTATGCCTTATGACTCCCTACTTTTGAAGTTTGACAAACCCATGCTAGTTAGTAGTAAATGTTGGGATGTTATATTGGTGGAGTGAGTCTTTTTATTGTAGTAAGATTTTTGCTTGCATGGGTATTTAGTTGGGTACGTTTTGTTCTAGCTCTCGTAATTGACCAAGTCTTGCCTAAAAATTTGCTAAACAATTGTAATAAGAAAAATTCTCATAATTGAAGGCTTGGGTGTTGTAGTGCTTAGTCTTGAAGGCTTATTTCTAGAGACACTCAACACCACTGAAAATGTTGATTCACTTGATAGCTCTCTTTAAAAGGATTTGTTCGATTGATTTAATGTTTAGCGGTTTTTGTGATCATGCCAAAGTTTGACTTGTTAATCATAAGAATGATATAGCTTTACGCGTGTCAAACTTCATGGGATGCCAACAACTCCACTGGCCTCCAAACGATCTTCATGGAGGAAACTCCTAGATTTCGGCTATGAGTTAATTAAACACATGTAGCAGCAATGCTATAGTGGGTAAGATTCTTGGAACTCCTGGGTAGCTGTGTTCATGATGGAATCACTCCTCTGGCTATTATGAGTAATCATTATGCAAACGGAACAAAAACCTTAGTGATGCCAAGAGTGTCCATCATAGCCCGATAAACTAAAACAAAAAAATTGGCATGCTCTCAATTACTCAAGAACTGAAATTCTTGAAGGACAATGAATAGAAAAGTAGTGCTTGAAAAGTCTTGATAATTGATGTGGGAGAATTGATATACTCTAGTATATATGCTTGTCATGACAACTCTCACACTCTCAAATTTATATGATTATACTTTATTATTCAAAGGCAAGCCTATGTGTTGACTACATGACATTAAATAAACTTTACTCAATTGAATCATCCATGTTAACAATAATTTAACTGTGCTACAAGGATGCATAAAACCCTTACGATATGCTTGTCATTACTCCATCTATGCTGAATTTTTTCAAATTTATAAAATGGAGGAAACATGAGACTATCAATCATGAGTAAGATCATCATCTTATTATTTCAGTTTAAATGATGAGTTCCTTTTTTTTATTTTGGTTTTCTTTCTCGACGATGATCAAGTTTAATCTTGGGGAGGTTGATGGCTCTGAAATATAGCCATCGACATCCATATTTAAAATATATATTATTCATATTTTTGATGAAATATCTCTCTAAACCCTGCCACTAATGCCTAATAATAAAAGGGGTATGCAATCCTTTCTTTCTATTTTTTCCTGCACAGATAATGACGTTTGATGATGGGAATCACTACATTAAATTCAAAGCTACGAGATTTCCAACAACAAGAAGAAACCAGGAGTCGTGGGTCGGAGGAAAACGCTTTAACGACCAACTATACGAACAGAATAAAATTTCGGCCGTATAGTTCTGGCCGTATTGTTGCCATCAACACCGCTAGGTCAAATAGAACAACTTTCGTGAAGGTACCCCTATATAAAGAGGCCTCGGGCAAAGAGAAAAGAGAGTTCGCAGAAACCATCAGCCACCCCCAGTTCTCCATCCACAACACCGATGAGCCGTCGGAGGAATAGACTTAGATCTAATCTATCCACCACCATAGCCATATTCCACCACTTGTAATAGTAGATCTCTTCTTCGATTGGCGACATTGTAAGACTATTGCTATAAATCTCATGATTTGCGCTACAATGATTATGATCTTTGATCCATCTCTATGTGTGAGTAATTCTCCTTGGGCTAAGGGCTTCGGCCTAGCCATGTAGCTTTTTATGCATGTTACTTATCATAGATGGGATCATGTATTAGTTTGTATGACATGATGATTATTGTATCCTCTCTTGCCTCAATCTAAGGACTTGACAGGTACCCAAGACTTCGAGAATTGATCCAGGTATAGGGAGTATGAGTAATGACTAATCTGCAGGTTGGGAACCCTAGTGACAGAAAGAGTAGTACGGCTGTATGTGAGGGATTTACTTGGTATCAAAGGTGAAATCACTATGCATATCATTAGTTCTCTTTCGTCTATGGATGAGACTAGTAGGTTATTGCTATAAGCAGTTGCGGAGGCAATAGAAATTATGGATGCACTTCCCACATATAATTTATCTTGCTCTAACAATTACATGCATACTTTATTTTTATCTTTTATTCCCATCAGATGTTTTGCACAGCTACAGGTGAAACCGAACGCCCTAGGCCCTCTCTCTCCATGATCGATAACAACAAAAATACGCAAACTCTTGGTCCGGTAAAAACACAAAAGGAATTCTAAAACTCCCGAAGGTCTGTTAAAGTAACTTTACTACGCTTCTGCTTCCCGAGGATTCGATAAACCTAGGTCTACTAGGGAAAAAGAGCTATACTACATCCATAATACGGATCAAAGATATCACATAGTTCGCACCAGCGAGTTGCTAACTTAGGCAGCACATCATATCCGACCGCGCCAAGATCCATCAACATCAGTAGTCGAGGACACCACAATGTCAAAGCTCGTACCGGTTGCACAGGAGCATCGTGGTGCACCTACAGCGACAGACGAGCGCAAAGCAGCAGCTAGGACAGGGGAACATGTTGCACTGGCGAGTACGGACAAGGAGAGGAATGAGAGGAAGACCATAAAGAAGAGAGGAGACAACTATTTGGACGACTCCTACTTGGCCAACGAGGAGGCGTCCATAGATCATTTGGAGGCAGAAGCGATGGACAGTGATGTCGACCCGTGGGACTACGAGGAGGAAGAAGATTCCGACAAGGACGGCGGCGGTGATGAGAGCTTCTTTGAATTATGATCATTTATTTTATTTATTTTTTAGATGGTTTTCAATTCTATATGGAGGTAAAGTATCGGTGGCATGGATAGAGAGGTGGCACGGATAAACCCTGCAAAAAATATAGGTGGAGAGAGGGGTTATCCTGCCTGTTGGATCACAGAGGTTCAACGGTTGGTGGGCACGATCCATATGACATCTATGTTAGCCAATCAGGGCGTAGCAGCCAGCGTGAGCACATGTTTGGGGTTTCACTGAGGGCAGGCAAAACACACTAAGGGATTTAGATAGAAAATATAATAGAATAAAAAATGGAAAATGCATGTTTCATACTACCTACATGTATGCATGTGTACTGCTCAAAAAATATGTATGCATGTATGTTCTTTTCCTAAACCACATGTATCCACTAGAGACATTGCATGTGTGTTCTTTCTAAACGACATTGATCCACTGGTGACATTGCATGTGTGTTCTTTTCCCGAACCACATGGATCCATTAGATTCATTGCATGTGTGTTCTTTTCCTAAACACCATTGATCCACTTGTGACATTGCATGTGTGTTCTTTTCCTAAACCACATTGATCTACTAGTGACATTGCATGTGTGTTCTTTTCCTAAACCACATGGATCCACTAGAGACATTGCATGTGCATTATTTTCCTAAACCACATTGATCCACTGGTGAGATTCGCATGTCTGTTCTTTTCCTAAACGACATGGATCCAATAGTGACATTATATGTGTGTTCTTTTCCTAAACCACATGGATCTACTTGTGACATTGCATGTTTGTTCTTTTGCTAAACCACATGGATCCACTAGAGTCATTGCATGTGTGTTTGTTTCCTAAACCACATTGATCCACCGGTGACATAACATGTGTGTTCTTTTCCTAAAACCACTGTGATCCACTGATACGTTGCTAATGTATCCATAATTTTTGATGTTCCATGCTTGGTTTTTATCTACTTTCTTATGTTTTGTTCCAACTTTGGAGTACTTTCTATACACTTTCTTGGACTAACCTATTAACAAGAGCCACTGTGCCACCTGCCTGTTTTCTGCTGTTTTTGGTTCCAGGAAAGTCAAAAAATAAATATTCTCGGAATTGGATAGGACAAAAGCCAAAGTCAGTTTTTCACAGAGGGACACAAGGAGCAAGAGTACGAGACGGAGAGGGGACAGGGGGCCACCACACCACCTGGCCGCGCAGCCTAGCCTGGCCCGTGCCAGGGGTGGTCTGGCCGCCTCCGGCACCCCCTCAGACTCCCCTTTCGCCTATAAGATGCCTCCGATACAGAAAACCTAAGTACCCGATCAAAATTCCATGAAAGAGTATGTACCTGTCGTCATCTCCATCCCTAGATCGGGAGGGATCTGAAGCTCTTCCCGGCACCCTGCCGGAGGGGAGAATTCACCCTGGAGGCCTTCTTCATCACCATGCAAGCCTCCGGTGTGATGCGTGAGTAGTTCATCCTTGGACTACGGGTCCATGTAGTAGCTAGATGGCTGGTTCTTCTCCTTTGTGCTATCATGTTTAGATATTGTGAGCTCCGTTCATGATCAAGATCATCTATTTGTAATTCCTACATGTTGTGTTTGCGGGGATCCGATGGATATTGAGATGCTATTTCAGATTGATTATTGATTCTATCATGTCTTTGTTATTTGTGATCTTGCATGGTTTCCGTTGTTAGTAGCTATCTTGGCCAAGTAGATGCTAGCAACTCGAACAGTTAGTATTTATGCTTGATAGTGGGTTCATGCCTCTAGTAATCTGGGGAAGTGACAAAAATCTCTAAGGTACTAGATGTGTTGTTGCTACTAGGGAGAAAACAGCAATCCTTTGTTCATAGAACAATCGTATTGTTTAGTTTACACGCAATGCGTAATGCAATTATCTGTTGCTTACAACTTAATACTGGAGGGGGTTCGGATGATAACCTGAAGGTGGATTATTAGTCATAGATGCAATTGGATTACGGTCTATGTATAATGCTGAAATGCCCAATCAAATCACAAAGGAGTCAAGGTGAGTAGTATATGCATGATTGCTTTCTCGATATTTGTCAATTGCCCCGCTGTAATTTGTTCACCCAGCATGTCATCTATCTTAAGGAGAGCCACCACTAGTGAACTATGGACCCCGGTCCTTTCTTTTATCATCAATCTTCAATCAATTGTTTACTTCTTTCTGTTTACTTTCTGCAAACTAGTACTTTCTTCCACGCAATACGTTTGATCCTTTGTTTTCAGCAAAACCGGTGAGATTGATAGCCTCACTATAAGTTGGGGGCAAAGTTCTGTGGTTGTGTTCTGCAGGTTTCCACGTTGCTGCTGACGCTGTAGTGCGCCCTGCCAAAGTCTAGCTAGCAACACCTTTGGGGTGTTTCCTTGCTCCTACTGGATTGATAACCTTGGTTTCATAACTGAGGGAAAACTTGTTGCTGTGCTGATCATACCTTCCTCTTGGGGTTCGCCAACGAGCTCGATATATTTTGGGCCATCAAGCTATTTTTCTGGCACCACTGCCGGGGAGTCAAGGACATCTTCACAAGGGGAGTCCCTCATAACCAATCTCTTTACTTTGTTATTTTTGTTTTGCTTAGTTTACTTTTGCTTTGTTTGCTTGTTTCTTATTCAAAAACACACAAAAAATAGTTTTACTAGTTTGCTTTCTTTATTAAAAACACAAAAAATTGACTACTCTAGAAAATACTAAGTTGTGTGACTTCACTAGCACCAACAACAATGATTTCATGAGCACACCTATTGCTCCACCTGTTCGTGAAGCTACTTTCTTTGAAATAAAACCTTCTTTACTCAATCTTGTATGAGAGAACAATTTTCTGGTATTGGTAATGAAGATGCTGCTGCTCATCTAAATAACTTTGTTGAACTTTGTGAGATGCAAAAGCACAGGGATATAGATGGAGATATCATTAAGCTTAAATTGTTTCCTTTCTCTTTGAGAGGAAAAGCTAAAGAATGGTTGAATTCCTTAACTAGGAATAGTATTGATTCTTGGACTAAATGCAAAGATGCTTTCATTGGAAAATACTATCCTCCTGCTAAGATTATATCTATGAGAAGTGAAAAAAATGAAATTTAAACAATCTCATAATGAACATGTTGCTCAAGCTTGGGAAAGAATGAAATCTTTGGTAAAGAATTGTCCCACTCATGGATTGACTGCTTGGATGATTATCCAAACCTTTTATGAAGGATTGAATTATTCTCAAGAAATCGAGGTACCTTTATGACCATTACTTTGGGTGTTGCAACAAAGCTTCTGGATAATATGATGGTTAACTATTCTGAATGGCACACTGAAAGAGCTCCACAAGGTAAGAAGGTAAATTCTGTTGAAGAGACCTCTTCCTTGAGTGATAAAATTGATGTTATTATGTCTATGTTTGTTAATGGGAAGGCTCATATTGATCCAAATCATGTTCCCTTAGCCTCTTTGGTTGCTCAAGAAGAGCAAATTGATGTGAACTTTATAAGAAATAATAATTTTGGCTACAATGCCTACAGGAATAATTTTGGTAACAACAATTATAGGCCTTATCCTTCCAGCAATGGTAATGCTTATGGAAATTCCTACAACAATAATAAGAGTGCACCCTCTAAACTTGAAGTTATGCTTAAAGATTTTATTAGTAAACAAACTGCTTTCAATAAAGATATTGAGGAAAAACTTCCCTAAGAAATATAGCATCATTAGCTGAAGCTCAATCTTCTTTGAATAAAATGGCTGCTAAACCAGAAACTAATGAGAATCCCTTTGCAGCTACTAATGCCATACAAGTTAGAATTGATGAAAATGTTAGATTGTTAGCTGAATTGCATACTAAGTGGGAAAGAGAAGATGAAATTGCTAGAAACATTAGTGTTTCTACTATCACTACCACTAGTGTTGAGGCTAGTAATAGCTCTACTACTTTAGATGATAATTATGATTTTGATCTTGATGGTTCCAACATCTCTGAAGTTATTAAGTTCCTACAAAAGCTTGCTAAAAGTCCTAATGGTAGTGCTATGAATAAGGCCTTTAGAAAACACATTACTGATGCTCTCATAAAAATGAAAGAAGAAAATACGAAACACAAAGCTTCTGTTCCTATAAAAAAAGAAGATGGTTGGGAACCCATCATTAATATGAAAGTGAATGATTTTGATTTCAAAGCTTTATGTGATCTTGATAGTAGTGTTTCTATTATGCCTAGAAGGATTTATGATATGCTTGATTTTCCACCATTGGAAGATTGTTATTTGAATGTCCCTCTTGATGATAATGCTAAAAAGAAACTCATGGGGAGTATTAATGATTTTCTTATTATGGTTAATAATGCCTATGCCCCTGTTGATTTCTATGTTTTGGATGTTGAATGCAATGCTTCTTGTCCTATTACTTTCGGAAGACCTTTTCTTAGAACTGTTGGTGCCATTATTGATATGAAAGAAGGCACCATTAAATATCAAATCCCACTCAAGAAAGGTATAGAACACTTCCCTAAGAATAGAGAGAAGATTTCTTTTGCCTCTCCTATGAAAACAAAATTTGCACTTAATGCTTCTTCATTTGAGAACACTTGATTCTTTTTCTTGCTTCTTATGCCTAACTTAAAGGTGTTAAAGAAAAGTACTTATTTGGAGATAACCCAAAAGTTTTAGATGAGTCTTGGAAGTTATTACTTCAGTAATAATCGCTCCTTATCGTTTTTATTTGCTTTTTGTGCCAAGAGTAACCTCTAATGAGAGAGAAGTAATGATTGGGAAAGTTGTTGTCCCAAAACAGATTCCTGTGCTTCACTGTAAAAATTCGTGTAACATCTCTGTACATCCTTTTGAGGCGTGAATATTTTTTTCTTCTGCCCCAGGTTGTTATCTAACTTTTGTTAGTTCAGCACTTTTCAATTTGAGCAACAGAAGGTCTTTGAAAAAATTCGTCTTTACCTGTTGGTCTATTTTGACAGATTTCTGCAATTATTTGCATTTGCTTCTTGTTGTTTCCTTTTTAGTTATTTTGGGAAATTGAGATTTTTGAGGGAAATGCTACAGTAGCTTGTGTTTTAATGGAAGTTTTATTGGTGTTGAAACTAAACCTAAAGAATTATTATCTTTATTGCACTAATGTTGCTAATAAAGATTGTGTGAAGTTTTGTATGAAGGAAAAATTTCAGTTGTATGGAGGAATGAGTAATGAGAAGAAGAATGGACTAAATATCAAGCTTGGGGATGCCACGTGTGTCACCCCAAGAAATATCCAAGAAGTACAAGCGTCAAAGCTTGGGGATGCCCAAGGCATCCCCTTCTTCATCAATAAAAATTCCAGGTTCCTTCCAAACACTTTATTTTTATTGTTTCATGCATAGTTGTGTTGTTCTTGAAGCGTCTTTGTTTTTTGTTTTCGGTTTTGTTTGCTTGGTTTTCTTAGTTTGCTTGAATAAATTGGTTGGACCCCCTATTTCATACATTGGTTGTCAAATAGTTTGGTTTGGATTGGAAAACAGTAGGAAAAGTTCATGCTTAAGTGGTAAAGAGAGTTTGTTTTTTACTGTGGCCTATGCATTTTGGGCTCCCCGGATTATTTGTCCGAGAGATCCCTGTTATGCATATTTCCACGTTCCCATGATCAGTGAGCCGTGGAACATAACCGACATGTACCATTACATCATCCGAAACATAATGAATTACAAGACTTACATAGATGCCCTTATGTCTACCTCATCATTAGAAGCGGAACATCCCCAAGCGCAGAGCCCAATCGTGCCTCAACCTACAGGCAGCTGACTGGGAAGACGGCCTAGCTCGATGGACGTCACCTTAAACTCCTGAAAGTCTGGCCAAGTAAAATAGCCAGGGACACAGCCGTGAGTACTTTTGAATGTACTCGCAAACCACCAAGGTAAGTGAACAAAGGAAATGCAATTATGGCTGTGGCGAGATAGCTCTATCTAGGGTTGCTTTTGAAAAGCCTAAACTAACTTTGAAATTATGGCATCTCCATATCTTTGTTTGAAAAGAGTTTTGAAAACTATGCTTCTATTTTATAAATCCAGACATCTCCATGTCTTTGTTGAAAAAGAGTTTTGAAAACAGTTTCCATAGTAAAAACCCTTTTTAAACCTCTTCGACCTTTCGGGTCAAAACAAAGCCTTCGAACTCAGGTTCCCTCGAAACCTTCGTCCTCTTCATACTTGTTTCCCAAACAAGCACAATTTGGGTACTCCTAGCCAACACCTTTACAACTATCCTTGACCATGGACACGGCTATTCGAATAGGATATACTCTGCAAAGTTTGCACACTTTACCCACAAGAATCAATACATCCGCCGGGATTCAACCACAGCCCACTACCACTGTAGATGGGGGTCCGGATAATCAAACCTAACATTTTGCTTGTCAACCCTAGCAAAGGCATGCTTTTCCTCTTGGGTTTGTTCTCCCTGGCAATGAGTATGTGGCTCCCAGCCATAGTCCTTCCTTCCGTACACGCGCATACCCAAGCCACAGCTTGGCGTATACCTTAAATCTGGAGACTCCACTTCCTTCCATACTTCATAAGTAATACCGTCCGCGGGAGACCCAATTGTTGCACCAGCCTCCTGCCAGGTCAGGCTCACTCTTGCCGAAGCAAGTGACAGGCTTCAGATCCTTGATCTGGTGGCGCCTACCCGGAATTCCAGGGATTTTTCCCTATAAACATGGTAGAAGTGCCTCGGCTAAAGCGGACAAACTACGAGTTAAGCCCCAGCAACCTGGGGTAATGTGGTTGCGCGGATAAAAATTGTTCCAGTAAAGGCGTAGAACATCCCATCACATTCTCCTTTCTCCTCATCACCATTTCTTTTGTTAAAACTTCCACTGGGAACGATGCTTCTTCCCAGGGTTTTACAAAGCCGTTTTTGAAACATTTGTAGTGGGGAAAATCCCAAAACAGTTTATTTTCTCAAAACCGGGGTTTCCAAGGAGGTAGGATGCTAACCATCGTACTCTCGGTCTAAAGGGGGTAAAATGATAGGTTCATCGGGGTGGTGCCTCGAAGGACACAAAATCATAACTTGGAGGAGCCAAGTTACTACCGCAGTATTTGTAAAACAAAAATATGCAGGTAGACTATGCAATTTATAAAGAGGATATAAAACAGGTAAAAGAGAATAGGACATATATCAGAGTTCAGGAATGGTGGCTTGCCTGTGATCAGCAATAGTCCCTGGACTTCTTCAGATGACCAAGAATACCCAATAATAATAAGAAATCCCGTTCTTCTTGTCGTCGGACACTCACACTATCATCGTCATCAAATATACATGCAAGAAGACAATACCACAATCAATACAAGACATTCGAGCATCAAACCATACAGCAAACAAACATAAGAAATACTACTGGACTTGGGAGGTTTTGGAGGAGTGGGATTCAAATGGTGGAATTTACAATATTGCCACTAGGGTGTTTTACTCTTGGAAGATGGTAGTCTAGGATAGATGCAAGGGACTTGGATCAGGGTTCTGTGGTCAGTAGGATACCAAGGGATAACCATGATATCCTCAGATAGGTCGTGACAAGACAAAACCATCACAAGTGGTTTCACTGGATTATCACTTTTCTAGAATTAATTATGCTTTTTATAGTGGATTAAACTCTAGTTTAAGGAAATAATTCACTAGAAAAGTTCTGGAGCTCCAAAAATTATTTCCTTGGATGGTTAGGTAGTACTTGATGTACTGTACCACCTAGAGTTGGAATCAAGTCAAAATAATTACCACAATGCCCTCAGGAAATTCCTAAATGCAGTTCTGTAAGATTCTTTTCTTTTTCACCAGATTCATTCTACAGAAGGTATGGAGTTGGTTCCAAGGGCATATGATAGGTATGTCCAATACCGTTCTGTTGGAATTGGATTCACCCTTTTTGGAGTTGCCAAACTCCTTGGGTGATTTATTTAGTGAAAATACCCTTTATAGAGGTATTTGATTCACTAAAATTCAACCAGAGCTCAATAAATTCCAATCTGCTGGGATTGGACAGATACTGATCCTAGGAGCTACTGGGAGTTGGAATCAGGTCCATACCACATTTGGTTAGACCTGGGGAATTTATCTAAGGCAGAAAGTTGCTAGTTTTGTTATTTTTGCTAAAGGCAGAATACATTGGAGATTGGGATGAGACCTATGCTAGAAGAGAGGTATTTCAAATACCTTCCAGTAGGTATTTGATTCATCTCAAATGGAGATGTATAACTCTCTATGGAAATTATGTAGTGTACCAGATACATTCTAGTAGAATAATTACTAGTAATTACAGGAAATTATTTTGGACATGGGGTTGCCTCTGCATGTTTGAGAAAACATCAGAGAACCACCAGAAAATTGGATCTAGGCATTTAGACTTCATTTACATTTTTGTTTGGATTTAAATCAACTAGTATAGAACTGGATTTGTAATTTAAAAGAAAAGCAAAACGGGGCTCCAGGTACTGGGCTGGGTTTTCAGAGGGAGGTGGGTTGCGGAGGCGGTCACGGCCCCGCGTCACCCGCAGGAGAGCACGTGGGTGCCTTTCGAACCTGGCGAGCGGGTCCCGCCGGTCAGCGACAGCTGGGCCCGAAGGGGTATCGGCCTGATCTAGCCGTTGGATCAAGTGGCGATGGACAGCGCTTAGTCGTTGTCTACGCGACAGAGGGTGGCCGGTGACGGGAACCCTAGGCGGAGAAGGGAGGAGTGGGGAGGATACCTGGGGGCTCAGGGGAGTTCGAGGAGGCGGCAGGGCGAAGTGGTCGACGATGCTGAGCAGATCGGTTGGCGGCACGACGACGGGGGCCCACAGGAAGCAGCTCACGTGACGGCGCCCAAGAGCGAACTCGTCGGAGCTCGATGACGACGGCGGAGGAGAGGGTCCTGGGCAAAAAGAAAAGCACCCGTCAGGTAGAGGAGGAGAAGGGGAACTCATGGGTAGACATGCAGAGAGAAAGGAGCAGAGGGAGATGAGCCTTGCTCGATTTTTGGGAGGAGGCCGAGAGCTCCTCTTCTCCTTCCTTCGGATAGCACAGAGCAGAGGAGAGGGTGTGGTGCTCGGGGGAGGTATGTGGGGTGGAGAGGGAGCAAATGAGGGCAGAGGGCTGGCTGGGGGAGGCCTGTAGGCTTTATACCGAGAGGGAGGAGTTGATGGTGTGAATTACCATTGAGGACAAGGGGGAGGGCAATGCTGGCCAGTGATTGGTCCAGGGGGAGGCGGAGAGGTGTAGGATGGTAATTGGGTCGTGCTGGACCAGAGAGGGAGGCTATGGTGATAAAGAGACAAGATCCTTGCAAGATTTTATTGCATCACTCTCTCTTACTACTAGTACAAGGGCAAAATGGGCAATGCTAATGTGGTGCTATAGGGCTGGTCGACCAGTGTGGTGTCCTGGTGCTGAGGATGATCTTTGATCAAGCTTTGGTGAAATTTGGAAGTGGCTTAAGGAATGGATTTCCTAAAATGGCAAATTTGATCCAATTGATGGTTGTGAAGGAAGTCTAAAAAGTTACATTTGACCAGAGCAGAAATTGGTACTGGTAGATAGATGGGGTAAAGGTAGGCTTCTAGGATTTATTTGGGATTTTTCAGAGGAGTTTTAGTCCTCTTAAAATCAATTACTCAAAAAGGACATAAATGATTTCTAGAAGATCAATTCATAAATTTGCATTGGACAAGGTTGGATTTTGATGTGGGACGGTCCCAAATGTGAATACACACTTAGGGGAAATTTTCCCAAGATTATTGGGGCATAAAAGTATTTAAAACAACTATTATTCCAATTTAGCCATTTACGAAAATGGACAAAAAGAAATAATAAAGCTTCTCAAAATATATTTATTTTTGAGCTATAAAGATAGAGTATGATTTGTGGGACTCACATGAGACAAAAGTTCGGGAAGTGGTTTTGTAAAAACCAAACTTTCCCTTTATGGAGGGAGTTTTGGAGATTTTGACTTTTTAAGGAATTCAATAGTTTTGAGGCGACAATAATTATGGGTAATTATTGATAAATATTTAGGATCAATGTAGAGGGGGTAGACAAGGTGTAGCAAGCGTTTGCAACCTTGAGGAATGAAATTCCAACTTGAATAAGATGGAACACAAGGAGTTAGGGATCTAGGGTGATGTTATTTTTATACCACCAAGGCATGCTTGCATCTTGGAGCTTAGGGTCCACCTTGGTGCAAGGGATAGAGGGGTAGGTAGACCAGGTCATATAGATGAACATGGAAGAAAGAGTTTGAATTAATTGTATTTGAGGTGTTCTAGAAGTGATGGCAAACTTTGTTGAAATTAAGGTTGCCATGCAAAATGAGTCATGATGCCTTATAAGCCATGTGGGTTTAATAAGCTCAAGGGTCCACTTGGGACAAGGGAAGTAGGTTTAGATAGACATCAAATAGTAGAACACAACTATGCAGATATTTGGTCCATAGGAGTTTGGATGGTGGTGTGAGCTTCTAGCCAAGTTGGCATGATGACTAGTTTTGCAGGAAATGTTATTTTCTTGTCTGCAAAACCATTATGGACAAGTGGGTTGGAGGTGGATCTAACCGGGGGAAAATGTGGGCCTTGGTAGTCCTTAGGATGGTTAACAAGATGGTTCAGGTGCATTTCCAAAAATGCACAAGGTTTGAGAAAAGGAGGCATTCAAAAAGGTGATGCTGAACCTGTTTCCAGACTTGGCCAAATTTGGCAGTTTTGAGGAATTTGACTAAAGTATGAGAGGGAATGTTCTTGGAGGAGTTGCAAGGTATCAGAGCTTTACTAAGGGGGTGATATTGAGGTGCAGAGTGAGTAGAAGAGATCCTTGCTTGATGTTGGTCTTTATGAACTTGGAAAAATCTAGAATGGAGATCCTAGAATTGATCTGGTTAAGGGTTTTGGATGATCACCTAGTGGCTAGGGATCAGATCTAGGTTGGCATCCTTGCTTAGGGATGGATGATTTGGAAACATCCTGAGCCTAGTGATGAGCTCCTAGGGTGGGTCATACTACTTCCTAAGCAAACAAGTCAAACAGCAGACCAAAGCAACTCATCAGACAGCAGATCAAGGCAACTCATCTTATACTAAGCATAACCACTAATGAGGTTACCATCAAGCCTAGCTTGGGTAAGGTTGGGGCATTTGAAGAGGTTGAGTTTTGAATAAGATGAGGGTTCTTGGTATCTCTACCAAGAGTAGAATTTAAATGCTTTGAACAAGAGTTTTGGGAAAACTAGAGGTAAGATTAGTTGAGTGTTCTATCTTGAAAACATAAGGAGATTGTATTATATATCTCTCCATAGTTTTGTCAATAGAAGCTACCAAAATAGCTTTGGTTACATAGGCATCTTGGCTCAGGTTTTGAATGGCAGAACGTTTGAGAATATGTAAAGTAAGCCAAGATAGTTTTGGTAAATAGCTTTTACAACTGAGGGTGAGGTAAGGAGTATCCTAAGATACACTTCATAAGCACAAGTGCAAACAACCAACAAGCAAGCACTGCACTAAAGCACAAGAAAAAGTTTTTGTTCCCCCTGATTTTTGCATTCTGGACAACTAATCAGGGTTGCTGAAATTGGGATGTTACAGACCTTTCCCCTTAAAAGAATCTCGTCCCGAGATTCGGGAGAGTAAAGTTAGGGAATTTGTCTGAGTTAGTGCTATGTGTTTCTTGCGGGATATCTTGTCGACCTTGTCTTCTAGCAGAAACATCTTGACGGCACGGTTGCACTTCAATTTTCTTGAAACTCGGAGGTCGAGCTGGTGTCCACCATTGTTGCGGGGAGGGATCTTCTTTCTTTAAGGGTCTATGGTACTTCTCTTAGGTGGGTGGTTGTATCCAAGTCTGTGACCAGTCTGTGCTCTTGAGATCTGTGTCTTCAGGTCTCAGATCGGGTAGAGAGGTTATCTATTTTGCAGGAAAGATGCAGTCTTTCCCCCTTAGGATTGGACTAAGGTGGGTCGGATGGTTACAAATAGGGGACTTTCTTAGGAAGGTGAGAAATGACGGTTCTTAAGGTAGCATGGGACAACATAGGGAGGTGGCATCCTAGCTGTCTTTCCAGAGGAACCTGGGCTAGACTACTACAGGTGACACTCGTCGACCTTCGGGGAGTGGGTTAAGGAGCTTTTCTCTATCTTTACTTCCACGGGGCATTGTCACCTAGGAAGGCGCGGGACATCTTCAGTCTTCAGCTGTGTGGCAGCGAGCGGTAGGGTGACCATCTTTTCTGTGGAAGGGGACCTTGGATGTCTTCGAGCTTCTCTTTCGCGGAAGTCTTGGCAGATTTTCTCTTGGGGCATTCTCTGCTAAAGTGACTGGGTAGTCCACACGTGAAGTAGGGGCTCTTCTTCCTTTGTGGCTAAGTTGACGACTTTTCCATCCTGACGTCGGAAGGTTGACGGGCCTTGCCAATGAGGGGAAATATTGGGCATTCGGTGGGGACATGGTCTTGGCCTTCGCCGAGGAAACAAGTGATAAGTCGAGTTGGGCAAACTTTGGGTGAATGTGGTTCTCCACAGTTGGGGCAGTGATCGGTACATCTGTTGGCTTGGTGTCCTTCTTCTCCGCAGCGGCTACATGCCTTCTTCAAGCTTCTGGTCTTCATGGCCATCCTAGGAGAGGTCTTGTTGGTGGCAGACGTTTCGGGTTGGGTCTGATGCAACGACTTGGGTAAAACACGCAAAAAGGAACAATTCAAGCAAGCATAGCAATCAAGGAAGTCATTGCATACCAACCAACTCTGCACCCGAGGGTTCTAATAGTACTTAGGCATTACAAAACACGTTCAGGGATGATACATGACTCTACCCTATTGCTAGCTGGGCGAATATCGCAATGCGGCTGATTACTCGGAGGGTGCATCTGTGGTGTCGGGGCTAGCTTTTGGCAGGTCGGTGGAGGTTTCGTACGCCTCCTTGAGGGGCTTGAACCTACTGAGGTATTGACTGGCAGTGGTGCACTTCCTGCTTTTCTTGGGGGCGGCTTCTCCCGAGGTTCCTTCAGTTGCCGTTGAGTGGGCTTGATTCCTTTGTAGGGTCTCCAGAGCTTCTTTATGGTTGAGAATGGCTTGCAGGCGACGGAGTTCCATCTGGGAGTGGCGGTATTCATCAATGACTGCTGCTAATGCCTCATTGCTAGAGTAGCTGTAACGGGTTTGGAAGGAGAGTGCAGGATACGCCAGGCTGGGTGATCGCTCTATGTATGGCACCCAGAAAAGTGTTGGTGCGTGGTTGATGTAGAGCTCGCTGGGAACCCCAAGAGGAAGGTATGATGAGCACAGCAGCAAGTTTCCCTTAGTTATGGAACCAAGGTTTAATCGAACTAGTAGGAGCAAGGAAACACCTCAAAGGTGTTACTAGCTGAGCTTTGGCAGGGCACACTACCAGTGCTAGTAGCAACGTGGAGACCTGCACAACACAACCACAGAACTTTGTCCCCAACTTGCGATCAGGTTGTCAATGTCACCGTGTTTTGCGGAAAACAAAGGAATAAACATATCGAATGGAAAGAAGTAAAAAGTTTGCAGAAAGTAAACACAAAGTAGTAAACAGTTGTAGATTGTATGTAAAGAAAAAGGACTGGGATCCATAGTTCACTAGAGGTGGCTCTCCTTAGATAGATAACATGCTGGGTGAACAAATTACAGCGGGGCAATTGACAAACACCGAGAAAGCAATACATGCATATACTAATCATCTTGACTCCTTTGAGACTTGATTGTGTTGGGTCTGCAGCATAGAAAACAAAAAAATTCCTACGGTGTGAACTATACGCCAAGATCTATCTACTAGGTACAAAGCAACGGGTAGAAAGCAATACAACGAGCTTTGTTAACGAGTAGGAACTCGTGGTTGATGTAGTCGTACACTTGCCGATCTCAAGATCGTGAGGAAGTCCGAGCGCCGCAACTCAGTAGCGCATCCGCACTCGCACACACGTTCAAGCCACCGGACAACCTCCACCTCCTCGCTCCAGCGATCCAGCGGAAGCAGCAACTCCTTCCATACGAAATGCCACCGGGAACATGTATCTCGCTAATCCGAGACCATGGGGGAATAATTCTAGAGGGGGAGAGAGATCCTTCACAAGGAGGTGTGAGGATGAAGGAGGGAATGGGTGGGCTTTTATAGGAGGAGGGGGGTTCCCCCTCTCTCCATGGCCGGCGCATGGGGGGGTGACCCCTCACCTCCCCCATTCATGTGGTGGTAACACCCCCACATTAAAATGCCTCTTCACATTCCCTTTTAAAGTCTCCACTTTAAATGCATTAAATTTCTCCAAATTTAATGCTCTCTCATTTAATAAAACTCTTTTTATTAAATTTATTCAGAATTTTGTTAATTACTTTAATTAACAAACATTCACATATAACCCCTTGCAATATTTCAATATCACATGCAGAACCACCTTCTGCAATTTCACCCGAAACAATTTCCGGTTTCTATTGAAACAATTCCTGCGCTTTGCAATTCTTTCGTCTGAAACATATGTGCTCCAAAATGGTGTCCGGTAACTCTTAAGTGTGACACCCTATGTTTCGCGAATAATGCAGACATGATCGAGACCCTTCTCCTATCAATAATCAGCAGCGGGATCTGGAGATCCGTACTGACTCCTACACATTCAACGATGACTCCTGTGATCGTGAGAACTTTTAATGCTTGTAACTAAATCCCTTTGTCTCTCGATATATTACATGTCCGAGATTCGATCATCGGTATCTCCATACCTAGTTTGATCTCGTTACCGACATGCACTCTTTTCTCGTTCCCATGATATAACATTCTAGTGATCACATCACTTGCTTGCAAGCTATCCTAATGTGATATCACCGAGAGGACCCAGAGTATATCTATCCGTCATGTGGATTGACAAATTCCACTCTTGATCCATGAGCCTCAACATAACACCTTCGTAGCACTGAACCCATCTTTATAGTCACCCTGTTACAGTGTGACGTTTGATGTTATCAAGATACTCTTCTGGTGTCAGTAATTAACATGATCTCATGGTCTAAGGATAAAGATTACTTCGTATGATGTTATAGCAATATAAACATAATGACTTGATCGTAATGCTATACTTCGGATGAATGTTCATCACATCATTCCACCAATGGTGTGACCTTGTTATTAACAACATCCAATGTCCATGATCAGGAATCCTTGATCATCCTGTTAATCAACAAGCTAGTTTATAAGAGAGGCATGACTAGGAACCCTTTTTGTTTATTAAACACACATGTATTGATGTTTCCGAATCAATACATTTCTAGCATGTAAAATAAACATCTATCATGTATAAGGAATATATAATAACAACTTTATTATTGCCTCTCAGGGCATATGTCCTTCAGTCTCCCACTTGCACTAGAGACAATAATCTAGTTCACATAGTGATAAATCTAACACCCATGGAGTTCTGGTGTTGATCATGTTTTGCCCTAGGGAGAACTTTAGTCAATGGATCTGCTACATTTAGGTCCGTGTGTACTTTACAAATCTTTATATCTCCATCCTTGACATGCTCGTGGATGGAGTGAAACTAGCGCTTAATATGCTTGGAATTCTTGTGAGACCTTGGTTCCTTTGCGTTGGCTATGGCTCCATTGTTGTCACAATAGATCACCATCGGGTCCAACGCACTGGGAACCACACCCAGTTCCGTAATGAACTCTTTCATCCAAAGCGCTTCTGCTTCAAGCGACAACATATTCCGCCTCCGTTGTTGATCCAGCCACCACAGGTTGTTTGGAACTCCTCCAACTAACTGCTTCTCTGTTCAAGAGAAATACGTATCCGGATTGAGACTTAGAATCATCCGGATCGGTGTCAAAGCTAACATCGACATAACACTTAGCGACTAGCTCTTCTTCACCTCCGTATATAAGAAACATATCCTTAGTTCTTCTTAAGTACTTGAGGATGTTCTTTACCGCTATCTAGTGTTCCGAACCTGGATCAGATTGGTACCTACTAGTCAAACTAATAGCATGTGCCACATCTGGTCTTGCACATAGCATGGCATACATAATAGAGCCTATCCCGAGGCATAGGGGATCTTATCCACCATCTCTCTTTCTTCCGCCGTAGCCGGACTTTGAGTCTTACTCAATGTCTTGCCTTGCAACATAGGTAAGAACCCCTTCTTACTTTCATCCATATTAAACTTCTTTAATATCTTATCAAGGTATGTACTCTACGATAACCCAATTAGGCGCCTTGATTTATCTCTATAGATTTTAATGCCTAATATATATGATGCTTCACCAAGGTCTTTCATCGAAAATTTGTTGTTTAGATAACTTTTAACACTATTTAAAAGATCTATATCATTTCCAATCAATAATATGTCACCCACATATAATATCAGAAATGCCACATTGCTCCCACTCACTTTCTTGTAAATACAGGCCTCTCCATAACTTTGGACAAATCCAAACTCTTTGATCACCTCAACAAAGCGGAGATTCCAACTTCGTGATGCTTGCTTCAGTCCATAGATGGATCGCTGAAGTTTGCACACCTTATTAGCATCCTTAGGATCAACAAAACCCTTAGGTTGTATCATATACAACTCTTCTTCAATCTTACCATTGAGGAATGCAGTTTTGACATCCATCTGCCATATTTCATAATCAAAATATGCAGCAATTGCTAACATAATCCTAACTGGCTTAAGCATCTCTACGGGAGAGAATGTCTCATCGTAGTCAACTCCTTGAATTTGTCGAAACCCCTTTGCAACAAGTCGAGCCTTATAGATGGTCACATTACCATCAGCATCAGTTTTCCTTTTGAAAATCCATTTATTCTCCACGGCCTTTCGGTCGTGAGGTAAGTCCACCAAGTTCCAAACTTGGTTTTCGTACATGGATTCCATCTCGGATTTCATGGCTTCTAGCCATTTGTTGGAATCCGGGCTCATCATCGCTTCTTCATACGTCGTAGGGTCATCCATTTCATCAACCATGAAATTCACAACAGGATTGCCGTACAGTTCAGGAGCTGCATGTTTCCTGCTTGACCTGCGAGGTTTGGTAGTGTCCTCTTTCGGAGTTTCATGATCATTATCATTAGCTCTCTCTTCATCAGGTGAAGTCAACTCCGATACAACTTCCGGTGCTGCGCCACTCGCCATTCCATGAAGAGAAGGTTCAATAACCTCTTCGAGTTCTACCTTCCGACTACTCACACCTTTCGCGAGAAACTCCTTCTCAAGAAAGGATCCATTCTTGGCAACAAAAACCTTGCCCTCAGATCTGTGATAGAAGGTATACCCAACTGTTTCCTTAGGGTATCCCATGAAGACGCATTTTTCTGCTTTGGGTTCGAGTTTATCTGGTTGAAGTTTATTCACATAAATATCGCATCCCCAAACCTTAAGAAATGACAGCTTAGGTTTGTTTCCAAACCATAATTTATACGGTGTCGTTTCAACGGATTTAGATGGTGCCCGATTTAAAGTGAATGCAGCTGTTTCCAGTGCATAACCCCAAAATGACAGAGGTAAGGCAGTCAGAGACATCATAGATCGAACCATATCCAATAAGGTACGATTACGACGCTCCGACACACCATTACGTTGTGGTGTTCCGGCAGGCGTGAGTTGTGAAACTATTGCACACTCTTTCATGTGTGTGCTAAACTCGTAACTTAGATACTCTCCTCCATGGTCAGACCGTAGAAATTTGATCTTTCTATTATGATGATTTTCCACTTCATTCTGAAATTCCTTGAACTTTTCAAAAGTTTCAGACTTGTGTTTCATCAAATAGATATACCCATATCTACTCAAATCATCCGTGAAAGTAACAAAATAACGATATCCACCTCGCGCTGACACACTCATTGGTCCACACACATCAGTATGTATGATTTCCAATAGATTTGTCGCCCGTTCCAGTGAACCGGAAAACGGCGTTCTAGTCATCTTGCCCATAAGGCATGGCTCACATGTATCAAATGATTCAAAATCAAGTGATTCCAAAAGTCCATCAGAATGGAGTTTCTTCATGCGTTTAATGCCAATATGACCTAGACGGCAGTGCCACATATATGTAGACATATCATCATCAAGTTTTATCTTTTTAACAGTAACATTATGAATGTGCGTAATATTACTATCGAGATCCAATAGAAATAAACCATTCAACATAGGTGCATGACCATAAAAGATATCATTCTTATAAATCGAACAACCATTGTTTTCAGATTTAAAGGAATGACCACTTTGCATCAAACACGATCCAGATACAATGTTCATGCTCAATGTAGGCACCAAATAACAATTATTTAGGTTTATAACTAATCCTGATGGCAAATAGAGAGGTAGCATCCCGACAGCGATCACATCAACTCTTGATCCATTGCCGACCCGCATCCTGACCTCATCCCTTGCTAGTTGTCGCTTGTTTCGTAGCCCCTGAACCGAGTTACATATATTAGCAACCGATCCGGTATCAAATACCCAGCACTGCAGTACTAGTCAAGTACACATCAATAACATGTATATCACATATACCTTTGTTTGCCTTCTTGGACTTCTTGTCCACCAAATACTTAGGCGATTCTTCCAATGGCGATCCTTGCAATAGTAGCACTCGGTGTCAAACTTAGGGCTAGCCGGGGTTTCTTTTCGGGCAACAGACTTGCCACCCTTCTTTCCCTTGTGCTTGCCTTTCTTATCCTTCTTGAAACCGGTGGTCCTATTGATCATCAACACTTGATGTTCTTTCCTAATCTCCACTTTTGCAGTCTTAAGCATTGACAGAAGCTCAGGAAGAGACTTCTTCATGCCCTGCATATTATAGTTCATCACGAAGCTCTTGTAGCTAGGTGGCAGAGATTGGAGAAAATAATGTATGCCTAAGTCAATGGGAATCGTTATTCCCAAGGACACAAGCTTATCAGCGTACCCAGACATTTTGAGTACGTGCTCACTAACGGAGCTGTTTTCCTCCATCATGCAGCTAAAGAACTTTTCTGTAGCATTATAACTCTCTACGGCAGCATGGGTATCGAAAATCATTTTCAATTCTCCCATGGTATCAAAGGCATTACCATTTTCGAAACGCTTTCGAAGTTCTGGCTCTAGCCCATATAGTATGTCGCAATGAACTAAGTTGTGGTCCTCCTGACGAGTCACATAGACATTCTTTTCCTCGTCAGGGGCATCAGGAGCTGGTGGGGGGCCTAGTGGCGCATCTAGCACATATTGCTTTTGTGTAGAAGTGAGGAGAATCCTCAAATTCATAGCCCAGTTGGTGAAGTTGCTACCATTCGCAGCAAGTTTCTCTTTCTCCATGAACACATTGAAATTAAAAGCAGGTGGTGCCATCTACAACAGAATTTGTAAAGTTTATTTAGACTAAGTTTATGATAGATTGATTTCAACTAATCCAAATTACTAATGAACTCCCACTCAAAAACGACATCCCTCGTGTCCTTTTGGTGATTACATGAACCAAATCCACTATATCAAGTCCGATCATCACGTGAGTTGATATAGCTTCAAAGGCGAGCATCTATATGGGCATCATATCAACCATTTGACTCATGCTTAACCTTTCGGTCTGTGTTCGGAGGCCATGTCTATACATGCTAGGCTCGCCAAGTAAGAACCTTAGTATTCGCGTGTGTAAAACTGTCTTACACCCGTTCCTATGAAAGCGTAGATTCGAGTACACCCGATCATCACGTGATGTCTCGAAACACGATCCATAGAACGGTGCATACTCAAGGAAGAACACATTTTTATCTTGATATCTAAATGAGGGATCATCTTATAATGCTACCAAACGCGCCAAACTAGCAGTATAAGATGCTAACATCTAATGTGTAAAGTGAGATGATATGGTCCATGCATTTGATCTCTATCACTTGCATCATGGTATGATCTCTATCATTCCTTTGTGTATAAGGCCAAGGTCTATGGAACTTACACGTTGACTGTGTTGTAAGAGTATCTATCATACATCTACTTACAACAATACCATATCAATACACTAGCCCAGCAACGATCTAAACTAGATGCCTCTAATTTATCAATTGCAAGTTTTACGTGGCTTAGGGCTTTCGGAGATAGAACCGTTCTTACCTACGAACATGAACCACAACGAGGATAACTAAGTTATTAGAAACTCGTTGTAAATCAGGTATTGACTATAGTAGGAGAGATAGACACCCGCCAGCCACTTATACAAAACAAGTTGCATGTCAGTCGTGGAACCTGTCTCATGTACGATGACATGTAAAGTTGGTCCGGGCCGCTTCATCCCACTATGCCACCAATATCCAAAATACATAGAAGATGCAATAACATGATCATCATCGCCCACATATCAACCATATGTGTACTACCCGTGCTAAGCACCTACGCATAGATCAGGCTCTGATACCACTGTTGGGTCCGCAGCATAGAAAACAAAAAAATTCCTACGGTGTGAACTATACGCCAAGATCTATCTACTAGGTACAAAGCAACGGGTGGACATACATCCAACGAGAACTTACCCTCGTAGACAACGAGCTTTGTTAACGAGTAGGAACTCGTGGTTGATGTAGTCGTACACTTGCCGATCTCAAGATCGTGAGGAAGTCCGAGCGTCGCAACTCAGCAGCGCATCCGCACTTGCACACACGTTGAACCCACCAGACAACCTCCACCTCCTCGCTCCAGCGATCCAGCAGAAGCAGCAACTCCTTCTAGACGAAATGCCGCTGGGAACATGTATCTCGCTAATCCGAGACCATGGGGGAATAATTCTAGAGGGGGAGAGAGATCCTTCACAAGGAGGTGTGAGGATGAAGGAGGGAATGGGTGGCCTTTTATAGGAGGAGGGGGTGCCCCCTCTCTCCATGGCCGGCGCATGGGGGGGTGACCCCTCACCTCCCCCATTCATGTGGTGGTAACCCCCCCACATTAAAATGCCTCTTCACATTCCCTTTTAAAGTCCCCACTTTAAATGCATTAAATTTCTCCGAATTTAATGCTCTCTCATTTAATAAAATTCTTTTTATTAAATTTATTCAGAATTTTGTTAATTACTTTAATTAACAAACATTCACATATAGCCCCTTGCAATATTTCAATATCACATGCAGAACCAGCTTCTGCAATTTCACCCGAAACAATTTCCGGTTTCTATTGAAACAATTCCTGCGCTTTGCAATTCTTTCATCTGAAACATATGTGCTCCAAAATGGTGTCCGGTAACTCTTAAGTGTGCCACCCTACGGTTCTCGAATAATGCAGACATGATCGAGACCCTTCTCCGATCAATAATCAGCAGCGGGACCTGGAGATCCGTACAGACTCCTACACATTCAACGATGACTCCTGTGATCGTGAGAACTTTTAATGCTTGTAACTAAATCCCTTTGTCTCTCGATATATTACATGTCCGAGATTCGATCATCGGTATATCCATACCTAGTTTGATCTCGTTACCGACATGCACTCTTTTCTCGTTCCCGTGATATAACATTCTAGTGATCACATCACTTGCTTGCAAACTATCGTAATGTGATATCACCGAGAGGGCCCAGAGTATATCTATCCGTCATCTAGATTGACAAATTCCACTCTTGATCCATGAGCCTCAACATAACACCTTCGTAGTACTGAACCCATCTTTATAGTCACCCTGTTACGGTGTGACGTTTGATGTTATCAAGATACTCTTCCGGTGTCAGCAATTAACATGATCTCATGGTCTAAGGATAAAGATTACTACGTATTATGTTATAGCAATATAAACATAATGATTTGATCGTAATGCTATACTTCGGATGAATGTTCATCACATCATTCCACCAATGGTGTGACCTTGTTATTAACAACATCCAATGTCCATGATCAGGAAACCTTGATCATCCTGTTAATCAATAAGCTAGTCTATAAGAGAGGCATGACTAGGAACCCTTTTTGTTTATTAAACACACATGTATTGATGTTTCCGAATCAATACATTTATAGCATGTAAAATAAACATCTATCATGTATAAGGAATATATAATAACAACTTTATTATTGCCTCTCAGGGCATATTTCCTTCAGATTGGGCATTACAACATAATACATAGACCGCCATCCAACTGCATCTATGACTAATAATCCACCTTCAAGTTATCATCCGAACCCCCTCCAGTATTAAGTTGTAAGCAACGGATTATTGCTTTACGAACTGTGTGTAAAGTAAACAATATGATTGTTCTATGAACAAAGGATTGTTGTTTTCTCCCTAGTAGCAACAGCACATCTAGTACCTTAGAGATTTCTGTCACTTCCCCAGATTACCAGAGGCATGAACCCACTATCGAGCATAAATACTAATTCTTGGAGTTGCTAGCATCTACTTGGCCGAGATAGCTACTAACAACGAAAAGCATGCAAGATCACAAATGTCAAAGACATGATAGAATCAATAATCAATCTGAAATAGCATCTCAATATCCATCGGATCCCCGCAAACAAAACATGCAGAATTACAAATAGATGATCTTGATCATGAACGGAGCTCACAAGATCTAAACATGAAAGCACAAAGGAGGAGAATCAGCCATCTAGCTACTACATGGATCCGTAGACCAAGGATGAACTACTCACGCATCACACCGGAGGCTTGCATGGTGATGAAGAAGGCCTCTAGGGTGAATTCCCTTCTCCAGCAGGGTGCCGGGAAGAGCTTCAGATTGCTCCCGATCTAGGGATGGAGATGACGGTGGCTACAGACTCTTTCGTGGATTTTTGATCGGGTACTTAGGGTTTTCGTCCCGAGGGAAATATATACGCGGAAGGAGAGGCCGAGGGCGTGCCTGGGCTGGCCACACACCACCTGGGCGAGCCAGCTGGCCGCCAGGTGGTGTGGCCGCCCTCTGGCCCTTCTCCGTCTCGTATTCTGGCACTTGATGACATCCGGAAAAATAGGCACTTTGGATTTTGTCCCGTCCAATTCTGAGAATATTCATTTTCTGACTTTCCTGGAACCAAAAATAGGCAGCTGGCACTGTGGCTCTTGTTAATAGGTTAGTCCAAGAAATCATTTGAAATGTACTCCAAAGTTGGAACAAAACACAAGAAAGTGGATAAAACCAAACATGGAACATCAAAAATTATAGATACATTTGCAATGTATCAACATCCCCAAGCTTAACTCCTGCTCGTCCTCGAGTATGTAAGTGATAAAAAGAAAGAATAATTTTTTAGGTGACATGCACCATCAAAGACTTGATCAAAGTATTTGCAAAACATTCAAAGCTGGGATCATAGTACTTCAATCATAACATGAATGACAAAGTTCTAGCAATAAGCAAAGAAACTATGATGCAACATGAGAAGGCACAAACAAAAGATTCATGAATAACAATGCTTTGCAAGCCGTTTGTTTGTTTCACATAAAGAAAACATAGCATAATAGTATTCAGCTTGTCCCTCATAGAGTAGCAAATATAAATGCATAGGACATCTTCAAAGTTCATAAGAGTGACTAGATACAAAAGTTTAAAACAAGCAATATCAAGTTATGCATCAATCAACTAGTCTTGGGACAATGAAAATAGAACTAAGAATGGCCACTATGCTCTCAAAGTAGGTGCATAAAGGTAGAAGGTGGAGACTCAATATAATTGTGGAAGAAAGGAGTTTGTAAAAGGAAGTAGGGATTCAAGTCTCATAAAGAGCTTCCAAAAATTATGGTACTTAATAGCTTTAAGCTCTCATTGCCCCTATCATAAGCATCTTGAAGTGATTAAGGTTAAAGTGAACAAACTATGGTGTACATGCTTGACGAAGTATAAGTAAGAAATCTCATGTCTCTTGTATATGAGGGCCGCTCCTCATGCTACTCAAGTTTAGTCACCGGTAAGTTCTTGTCATCGTAAGTACATGTGTATCATTAAGAACCGCCAACGGGATACCCCTTGCCCGATGATACGGAAGAATCCCCATATCAAAATGACAAAGCAAGCAGAAAACAAGCATCTCAGCATTCTTCTTATTTACCATGGGAATATGGTGCTTTTTTCTCTCTTTCCTTTTTTAATAGTATCTCTTTTTTTCTTTTCTCTTTTTTTCTCAATATAGGACTCTTTTTTTCATAAGAAGAATGCTTCATAGAGAGCTCATTATGGTTACGCTGCAGGTTTCCACCATGTCAGCATGGATTAGACCAGTGGCCCAGGCATTTCTCTAACACATATACATAACTCCATGGACTTACAAGCTCCCCTTTCATTTCACATCGACGACATCCAGATACAAAAGAGCATGATATCAACTAGGTACAAGTACCAAGTGCAATGTTGAAAGAGTTCCCCATGAAAGCATGGTTATGCTAATTCCCAACAAATAAGTGCAAGCATATACAACATAGAAGACACAATGGTTCAAGTTTATTAATGGAAAGTAAAGTAAAGTGTGCCATCAAGTTCGTGAGAGCTTTAATCACTAGTTTTCTCATAACAAGGTTAATTTGGAAGGTAAACAAAAGCATGAATATACTTGGAATAGCATAAGATAGTAGGTAGGTATGGTGGACTCTTTGGAATAACTTGGTTTAGGGAGTTGGATGCATGAGTGGAACTCATACTTGGTTGTGGAGGCTAGCAAAAGACTGGGAGCGACAAACTAAGAGAGCAATAATGGCCATAATCATGCAGAGCGACAAAACATCATTGATCAAAGCATAAAGTGATACTACAAGTTTATAACTAAAGGATCATCAAGGCTATGGTGACTTGAGACAGTCATAACATGGTGTGAGCATGCGCCAAGTCAACCCAAATAAAGCATCAAAGGAGAATAACACTATGTTATGCTTTAATATGCTAAAACAACGCATGATTCATCCAAGGCACATTAAGCAATCTCCATTGTTTATAACAAGTCATGCTACAGCAAAGAATATTAAGCATAAGCCAAAACAATATCAAGCAGGGCATGAAAAAGCACGGGCCACAGTCAAAAACAAGCTCTTTTTACCACATAAGTACGAACTTTCCTACTCTTTTCCAGACCAAACCAAACTATTTGCAAACCAATGTATGAAAGAGGGGGTCCAACCAATTTATTCAGAAAACTAAGAAAACCAAGCAAACTAAAAACCAAAACGAAAACGAAAAAGAAGACGCTCCAAGAACAACACAACTGTGCATGAAACAATAAAAATGAAGCGTTTGGAAGAAATCTGGGATTTTTATTGATGAAGAAGGGGATGCCTTGGGCATCCCCAAGCTTTGACGCTTGTACTTCTTGGATATTTCTTGGGGTGACACGCGTGACATCCCCAAGCTTGAGTTTTAGTCCATCCTTCATCTCATTACTCATTCCTTCCATACACCTGAAAATTTTCCTTCATACAAAACTTCACACAATCTGATTAGCAACATTAGTGCACTTAAGATAAATAAGTCTTAAGGTTCCGTTCTAACACCAAATAAACTTCCATTATAACACTAGCTACTGTAGCACTTCCTTCAAAAAGCTCAATTCCCCAAAAGGACTCAAAAAGGATCCCACAAGAAGCAAATGCAGAAAATGGCAGAAATTTTTCAAAACAGACCAGCAGGTAAAGACGAATTTTTTCGAAGACCTTCTGTTGCTCAAATAAAAAAGTGTTGAACTAATGGAAGTTATATAACAACCTGGGGCATAAGCACAAACAATTACAGCTCAATACGACATACAGAGATCTCTCACGAATTTTTACGGTGAAGCACAAAAATCTGTTTCGGGACAGCAACTTTCCCAATCTTACTTCACACTCATTAGAGGTTACTCTTGGCACAAAAAGCAAATAAAAAGGATAAGGAGAGGTTATTACAGAGGTAATAACTTCCAAGACTCATCTAAAACTTTTGGGTTATCTCCCAATTAGTACTTTTCTTTAACGCCTTTAAGTTAGGCATGATAGTTTGAGAAGATGCTCACATAAGAAATATGAATTGAAGTAAAAGAGAGCATCAAGAAGCAAATTCAAAACACATTTAAGTCTAATCCACTTCCTATGCATAGGAACCTTGTAAGAAAATAAATCAAAGAAGCACATAGTAACAAGAATGGGTAGATAAAACAAGAGCAACTTCAAAACTTTCAGCACATAGAGAGGTATTTCATTACCATGAAAACTTCTACAACATATTTTCCTCTCTCATAATAATTTTCAGTAGACTCGTGAATAAACTCAACAATATAACTATCACATAAAGCATGCTTTTCATGATCTACAAACACTAGATCTTTATTATAAACATTTTCAAAAGAATCCTCAGGAACATGACATTCGTCCTCCTTTGGTAAGCATGGGGGACAATCAAATAATGTAAGGGGTAAAGTGTTACTCTCATTAGAAGGTAGGGATGGGTAGATCCATTAGTCCTCCTCTTGATCATGACTCTCCTCCTCTTTTTCATCCAATGAGCTTCCAGTTTCAGCAATTTCTTCTTCCATAGGTTCCTGCAAGGCATTAGTCTCTTCCATTAGTGGAGAGCATCTATTAAGATATTCCAGAATATATACATTTTCTACCTTGTAATTATCAAAGAAAAATTTAAGTATATCATAAACCTCATATTTATAAGGTGAATCATCAGTATTTTCAAGCAAACTATCAAGTTCAAATGCACCCTTCCAAGCAATAAATTCTTCAATTTGTTCCACATCATAAAAGTCATAATTTCCTTTAACATAAGAAAATATGGTAACATTATCATTGTACTCACATTGAAAAGGGAGGTGTTTATACCTCCTACAGCAACAAGATTTATCAACACAATAAGTAACATTATAGATGGAGCACACGTTTCTAGAAATGGTATTCAATTTATCAATTTGTTCCCATAAGAGTTTCCCTTTTTGTGACAAGCGGTGTTCCTTATAATAATATTTTTGTTCTTCCGTGAACCCACCTTGCCAATTATATTCAGTTTCAAAGAAACCAACCATTGATAGAAAGCATGATAAAGCAAGACAATAACAGACCAACAAAGATAACAACTATAGTAGGAACTAATTTTTTGTGTTTTTGATAAAGAAAGCAAACTAGTAGAACTAATTTTTTTGTGTTTTTGATAAAGAAACAAGCAAACTAAGCAAAAAAAACAAAGTAAAGAGATTGGTTATGATGGACTCCCCTTGTGAAGATGTCCTTGACTCCCCGGCAACGGCACCAGAAAAATGCTTGATGGCTCTGTGTATGGCGCCCAGAAAAGTGTTGGTGCGTGGTTGATCTAGAGCTCGTTGGAAACCCCAAGAGGAAGGTATGATGAGCACAGCAGCAAGTTTCCCTCAGTTATGAAACCAAGGTTTAATCGAACCAGTAGGAGCAAGGAAACACCCCAAAGGTGTTACTAGCTGAGCTTTGGCAGGGCGCACTACCGGTGCTAGTAACAACGTGGAGACCTGCACAACACAACCACAGAACTTTGTCCCCAACTTGCGATGAGGTTGTCAATCTCACCGTGTTTTGCGGAAAACAAAGGATTAAACGTATCGAATGGAAAGAAGTAAAAGTTTGCAGAAAGTAAACACAAAGCAGTAAACAGTTGTAGATTGTATGTAAAGAAAAATGATCGGGATCCATAGTTCACTAGAGGTGGCTCTCCTTAGATAGATAACATGATGGGTGAACAAATTACAGCGGGGCAATTGACAAACACCGAGAAAGCAATACATGCATATACTAATCATCTTGACTCCTTTGAGACTTGATTGGGCATTACAACATAATACATAGACCGCCATCCAACTACATCTATACTAATAATCCACCTTCAGGTTATCATTTGAACCCCCTCCAGTATTAAGTTGCAAGCAACAGATTATTACTTTACGAACTGCGTGTAAAGTAAACAATACGATTGTTCTATGAACAAAGGATTGTTGTTTTCTCCCTAGTAGCAACAGCACATCTAGTACCTTAGAGATTTCTGTCACTTCCCCATATTACCAGAGGCATGAACCCACTATCGAGCATAAATACTAACTCTTGGAGTTGCTAGCATCTACTTGGCCAAGATAGCTACTAACAACGGAAAGCATGCAAGATAACAAATAACAAAGACATGATAGAATCAATAATCAATCTGAAATAGCATCTCAATATCCATCGGATCCCCGCAAACACAACATGCAGAATTACAAATAGATGATCTTGATCATGAACGAAGCTCACAAGATCTAAACATGAAAGCACAAAGGAGGAGAACCAGCCATCTAGCTACTACATGGATCCGTAGTCCAAGGATGAACTACTCACGCATCACACCGAAGGCTTGCATGGTGATGAAGAAGGCCTCGTGGTGAATTCCCTCTCGGCGGTGTGGAAGAGCTTTATCTCTCCGATCTAGGGATGGAGATGGCTGACTCTGAGACTCTTTCGTGGATTTTTGATCGGGTACTTAGGGTTTTCGTCCCGAGGGCAATATATAAGCGGAAGGAGAGGCCGAGGGGGTGCCTGGGTTGGCCACACCACCCCCTCTGGCCGCCCTTTGGCCCTTCTCTGTCTCATATTTTGGCACTTGATGACATCTGGAAAAATAGGCACTTTGGCTTTTGTCCCATCCAATTCCGAGAATATTCATTTTCTGACTTTCCTAGCACCAAAAACAGCAGAAAACAGGTAGCTGGCACTGTGGCTCTTGTTAATAGGTTAGTCCAAGAAATCATATGAAAAGTACTCCAAAGTTGGAACAAAACACAAGAAAGTGGATAAAACCAAGCATGGAACATCAAAAATTATAGATACATTTGCAATGTATCACTGGAGTCTTGAGTTCCTCCGGTGCAGTCGACATTTCCCTTCATGGGGAGGTAGAAGGTTGTGGGCTGCCTCACCTTTGGGAGGGAACTACGGATGCACATCAAAGCTTTTCTGGCTACCAAGTCAATAGCAAGCACGGTGCTAGGCATCTGAGGTCCTGTGGAGTAGATAGGGCTTCCATTGGTTCCTGGCTTGGCTAGTATGACAATTTGTCCCACATAATCTCCTGATTCCAGTACCTTGTGTAGGGTGTAGATAGGTTTCTGCTGGTAACCGCACAGTTGCATCGAGTCCCATAGGATTTGGGGAAATCCAATCTTCAGCCACTCATCATCAATAGGTTCCATCTACAGAAGAGTTTAGGTTCAGGTTGGGTTAATAACAGGTGTGCAGGATTTTAACCTTATGAAATCATATTAATGCAAGTAGTTTTCAAAATCAGAGGGGAAAAGACATAAGCACTTTTGCAATTAGTCATCTTTTCTCCCTTGTCTTTTGGAAAATAGGTTTGTTGTTTCCTGTCTAACGTCCATGCTAACTAAGGTCTCCTACCGTCAGGATGGCTCTGGTACCAAGTTTGTGGGCTCCCCGGATTATTCGTCCGAGAGATCCCTATTATGCATATTTCCATGTTCCCATGATCAGTGAGCCATGGAACATAACCGACAGGTACCATTACATCATCCGAAACATAATGAATTACAAGACTTACATAGATGCCCTTATGGATATCTCATCATTAGCAGCGGAACATCGCCAAGTGCAGAGCCCAATCGTGCCTCAACCTACAGGCAGCTGACTAGGAAGACGGCCTGGCTCGATGGACGTCACTTTAAACTCCTGAAAGTTTAGCCAAGTAAAATAGCCAGGGACATAGCCGTGAGTACTTTTGAATGTACTCGCAAACCACCAAGGTAAGTGAACAAAGGAAATGCAACTATGGCTGTGGCGAGATAGCTCTATCTGGGGTTGCTTTTGAAAAGCCTAAACTAACTTTGAAATTATGGCATCTCCATATCTTTGTTGAAAAAGAGTTTTCAAAACTATGCTTCTGTTTTATCAATCCAGACATCTCCATGTCTTTGTTGAAAAAGAGTTTTGAAAACATTTTTCATAGTAAAACCCCTTTTTAAACCTCTTCGAACCCTCGGGTCAAAACAAAGCCTTCGAACTCGGGTTCCCCCGGAACCTTCGTCTTCTTCATACTTGTTTCCCAAACAAGCACAGTTTGGGTACTCCTAGCCAACACATTTACAACCGTCCTTGACCGTGGACACGGCTATTCGAATAGGTTATACTCTGTAGAGTTTGCACACTTTACCCACAAGAATCAATACATCCGCCGGGATTCAACCACGGCCCACTACCACTGTAGATGGGGGTCCGGATAATCAAACATAACCTTTCGCTTGTCAACCCTAGCAAAGGCATGATTTTCCTCTTGGGTTTGTTCTCCCCGGCAACGAGTATGTGGATCCCAACCATAGTCCTTCCTTCCGTACACGCGCATACCCAAGCCGCAGCTTGGCGTATACCTTAAATCTAGAGACTCCACTTCCTTCCGTACTTCCTAAGTCATATCGTCTGCGGGAGACCCAATTGTTGCACCGGCCTCCTGCCAGGTCAGGCTCACTCTTGCCAAAGCAAGCGACAGGCTTCCGATCCTTGATCTGGTGGCAACTGCCCGGAATTCCAGGGATTTCTCCCTATAAGCATGGTAGAAGTGCCTCGGCTAAAGCGGACAAACTATGAGCTAAGCCCCAACAACCTGGGGTAATGTGGTTGCGTGGATAAAAATTGTTCCAGTAAAGGCGTAGAACATCCCATCACATTCTCCTTTCTCCTCATCACCATTTCTTTTGTTAAAACTTCAACTGGGAACGATGCCTCTTCCCAGGGTTTTACAAAGCCGTTTTTGAAACATTTGTAGTAGGGAAAATCCCAAAACAGTTTATTTTCTCAAAACCGGGGTTTCCAAGGAGGTAGGATGCTAACCATCGTACTCGTGGTCTAAAGGGGGTAAAATGATAGGTTCATCAAGGTGGTGCCTCGAACGACACGAAATCATAACTTGGAGGAGCCAAGTTACTACCACTGTATTTGTAAAAAAAATGCAGGTAGACTATGCAATTTATAAAGAGGATTTAATACAGGTAAAAGAGAATAGGAAATATATGAGAGTTCAGGAATGGTGGCTTGCCTGTGATCAGCAATAGTCCGTAGACTTCTTCAGATGACCAAGAATACCCAATAATAATAAGAAATCCCGTTCTTCTCGTCGTCGGACACTCACACTATCATCGTCATCAAATATAAATGCAAGCAGACAATACCACAATCAATACAAGACATTCGAGCTTCAAACCATACAGCAAACAAACATAAGAAATACTACTGGACTTGGGAGGTTTTGGAGGAGTGGGATTCAAATGGTGGAATTTATAAGATTGCCACTGGGTGTTTTTCTCTTGGAAGATGGTAGTCTAGGATAGATGCAAGGGACTTGGATCAGGGTTATGTGGTCAGTAGGATACCAAGGGATAACCATGATATCCTCAGATAGGTCTTGACAAGACAAAACCATCACAAGTGGTTTCACTAGATTACCACTTTTCTAGAATTAATTGTGCTTTTTATAGTGGATTAAACTCTAGTTTAAGGAAATAATTCACCAAAAAAGTTTTGGAGCTCCAAAAAATTATTTCCGTGGATGGTTAGGTAGTACTTGATGTACTGTACCAGCTAGAGTTGGAATGAAGTCAAAAGAATTACCAGAATGCCCTCGGGAAATTCCCAAATGCAGTTCTATAAGATCCTTTTCTTTTTCACCAGATTCATTCTACAGAAGGTATGGAGTTGGTTCCAAGAGGATATGATAGGCATGTCCAATACCTTTCTATAGGAATTGGATTCACCCTTTTTGGAGTTGCCAAACTCCTTGGGTGATTTATTTAGTGAAAATACCCTTTATAAAGGTATTTGATTCACTAAAATTCAACTAGAGCTCAATAAATTCTGAGCTGCTGGGATTGGACAGATACTGATCCTAGGAGGTACTGGCAGTTGGAATCAGGTCCATACCATATTTGGTTAGACCTGGGGTATTTATCTAAAGCAAAAAGTTACTAGTTTTGTTATGTTTGCTAAAGGCAGAATACAGTTGACTTTGGGATGAGGCCGGTGCTGGAAGAGAGGTATTTCAAATACCTTCCAGTAGGTCTTTCATTCATCTCAAATGGAGATGTAGAACTCTCTATAAAAAATATTTAGTGTACCAGATACATTCTAGCAGAATAATTACTAGTAATTAGAGGAAATTATTTTGGACATGGAGTTGCCTCTGTATGTTTGAGAAAACATCAGAGAACCACTAGAAAATTGGATCTAGGCATTTGGACTTCATTTAAATTTTTGTTTGGATTTAAATCAACTAGTACAGAACTGGATCTGTAATTTAAAAGAAAAGCAAAAGGGGGCTCCAGGTACTAGGCTGGATTTTCAGAGGGAGGTGGGCCGCGGAGGCGGTCACGACCCAGCGTCGCCCGCAGGAGAGCGCGCGGGCACCATTCGAACATGGCGAGCGGGTCCTGCCGGTCAGCGATAGCTAGGCACGAAGGTGTATCGGCTGGATCTAGCCGTTGGATCAAGTGGCGATGGACGACACTTAGTCGTCGTTTACGCGACAGAGGGTGGCCGGCGACGGGAACCCTAGGCGGAGCAGGGAGGAGCGGGGAGGATACTTGGGGGCTCGGGGGATGTCGAGGAGGCGGCAGGGCGAAGCGGTCGACGGCGCTGAGCAGATCGGTGGGCGGCACGACGATGGGGGCCCACGGGAAGCAGCTCGCGCGACGGCAGCCGAGAGCGAACTCGTCAGAGCTCGACGGCGACGGTGGAGGAGAGGGTCCTGGGCAAAAAGAAAAGCACCATTAGGTAGAGGAGGAGGAGGGGAACTCATTGGCTGACATGCAGAGAGAAAGGAGCAGAGGGAGATGAGCCTTGCTCGATTTTTGGGAGGAGGCCGAGAGCTCCTCTTCTCCTTCCTTCGGGCAGCACAGAGCAGAGGAGAGGGTGTGGTGCTCGGGGGTGGTATGTGGGGTAGAGAGGGAGCAAATGAGTGCAGAGGGCTGGCTGGGGAAGGCCTAATGGCTTTATACCGAGAGGGAGGAGTTGATGGTGTGAATTACCATTTAGGACAAGGGGGAGGGCAATGCTGGCCAGTGATTAGTCCAGGGGAGGTGGAGAGGGGTAGGATGGTAATTGGGTCATGCTGGACCAGAGAGGGAGGCTGTGGTGATAAAGATACAAGATCCTTGCAAGATTTTATTGCAGCACTCTCTCTTACTACTAGTATAAGGGCAAAATGGGCAATGCTAATGTGGTGCTACAGGGCTAGTCGACCAGTGGGGTGTCCTGGTGCTGAGGATGATCTTTGATCAAGCTTTGGTGAAATTTGGAAGTGGTTTAAGGAATGGATTTCCTAAAATGGCAAATTTGATCCAATTGATGGTTGTGAAGGAAGTCTAAAAAGTTACATTAGACCAGAGCAGAAATTTGTACTGGTAGATAGATGGGGTAAAGGTAGGCTTCTAGGATTTATTTGGGATTTTTCAGAAGAGCTTTAGTCCTCTTAAAATCAATTACTCAAAAAGGACATAAATGATTTCTAGAAGATCAATTGATAAATTTGCATTGGACAAGGTTGGATTTTGATGTGGGAGGGTCCCAAATGTGAATACACACTTAGGGTAACTTTTCCCAAGATTTATTGGGGCATAAAAGTATTGAAAACAATTATTATTCCAATTCAGTCATCTAAGAAAATGGACAAAAAGAAATAATAAAGCTTCTTAAAAAATATTTATTTTTGAGCTGGAAAGATAGGGTATGATTTGTGGGACTCACATGAGCCAAAAGTTGGGGAAGTGATTTGGTAAAAACCAAACTTTCCCTTTATGGAGGGAGTTTTCGAGATTTTGACTTTTTAAGGAATTCAATAGTTTTGAGGCCACAATAATTATGGATAATTATTGATAAATATTGAGGATCAATATAGAGGGTGTAGAAAAGGTGTAGCAAGCGTTTGCAACCTTGAGGAATGAAATTCCAACTTGAATAAGATGGAAACAAGGAGTTAGGGATCTAGGGTGATGTTATTTTTATACCACCAAGGCATGCTTGCATCTTGGAGCTTAGGGTCCACCTTGGTGGAAGGGATAGATGGGTAGGTAGACCAAGTCATATAGATGATCATGGCAGAAAGAGTTTGAATTAATTGTATTTGAGGTGTTCTAGAAGTGATGGCAAACTTTGTTGAAATTAAGATTGCCATGCAAAATGAGTCATGATGCCTTATAAGCCGTGTGGGTTTAATAAGCTCAAGGGTCCACTTGGGACAAGGGAAGTAGGTTTAGATAGATATCAAAGAGTAGAGCACAACTATGCAAAGAGTTGGTCCATAGGAGTTTGGATGGTGGTGTGAGCTTCTAGCCAAGTTGGCATGATGACTAGTTTTGCAGGAAATGTTATTTTCTTGTCTGCAAAAACCATCATGGACAAGTGGGTTGGAGGAGGATCTAACCAGGGGAAAATGTGGGCCTTGGTAGTCCTTATGATGGTTAACAAAATGGTTCAGGTGCATTTCGAAAAATGCACAAGTTTTGAGAAAAGGAGGCATTCAAAAAGGTGATGCTGAACCTGTTTCCAGACTTAGCCAAATATGGCAGTTTTGAGGAATTTGACTGGAGTATGAGAGGGAATGTTTTTGGAGGAGTTGCAAGGTATCAGAGCCTTACTAAGTGGGTAATATTGAGGTTAAGAGTGAGTAGAAGAGATCCTTGCTTGATGTTGGTCTTTATGAACTTGGAAACATCTAGAATAGAGATCCTAGAATTGATCTGTTTAAGGGTTTTGGATGATCACCTAGTGGCTAGGGATCAGATCTAGGTTGGCATCCTTACTTAGGGATGGATGATTTGGAAACATCCTGAGCCTAGTGATGAGCTCCTAGGGTGGCTCATACTACTTCCTAAGCAAACAAGTCAAACAACAGACCAAAGCAACTCATCAGACAGCAGATCAAGGCAACTCATCTTATACTAAGCATAACCACTAATGAGGTTACCATCAATCCTAGCTTGGGTAAGGTTGGGGCATTTGAAGAGGTTGAGTTTTTAATAAGATGAGGGTTCTTGGTATCTCTACCAAGAGTAGAATTTAAATACTTTGAACAAGAGTTTTGGGAAAACTAGAGGTAAGATTAGTTGAGTGTTCTATCTTGAAAACATAAGGAGATTGTATTATATATCTCTCCATAGTTTTGTCAATAGAAGCTACGAAAATAGTTTTGGTTACATAGGCATCTTGGCTCAGGTTTTGAATGCCAGAACGTTTGAGAATATGTAAAGTAAGCCAAGATAGTTTTGCTAAATAGCTTTTACAACTGAGGGTGAGGTAAGGAGTATCCTAAGATACAGTTCATAAGCACAAGTGTAAACAACCAACAAGCAAGCACTGCACTAAAGCACAAGAAAAAGTTTTTGTTCCCCCTGATTTTTGCATTCTAGACAACTAATCAGGGTTGCTGAAATTGGGATGTTACATGCTTTGTCATGCCATGCTTGATATTGTTTTTGCTTTATGCTTAGTATTCTTTGCTGTAGCATGACTTGTTATAAACAATTTAGATTGCTTAATGTGCCTTGGAAGAATCATGCGTTGTTTTAGCATATTATAGCAGAGTATTATGGTATTCTCCTTTGATGCTTTATTTGTGTTGACTTGGCACATGCTCACACCATGTTATGACTATCCCAAGTCAACATAGCATTTATGATCCTTTAGTTTTCAACTAGTAGTATCACTTTATGCTTTTATTAATGATGTTACATCGCTCTGCATGATTATGGCCATTATTGCTCTCTTAGTTGGTCGCTCCCAGACTTTTGCTAGCCTCTGTAACCAAGTATGAGTTCCACTCATGCATCCAACTCCTAAAACCAAGTTATTCCAAAGGGTCCACCATACCTACCTATTAGCATATGCTATTCCAAGTATATTCATGTTTTTATCTACCTTCTGGATTAAACTTGTTATGAGAAAACTAGTGATTAAAGCTCTCACGATCTTTATGGCACACTTTACTTGTATTTCCCTTAATAAACTTGAACCATTGTGTCGTCTATGTTGTATATACTTGCACTTATATGTTGGGGATTAGCAGAACCATGATGTCATGGGGAACGCTTTCAACATTGCACTTGTACTTTGTACCTAGTTGATATCATGCTCTTTTGTCTATGGATGTCGTCGGTATGAAATGAAAGGGGAGCTTGTAAGTCCATGGAGTTATGTATGTGTGATAGAGAAACGCCTGGGCCGCTGGTCTAATCCATGCTGTCATGGTGGAAACGTGCAGTGTAACCATAATGAGCTGTCTATGAAGCATTATTCTTATAAAAAAAGGCAGATATTGAGAAAAAAAAAGAGAAAAAGAAAAAAAGAGATATGAGAAAAGAGGAAAGAGAGAAAAAAGGCCCATTTTTCCATGGTAAATAAGAAGATTGCTGACATGCTCGTTGTCTGCTTGCCTTGTCATTTTGATATGGGGATTCATCTGTATCATCGGGCAAGGGGTACCCCGTTGGCAGTTCTCTATGATACACATGTACTTACTAGGACAAGAACTTACCGCTAACTAAACTTTAGTAGCATTAGGAGCGGCCCTCGTATTCAAGGGACATGATATTTCCAACTTATACTTCGTCAAGCATATACACCATAGTTTGTTCACTTTAAGCTTAATCATTTCAAGATGCTTATGATAGGGGCAATGAGAGCTGAAAGCTAATAAGTACCATAATTTTTGGAAGCTCTTTATCAAACTTGAATCCCTACTTCCTTCTATGAAGGCCTTTCTTTTACTTTTATGTTGAATCTCCACCTTCTATCTTTATGCACCTACTTTGAGAGCATAGTGGCCATTCTTAGTTCTATGTGCATTGTCCAAAGACTTGTTGATTGATGCATAGCTTTGATATTGCTTGTTTTAAACTATTTGTATCTAGTCACTCTTATGAACATTGAAGGTGTCATATGCATTTATGTTTCTTACTCTATGAGGGACAAGCTGAATGCCACTATGCTATGTTTTCTTTATGTGAAACAAACAAACGTCTTGCAAAGCATTGTTATTCATGAATCTTTTGTTTGTGCCTTTTGATGTTGCAACATAGTTGTTATGTCTTATTGTTAGAACTTTGTCTTTCATGCTATGATGAAGTACTATGATCCTAGCTATCAATGCTCTACAAATACTTTGATGAAGTTTATGATGGTGCATGTCACCTCAAAAATTATTCTTTCTTTTTATCACTTACCTACTCAAGGACGAGCAGGAGTTAAGCTTGGGGATGTTGATACGTTGCTAATGTATCCATAATTTTTGATGTTCCATGCTTGGTTTTATCTACTTTCTTATGTTTTGTTCCAACTTTGGAGTACTTTCTATACACTTTCTTGGACTAACCTATTAACATGATCCACAGTGCCAGGTGCCTGTTTTCTGCTGTTTTTGGTTCCAGGAAAGTCAGAAAATGAATATTCTCGGAATTGGACGGGACAAAAGCCAAAGTCAGTTTTTCACCGAGGGACACACGGAGCCAGAGTACAAGATGGAGAGAGGCCAGGGGGCCACCACACCACCTAGCCGCGTACCCTAGGCTGGTCGGCGCCAGGGGGTGGTCTGGCCGCCTCCGGCACCCCCTAGGCCTCCCCTTTCGCCTATAAGATGCCTCCTATACAGAAACCCTAAGTACCCGATCAAAATTCCACGAAAGAGTCTGTAGCCGCTGTCATCTGCAAACCTAGATCAGGAGGGATCTGAAGCTCTTCCCGGCACCCTAGAGGCCTTCTTCATCACCATGCAAGCCTCCAGTGTGATGCGTGAGTAGTTCATCCTTGGACTACGGGTCCATGTAGTAGCTAGATGGCTGGTACTTCTCCTTTGTGCTATCATGTTTAGATCTTGTGAGCTCCGTTCATGATCAAGATCATCTATTTGTAATTCCTACATATTGTGTTTGCGGGGATCCGATGGATATTGAGATGCTATTTCAGATTTATTATTGATTCTATCATGTCTTTGTTATTTGTGATCTTGCATGCTTTCCATTGTTAGTAGCTATCTTGGCCAAGTAGAAGCTGGCAACTCCAAGAGTTAGTATTTATGCTCGATAGTGGGTTCATGCCTCTAGTAATCTGGGGAAGTGACAGAAATCTCTAAGGTACTAGATGTGCTATTGCTACTAGGGAGAAAGAATCAATCCTTTGTTCATAGAACAATCGTATTGTTTACTTTACACACAATGTGTAATGCAATTATCTATTGCTGCCAACTTAATACTAGAGGGGGTTCGGATGATAACCTGAAGGTGGATTATTAGTCATAGATGCAGTTGGATTACGATCTATGTATAATGTTGTAATGCCCAATCAAATCTCAAAGGAGTCAAGATGAGTAGTATATGCATGATTTCTTTCACGATGTTTGTCAATTGCCCCGCTGTAATTTGTTCACCCAGCATGTCATCTATCTTAAGAAGAGCCACCACTAGTGAACTATGGACCCGGGTCCTTTGTTTTATCATCAATCTTCAATCAATTGTTTACTGCTTTCTGTTTACTTGCTGCAAACTAGTACTTTCTTCCACACAATACGTTTAATCCTTTGTTTTCTGCAAAACACAGTGAGATTGACAACCTCATCGCAAGTTGGGGACAAAGTTCTGTGGTTGTGTTATGCATGTCTCCACGTTGCTACTAGCACCGGTAGTGCGCCCTGCCAAAGCTCAGCTAGTAACACCTTTGGGGTGTTTCCTTGCTCCTACTGGTTCGATTAAACCATGGTTTCATAACTGAAGGAAACTTGCTGATGTGCTCATCATACCTTCCTCTTGGGGTTCCCCAACGAGCTCAATATATTTTGGGCCATCATCGACTAGTGACTTTCCATGTGTGTTCTTTTTCTAAACCACATGGATCCACTAGAGGCATTGCATGTGTGTTCTTTTCCTAGACCACATTGATCCACTTGTGACATTTGCATGTGTGTTCTTTTCCTAAATTTCATGGATCCACTACTGACATTGCATGTTTGTTCTTTTCCTAAACCACATTGATCCACTTGTGACATTGCATGTGTGTTCTTTTCCTGAACCACATGGATCCACTAGTGACATTTGCATGTGTGTTCTTTTCCTAAACCACATGGATTAACTTGAGCCATTGCATGTGTGTTCTTTTCTTAAACCACATTGATCCACTTGTGACATTTGCATGTGTGTTCTTTTTCTAAACCACATTGATCCACAGGTGACATTTGCATGTGTGTTCTTTTCCTGAACCACATGGATCCACTAGAGACATTGCATGTGTTTTCTTTTCCTAAACCACATTGATCCACTGGTGACATTGCATGTGTGTTGTTTTCCTTAACCGCATGGATAACCTAGAGTCATTGCATGTGTATTCTTTTCCTAAACCACATGGATCCACTAGAGGAATTGCATGTGTGTTCTTTTCCTAAACCATATTGATCCACTAGTGACATTGCATGTGTGTTCTTTTCCCGAAACACATGGATCCACTAGTGACATTGCATGTGTGGTCTTTTCCTAAACCACATTGATCCACTAGACTCATTTCATGTGTATTCTTTTTCTAAACCACGTGGATCCACTAGAGACATTGCATGTGTTTTCTTTTCCTAAACCACATTGATCCACTAGTGACATTGCATGTATGTTCTTCTCTTGAACCGCATAGATCCACTAGTGACATTGCATGTGTGTCCTTTTCCAAAACCACATTGATCCACTTGTGACATTGCATGTGTGTTGTTTTCCTAAACCACATTGATCCACTTGTGACATTGCATGTGTGTTCTTTTCTTAAACCACATGGATCCACTAGAGTCATTGCATGTGTGTTCTTTTCCTAAACCACACGTATCCACTGGTGACGTTGCATGTGTGTTCTTTTCCTAAACCAAATGGATGCAATGGAGTCATTGCATGTGTGTTCTTTTAATAAACCACATTGATCCACTGGTGACATTTACATGTGTGTTCATTTCCTAAAGCACATGGATCCACATGAGACATTTACATGTGTGTTATTTTCCTAAACCTAATTGATCGACTTGTGACATTGCATGTGTGTTATTTTCCTAAACCACATAGATCCACTGGTGACATTTGCATGTGTGTTCTTTTCCTAAACCACATGGATCCACTAGAGACATTGCATGTGTGTTATTTTCATTAACCACATGGATGTACTGGTGACATTGCATGTGCGTTCTTTTTCTAAACCACAGGGATACACTGTAGTCATTGCATGCGTGTTCTTTACCTAAACCACATGGATCCACTAGAGACATTGCATGTGTGTTCTTTTCCTAAACCACATTGATCCACTAGTGACATTGGATGCGTGTTATTTTCCTGAAGCACATGGAGCCATAAGTGACATTGCATGTGTGTTCTTTTCCTAAACCACATTGATCCACTAGAGTCATTGCATGTGTGTTCTTTTTCTAAACCACATTGATCCACTATTTACATTGCATATGTGTTCTTTTCCAAAACCACATGGATCCACTGCAGTCATTGCATGTGTGTTCTTTTCCTAAACCACATTGATCCACTTGTGACATTGCATGTGTGTTATTTTCCTAAACCACAATTATCCACTTGTGACATTGTAGCGTGTTCTTTTCCTAAACCACATGGATCCACTATAGTCATTGGATGTGTGTTCTTTTCCTAAACCACATGGATCCACTGGTGACATTGCATATGCATTATTTTCCTAAACCAAATGAATCCACTAGAGTCATTGCATGTGTGTTCTTTTCTTAAACCACATTCATCCACTTGTGACATTTGCATGTGTGATCATTTCCTAAACCACATGGATCCACAGGTGACATTGCATGTCTGTTCTTTTCCTAACCCACATGGATCCTCTAGAGTCATTGCATGTGTGTTTTTTGCTAATCCACATTGATCCACTGGTGACATTTTCATGTGTGTTCTTTTCCTAAACCACATTGATCCACTAGAGTCATTGCATGTGTGTTCTTTTCCTAAACCATATTGATCCACTAGACTCATTGCATGTGTGTTCTTTTTCTAAACCACCTGGATCCACTAGAGACATTGCATGTGTTTTATTTTCCTAAACCACATTGATCCACTAGTGACATTGCATATGTGTTCTTCCCCTGAACCGCATAGATCCACTGCTGACATTATACATGTGTCCTTTTCCGAAACCACATTGATCCACTTGTGATATTGCATGTGTGTTGTTTGCCCAAACCACGTTGATCCACTAGTGATATTGCGTGTGTGTTATTTTCCTAAACCACATGGATCCACTATAGTCATTGCATTGTGTTCTTTTCCTAAACCACATGGATCCACTGGTCACGTTGCATGTGTGTTCTTTTCCTAAACCAAATGGATGCAATGGAGTCATTTCATGTGTGTTCTTTTCTTAAACCACATTGATCCACTAGTGACATTTGCATGTGTGTTTATTTCCTAAACCACATGAATCCACTGGTGAGATTGCATGTGTGTTCTTTTGCTAAACCACATGGATCCACTAGAGTCATTGCATGTGTGTTCTTTTCCTAAACAACATTGATCCACTGGTCACATTTGCGTGTGTGTTTTTTTCCTACACCACATTGATCCACTAGAGTCATTGCATGTGTGTTCTTTTCCTAAACCACATGGATCCACTAGAGACATTTTCATGTGTGTTCTTTTCCTAAACCACATGGATCCACTAGAGACATTGCATGTGTGTTCTTTTCCTAAACCACATGGATCCACTAGTGAGATTTGCATGTTTGTTCTTTTCCTAAACCACATGGATCCACTGGTGACATTGCATGTGTGTTCTTTTCGTAAACTACATGGATCCACTTGTGAAATTGCATGTTTGTTCTTTTCCTAAACCACGTGGATCCACTAGAGTTATTGCATGTCTGTTCGTCTCCTAAACCACATTGATCCACTGGTGACATAGCATGTGTGTTCTTTTCATCAAACCACTATGATCCACTAATGAAATTCCATGTGTGTTCATTTCCTAAACCACATGGATCCACTACTGACATTGCATGTTTGTTCTTTTCCTAAACCACATTGATCCAATCATGACATTGCATTGTGTTCTTTTCTGGAACCACATGGATCCACTAGTGACATTTGCATGTGTCTTATTTTCTAAACCACATGGATCCACTTGAGTCATTGCATGGGTGTTCTTTTCTTAAACCACATTGATCCACTAGTGACATTTGCATGTGTGTTCTTTTTCTAAACCACTTTGATCCACATGTGACATTTGCATTTGTGTTCTTTTCGTAAACCACATGGATCCACTACAGACATTCCATGTGTTTTATTTTCCTAAACCACATGGATCCACTAGAGGAATTGCATGTGTGTTCTTTTCCTAAACCATAGTGATCCACTGGTGAAATTGCATGTGTGTTCTTTTCCTGAAAAACATGGATCCACTCGTGACATTGCATGTGTGTTCTTTTCCTGAACCACATTGATCCACTAGACTCATTTCATATGTATTCTTTTTCTAAACCACGTGGATCCACTAGAGATATTACATGTGTTTTCTTTTCCTAAACCACATTGATCCACTTGTGACATTGCATGTATGTTCTTCTACTGAACTGCATAGATCCGCTGCTGACATTGCATGTGTGTCCTTTTCCGAAACCACATTGATCCACTTATGAAATTGCATGTGTGTTGCTTTCCTAAACCACATTGATCCACTGGTGACATTGCATGTGTGTTCTTTTCCTAAACCACATGTATCCACTGGTGACATTGCATGTGTGTTCTTTTCCTAAACCAAATGGATGCAATGGAGTCATTGCATGTGTGTTCTTTTAATAAACCACATTGATCCACTAGTGACATTTACATGTGTGTTCATTTCCTAAACCACATGGATCCACTTGATACATTTGCATGTGTGTTATTTTCCTAAACCACATGGATCCACTTATGACAAAGCATGTGTGTTCTTTTCCTAAACAACATGGATCTACCGGTGACATTTGCATGTGTGTTCTTTTGCTAAACCACATGAACCCACTAGATACATTGCATGTGTGTTATTTTCCTTGACCAGATGGATGCACTGGTGACACTGCATGTGCGTTCTTTTCCTAAACCACATGGATACGCTATAGTTATTGCATGTGTGTTGTTTTCCTAAACCACATGGATCCACTAGAGACATTGCATGTGTGTTCATTTCCTAAAGCACATGGATCCACTTGAGACATTTACATGTGTGTTATTTTCCTAAACCTAATGGATCGACTTGTGACATTGCATGTGTGTTCTTTTCCTAAACCACATGGATCCACTGGTGACATTTGCACGTGTGTTCTTTTCCTACACCACATGGATCCACTAGAGACGTTGCATGTGTGTTATTTTCCTTAACCACATCAATGAACTAGTGGCATTGCATGTGCGTTCTTTTCCTAAACCACATGGATACACTGTAGTCATTGCATGCGTGTACTTTTCCTAAACCACATGGATCCACTAGAGACATTGCATGTGTGTTCTTTTCCTAAACCACATTGATCCACTAGTGACATTGGATGCGTGTTCTTTTCCTGAACCACATGGATCCACTTGTGACATTGCATGTGTGTTCTTTTCCTAAACCACATTGATCCACTAGAGTCATTGCATGTGTGTTCTTTTTCTAAACCCCATGGATCCACTATAGCCATTTCATTTGTTTTCTTTTCCTGAAACACATTGATCCACTAGTGACACTGCATGTGTGTTCTTCTCCTGAACCACACGAAACCACTTCTGACATTGCATGTGTGTTCTTTTCAGAACCACATTGATCCACTTGTGACATTGCATGTGTGTTGTTTTCCTAAACCACATTGATCCACTTGTGACATTGCAGTGTGTTCTTTTCCTAAACAACATGGATCCACTATAGTCATTGGATGTGTGTTCTTTTCCTAAACCAAATGGATCCACTAGAGTCATTGCATGTGTGTTCTTTTCTTCAACCACATTCATCCACTGGTGACATTTGCATGTGTGTTCATTTCCTAAACCACATGGATCCACAGGTGACATTGCATGTGTGTTCTTTTCCTAAACCACATGGATCCACTAGAGTCATTGCATCTGTTTTTTTGCTAAACCACATTGATCCACTAGTGACATTTGCATGTGTGTTCTTTTCCTAAACCACATTGATCCACTAGAGTCATTGCATGTGTGTTCTTTTCCAAAACCACATTGATCCACTAGAGTCATTGCATGTGTGTTCTTTTCCAAAACCATATTGATCCACTAGACTCATTGCATGTGTGTTCTTTTTCTAAATTACATGGATCCACTAGAGACATTGCATGTGTTTTCTTTTCCTAAACCTCATTGATCCACTAGTGACATTGCATATGTGTTCTTCTCCTGAACCGCATAGATCCACTGCTGACATTATACATGTGACCTTTTCCGAAATCACATTGATCCACTTATGATATTGCATGTGTGTTGTTTTCCCAAACCACGTTGATCCACTAGTGACATCGGATGTGTGTTATTTTCCTAAACCACATGGATCCACTATAGTCATTGCATTGTGTTCTTTTCCTAAACCACATGGATCCACTTGTGACGTTGCATGTGTGTTCCTTTCCAAAACCAAATGGATGCAATGGAGTCATTTCATGTGTGTTCTTTTCCTAAACCACATTGATCCACTAGTGACATTTACATGTGTGTTCATTTCCTAAACCACATTGATCCACTGGTGACATTGCATGTGTGTTCTTTTCCTAAACAACATTGATCCACTAGAGTCATTGCATGTGTGTTCTTTTCCTAAACAACATTGATCCACTGGTCACATTTGCATGTGTTTTTTTCCTACACCACATTAATCCACTAGAGTAATTGCATGTGTGTTCTTTTCCTAAACCACATGGATCCACTAGAGACATTTTCATGTGTGTTCTTTTCCTAAACCACATGGATCCACTAGAGACATTGCATGTGTGTTCTTTTCCTAAACCACATGGATCCACTGGTGAGATTCGCATGTGTGTTCTTTTCCTAAACCACATGGACCCACTGGTGACATTGCCTGTGTGTTCTTTTCCTAAACTATATGGATCCACTTGTGAAATTGCATGTTTGTTCTTTTCCTAAACCACGTGGATCCACTAGAGTCATTGCATGTGTGTTCGTTTCCTAAACCACATTGATCCACTAGTGACATAGCATGTGTGTTCTTTTCCTAAAACCACTATGATCCACTAATGACATTCCATGTGTGTTCTTTTTTCTAAACCACATGGATCCACTAGAGGCATTGCATATGTGTTATTTTCTTAGACCACATTGATCCACTTGTGACATTTACATGTGTGTTCTTTTCCTAAACCTCATGGATCCACTGCTGACATTGCATGTTTGTTCTTTTGCTAAACCACATTGATCCACTCATGACATTGCATTGTATTCATTTCCTGAACCACATGCATCCACTAGTGACATTTGCATGTGTGTTATTTTCTAAACCACATGGATCCACTTGAGTCATTATATGTGTGTTCTTTTCTTAAACCACATTGATCCACTGGTGACATTTGCATGTGTGTTCTTTTTCTAAACCACATTGATCCACAGGTGACATTTGCATGTGTGTTCTTTTCCTAAACCACATGGATCCACTAGAGACATTCCATGTGTTTTCTTTTCCTAAACCACATTGATCCACTAGTGACATTTCATGTGTGTTCTTTTCCTCAACCACATGGATAACCTAGCGTCATTGCATATGTATTCTTTTCCTAAACCACATAGATCCACTAGCGGAATTGCATGTGTGTTCTTTTCCTAAACCATATTGATCCACTTGTGACATTGCATGTGTGTTCTTTTCCTGAAACACATGGATCCACTGGTGACATTGCATGTGTGTTCTTTTCCTAAACCACATTGATCCACTAGAGTCATTGCATGTGTGTTCTTTTTCTAAACCCCATGGATCCACTATAGCCATTTCATTTGTTTTCTTTTCCTGAAACACATTGATCCACTAGTGACAGTGCATGTGTGTTCTTCTCCTGAACCACACGAAACCACTTCTGACATTGCATGTGTGTTCTTTTCGTAAACCACATTGATCCACTTGTGACATTGCATGTGTGTTGTTTTCCTAAACCACATCGATCCACTTGTGATATTGAAGTGTGTTCTTTTCCTAAAAAACATGGATCCACTATAGTCATTGGATGTGTGTTCTTTTCCTAAACCACATGGATCCACTAGTGACATTGCATATGTGTTATTTTCCTAAACCAAATGGATCCAGTAGAGTCATTGCATGTGTGTTCTTTTCTTCAACCACATTCATCCACTGGTGACATTTGCATGTGTGTTCATTTCCTAAACCACATGGATCCACAGGTGACATTGCATGTGTGTTCATTTCCTAAAGCACATGGATCCACTTGAGACATTTACATGTGTGTTATTTTCCTAAACCTAATGGATCGACTTGTGACATTGCATGTGTGTTCTTTTCCTAAACCACATGGATCCACTGGTGAGATTTGCACGTGTGTTCTTTTCCTACACCACATGGATCCACTAGATACGTTGCATGTGTGTTATTTTCCTTAACCACATGGATGAACTAGTGGCATTGCATGTGCGTTCTTTTCCTAAACCACATGGATACACTGTAGTCATTGCATGCGTGTACTTTTCCTAAACCACATGGATCCACTAGAGACATTGCATGTGTGTTCTTTTCCTAAACCACATTGATCCACTAGTGACATTGGATGCGTGTTCTTTTCCTGAACCACATGGATCCACTGGTGACATTGCATGTGTGTTCTTTTCCTAAACCACATTGATCTACTAGAGTCATTGCATGTGTGTTCTTTTTCTAAACCCCATGGATCCACTATAGCCATTTCATTTGTTTTCTTTTCCTGAAACACATTGATCCACTAGTGACACTGCATGTGTGTTCTTCTCCTGAACCACACGAAACCACTTCTGACATTGCATGTGTGTTCTTTTCGTAAACCACATTGATCCACTTGTGACATTGCATGTGTGTTGTTTTCCTAAACCACATTGATCCACTTGTGACATTGCAGTGTGTTCTTTTCCTAAACAACATGGATCCACTATAGTCATTGGATGTGTGTTCTTTTCCTAAACCAAATGGATCCACTAGAGTCATTGCATGTGTGTTCTTTTCTTCAACCACATTCATCCACCGGTGACATTCGCATGTGTGCTCATTTCCTAAACCACATGGATCCACAGGTGACATTGCATGTGTGTTCTTTTCCTAAACCACATGGATCCACTAGAGTCATTGCATCTGTTTTTTTGCTAAACCACATTGATCCACTAGTGACATTTGCATGTGTGTTCTTTTCCTAAACCACATTGATCCACTAGAGTCATTGCATGTGTGTTCTTTTCCAAAACCATATTGATCCACTAGACTCATTGCATGTGTGTTCTTTTTCTAAATTACATGGATCCACTAGAGACATTGCATGTGCTTTCTTTTCCTAAACCTCATTGATCCACTAGTGACATTGCATATGTGTTCTTCTCCTGAACCGCATAGATCCACTGCTGACATTATACATGTGTCCTTTTCCGAAATCACATTGATCCACTTATGATATTGCATGTGTGTTGTTTTCCCAAACCACGTTGATCCACTAGTGACATCGGATGTGTGTTATTTTCCTAAACCACATGGATCCACTATAGCCATTGCATTGTTTTCTTTTCCTAAACCACATGGATCCACTTGTGACGTTGCATGTGTGTTCCTTTCCAAAACCAAATGGATGCAATGGAGTCATTTCATGTGTGTTCTTTTCCTAAACCACATTGATCCACTAGTGACATTTACATGTGTGTTCATTTCCTAAACCACATTGATCCACTGGTGACATTGCATGTGTGTTCTTTTCCTAAACAACATTGATCCACTAGAGTCATTGCATGTGTCTTATTTTCCTAAACAACATTGATCCACTGGTCACATTTGCATGTGTTTTTTTTCCTACATCACATTGATCCACTAGAGTAATTGCATGTGTGTTCTTTTCCTAAACCACATGGATCCACTAGAGACATTTTCATGTGTGTTCTTTTCCTAAACCACATGGATCCACTAGAGACATTGCATGTGTGTTCTTTTCCTAAACCACATGGATCCACTGGTGAGATTCGCATGTGTGTTCTTTTCCTAAACCACATGGATCCACTGGTGACATTGCCTGTGTGTTCTTTTCCTAAACTATATGGATCCGCTTGTGAAATTGCATGTTTGTTCTTTTCCTAAACCACGTGGATCCACTAGAGTCATTGCATGTGTGTTCGTTTCCTAAACCACATTGATCCACTAGTGACATAGCATGTGTGTTGTTTTCCTAAAACCACTATGATCCACTAATGACATTCCATGTGTGTTCTTTTTTCTAAACCACATGGATCCACTAGAGGCATTGCATATGTGTTATTTTCTTAGACCACATTGATCCACTTGTGACATTTACATGTGTGTTCTTTTCCTAAACCTCATGGATCCACTGCTGACATTGCATGTTTGTTCTTTTGCTAAACCACATTGATCCACTCATGACATTGCATTGTATTCTTTTCCTGAACCACATGCATCCACTAGTGACATTTGCATGTGTGTTATTTTCTAAACCACATGGATCCACTTGAGTCATTATATGTGTGTTCTTTTCTTAAACCACATTGATCCACTGGTGACATTTGCATGTGTGTTCTTTTTCTAAACCACATTGATCCACAGGTGACATTTGCATGTGTGTTCTTTTCCTAAACCACATGGATCCACTAGAGACATTCCATGTGTTTTCTTTTCCTAAACCACATTGATCCACTAGTGACATTTCATGTGTGTTCTTTTCCTCAACCACATGGATAACCTAGCGTCATTGCATGTGTATTCTTTTCCTAAACCACATAGATCCACTAGAGGAATTGCATGTGTGTTCTTTTCCTAAACCATATTGATCCACTTGTGACATTGCATGTGTGTTCTTTTCCTAAAACACATGGATCCACTGGTGACATTGCATGTGTGTTCTTTTCCTAAACCACATTGATCCACTAGAGTCATTGCATGTGTGTTCTTTTTCTAAACCCCATGGATCCACTATAGCCATTTCATTTGTTTACTTTTCCTGAAACACATTGATCCACTAGTGACAGTGCATGTGTGTTCTTCTCCTGAACCACACGAAACCACTTCTGACATTGCATGTGTGTTCTTTTCGTAAACCACATTGATCCACTTGTGACATTGCATGTGTGTTGTTTTCCTAAACCACATCGATCCACTTGTGATATTGAAGTGTGTTCTTTTCCTAAAAAACATGGATCCACTATAGTCATTGGATGTGTGTTCTTTTCCTAAACCACATGGATCCACTAGTGACATTGCATATGTGTTATTTTCCTAAACCAAATGGATCCAGTAGAGTCATTGCATGTGTGTTCTTTTCTTCAACCACATTCATCCACTGGTGACATTTGCATGTGTGTTCATTTCCTAAACCACATGGATCCACAGGTGACATTGCATGTGTGTTCTTTTCCTAAACCACATGGATCCACTAGAGTCATTGCATCTGTTTTTTTGCTAAACCACATTGATCCACTAGTAACATTTGCATGTGTGTTCTTTTCCTAAACCACATTGATCCACTAGAGTCATTGCATGTGTGTTCTTTTCCAAAACCATATTGATCCACTAGACTCATTGCATGTGTGTTCTTTTTCTAAACTACATGGATCCACTAGAGACATTGCATGTGTTTTCTTTTCCTAAACCACATTGATCCACTAGTGACATTGCATATGTGTTCTTCTCCTGAACCGCATAGATCCACTGCTGACATTATACATGTGTCCTTTTCCGAAATCACATTGATCCACTTATGATATTGCATGTGTGTTGTTTTCCCAAACCACGTTGATCCACTAGTGACATCGGATGTGTGTTATTTTCCTAAACCACATGGATCCACTATAGTCATTGCATTGTGTTCTTTTCCTAAACCACCTGGATCCACTTGTGACGTTGCATGTGTGTTCCTTTCCAAAACCAAATGGATGCAATGGAGTCATTTCATGTGTGTTCTTTTCCTAAACCACATTGATCCACTAGTGACATTTACATGTGTGTTCATTTCCTAAACCACATTGATCCACTGGTGACATTGCATGTGTGTTCTTTTCCTAAACCACATGGATCCACTAGAGACATTGCATGTGTGTTCTTATCCTAAACCACATTGATCCACTAGTGACATTGGATGTGTGTTCTTTTCCTGAACCACATTGATCCACTAGAGTCATTGCATGTGTGTTCTTTTTCTAAACCACATGGATCCACTAGAGGCATTGCATTTGTTTTCTTTTCCTGAACCACATTGATCCACTAGTGACATTGCATGTGTGTTCTTCTCCTGAACCACATGAAACAACTGCTGACAGTGCATGTGTGTTCTTTTCCTAAACCACATTGATCCACTAGTGACATTGCATGTGTGTTGTTTTCCTAAACTACATTGATCCACTTGTGACATTGTAGTGTGTTCTTTTCGTAAACCACATGGATCCAATACAGTCATTGCATGTGTGTTCTTTTCCTAAACTACATGCATCCACTGGTGACATTACATATGTGTTCTTTTCCTAAACCACATTGATCCACTAGAGTCATTACATGTGTGTTATTTTCCTAAACCACATTGATCCACTAGAGTCATTACATGTGTGTTCTTTTCCTAAACCTTATTGATCCACTAGTGACATTTGCATGTGTGTTCATTTCCAAAACCACATGGATCCACAGGTGACATTGCATGTGTGTTCTTTTCCTAAACCACATGGATCCACTAGAGTAATTGCATGTGTGTTTTTTCCTAAACCACATTGATCCACTAGTGACATTTGCATGTGTGTTCTTTTCCTAAACCACATTGATCCACTAGAGTCATTGCATGTGTGTCCTTTTCCAAAACCATATTGATCCACTAGACACATTGCAGTGTGTTCTTTTTTAAATCACATGGATCCACTAGAGACATTGCATGTGTTTTCTTTTCCTAAACAACATTGATCCACTGGTGACATTGCATTGTGTTCTTCTCCTGAAGCGCATAGATCCACTGCTGACATTGCACGTGTGTCCTTTTCCGAAACCACATTGATCCACTAGTGACATTGCATGTGTGTTGTTTTCCCAAACCACGTTGATCCACTCGTGACATTGCATGTGTGTTATTTTCCAAAACCACAAGGATCCACTATAGTCATTGGATGTGTGTTCTTTTCCTAAACCACATGGATCCACTGGTGATGTTGCATGTGTGTTCTTTTCATAAACCAAATGAATGCAATGGATTCATTTCATGTGTGTTCTTTTCCTAAAATACATTGATCCACTGGTGGCATTTGCATGTGCGTTCATTTCCTAAACCACATGAATCCACTGGTGACATTGTATGTGTGTTCTTTTCCTAAACCACATGGATCCACTAGAGTCATTGCATGTCTGTTTTTTCCTAAACAACATTGATACACTGGTCACATTTGCATGTGTGTATTTTTCCTACACGACATTTATCCACTAGAGTCATTGCATGTGTGTTCTTTTCCTAAACCACATGGATCCACTAGAGACATTTTCATGTGTGTTCTTTTCCTAAACCACATGGATCCACTAGAGACATTGCATGTGTGTTCTTCTCCTAAACCACATGGATCCACTGGTGAGATTCGCATGTGTGTTCTTTTACTAAAGCACATGGATCCACTTGTGACATGGCATGTGTGTTCTTTTCCTAAAGCACATGGATCCACTTGTGACATGGCATGTGTGTTCTTTTCCTAAACCACATGGATCCACTCGTGACATTGCATGTTTGTTGTTTTCCTAAACCATGTGGATCCACTAGAGACATTCCATGTGTGTTCTTTTCCTAAACCACATGGATCCACTAGTGACATTCCATGTGTGTTCTTTCCCTAAACCACATGGATCCACTAGAGGCATTGCATATGTGTTCTTTTCCAAGACCACATTGATCCACTTGTGACATTTACATGTGTGTTCTTTTCCTAGACCTCATGGATCTACTACTGACATTGCATGTTTGTTCTTTTCCTAAACCACATTGATCCACTCATGACGTTGCATGTGTGTTGTTTTCCTGAACCACATGGATCCACTAGTGACATTTGCATGTGTGTTCTTTTCCTAAATCACGTGGATCCACTTGAGTCATTGCATGTGTGTTATTTTCTTAAACCACATTGATCCACTAGTGACATTTGCATGCGTGTTCTTTTTCTAAACCACATAGATCCACAGGTGATATTTGCATGTGTGTTCTTTTCCTAAACAACATGGATACACTAGAGATATTGCATGTGTTTTGTTTTCCTAAACCACATTTATCCACTGGTGACATTGCCTGTGTGTTCTTTTCCTAAACCACATGGATAACCTAGGGTCATTGCATGTGTATTCTTTTCCTAAACCACAGGGATCCACTAGAGGAATTGCATGTGTGTTATTTTCCTAAACCATATTGATCCACTGGTGATATTGCATGTGTGTTCTTTCCTGAACCACATGGATCCACTGTTGACATTGCATGTGTGTTCTTTTCCTGATCCACTAGAGACATTGCATGTGTGCTCTTTTCCTAAACCACATTGATCCACTGGTGACATTGCATGTGTGTTCTTTTCCTCAACCACATGGATAACCTAGAGTCATTGCATGTGTATTCTTTTCCTAAACCACATGGATCCACTAGAGGAATTGCATGTGTGTTCTTTTCCTAAACCATATTGATCCACTGGTGACATTGCATGTGTGTCCTTTTCATGAACCACATGGATCCACTGGTGACATTGCATGTGTATTCTTTTTCTAAACCACATGGATCCACTAGAGACATTGCATGTGTTTTCTTTTCCTAAACCACATTGATCCACTGGTGACATTGCATGTGTGTTCTTCTCGTGAACCGTATAGATCCACTGCTGACTTTGCATGTGTGTCCTTTTCCTAAACCACATGGATCCACTAGAGACATTGCATGCGTGTTCTTTTCCTAAACCACATTGATCCACTGGCGAGATTCGCATGTGTGTTCTTTTCCTAAACCACATGGATCCAGTGGTGACATTGCATGTGTGTTCTTTTCCTAAACCACATGGATCCACTTGTGAAATTGCATGTTTGTTCTTTTCCTAAATGACGTGGATCCACTAGATTCATTGCATGTGTGTTCGTTTCCTAAACCACATTGATCCACTAGTGACATAGCATGTGTGTTCTTTTTTCCTAAAACCACTGTGATCCACTAGTGACATTCCATGTGTGTTCTTTTCGTAGACCACATGGATCCACTAGAGGCATTGCATATGTGTTCTTTTCCTAGACCACATTGATCCACTTATGACATTTACATGTGTGTTCTTTTCCTAAACCTCATGGATCCACTACTGACATTGCATGTTTGTTCTTTTCCTAAACCACATTGATCCACTCGTGACATTGCATGTGTGTTCTTTTCTAAACCACATGGATCCACTTGAGTAATTGCATGTGTGTTCTTTTCTTAAACCACATTGATCCACTGGTGACATTTGCATGTGTGTTCTTTTTCTAAACCACATTGATCCACAGGTAACATTTGCATGTGTGTTCTTTTCCTAAACCACATGGATCCACTAGAGACATTCCATGTGTTTTCTTTTCCTAAACCACATTGATCCACTGGTGACATTGCATGTGTTTTCTTTTCCTAAACCACATTGATCCACTTGTGACATGTGTGTCATTCTCCTGAACCACATAGATCCACTCCTGACATTGCATGTGTGTCCTTTTCGAAAACCACATTGATCCACTTATGACATTGCATGTGCGTTGCTTTCCAAAAGCACATTGATCCACTTGTGACATTGCATGTGTGTTCTCTTCCTAAACCACATGTATCCACTTGTGACATTGCATGTGTGTTCTTTTCCTAAACCAAATGGATGCGATGGAGTCATTGCATGTGTGTTCTTTTAATAAACCACATTGATCCACTGGTGACATTTACATGTCTGTTCATTTCCAAAACCAGATGGATCCACTTGAGACATTTGCATGTGTGTTATTTTCCTAAACCACATGGATCCACTTTTGACATTGCATGTGTGTTCTTTTCCTAAACCACATGGATCTATCGGTGACATTTGAATGTGTGTTCTTTTGCTAAACCACATGGACCCACTAGATACATTGCATGTGTGTTATTTTCCTTAACCACATGGATCAACTGGTGACATTGCATGTGCGTTCTTTTCCTAAACCACGTGGATACGCTGTAGTTATTGCATGCATGTTCTTTTCCTAAACCACATGGATCCACTAGAGACATTGCATGTGTGTTCTTTTCCTAAACCACATTGATTCACTAGTGACATTGCATGCGTGTTCTTTTCCTGAACCACATGGATCCACTAGGGACATTGCGTGTGTGTTCTTTTCCTAAACCACATTGATCCACTAGAGTCGTTGCACGTGTGTTCTTTTTTAAACCACATGGACCCACTAGAGGCATTGCATTTGTTTTCTTTTCCTAAACCACATTGATCCACTAGTGACATTGCATGTGTGTTCTTCTCCTGAACCACATGAAACCACTACTAACATTGCATGTGTGTTCTTTTCCTAAACCACATTGATCCACTTGTGACATTGCATGTGTGTTGTTTTCCTAAACCACATTGATCCACTTGTGACATTGTAGTGTGTTCTTTTCCTAAACCACAAGGATCCAATACAGTCATTGCATGTGTGTTCTTTTCATAAACCACATGCATCCACTGGTGACGTTGCATGCATGTTCTTTTCCAAAACCACATGGATCCACTAGAGACATTGTATGTGTGTTCATTTCCTAAACCACATTGACCACTGGTGAGATTGCATGTGTGTTCTTTTCCTCAACCACATGGATAACCTAGAGTCATTGCATGTGTATTATTTTCCTAAACCACATGGATCCACTAGAGGAATTGCATGTGTGTTCTTTTCCTAAACCATATTGATCCACTGCTGACATTGCATGTGTGTCCTTTTCCAAAACCACATTGATCCACTTATGACATTGCATGTGTGTTGCTTTCCTAAACCACATTGATCCACTTGTGACATTGCATGTGTGTTCTTTTCCTAAACCACATGTATCCACTTGTGACGTTGCATGTGTGTTCTTTTCCTAAACCAAATGGATGCAATGGAGTCATTGCATGTGTGTTCTTTTAATAAACCACATTGATCCACTGGTGACATTTACATGTCTGTTCATTTCCTAAACCACATGGATCCACTTGAGACATTTGCATGTGTGTTATTTTCCTTAACCACATGGATGCACTGGTGACATTGCATGTGCGTTCTTTTCCTAAACCACGTGGATACGCTGTAGTTATTGCTTGCATGTTCTTTTCCTAAACCACATGGATCCACTAGAGACATTACATGTGTGTTCTTTTCCTTAACCACATTGTTCCACTAGTGACATTGCATGCGTGTTCTTTTCCTAAACCACATGGATCCACTAGGGACATTGCATGTGTGTTCTTTTCCTAAACCACATTGATCCACTAGAGTCATTGCACGTGCGTTCTTTTTCTAAACAACATGGATCCACTAGAGGCATTGCATTTGTTTTCTTTTCCTAAACCACATTGATCCACTAGTGACATTGCATGTGTGTTCTTCCCCTGAACCACATGAAACCACTGCTGACATTGCATGTGTGTTCTTTTCCTAAACCACATTGATCCACTTGTGACATTGCAGTGTGTTCTTTTCCTAAACCACATGGATCCAATACAGTCATTGCATGTGTGTTCTTTTCCTAAACCACATGCATCCACTGGTGACATTTCAGGCATGTTCTTTTCCTAAACCACATGGATCCACAAGAGACATTGCATGTGTGTTCTTTTCCTAAACCACATTGATCCACTTGTGACATTGCATGTGTGTTCTTTTCCTCAACCACATGGATAACCTAGAGTCATTGCATGTGTATTCTTTTCCTAAACCACATGGATCCACTAGAGGAATTGCATGTGTGTTCTTTTCCTAAAGCATATTGATCCACTGGTGACATTGCATGTGTGTTCTTTTCATGAACCACATGGATCCACTGGTGACATTGCATGTGTATTCTTTTTCTAAACCACATGGATCCACTAGAGACATTGCATGTGTTTCCTTTTCCTAAACCACATTGATCCACTGGTGACATTGCATGTGTGTTCTTCTCTTGAACCGCATAGATCCACTGCTGACATTACATGTGTGCTGTTTTCCTAAACCACATGGATACACTAGAGACATTGCATCTGTGTAATTTTCCTCAACCACATGGATCAACTAGAGTCATTGCATGCTTATTCATTTCCTGAACCACATGGATCCACTAGAGTCATTGTATGTGTGTTCTTTTCCTAAACCACATGGATCCACGAGAGTCATTGCATGTGTGTTCTTTTCCTAAACTACATTGATCCACTGGAGACATTTTCATGTGTGTTCTTTTCCTAAACCACATGGATCCGCTAGAGACATTGCATGTGTGTTCTTTACCTAAACCACATGGATCCACTAGAGACATTGCATGTGAGTTCTTTTCCTAAACCACATGGATCCACTAGTGACATTGCATGTGTGTTCTTTTCCTAAACCACATGGATCCACTTGTGACATTGCGTGTGTGTTCTTTTTCTCAACCACATGGATAACCTAGAGTCATTGCATGTGTTTTCTTTTCCTAAACCACATGGATCGACTAGAGGAATTTCATGTGTGTTCTTTTCCTAAACCATATTGATCCACTGGTGACATTGCATGTGTGTTCTTTTCCTGAAACACATGGATCCACTGGTGACATTGCATGTGTGTTCTTTTCCTGAACCACATTGATCCACTAGACTCATTTCATGTGTATTCTTTTTCTAAACCACGTGGATCCACTAGAGACATTGCATGTGTTTTCTTTTCCTAAACCACATTGATCCAGTTGTGACATTGCATGTATGTTCTTCTCCTGAACCGCATAGATCCACTGCTGACATTGCATGTGTGTCCTTTTCTGAAACCACATTGATCCACTTATGACATTGCATGTGTGTTGCTTTCCTAAACCACATTGATCCACTGGTGACATTACATGTGTGTTCTTTTCCTAAACCACATGTATCCACTCGTGACGTTGCATGTGTGTTCTTTTCCTAAACCAAATGGATGCAATGGAGTCATTGCATGTGTGTTCTTTTAATAAACCACATTGATACACTGGTGACATTTACGTGTGTGTTCATTTCCTAAACCAGATGGATCAACTTGAGACATTTTCATGTGTGTTATTTTCCTAAACCACACGGATCTACCGGTGACATTTGCATGTGTGTTCTTTTGCTAAACCACATGGACCCACTAGATACATTGCATGTGTGTTCTTTCCTAAACCAAATGGATCCACTAGAGTCATTGCATGTGTGTTCTTTTCCTAAACAACATTGATCCACTAGAGTCATTACATGTGTGTTCTTTTCCTAAACCATATTGATCCACTAGTGACATTTGCATGTGTGTTCATTTCCTAAACCACATGGATCCACTAGGGTCATTGCATGTGTGTTTTTTCCTAAACCACATTGATCCACTAGTGACATTTGCATGTGTGTTCTTTTCCTAAACCACATTGATCCACTAGAGTCATTGCATGTGTGTTCTTTTCCTAAACCATATTGATCCACTAGACTCATTGCATGTGTGTTCTTTTTTAAATCACATGGATCCACTAGAGACATTGTATGTGTTTTCTTTTTCCTAAACAACATGGATCCACTCGTGACATTGCATTGTGTTCTTCTCCTGAACCGCATAGATCCACTGCTGACATTGCACATGTGTCCTTTTCCGAAACCACATTGATCCACTTGTGACATTGCATGTGTGTTGTTTTCCCAAACCACATTGATCCACTGGTGACTGATGTCTACGCACTTCTATTCTTGTAGACAGTTGGTGGGCCTCCAAGTGCAGAGGTTTGTAGAACAGTAGCAAGTTTTCCCTTAAGTGGATCACCCAAGGTTTATCGAACTGAGGGAGGAAGTGGTCAAAGATATTGATGGCTCTGTGTATGCCGCCCAGAAAAGTGCTGGTGTGTGGTTGATGTAGAGCTCGTTGGGAACCCCAAGAGGAAGGTATGCTGAGCACAACAGCAAGTTTCCCTTAGTTATGAAACCAAGGTTTAATCGAACCAGTAGGAGCAAGGTAACACTCCAAAGGTGTTACTAGCTGAGCTTTGGCAGGGCGCACTACCGGTGCTAGTAGCAACATGGAGACCTGGACAACACAACCACAAAACTTTGTCCCCAACTTGCGATGAGGTTTTCAATCTCACCGTGTTTTGCGGAAAACAAAGGATTAAACGTATCGAATGGAAAGAAGTAAAAGTTTGCAGAAAGTAAACACAAAGCGAAATGATTGTAGATTGTATGTAAAGAAAAATGATCGGGATCCATAGTTCACTAGAGGTGGCTCTCCTTAGATAGATAACATGATGGGTGAACAAATTACAGCGGGGCAATTGACAAACACCGAGAAAGCAATACATGCATATACTAATCATCTTGACTCCTTTGAGACTTGATTGGGAATTACAACATAATACATAGACCGCCATCCAACTACATCTATACTAATAATCCACCTTCAGGTTATCATTTGAACCCCCTCCAGTATTAAGTTGCAAGCAACAGATTATTACTTTACGAACTGCGTGTAAAGTAAACAATACGATTGTTCTATGAACAAAGGATTGTTGTTTTCTCCCTAGTAGCAACAGCACATCTAGTACCTTAGAGATTTCTGTCACTTCCCCATATTACCAGAGGCATGAACCCACTATCGAGCATAAATACTAACTCTTGGAGTTGCTAGCATCTACTTGGCCAAGATAGCTACTAACAACGGAAAGCATGCAAGATCACAAATAACAAAGACATGATAGAATCAATAATCAATCTGAAATAGCATCTCAATATCCATCGGATCCCCGCAAACACAACATGCAGAATTACAAATAGATGATCTTGATCATGAACGAAGCTCACAAGATCTAAACATGAAAGCACAAAGGAGGAGAACCAGCCATCTAGCTACTACATGGATCCGTAGTCCAAGGATGAACTACTCACGCATCACACCGAAGTCTTGCATGGTGATGAAGAAGGCCTCCAGGGTGAATTCCCCTCTCGGCGGTGCAGGAAGAGCTTGATCTCTCCGATCTAGGGATGGAGATGACGGCCATGACTCTTTCGTGGATTTTTGATCGGTGCTTAGGGTTTTCGTCCGAGGCAATATATAGGCGAAGGAGAGGCCGGGGTGCTGGGGCCACACCACCCTGGCGCAGCCGCCTGGCCGCGGCCAGGTGGTGTGGCCGCCCTCTGACCCTTCTCCGTCTCGTATTCTGGCACTTGATCCCTTCCGGAAAAATAGGCACTTTGGCTTTTGTCCCGTCCAATTCTGAGAATATTCATTTTCTGACTTTCCTGGAACCAAAAATAGTAGAAAACAGTAATTTGTGGCTCTTGTTAATAGGTTAGTCCAAAAATCATATGAAAATTACTCCAAAGTTGGAACAAAACACAAGAAAGTGGATAAAATCTAGCATGGAACATCAAAAAATATAGATACATTTGCAATGTATCAACATCCCCAAGCTTAACTCCTGCTCGTCCACGAGTAGGTAAGTGATAAAAAAAGAATAATTTTTGAGGTGACATGCACCATCAAAGACTTGATCAAAGTATTTGCAAAACATTCAAAGCTGGGATCATAGTACTTCAATCATAACATGAAAGACAAAGTTCTAGCAATAAGCAAAGAAACTATGATGCAACATGAAAAGGCACAAACAAAAGATTCATGAATAACAATGCTTTGCAAGACGTTTGTTTGTTTCACATAAAGAAAACATAGCATAATAGTATTCAGCTTGTCCTTCAATAGAGTAGCAAATATAAATGCATAGGACACCTTCAAAGTTCATAAGAGTGACTAGATACAATAGTTTAATACAAGCAATATCAAGTTATGCATCAATCAACAAGTCTTGGGACAATGCACATAGAACTAAGAATGGCCACTATGCTCTCAAAGTAGGTGCATAAAGGTAGAAGGTGGAGACTCAATATAATGGAGGAAGAAAGGCCTTTATAAAAGGAAGTAGCGATTCAAGTCTCATAAAGAGCTTCCAAAAATTATGGTACTTAATAGCTTTCAGTTCTCATTGCCCCTATCATAAGCATCTTGAAGTGATTAAGGTTAAAGTGAACAGACTATGGTGTACATGCTTGACGAAGTATAAGTCAGAAATCTCATGTCCCTTGTATACGAGGGCCGCTACTCATGCTACTCAAGTTTAGTCACCGGTTAGTTCTTGTCATCGTAAGTAGATGTGTATCATAGAGAACCGCCAACGGGGTACCCCTTGCCCGATGATACGGAAGTATCCCCATATCAAAATGACAAGGCAAGCAGACAACGAGCATCTCAGCATTCTTCTTATTTACCATGGGAATATGGTGCTTTTTTCTCTCTTTCCTTTTTTCATAATATCTTTTTTTTCTTTTCTCTTTTTTCTCAATATAGGACTCTTTTTTTATAAGAAGAATGCTTCATAAACAGCTCATTATGGTTATGCTGTAGGTTTTCACCATGTCAGCACCTTGATCAAAGTATTTGTAAAACATCTAGTACCTTAGCAACAACACATCCGAACCATCATAAACTTGATCAAAGTATTTGTAAAACATTCAAAGCTGGGATCATAGTACTTCAATCATAACATGAAAGACAAAGTTCTAGGAACAAGACAAAGAAACTATGATGCAACATGAAAAGGCACAAACAAAAGATTCATGAATAACAATGCTTTGCAAGACGTTTGTTTGTTTCACATAAAGAAAACATAGCATAGTAGCATTCAGCTTGTCCCTCATAGAGTACCAAATATAAATGCATAGGACACCTTCAAAGTTCATAAGAGTGACTAGATACAAATAGTTTAAAACAAGCAATATCAAGTTATGCATCAATCAACTAGTCTTGGGACAATGCACATAGAACTAAGAATGGCCACTATGCTCTCAAAGTAGGTGCATAAAGGTAGAAGGTGGAGACTGATCCAAATCACACAAGTTCTAAAGCCAGACGCACGATTTCCGAGGCATGCCTCTCTGATCCCATCCCACTGGCACTCGCCGACGCCACTCCGGTGCTGTCGCACACATATCCATGGGCTCTCATTCACTGGATTCATCTGGTGGTGGCTGGAAAATCACCTATTCTGGAAGCTCCACCGATGGTAAGTTCCTTGTTGGATCTCTTATTCTCTCGGATAATCGTTGGCTGGTCATTCTCAATGCCAATGGTTCACAACTGGAAGGTAGAAGTTTGGAAAATGGGGAGGTTCTCTTGATTGGTTCTGTGGTGAGGTTCCCCTCTCATCTTGCTAGGATCAATGATATATTGCCACCATCTTCTGATTTTCTTGGGACTTCTCATGTTCATGAGTGCAAGGGTGATGATTTGAAACTTATGTGGCACGTTACTAGCTCTACCTTGCCTTCTGATGTTTTGGACAATGCTCCTGGTTTTCTGGTCCTGTATACTCTTGCTAAGCGGATTGTGTTACTAAATCGTGACAAGGTGGTTATTGATGCTAGATTCCTTCTTCAAGATGAGAAAGTTTCATCTGGTGTTATCTTGGATCTTGTTGTCAAAAGGGTGGTGGTGGGTGATCAAATCTTTGATGGGCCCAATTCATCAACCAAACACAAATATATTTCTGTGGATTTCTCTAAAGGGAGGATGTTTGAGGATAATATGTTCAAAAAATTTGGTCACCACATTAATTTCTCAGGTGGATTTCGCAGAAGACCTTTCTTTCTTGTTGGTTCATTTGGCCGTGCAAATTTTAAGATTGATATTCATACAATTGGCATTGTTCTTCAAAGTTGTTTTGGAGGTCATGCATCAAAATATCAAGTCAAAATCCTCCAAGACAGAACCTTTAGATTCTCGGTGGCATCAAGAGCTGTGGGTTTTGAAATATATAATTCTGGTTCTTTCTCTGATGAATCATTCATACTGAAGATAAAACTTTGGGGCGATGGAGGCCCAAATTGGAAATTCGAAGAGAAGGAATATTACAAAGAATTGGACAAGGATTGGACAACTGTTTCATACAAAAAGAAAAAAAATCCTCTGTTTTTGATCATATTGGTTCTTCGACGTCACAAGTACCTTGCAATAACGGTCAAAATGATGATGACATTACTCATGTAGTACCGGGTGCATCATTTCCGGAAATTGTGATTAATGGCAAAGGTATTAAAGCGGAGAAAACTGCAGTCAACAAATCTCCTACAATTAATTTGCCTGGTCTTTTACCGTATTTGAAATTTCCCACTTTCCCTTCTTGTCCCTGGCCCGACAAATCTTACCTCCATTGGTTCAAGGCCCATGTCACGCCGCAAGTGTCGCGGCCCAGGGTGTATGACTGTCTTAAGGATTTTGTTCTTGCCCAAAAAATTAATTCGGCGGAAACCCCTATCTCCTCAACTCCCTACTTTGGAGAAACCCCAAGCGCCTTGCTTCGTCATGGCGTGACAACCACCGACGCAATGGCCAATATTCCACTTGACCCTCAGCCATTTCTTCCCCATAGTTTCGAGATTATGCAGGTGGCTGGCAGGAATCAAGTCAAAAGGGTGGTGGTTCCTCGCTGACTATGAACTCATGAACAGTATGCCATTGCGCACATCCATCCCCTCCCCCCTGGTCCTATCCCTTCTGGTAATATCAGGGATGTGTTGCAAGATTTCTTTATCAATGATGCACATGTCGAATTTCGTGATATTCAAGATTGCCCATTTGGTTCTACATATGTTCAATTTGCAAATGTCAGTGACCGTGACCGGTTAATTGCTGCGGGTCATATTCCCTTCCAAGATGTTGCTATTTCTTTTGATAGGCATAATGAAGGAATTAACTGGCGCAGGACTCAATTTAACAATGAACGTTGGGTTATGCTTCTGGGTCCTCCACTTGATCACTGGAATCATGATGACCTGAATGTTGTATTCTCTGATATTGGTAAATTTCTGCTCTAGGAGAGGGACCCTGAGCACAAGGGCAGGATCATTGCAAAGCTCAGAGTCACTGACCTCCTAGATGTTCCTAAAAGTGTTAGATTCACCATTGGGGACCTGGTGGAAACTGAATCATGGACCTTTTCTGTGGAAATATTAAACAGCAATCTCCTGGGGGGGCACCTGATGAGGACCCACTACCTGATGATGGTGCTGCCCCACACCCTCTACCTGTGGTGGGACCCATATTTGGGCCCCTTTCTCCACCTCCTCCACCACAACCTGAGGGGGACATTGGTGGATGGGACCAATGGATTGACCCTGCCCCTCAGAATAATGCTGGCTGGGGCAACTGGAATGCTGTCCAAGGACCTATATTTGCTGAAGGTATTGACATGCCCATTGATAACCAGGATTTGCCACCTCAGGAGGCTGACAGTGCTGTTACTGGATCTATACCTGGTGCAAATGTTTCATCTGACAGTGACAAGACATCTGTCCATGGTGTAGAGGATGTTGAGGTGGAGCAAAATATTGCTAATGCTGATCAGGAGATGGGCATGGGAGAAGGACTGCTTAACATTCTGCAGAATTACCAAGATGAGGAGGAGGACACCAACCATGCTGATGAGGATAACATGCAAGATGACTGGATGATGGAGGACACTAATCTCCTCTCTCCAAATGAGGCACACCTCAAAGTTTGAATGGCCATTATTCCTTTTGTCAACTCATCTGAGATGCTCTTTGCTAGGAATTCTTTCTCAAAGCAAGGTCTGGAGCTACGGGACAGATTCTTTGCTCCACACATGAACCCCTCACCTGACAAAGGCAAACTGCAATGTGACATTCCTGTAAGTTGGTTTAATTTTATCACTCTAATGCTCATCACACCGGAGAAATTCACTTGGACTAGACATATTCTCACATCACCCCTATGGGAGATAATTAAAGAGCCAATTACTGAAGAAACTACTTTCACCTTCATTATACCTGATGAATGCGTTGGACAGATTCCACCCCATTGCCTAAATGATTCCCCATCAAACATGATGGTACCAAATGCACCTACTAAGAGGAGGAGGGGCAAAGAACCACTGGTGGAATCTGAGGTGAGAAGGAGCCCCAGAATTGTGGAACTTAATGGGGGTTTTAAAAGCCATTTAAATTGCTCTGATCATAATTGCCTCTCTTGCAATGCTGCTCCACCCTGTCTCAGTAATAAGGTTGTTAAGAATCTTGCTGAATCATTTTGCAAGGTTAAAGAGGGGGAACTGGAGAAAAGATTGCTGAAGAAGGGCAGGATCAATGATTTGATCATCAAGACACCTGGAAAGACTGGACCTAAGAAGAATGGTCCTGAACCATACCTTACAAGCAAGAAGAAGGGAGGTGCTGCTGAATCTTGTGGACAACATTCTAAGAAGAAAGCACCTAAATAATGTGGTTAATGTTTACAAAAACTTTTCCTTTTGTGATTGGACCAGTTACCTTTCATATCTATTATGAGTTGTTGCAGACCTATTTGATGTTGGACATGTTTATGAATTCAGTAACCTATGATATGTTCAGCCTTATTTGTGTGACTACAAAATTTGAGTCACCCCAAGGATCACCCAATTGGTTTATAAATGAGTAACAACAGAAAATGGAAGATTCTGAACTGGAACCTCAGGGGAATTAACTCTGAGAAAAAATGGTTACCACTAAAAAGCAAGATCATGGAATCTGAATGTGACATTATCTGTCTCCAAGAAACCAAGAGAGAAAACTTTGATATCAATTATTTAAAAAAATCGTTCCAAACAAGTTTGACAGTTTTGATTTCTTACCATCAATTGGTGCTTCTAGAGGAATTATTACCATCTGGAATAGTACTTTATTCAATGGTACCAGGGCTTTCCAAAATGATTTCTCAACTTCTGTTACCTTCACCTCACAATTATCAAATGATACCTGGACTCTCACTAATATCTATGGTCCTTGTCAAAATGATAGAAAGATGGATTTCTTAGACTGGTTTTCAAACATCACTATGCCTGATAGTATGGATTGGCAAGTGTTAGGAGATTTTAACCTTATCAGAAGTCTCACTGATAGAAATAAAAGTGGGGGAGATATTAATGAAACTATGCTCTTGAATGATGCTATCTGCAACCTGGGCCTTATTGGGTTGCCACTAAAGGGTAGAAAATTCACCTGGAGTAACATGCAAAAAGATCCTCTCCTGGAAAGACTGGACTGGTTCTTTACATCTAGTTCTTGGACAACCAAATACCCATACACTATGGTTACCCCACTATCCAAACCTACTTCTAATCATCTCCCCTGTGTCATATCCATTGGAACTAACATCCCCAAGGCTCAAATCTTTAGATTTGAAAACTACTGGCTTCATCATTCTGATTTTAAGATGATTGTAAAAAATGCTTGGAATATTCCTGTGAATTATCAGGACATGGCAAAAAGTATTTGTGCCAAGTTAAAAAAGTGAGGAGAGGTATCAAGATTTGGGCAAAATAGTTACCTTGCTTAAAGGATCAAATTGCTAAGGTGAATGACACCATTGATCTCCTGGACCTACTTGAAGAATCTAGAACATTAACCATCAATGAATGGCACCTCAGAGATATCCTGAAGTCCCATATTATCTCTCTTCTTCAGAATCAAAACACCTATTGGAAACAAAGAGGGAAAATTAAATGGGTAAAATTTGGAGATGAAAACACTAAGTTTTTCCATTCCAAATCTACCATTAGTTATAGACATAACTATATATCAATGATCAAGAATGAATCTGGACAGGAATTTACAAATCACTATGACAAGGCTGATATCATTTGGAATGACTTCAGGGCAAGAATGGGCACATCAGTCAAAATTGAGATGCACTATAATCTTGCAGACTTCTATGGAAATGGAATGACTGATGAGATGAAGGATTCACTTGAAAAACCTTTCCTTGACAAGGAAATTGAGGAGGTTATCACTGAACTACCAAATGACAAATCACCTGGACCTGATGGTTTTAATAATGAATTTATCAAAAGTTGCTGGTCTATCATTGGATATGATATCAAATTACTGATTCATGATTTCTTCAATGAGAAAGTGTCCCTTGAAAGCGTCAACTCTTCTTACATTAAACTCATACCCAAGGTCACTTGCCCATCTACATCTGCTGATTTCAGACCAATCTCTCTATTGAATTGTATATTCAAAATTATTACCAAACTTCTTGCAAATAGACTGCAATCTATCATTCTGAAATTGGTACATAAAAACCAATATGGTTTTCTCAACAACAGATCTATTCAAGATTGCATTGGTTGGGCATTTTAATACTTATTCCAATGCCACAAGTCAAAGGAGGAAATTTTAATTCTCAAACTTGATTTTGAGAAGGCATTTGATACAGTTGATCACTCTGCCATCATTAATATCCTTAAAGCTAGAGGATTTGGGAGAAAATGGATTAGGTGGATTGAAATGATCTTTGAATCTGGAACTTCTAAAATTCTTCTCAATGGTGTACCTGGTAAAAAGTTCTACTGTAGAAGAGGTGTTAGACAAGGAGACCCACTTTCACCATTACTTTTTGTCCTTACTGCTGACCTCCTACAATCCGTCCTAAACAAGGCCATGCATAGAAATCTTCTAACTCCACCTATTGTGGGACCACCCAACAGTGACTTCCCAGTTATTCAATATGCTGATGACACTTTGGTGATTCTTAAAGCTGATGCATCTCAATTATTATGCTTGAAAGCACTTCTTCAAACATTTGCAATTTCCACTAGACTCAAAGTCAATTACCTGAAATCTAGCATGATGCCAATAAACATTTGTAATGATAGACTTATGCATTTTGCTATGACAATCAACTGTCAAACTGGATGCCTCCCTTTTACCTACCTTGGGCTTCCATTAAGAATTACAAAGCCATCTATGGAGCATTTTCTTCCCATTGTTCAGAGAGTGGAAAGAAGATTATGTGGAATTGCTGACTTCTTGAATTATGGAGGCAAACTGCAGCTGGTCAAATCTGTTCTCTCCTCACTTCCTCTATTTTATATGAGTTGTTTGGAGGTGCCAATAGCCATCAAGGATCAAATTATTAAATATATGAGATATTTTCTATGGGGAAAGAAGACTGATGATGTACAAGCAAAAGGACAAGTTCTTGTCTCATGGGACAAAATCTGTCGTCCTAAAAACCAAGGGGGTTTAGGGGTACTGAACCTACAGATTCAAAATAATGCCCTCCTAAAAAATTTGGACAAATTCTACAACCACCAAGACATACCTTGGGTTCATCTCATATGGGAGACTTATTACAAAAATGGAAAATTACCTGGAAGAAGCATGGAGGGATCTTTTTGGTGGAAGTCACATATCAAATTAATTGATAACTATAAAGGCATGGCTAAATGCAATCTACAACCACCAAGACATACCTTGGGTTCATCTCATATGGGAGACTTATTACAAAAATGGAAAATTACCTGGAAGAAGCATGGAGGGATCTTTCTGGTCGAAGTCACATATCAAATTAATTGATAACTATAAAGGCATGGCAAATCTGCTTACTTCTGGACTGACCTTTGGCAAGAGGAGTGCTTGATGAATAAATTCCCTCACCTTCTGTCCTATGCTAAGTCTACAATCATCAATGTTCATGATTTCCTTCATGCTGAATTCCTCGAAGATAACTTCCACCTACCTCTCTCTCATCAGGCTTTCTCTGAGTTTTTAGTCCTCGAAGAAACATGCCAGGAATTCAGGCACGACACTCAGGAGGACACCCATGATAATTGGAACTATATTTGGGATCAGATAAATTTGAAGTTAAAAAGGCATACTCAGCCATGATTGGACACTCACCATCACCACCTCACTTTTCCTGGGTTTGGGCAACCTCCTGTCAAAATAAACACAAGTTCTTTTTCTAGCTTTTGTTACTAGACAGATTGAATACAAGAAACCTACTGATGAGAAAGAATTTCAACCTTCCTGATTACAATTGTGTTACATCAAACTGCATCACAGAAGAATCAGAAAATCATCTTTTCTGGGATTGTCCATTTGCAAAAAAATGTTGGGACCATATTTCTAGAAACAGAACTGCAAATCTAACAGGATTAGAAGCTATTTCAAACATCAAAGAAAAGTTAGATCTACCATTTGCAATGGAAATCATTATCATGACATCCTGGGGTATCTGGATTTGCAGAATTGAGAAGATTTTTAATGACAAAAGACCCACTTTTGATAGATGGAAAGCAATTTTCTACCAGGAAATGAGATGGATACAATTCAGAATCAAAGGAAAATACAAGGAGAAATTCAAAGCCTAGCTCAGTCAGCAATTAGATCAGGGATAGAATAGATTGTTTCAATTTAGATGTAACTGTTTATAATCTACCTTAGATCATTTTCTCATTGTAACATACACATATATAATAAAAAAAATTGTAGTGGGGATTTTCCCTACTGTTTCACCTCAAAAAAAAAGGTGGAGACTCAATATATAAGTGGAAGAAAGGCCTTCATAGAAGGAAGTAGGGATTCAAGTCTCATAAAGAGCTTCCAAAAATTATGGTACTTATAGCTTTCAGCTCTCATTGCCCCTATCATAAGCATCTTGAAGTGATTAAGGTTAAAGTGAACAAACTATGGTGTACATGCTTGACGATGTATAAGTTAGAAATCTCATGTCCCTTGAATACGAGGGCCGCTCCTCATGCTACTCAAGTTTAGTGACAAGTAAGTTCTTGTCATCGTAAGTACATGTGTATCATAGAGAACCGCCAATGGGGTACCCCTTGCCCGATGATACGGAAGAATCCCCATATCAAAATGACAAGGCAAGCAGACAACGAGCATCTCAGCAATCTTCTAATTTACCATGGCAATATGGCGCTTTTTTCTCTCTTTCCTCTTTTCATAATCTCTTTTTTTTCTTTTTCTCTTTTTTCTCAATATAGGACTCCTTTATTATAAGAAGAATGCTTCATAGACAGCTCATTATGGTTACGCTGTAGTCACAATGTCAGCATGGATTAGACTAGTGGCCCAGGCGTTTCTCTAACACATATACATAACTCCATGGACTTACAAGCTCCCCTTTCATTTCACACCGATGACATCCATATACAAAAGAGCATGATATCAACTAGGTACAAGTACCAAGTACAATGTTGAAAGCGTTCCCCATGACAGCATGGTTCTGCTAATTCCCAACAAATAAGTGCAAGCATATACAACATAGACGACACAGTGGTTCAAGTTTATTAAGGGCAAGAAAAGTAAAGTGTGCCATCAAGTTCGTGAGAGCTTTAATCACTAGTTTTCTCATAACAAGTTTAATTTGGAAGGTAAGCAAAAACATGAATATACTTGGAATAGCATAAGCTAATAGGTAGGTATGGTGGACTCTTTGGAATAACTTGGTTTAGGGAGTTGGATGCATGAGTAGAACTCATACTTGGTTGCGGAGGCTAGCAAAAGACTGGGAGCGACAAACTAAGAGAGCAATAATGGCCATAATCATGCAGAGCGACAAAACATCATTGATCAAAGCATAAAGTGATACTACAAGTTGAAAACTAAAGGATCATAAAGGCTATGGTTACTTGGGATAGTCATAACATGGTGTGAACATGTGCCAAGTCAACCCAAATAAAGCATCAAAGGAGAATACCACTATACTATGCTTTAATATGGTAAAACAACGCATGATTCATCCAAGGCACATTAAGTAATCTCAATTGTTTATAACAAGTCATGCTACAACAAAGAATACTAAGCATAAATACAAAACAATATCAAGCATGGCATGACAAAGCATAGGCCATAGTAAAAAACGAGCTCTTTTTACCACTTAAGCATGAACTTTCCTACTCTTTTCCAACACCAAACCAATCTATTTGAAAACCAATGTATGAAACAGGGGGTCCAAGAAATTTATTCAGAAAACTAAGCAAACCAAGAAAATGAAAAACCAAAACAAAAATGAAAAAGAAGACGCTCCAAGAACAACACAATTGTGCATGAAACAATAAAAATGAAGCGTTTTGAAGAAACCTGGTATTTTTATTGATGATGAAGGGGATGCCTTGGGTATCCCCAAGATTTGACGCTTGTACTTATTGGATATTTCTTGGAGTGACACGCGTGGCATCCCCAAGCTTGAGATTTAGTCCATCCTTCATCTCATTACTCATTCCTTCCATACACCTGAAATTTTTCCTTCATACAAAACTTCACACAATCTTTATTAGCAACATTAGTGCACTCAAGATAAATAAGTCTTATGGTTCAGTTCTAACACCAATAAAACTTTTATTAAAACACAAGCTACTGTAGCACTTCCCTAAAAAAGCTCAATTCCCGAAAAGAACTCAAAAAAGGAACCAACAAGAAGCAAATGCAAAAAATGGCAGAAATCTGTCAAAACAGACCAGCAGGTAAATACGAATTTTTTAGAAGACCTTCTGTTGCTCAAATAAAAAAGTGTTGAACTAATGAAAGTTAGATAACAACCTAGGGCAGAATCACAAAAACTCAACCCTCAAAAATACGTTCATAGATTTTACATGAATTTTTACGGTGAAGCACAAAAATCTGTTTCGGGACAGCAACTTTCCCAATCATTACTTCTCTCTCATTAGAGGTTACTCTTGGCACAAAAAGCAAATAAAAAGGATAAGGAGCGATTATTACAGAAGTAATAACTTCCAAGACTCATCTAAAACTTTTGGGTTATCTCCCAATAAGTACTTTTCTTTAACGCCTTTAAGTTAGGCTTGATAGTTTGAGAGGATGCTCACATAAGAAATATGAATTGAAGTAAAAGAGAGCATCAAGAAGCGAATTTTCAAAGCACATTTAAATCTAACCCACTTCCTATGCATAGGAATCTTGCAAAGAAACAAGTCATCAAAGAACAAAGCAACAAGCATAGTAAAGCAAAACAAGTGCAACTTCAAGACTTTGAACATAAAGAGGGGAACTTAATATTATTGAGATGCATAAAACCATGTTTCCCTCTATCATAATAACTTTCAGTAGCATCATGAATAAAATTAACAATATAACTATCACATAAAACATTCTTATCATGAGCCACATGCATAAAAGAATTAATACTCCCCATATAAACATAGTCATTCTTATTAATTGTAGTGGGAGCAAATTCAACAAAATAGCTATCATTATTATTCTCATCACCGTAATCATCAAATATAGGAGGCATATTGTAATCATAATTAATTTTCTCCTCAATAGTAGGTGGACTGAAAATATCATATTCATTGTTCATCATATATTGGAGGCATAGTATCATCAAAGAAAATTTTCTCCTCCATGCTTGGGGGACTAAAAAGATCATTTTCATAAAAACTAGCTTCCCCAAGCTTAGACTTTTCCATAGCATTAGCAATAATGGTGTCCAAAGAATTCATACTAACAACATTGCTATTAGCATGCAAATAAATTTCCATAGGTTTTTTAATTTTCTCTTCAAACACTTTGTGTCCTAACTCAAGATAAATACTATAAAGCTCTCTAATTTTTTTGTTGTTTTCCATTAAGGCTAACTAGTCAAAACAAGAAACAAAAAGAAAAAATTGCATAATCTAAAGGAAATAACTTCGAGCACTCACACCGGAGGATGTGAGTACCTTTTACCTTACCTCCCCGGCAACGGAGCCAGACAATAGGCGTTTGCCGTGGGAGGTTCTTCTTCTTTAATCCTCCGGTGTGAATACCTTTTACCTTACCTCCCCGGCAACGGCGCCAGAAAAAAGGCATTTTCTGTGGGAGGTTCTTCTTCTTTAATCCTTTGGTGTGAATACATTTTACCTTACCTCCCCGGCAAAGGCGCCAGAAAATAGCTTGATGTCTACGCACTTCTATTCTTGTAGACAGTTGCTGGGCCTCCAAGTGCAGAGGTTTGTAGAACAGCAGCAAGTTTTCCCTTAAGTGGATCAACCAAGGTTTATCGAACTCAGGGAGGAAGTGGTCAAAGATATCTCCTCTCAAGCGACCCTGCAATCAAGATACAAGAATTCTCTTGTGTCCCCAACACACCAAATACACTTGTCAGGTGTATAGGTGCACTAGTTAGGCGAAGAGATAGTGAAATACAAGTGGTATGGATAATTATAAGTGGTAATGGTGATAGATAATAGCTTGATGGCGTGGAAGAGACTAAAGGCAAACTGAAATAAAGATGGAAGCAAGCAAACATGTAACAAATCTAATAGCAAACGGTGTATCAATGCTTAGAAACAAGGCCTAGGGGTCATACTTTCACTAGTGAACACTCTCATAAAAATAACTTCTCTTCATGATACTACTCTGAACTACTCTCCGGTTGAACACTCTAATCAATAGTAGGGCTATAATAGCACACCTCAAAGTTCATCTTTCCCATCTAGAAAACCCCACACTGTCACCTTGAGTACTAGATGAGTCCAACAAACACCAAAATTTCATAAAGACATCCAACTCCAAATATAACTCATAACAAGTATTTGTAATCTCTAGCCTAAGTGCCACCATGGTGTGCACGCTGTCACTTTCACACACATGGGGAGAGCAGAGATCTATTAAAGCACTTGAGTAGCAAGGTAGATCTATAGATTACAAGCTCATGATAGAGAGAGAGATGAACACATAGATACCTGTAGAACCCTTAGCCCTGAGAGAGAACTACTCCCTCCTCATCATGGGAATCATCAATGGTGATGGAGATCCCGATGGCTCCGAGGGCACTTCCCCGTCCCGGTAGGGTGCCAGAACAGAGACTTTCTGTCCACCGAGTCTACCCTTCGGTGGCGGCGATGCTGCTGAACTTTTCGTGGATTTCTGATTGACAATTTAGGGTTTTGGTATCGGGAGGCTCTTATAGGCGAAGGAGGCAAGGTCGGTGGCCAGCCAGGGGGCCCACACCATGCCCTGGCGCGGCCTGGGCTGGCCCGCGCCAAGGGGGTGTGGCCACCCTATGGCTCCTCTCCGACTCTCCTTCTGGCTCCGCGAGTCTTCTGGGAAAATAGTAACTTTGGCTTTTGTCCCGTCCAATTCTGAGAATATTCATTTTCTAACTTCCTGGAACCAAAAATAGCAGAAAACAGGCAACTGGCACTGTGTCTCTTGTTAATAGGTTAGTCCAAGAAATCATATGAAAAGTACTCCAAAGTGTGGACAAAACATAAGAAAGTAGATAAAACAAAGCATGGAACATCAAAAATTATAGATACATTTTCAATGTATCATTTACATTGCATGTGTGTTATTTCCTAAACCACATGGATCCACTATAGTCATTGCATGTGTGTTCTTTTCCTAAACCACACGGATCCACTGGTGATGTTGCATGTGTGTTCTTTTCCTAAACCAAATGGATGCAATGGAATCATTTCATGTGTGTTCTTTTCCTAAACCACATTGATCCACTGGTGGCATTTGCAAGTGTGTTCATTTCCTAAACCACATGAATCCACTGGTGACATTGCATGTGTGTTCTTTTCCTAAACCACATGGATCCACTAGAGTCATTGCATGTGTGTTATTTTCCTAAACAACCTTGATCCACTGGTCACATTTGCATGTGTGTATTTTTCCTACACCACATGGATCCACTAGAGTCATTGCATGTGTGTTATTTTCCTAAACCACGTGGATCCACTAGAGACATTTTCATGTGTGTTATTTTCCTAAACCACATGGATCCACTAGAGACATTGCATGTGTGTTCTTTTCCTAAACCACATGGATCCATTGGTGAGATTCACATGTGTGTTCTTTTCCTAAACCACATTGATCCACTGGTGACATTGCATGTGTGTTCTTTTCCTAAACCACATTGATAACCTAGAGTCATTGCATGTGTATTCTTTTCCTAAACCACATGGATCCACTGGTCACATTTGCATGTGTGTTTTTTCCTACACCACATTGATCCACTAGAGTCATTGCATGTTTGTTCTTTTCCTAAACCACGTGGATCCACTAGAGACATTACATGTGTGTTTTTTCCTAAACCACATGGATCCACTGGTGAGATTTGCATGTGTGTTCTTTTCCTAAACCACATGGATCCACTAGAGGCATTGCATGTATGTTGTTTTCCTAGACCACATTGATCGACTTGTGACATTTACATGTGTGTTATTTTCCTAAACCTCATGAATCCACTACTGACATAGCATGTTTATTCTTTTCCTAAACCACATTGAGCCACTCGTGACATTGCATGTGTGTTCTTTTCCTAAACCACATGGATCCACTTGAGTCATTGCATGTTTGTTCTTTTCTTAAACCACATTGATCCACTAGTGACATTTGCATGTGTGTTCTTTTTCTAAACCACATTGATCCACAGGTGACATTTGCATGTGTGTTCTTTTCCTAAACCACATGGATACACTAGAGATATTGCATGTGTTTTCTTTTCCTAAACCACATTGACCCACTAGTGACATTGCATGTGTGTTATTTTCCTCAACCACATGGATAACGTAGAGTCATTGCATGTGTATTCTTTTCCTAAACCACGTGGATCCACTAGAGGAATTCCATGTGTGTTCTTTTCCTAAACCATATTGATCCACTAGTGACATTGCATGTGTGTTCTTTTCCTGAACCATATGGATCCACGGGTGACATTGCATGCATGTTCTTTTCCTAAACCACATAGATCCACTAGAGACATATCATGTGTGTTCTTTTCCGAAACCACATTGATCCACTAGACATTGCATGTGTGTTCTTTTCCTCAACCACATGGATAACCTAGAGTCATTGCATGTGTATTCTTTTCCTAAACCACATGGATCCACTAGAGGAATTGCATGTGTGTTCTTTTCCTAAACCATATTGATCCACTGGTGACATTGCATGTGTGTTCTTTTCATGAACCACATGTATCCACGGGTGACATTGCATGTGTATTCTTTTTCTAAACCACATGGATCCACTAGAGACATTGCATGTGTTTTCTTTTCCTAAACCACATTGATCCACTAGTGACATTGCATGTGTCTTCTTCTCCTGAACCGCATAGATCCACTGCTGACATTGCATGTGTGTCCTTTTCCGAAACCACATGGACCCACTAGAGACATTGCATGCATGTTCTTTTTCTAAAACACATTGATCCACTGGTGACATTGCATGTGTGTTATTTTCCTCAACCACATGGAGCACCTAGAGTCATTGCATGTTTATTCTTTTCCAGAACCACATGAATCCACTAGAGTCATCGCATGTGTATTCTTTTCCTAAACCACATGGATCCACGAGAGTCATTGCATGTGTGTTCTTTTCCTAAACAACATTGATCCACTGGTCACATTTGCATGTGTGTTTTTTCCTGCACCACATTGATCCACTAGACACATTGCATGTGTGTTCTTTTCCTAAACAACATTGATCCACTGGTCACATTTGCATGTATGTTTTTTCCTACACCACATTGATCCACTAGACTCAATGCTTAGAAACAAGGCCTAGGGGTCATACTTTCACTAGTGAACACTCTCATAAAAATAACTTCTCTTCATGATACTACTCTGAACTACTCTCCGGTTGAACACTCTAATCAATAGTAGGGCTATAATAGCACACCTCAAAGTTCATCTTTCCCATCTAGAAAACCCCACACTGTCACCTTGAGTACTAGATGAGTCCAACAAACACCAAAATTTCATAAAGACATCCAACTCCAAATATAACTCATAACAAGTATTTGTAATCTCTAGCCTAAGTGCCACCATGGTGTGCACGCTGTCACTTTCACACACATGGGGAGAGCAGAGATCTATTAAAGCACTTGAGTAGCAAGGTAGATCTATAGATTACAAGCTCATGATAGAGAGAGAGATGAACACATAGATACCTGTAGAACCCTTAGCCCTGAGAGAGAACTACTCCCTCCTCATCATGGGAATCATCAATGGTGATGGAGATCCCGATGGAGATCGAAGGAGATGGCTCCGAGGGCACTTCCCCGTCCCGGTAGGGTGCCAGAACAGAGATTTTCTGTCCACCGAGTCTACCCTTCGGTGGCGGCGATGCTGCTGAACTTTTCGTGGATTTCTGATTGACAATTTAGGGTTTTGGTATCGGGAGGCTCTTATAGGCGAAGGAGGCAAGGTCGGTGGCCAGGGGCCCACACCATGCCTCGCGGCCTGGCTGGCCGTGCCAAGGGGTGTGGCCACCCTATGGCTCCTCTCCGACTCTCCTTACGCTCCATGAGTCTTACGGGAAAATAGTAACTTTGGCTTTTGTCCCGTCCAATTCTGAGAATATTCATTTTCTAACTTCCTGGAACCAAAAATAGCAGAAAACAGGCAACTGGCACTGTGTCTCTTGTTAATAGGTTAGTCCAAGAAATCATATGAAAAGTACTCCAAAGTGTGGACAAAACATAAGAAAGTAGATAAAACAAAGCATGGAACATCAAAAATTATAGATACATTTTCAATGTATCATTTACATTGCATGTGTGTTATTTCCTAAACCACATGGATCCACTATAGTCATTGCATGTGTGTTCTTTTCCTAAACCACACGGATCCACTGGTGATGTTGCATGTGTGTTCTTTTCCTAAACCAAATGGATGCAATGGAATCATTTCATGTGTGTTCTTTTCCTAAACCACATTGATCCACTGGTGGCATTTGCAAGTGTGTTCATTTCCTAAACCACATGAATCCACTGGTGACATTGCATGTGTGTTCTTTTCCTAAACCACATGGATCCACGAGAGTCATTGCATGTGTGTTCTTTTCCTAAACAACATTGATCCACTGGTCACATTTGCATGTGTGTTTTTTCCTGCACCACATTGATCCACTAGACACATTGCATGTGTGTTCTTTTCCTAAACAACATTGATCCACTGGTCACATTTGCATGTATGTTTTTTCCTACACCACATTGATCCACTAGACTCATTGCATGTGTGTTCTTTTCCTAAACTACATTGATCCACTAGACACATTTTCATGTGTGTTCTTTTCCTAAACCACATGGATCCACTAGAGACATTGCATGTGTGTTCTTTACCTAAACCACATGGATCCACTCGAGACATTGCATGCGTGTTCTTTTCCTAAACCACATGGATCCACAGGTGACATTGCATGTGTGTTTTTTTCCTAAACCACATGGAACCACTTGTGACATTGCATGTTTGTTCTTTTCCTAAACCACATGGATCCACTAGAGTCATTGCATGTGTGTTCGTTTCCTAAACCACATTGATCCACTGGTGACATAGCATGTGTTTTATTTTCCTAAAACCACTGTGATCCACTAATGACATTCCATGTGTGTTCTTTTCCTAAACCACATGGATCCACTAGAGGCATTGCATGTGTGTTCTTTTCCTAGACCACATTGATACACTTGTGATATTTACATGTGTGTTCTTTTCCTAAACCCCATGGATCCACTACTAATATTGCATGTTTGTTCTTTTCCTAAACCACATTGATCCACTCGTGACATTGCATGTGTGTTCTTTTCCTGAACCACATGGTTCCACTAGTGACATTTGCATGTGTGTTCTTTTCCTAAACCACATGGATCCACTTGGGTCATTGCACGTGTGTTCTTTTCTTAAACCACATTGATCCACTAGTGAAATTTCATGTGTGTTCTTTTTCTAAACCACATTGATCCACAGTTGACATTTGCATGTGTGTTCTTTTCCTAAACCACATGGATCAACTAGAGCATTGCATGTGTTTTCTTTTCCTAAACCACATTATCCACTAGAGACATTGTATGTGTTTCTTTTCCTCAACCACATTGATAACCTAGAGTCATTGCATGTGTATTCTTTTCCTAAACCACATGGATCCACTAGAGGAATTGCATGTGTGTTCTTTTCCTAAACCATATTGATCCACTTGTGACATTGCATGTGTGTTCTTTTCCTGAAACACATGGATCCACTGGTGACATTGCATGTGTGTTCTTTTCCTAAACCACATTGATCCACTAGACTCACTTCATGTGTATTCATTTTCTAAACCACGTGGATCCACTAGAGACATTACATGTGTTTTGTTTACCTAAACCACATTGATCCACTGGTCACATTGCATGTATGTTCTTCTCCTGAACCGCATAGATCCGCTACTGACATTGCATGTGTGTCCTTTTCTGAAACCACATTGATCCACATGTGACATTGTATGTGTGTTGTTTTCCTAAACCACATTGATCCACTAGTGACATTGCATGTGTGTTCTTTTCCTAAACCACATGGATCCACTAGAGTCATTGCATGTGTGTTCTTTTCCTAAACCACATGTATCCACTGGAGACATTGCATGTGTGTTCTTTTCCTAAACCAAATGGATGCAATGGAGTCATTGCATGTGTGTTATTTTAATAAACCACATTGATCCACTGGTGACATTTACATGTGTGTTCATTTCCTAAACCACATGGATCCACTTGAGACATTTGGATGTGTGTTATTTTCCTAAAGCACATGGATCCACTTTTGACATTGCATGTGTGTTCTTTCCCTAAACCACATGGATACACCGGTGACATTTGCATGTGTGTTGTTTTCCTAAACCACATGGACCCACTAGATACATTGCATGTGTGTTATTTTCCTTAACCACATGGATGCACTGGTGACATTGCATGTGAGTTCTTTTCCTAAACCACATGGATACACTGTAGTCATTGCATGCATGTTCTTTTCCTAAACCACATCGATACATTAGAGACATTGCATGTGTGTTCTTTTCCTAAACCACATTGATCCACTAGTGACATTGCATGTGTGTTGTATTCGTAAACCACATTGATCCACTAGAGTCATTGCATATATGTTCTTTTCTAAACCACTGTAACATCCCAAATTTTGCAATTTCAGATGTTACTAGAAGAATGCATCATATCATTGCATCATGGCATCACATAACAAAAACTACATCAGGTTTTTTTTTCCAAAACCCCATAGTCATATAAAAGACTAAAGGGGGTTAAAACAATATCTTTCCACCAAAACCCTTGCAAAAGTGATATTTTAGAAACAAATTTTCGCCTAATTCGGAGTCCGTTTGCAAAAGTTATTAGTCAAATAGCAAATCAGAAAATAATAAAAGTATAAAAAAAAAGGCTAAACCTAACCTAGGCGGGCCAGTCCGCCCACCCCTATTCGCCGCACACAAGCGTGGTATGGCTTACATGGACGCAAGGCTGGGCGGCCAAGCAGCCAGCCGCCAGCTTCGCGACAGCGGGCCGACACCGCCGCCAAGCCAGGCGCCAACGGCCCATGGCCGAGCGACTCAGACCGCGACCCGTGCCAAGAAATCGCGTCTTTAAATAGCCCTGCATGCCTTCCCAAAAACCCTAGCTTTTTTCTCCGCTCCACCACCGCCGAGCACCACCAATTCCTCGCCGGAACCCCGCCGCCGTCCGTCGCCTCCAGCCGTCGTTCGCCGTCGCCTCGGAGAAGGAGGGCCGACGCCGCACTCGGGAACGGGACCGCGAGGAGGAGCCGCGCCACGTCTGCTACTCCGTCTCGCCGAACGAGCACCACCGACCATCGCCGGAGCCCTGCCGCCGTCCGCCGCCTCCAGTCGCCGCTCGCCACGGTAAGCCGCCGGCCACCCCTCCTCTTCGACCGTCAGATCGGGATCCAACGGATCCAATCGGTCAACAGCCCTGTCCAACCGTGCCGCGCCACGTGGCTCTCGCCGCGTCACCGCCGCGTCGTCACGCGCGCCTCGCTGACCCAATCGCGTTGTGCCACGTGTCGCCGCCTCACTGGTCGCCCTTTTGCTTTTCTTTTATAATAGGCAGAAATAGTTCCAATCTCGTAAAATTCATAGAAATTCGAATATTATTCCAAAAATTGCATATAATATACCGTTGGATTCGTAATTTCGGGTAGAACACCGATCTGCAATAATATTGCTGTTTTGCCACAGAAATCTTGCAGTAGGATTTAAAGTCTAGATTAGAGTATTTTAAATCCAGAAAATTATCCGTAGATCCGTTTTAGTTGATTCTTGTTGCGTTGGCTTTGTTTCGACAAGACCTTCTGTAGAAAATTATCATATCATGCTTAGGGTGTTCAGATCTATCTCGAGGTAGATTGGAGTTGTCCAAAATACTTAGTTGAGCTTGGTTATTTAGGGTTTAACCCAAAATACTTAAAATCTGTGGGGAATTGATTCTAATGACATCCCCAACTCAACAACACCCCTGGTTAAAACCCTTGGTCGAAATCAAATCCATCCTTGCATATTACCTTGTTGCATGCATGCATATTAGACTTCGTGACTTAATTTTGTGCAAATTGTGATTGGATCCTTGTTTGTTTCGTTAGATTGCTCGGAGTGCGCTGAGGAGTATTGTTGTCTAGATTGCTGCTCGGATCAAGGCAAGTTACACCACTTGTACATATTAATGTCCTAGTTTTCGACTTTGCATGTTTTACTCTTCAAATCTTGTAGTATGCATGTGTAGGTTTTTAGTAGTTTTTCTTAGTACTATTTTTGCAAGTGCGGTTTTGTAGTATGCCATGAGTAGCTTTATACTTAGGAATTTTTCCATCCTATTAGGTTCCCCTGTTTTTGCTAAGTATTGCTGGCTATGCTATATATATACTAAGTACTGTTGGGGGGTTCGAAAGGCTCAAAATTTTCTAAGTATGAGAGCTCTCTCGAGCGAACATTTCTTCTCAAAAACCCCTTTCAAAATAAAACTAAGTTTTCTTCTGGGCGGAATGGTTGTCGGGTCAACGAGTGGATATTTGGTGGAGGACGGCCGCCCAGGAATCAAAGAAGTCTGCCATGTTTTAGAATTCAGAAGCTTCCAGTGCAACCACAATACATATGGGCTCTGTCTTGGCTTAGTACTTAGTGGGAAACCTCACCGGGGTACCAACATTTGGAGGTTCTTGGCACGGTTGGATCCAGCTGGTAGAGGGGCTACTAAGGGAAGGCTTCGCCATGGTCTGGTCTGTAAAAGGACTTGATCGTGGATTGTGGGGAAGTGCACAACCACTCTAGGTTGATAAAATTGGCTTTACGCAAATGGACCCCAGATCCTACTCTTAGCCTTGCATGTAGATATAGCCTTACTCTTTCCCTTGGTGTAATTTGCCAATACATTCAAAGTATTGACCCAACTTGTTGGCTGCACGTCTTATGTGCAGAATCCGAAGATTGAAAGGTGCGTAGGGATCGCGGGTCTTCACGCAGCTAGCCTGAGGTGTTGATGGACCCAAGCTTTACTTGTTTCCGCTGTTTTATTTGAGCTAGCTATAGGCTATGCAAGTTGTAATAAATATACTCTGGATTATTCGTGTAATAATGACTTGTGTTTTACATGATATTCATCGACTATGAAGTGCTAGCTATTGATCCAGGGACTAGCATGTTAATCACAGGGACTTAGGATCCTTATTGATCCGAGGTCGCAACAGATGGTATCAGAGCACAAAGTTGCCTGTAGGACATGATCCTAAGATTGGAAACCACCTTTACCATATGTGTTTTACCTTCTATATTCTTCTAAGTTATTTGTACTCTTCTGGTATTTCTCCTCCTTATCACCTTGTGCCTAATTTTCTTTCTCCTAACCTAAAGATGACGGCCTTTTACTACGACACCGCCGAAGACATCAAGTGCCTGCCCTTCGGGGAATGCCTTCTGGACATCATCAAGACACTACAGTTACCCATGCCATCAATCAGGGGAAGTGAGTTGAGGAAGAGCACAAGGAAGGATGCTGGGCGATTAAAGTCATCCAACCAGGGCGCAGTCATACATAACCCAAGACATAGGCCATTGTACTCAACGTCACCAGCGACTCCAAGGAGAAAGGACTTAGCATCAGCTTGTAGGAACTCATTGGACGCCTTTGCGGACGCCACCATGAAGAGGTGGAAGGCCACTACATCAAACTCTTTGGAAGACGTGATGAGAAGGGAGTTCAAATTGAGTTAACCCAGAGGAAAGGAAGACATGCAAGCGTCGAAGGATCCAATATCAAGACTTGGAGTTCCATATCAATGACCTTTAGAAGGGGAGCTACCTTGAGATCGTGAGGAATGACGAGCTTTGTGCCCTAGTCAAGGAGAAGGACGAGAAGATCGAAGAGCTGGAAGAGAAGATCAAGTCCCTAGGAGGGGAGCTCACTGCCCAAGACAAGAGGTTCGCTAATCAAGAGAAGAGGGTGCAAGATAAGAACAAGAGGATTAGGGAGCAAAGTCTAGTGCTCGCAAAGAACGAGATGGAGTTCAAGAACCTTGCCACCATGTTGAAGGACCTACGAGCATCCAAGAGGAGCTTGGAGGAGAAGATCACGCCCGTGACTATGGGGTCGAGTTTGATCAAGAAGCTACAGAAGGAGAAGAAGGAACTCCGAGTGAAGCTAGAAGCTGCTACCCAGGAGCTGCAAGAGGTGAAGGAACTTCAAGGAAGGCTCGAAGCTGCAACACCGGAGCCACAGGAGATGAAGGAACTTCAAGAGAAGCTTGAAGCCACGACAAGGGACATGGAGCTATACAGGTCACTGCTTGAAAAGGAAGGCTTCATCATTGAAGATGAGGAAGTGGATGATGAGTAGAGTAGTTGGACCACCTTTAGTTTTATAGCTGAACGTTATTCGCGATTGTAATGAGTACCAAAAATTATATTGGTTTAGTTAAACTTGGTTGAGTGTGAGGAACTATGTGCCTTGTGTGCCTTGATTTTTCATGTGTTTTTCTTGTTTACATAAGGGTAGGAGTTTATTCCTTAGGCTTTCTATCTATTTCTTAACTTGTCTCCCAAACACTCCAGATGGTGAGACGTGGAAACAACAATAACAACATGCCCCCAGAGATAGCACAACTTCTGAACTCCTAGAATCAGTTGATTCAACTCCTCACTCAAAACATGCAAAACAACAACAACAACAATCCACCGCCTCCGCCACCTCCACCGCCCCAACAGGATCGCTTGACTCGGTTCTTGAGGTTGAAACCTCCAACTTTCTCAAGTAGTTCTGAGCCAATTGTGGCAGATGACTGGCTCCGCACCACCAACAAGAAGTTAGACACCGTCCAAGTTGTTGGAACTGATAGGGTGCGTTTCGCCGCGCACCAACTTGAGGGACCAGCCGCTGAATGGTGGGAAAATTACCAGGTCATCCACCCTGACATTGAAGCTATCACCTGGAACCAGTTCGAGGCAGCCTTTCGTACTCATCACGTAGCCACGGGAGTCATGTCACTTAAGAGACATGAGTTCCGCGACTTGAAACAGCTGTACCGCTCTGTCTCCGAGTATGGGGACCTTTTCAACAAGCTGGCACGTTATGCACCTGATGATGTATCCACTGATGCCAAGAGACAGGAGGAGTTCTTGAGGGGACTTAATGATGAAATATCTATTCAGCTTGTGGCTCTGAAGATTGATAACTACCTGGAACTCCTGGATAGGGCAGTGGTAGTTGAAGCAAAGAAAAGGAGTATAGAGAACCGAAAGAGAAAGTCCACCTCACACAAGCACAACTCTGCCCCATATCAGAAGCAACGCACTTCGTCGCCACAAACCCACAACCACAATGGCCACAACCACAATGGTCATCGTCATGGAGGACATAACCACAATGGCCATAAACACCGCAATGGAAATGGCAATGGAAAGGATCTGAGTGAAGTGACATGCTTCAAGTGTAACAAGACAGGACACTACGCAACTACCTGCCCCGAAAAGATGAAGAACGGGAACGGTAATGGAAACGGCAACAGACACATCCATGCCAATGGTAATGGAAATGGGAAGAATCCAAATCCGTTTGTCAAAGCCATAGTGAATCATGTCTCCGTGGAGGATGCTCGTGAGGCACCCGACTCCGTGATTGGTAAGTTCAAGCTTAACTCCATCCTTGCAGTTGTTCTTTTTGATACTGGTGCATCGCATTCCTTCATATCAAGGGTATTTGTGGATAGAGGCAAGATACCTACGGAGACTATTAGTACTCCCCTAAGGGTATGTTCTCCTAGAGGAGAAATAGTGGCAAACTATGGATGCCGTGGGTTAGAATTAAGGATTGGGGCACACACCTTTCCCACCAGCCTAGTCGTTCTGGAATCACAAGGCTTAGACATAATTTTGGGCACGAACTAGATGACCGAATATGAGGGAGTCATAGATTGCGCCAAAAGGACTATCGCACTCACGACTCCGGATAAGAAAAGGATCCATTTTAAGTCAGCTTTCACACTCAAAAGAAGTATGGTGAACTCTCTTAAGGGGGTTAGCTTGGAATATGTGCCAATTGAAAATGAGTACCTAGATGTGTTTCCAGAAGAATTGCCAGGGATGCCTCCCGACCGAGACATCGAGTTTCTCATTGACTTGATGCCAGGTACTGGACCAATAGCAAAGAGACCGTACAAGATGGATGTGGATGAGTTGAAGGAACTTAAGAAACAGCTTAGAGAGCAGTTGGACAAAGGTTTCATTCAACCAAGTGCGTCATCTTGGGGAGCACCTGTCTTATTCGTGGAGAAGAAGGATAAAACCAAGAGACTAGTCGTGGACTATCAATCGTTAAATGAAGTAACAATCAAGAACAAGTACCCTCTACCAAATATTAACGACCTGTTCGACCAATTAAAGGGAGCTAGTGTATTCTCTAAGATTGATCTCCGATCAGGATATTTCCAGCTGAAGATCCGAGAACAGGATGTACCCAAGACAGCTTTCACCACGAGATACAGATTGTATGAATACACTGTGATGTCATTTGGCTTAACCAACGCCCCAGCATACTTCATGACTATGATGAACAAGGTGTTCATGGAGTACATGGATAAGTTTATCGTAGTATTAATTGATGACATACTCATATACTCCAAGGACGAGAAGGAACATGAGCGGCATCTGCGCCTGATTATGGAAAAGTTAAGGGAACACAAGTTGTATGCCAAATTTAGCAAATGTGAGTTCTGGTTGAAAGAAGTGGGATTCCTTGGTCATATTGTATCAGCTAAAGGTGTTGCCGTGGACCCAAGTAAGGTAGCCTCCATGACAGAATGGGAGTCTCCTAAGGATGTGGGTGATATTAGGAGTTTCCTGGGCCTTGCAGGATATTACCAAAGGTTCATTGAAAACTTTTCCAAGATAGCAAAGCCTATGACAGAGTTGCTGAAGAAAGAGAAGAAGTTCCAATGGACCGAGGCTTGTGAAGCAAGATTTCAGGAATTAAAGAAGCGCCTAGTAACAGCACCAGTTTTGTGTCTCCCTGATATCCAAAAGGATTTCCAAGTCTATTGTGACGCTTCTCGACAAGGACTTGGTAGTGTTTTGATACAAGATGGAAAAGTAGTGTCTTACGCCTCTCGGCAACTTAAGCACCATGAGAATAACTACCCCACACACGATTTGGAACTAGCATCAGTTGTGCATGCGCTCAAGGTATGGAGACATTACCTAATGGGCAAACATTGTGATGTGTTCATGGATCACAAGAGCCTTAAATACATTTTCACACAAAAGGAACTAAATATGAGGCAAAGGAGATGGCTTGAGCTGATCAAGGACTATGATTTGGACCTGCGGTACTATCCTGGAAAGGCCAATGTTGTGGCTGACGCCTTAAGCCAGAAGGTCTATGTAAATGGACTTACCGTGGGTGAACTTCCGAATGATTTGTGTGAATAGTTCAAGGACCTCAGGTTAGAGATAGTTCCTAAGGGATACTTAGCAAATATAGAGATAGTATCAATGCTTCTGGACCAAATCAAAGAGGCCCAGAAGGGGGACAAAGAGTTGGAAGAGATAAGAACTAATATAAGCAAGGGTAAAGCAAAAGGGTTTCACACGGATAAACAAGGAACGCTTTGGTATGAGAAGTGTTTGTGCGTTCCCGCTGATCCCAATATCAGGAAGTTAATCCTTCAGGAAGCTCACGATTCGCCTTACTCAATTCATCCTGGTAATACAAAGATGTACATGGATGTGAAAGGTAGATTCTGGTGGAACAACATGAAAAGAGAAATTGCTGAATACATCTCCTTGTGTGACGTGTGCAATAGAGTCAAGGCCAAACACCAAAAGCCAGAAGGACTGCTGCAGCCATTACCTGTGCCCGATTGGAAGTGGGACAAGGTAGGCATGGATTTTATCACAGGACTACCACGGACTCGTTCTGGGTATGACTCCATCTAGGTAGTGGTCGATCACTTCACAAAGGTGGCCCACTTCATTCCCGTAAAGACCACCTATACGAGTGCTAAACTTGCCAAGATTTATATGTCAAGGATCGTAAGTCTTCATGGTGTACCCAAGGGGATTGCCTCGGATAGAGGAACCCAATTCACCTCTAAGTTTTGGCGACAACTACATGAGTCTCTAGGGACACGACTGGAGTTTAGTACTGCCTTCCATCCACAAACAGATGGACAGACGAAAAGAGTCAATCAGATCTTGGAGGACATGTTAAGAGCCTGTGCGCTAGATTATGGGTCTAGATGGGATGATAATTTGCCATATGTGGAATTCTCATACAATAACAACTACCAAACTAGCATCAAGATGGCCCCATTCGAAGTTCTATATGGTAGAAAGTGTAGGACTCCGCTACTATGGAGTGGGGTTGGAGAACGTAGTTTGTTTGGACCTGAACTGATCAAGGATGCCGAAGTGAAAGTGAGACAGATTCAAGACAGGTTAAAAATAGCCCAATCCAGACAAAAGAGTTATGCTGATTCCACGCGCAGGGATGTGACTTATGAAGTGGGAGACCGTGCGTATCTCCGAGTCTCGCCACTACGAGGTGTTAAGAGATTTTGAATCAAGGGTAAGTTAACACCCCGATTCATAGGGCCCTACAAGATCTTGGGTCGTAGAGGGGAAGTTGCCTATCAGTTGGAATTACCCGAAGTACTAACGGTTCATGATGTTTTCCATGTGTCGCAACTAAAAAAGTGTCACCTAGAAATGGCTGAAACACCGCTAAAGGATACGGTTCCGTTGGACGAGGTTCAATTGGAAAACGATCTCACCTATGAGGAAAAACCCACCAGGATTCTGGAGACAGCCGAGAGAATCACTCGTACCAAGACTATCAGGTTTTGCAAAGTTCAATGGAATCACCATTCCGAGGAAGAGGCCACGCGGGAACGTGAAGAAGACCTGAAGAAAGAACACCCACACCTATTTGCGAACCAACCTGAATCTCGGGGACGAGATTCTTCTTAAGGGGGGTAGGTTTGTAACATCCCAAATTTTGCAATTTCAGATGTTACTAGAAGCATGCATCATATCATTGCATCATGGCATCACATAACAAAAACTGCATCAGGTTTTTTTTCCAAAACCCCATAGTCATATAAAAGACTAAAGGGGGTTAAAACAATATCTTTCCACCTAAACCCTTGCAAAAGTGATATTTTTATCTCCTTCTAATCCTCTTCTTTTTACAAAATTTTAGAAACAAATTTTCACCTAATTCGGAGTCCGTTTGCAAAAGTTATTAGTCAAATAGCAAATCAGAAAATAATAAAAGTATAAAAAAAAGGCTAACCTAGGCGGCCAGCCAAGCCAGCCTCGCTCCGCCACTGCCGACAGCTGGGCCTCGCCCGTCAGCCGCCACCTCGTGACTGCTCGAACGCCATCGCCGGCGTCGGTGCCAACCGCCGCCGGTGAATCTAGAGCGGACTCAGTGACCCCCGCGCCAAGAAATCGCGTCTTTAAATAGCCCTGCACGCCTCCCCAAAAACCCTAGCTTTTTTCTCCGCTCCACCGCCCCGCCGAGCGCCGCCACCAATTCCTCACTGGAACCTCGCCGCCGTCCGCTGCCTCCAGCCGTCGTTCGCCATCGCCTCGGAGAAGGAGAGCCGACGCCGCCCTCGGGAATGGGACCGCGAGGAGGAGCCGCGTGACGTCCGCTACTCTGCCTCGCTGGAGGAGCACCGCCGACCATCGCCAGAGCCCCGCCGTCGTCCGCCGCCTCCAGTCGCCGCTCGCCACGGTAAGCCGCCCCCTTCTCCGTCGGATCGGGATCCAACGGATCAATCGGTCAACAGCCTGCCAACCGCCGCGCCTCGTGGCTCTGCACCGTCCGCCACGTCACGCGCGCCTTGCTGGCCCAATCGCGTTGCGCCACGTGTCGCCGCCTCACTGGTCGCCCTTTTGCTTTTCTTTTATAATAGGCAGAAATAGTTCCAATCTCGTAAAATTCATAGAAATTCGAATATTAGTCCAAAAATTGCATATAATATACCGTTGGATTCATAATTTCGGGTAGAACACCGATCTGCAATAATATTGCTGTTTTGCCACAGCAATCTTGCAGTAGGATTTAAAGTATAGATTAGAGTATTTTAATTCCAGAAAATTATCCGTAGATCCGTTTTAGTTGATTCTTGTTGCGTTGGCTTTGTTTCGACAAGACCTTATGTAGAAAATTATCATATCATGCTTAGGGTGTCCAGATCTATCTCGAGGTAGATTGGAGTTGTAGATCTAGTTTTGATCTTGGTTATTTAGGGTTTAACCCAAAATACTTAAAATCTATGGGGAATTGATTCTAATGACATCCCCAACTCAACAACACCCCTGGTTAAAACCCTTGGTCGAAATCAAATCCATCCTTGCATATTACCTTGTTGCATGCACGCATATTAGACTTCGTGACTTAATTTTGTGCAAATTGTGAATGGATCCTTGTTTGTTTTGTTAGATTGCTCGGAGTGCACTAAGGAGTATTGTTGTGTAGATTGCTGCTCGGATTAAGGCAAGTTACACCACTTGTACATATTAATGTCCTAGTTTTCGACTATGCATGTTTTACTCTTGAAATCTTGTAGTATGCATGTGTAGGTTTTTAGTAGTTTTTCTTAGTACTATTTTTGCAAGTGCGATTTTGTAGTATGCCATGAGTAGCTTTATACTTAAGAATTTTTCCATCCTATTAGGTTCCCCTGTTTTTGCTAAGTATTGCTGGCTGCTATATATATACTAAGTACCGTTGGGGGGTTCGAAAGGCTCAAAATTTTCTAAGTATGAGAGCTCTCTCGAGCTAACCTTTCTTCTCAAAAATCCCTTTCAAAATAAAACTAAGTTTTCTTCTGGGCGGAATGGTTGTCGGGTCAACGAGTGGATATTTAGTGGAGGACGGCCGCCCAGGAATCAAAGAAGTCTGCCATGTTTCAGAATTCAGAAGCTTCCAGTGCAACCACAATATATATGGGCTCTGTCTTGGCTTAGTACTTAGTGGGAAACCTCACCGGGGTACCAACACTTGGAGGTTCTTGGCATAGTTGGATCTAGCTGGTAGAGGGGCTATTAAGGGAAGGCTTCGCCATGGTCTGGTCTGTAAAAGGACTTGATCATGGATTGTGGGGAAAGTGCACAACCTCTCGAGAGTATTGCAAACTGATCGATCAGCCGTGTTCACGGAAACAGAACAACTTTGAGCATCTGAAGGATGGAGCCTCTGAAAGATCTTCCTCTCTCTTTTCCAAACATAATGTTTTATAAACCCCAAGGCGTGAGTAATATCGCCATTGGGTGGGATTTTGGGAACTTGGTGTGTAATATCCAAGTGCTAGGTTGATTGGGCACTTGGTGAGTAATATCCATGTGTTCCATTCGACCCTATACTATTTATCAATGTTTACAAATTAGGGAAAACTTTCTTCCTCTTTTCTTCTTACGTTGATAAAATTGGCTTTACGCAAATGGACCCCAGAGCCTACTCTTAGCCTCGCATGTAGAGATAGCCTTACTCTTTCCCTTGGTGTAATTTGCCAATACATTCAAAGTATTGACCCAACTTGTTGGCTGCACGTTTTATGTGCAGAATCCGAAGATTGAAAGGTGCGTAGGGATCGCGGGTCTTCACGCAGCTAGCCTGAGGCGTTGATGGACCCAAGCTTTACTTGTTTCCGCTGTTTTATTTGAGCTAGCTATAAGCTATGCAAGTTGTAATAAATATACTCTAGATTATTCGTGTAATAATGACTTGTGTTTTACATGATATTCATCGACTATGAAGTGCTAGCTATTGATCCAAGGACTAGCATGTTAATCACAGGGACTTAGGATCCTTATTGATCCGAGGTCGCAACAACCACATGGATCTACTAGAGGCATTGCATTTGTTTTGTTTTCCTGAACCACATTGATCCACTAGTGACATTTATGTGTGTTCTTATCCTGAACCACACGAAACCACTTCTGACATTGCATGTGTGTTCTTTTCCTAAAAACAATGATCCACTTGTGACATTGCATGTGTGTTGTTTTCCTAAACCACATTGATCACTTGTGAAATTGTAGTGCGTTCTTTTCCTAAACCACATGGATCCACTACAGTAATTGCATGTGTGTTATTTTCCTAAACCACATGGATCCATTGGTGACATTGCATATTTGTTCTTTTCCTAAACCAAATGGATCCACTTGAGTAATTGCATGTGTGTTCTTTTCCTAAACCACAGTGATCCACTAGAGTCATTGCATGTGTGTTCTTTTCCTAAACCACACTGATCCACTCGTGACATTTGCATGTGTGTTCTTTTCCTAAACCACATTGATCTACTAGAGTCATTGCATGTGTGTTCTTTTCCTAAACCATATTGATCCACAAGACTCATTGCATGTGTGTTCTTTTTCTAAACCACATGGATCCACTAGAGACATTGCATGTGTTTTCTTTTCCTAAACGACATTGATCCACTGGTGACATTGCATGTGTGTTCTTCTCCTGAACCGCATAGATCCACTACTGACATTGCACGTGTGTCCTTTTCCAAAACCACATTGATCCTCTTCTGACATTGCATGTGTGTTGTTTTCCCAATCCACGTTGATCCACTGGTGACATTGCATGTGTGTTATTTTCCTAAACCACATGGATCCACTGGTGATGTTGCATGTGTGTTCTTTTCCTAAACCAAATGGATGCAATGGAGTAATTTTATGTGTGTTCTTTAAATAAACCACATTGATCCACTGGTGACATTTACATGTCTGTTCATTTCCTAAACCACATGGATCCACTTGAGACAATTGCATGTGTGTTATTTTCCTAAACCACATGGATCCACTGCTGACATTGCATGTGTGTTCTTTTCCTAAACCACATGGATCCACCGGTGACATTTGCATGTGTGTTCTTTTCCAAAACCACATGGACCCACTAGATACATTGCATGTGTGTTATTTTCCTTAACCACATTGATGCACTAGTGACGTTGCATCTGCGTTCTTTTCCTAAACCACATGGATACACTATAGTCATTGCATGTGTGTTCTTTTCCTAAACCACATGGATCCACTAGAGACATTGCATGTGTGTTCTTTTCTTAAACCACATGGATCCACTGATGAGATTCGCATGTGTGTTCTTTTCCTAAACCACATGGATCCACTAGAGTCATTGCATGTGTGTTCTTTTCCTAAATCACATGTATCCACTGGTGACGTTGCATGTGTGTTCTTTTCCTAAACCAAATGGATGCAATGGAGTCATTGCATGTGTGTTCTTTTAATAAACCACATTGATCCAGTGGTGACATTTACATGTTTGTTCATTTCCTAAACCACATGGATCCACTTGAGACATTTGCATGTGTGTTATTTTCCGAAACCACATGGATCCACTAGTGACATTGCATGTGTGTCCTTTTCCAAAACAACATGGATCCACCGGTGACATTTGCATGTGTGTTGTTTTCCTAAACCACATGGACCCACTAGATACATTGCATGTGTGTTATTTTCCTTAACCACATGGATGCACTGGTGACATTGCATCTGCGTTCTTTCCCTAAACCACATGGATACACTATAGTCATTGCATGCGTGTTCTTTTCCTAAACCACATGGATCCACTAGAGACATTGCATGTGTGTTCTTTTCCTAAACCACATTGATCCACAAGTGACATTGCATGCGTCTTCTTTTCCTGAACCACATGAAACCACTAGTGACATTGCATGTGTGTTCTTTTCCTAAACCACATTGATCCACTACAGTCATTGCATGTGTGTTCTTTTCTGAACCACATGGATCCACTAGAGGCATTGCATTTGTTTTGTTTTCCTGAACCACATTGATCCACTAGTGACATTTCATGTGTGTTCTTATCCTAAACCACACGAAACCACTGCTGAAATTGCATGTGTGTTCTTTTCCTAAACCACATTGATCCACTTGGGACATTGCATGTGTGTTGTTTTCCTAAACCACATTGATCCACTTGTGACATTGCACTGTGTTCTTTTCCTAAATCACATGGATCCACTACAGTCATTGCATGTGTGTTATTTTCCTAAACCACATGGATCCACTGGTGACATTTTCATAAACCAAATGGATGCACTAGAGTCATTGCATGTGTGTTCTTTTCCTAAACCACATTGATCCAGTAGAGTCATTGCATGTGTGTTCTTTTCCTAAACCACATTGATCCACTGGTGACATTTGCATGTGTGTTCACTTCCTATACCACATGGATCCATTGGTAACATTGCATGTGTGTTCTTTTCCTAAACCACATGGATCCACTATAGTCATTGCATGTGTGTTATTTCCTAAACCACATTGATCCACTGGTGACATTTGCATGTGTGTTCATTTCCTAAACCACATCGATCCACATGTGACATTGCATGTGTTTCTTTTCCTAAACCACATGGGTCCACTATAGTCATTGCATGTGTGTTTTTTCGTAAACCACATTGATCCACTGGTGACATTTGCATGTGTGTTCTTTTCCTAAACCACATTGATCCACTAGAGTCATTGGATGTGTATTCTTTTCCTAAACCATATTGATCCACTAGACTCATTGCATGTGTGTTCTTTTTCTAAACTACATGGATCCACTAAAGACATTGCATGTGTTTTCTTTTCCTAAATGACATTGATCCACTGGTGACAATGCATGTCTGTTCTTCTCCTGAACCGCATAGATCCACCACTGACATTGCACGTGTGTCCTTTTCTGAAACCACATTGATTCACTTGTGACATTGCATGTGTGTTGTTTTCCCAAACCACGTTGATCCACTGGTGACATTGCATGTGTGTTATTTTCCTAAACCACATGGATCCACTATAGTCATTGCATGTGTGTTCTTTTCCTAAACGACATGGATCCACTGGTGACATTGCATGTGTATTCATTTCCTAAACCAAATGGATGTAATTGAGTCATTTCATGTGTGTTCTTTTGCTAAACCACATTGATCCACTGGTGACATATGCATGTGTGTTCATTTCCTAAACCACATGAATCCACTGGTGACATTGCATGTGTGTTCTTTTCCTAAACCACATGGATCGACTAGAGTCATTGCATGTGTGTTCTTTTCCTAAACAACATTGATCCACTGGTCACATTTGCCTGTGTGTTTTTTTCCTACACCACATTGATCCACTAGAGTCATTGCATGTTTGTTCTTTTCCTAAACCACATGGATCCACTAGAGACATTTTCATGTGTGTTCTTTTCCTAAACCACATGGATCCACTAGAGACATTGCATGTGTGTTCTTTTCCTAAACCACATGGATCCACTGGTGAGATTCGCATGTGCGTTCTTTTCCTGAACAACATGGATCCACTAGTGACATTGCATGTGTGTTCTTTTCCAAAACCACATTGATCCACTAGAGTCATTGCATGTGTGTTCTTTTCAAAACCACATGGATCCACTAGAGGCATTGCATTTGTTTTCTTTTCCTGAACCACATTGATCCACTAGTGACACTTCATGTGTGTTCTTATCCTGAACCACACGAAATCACTACTGACATTGCATGTGTGTTCTTTTCCTAAACCACATTGATCCACTTGTGACATTGCATGTGTGTTGTTTTCCTAAACCACATTGATCCACTTGTGACATTGCAGCGTGTTCTTTTCCTAAACAACATGGATCTACTACAGTAATTGCATGTGTGTTATTTTCCTAAACCACATGGATCCATTGGTGACATTGCATACCTGTTCTTTTCCTAAACCAAATGGATCCACTAGAGTCATTGCATGTGTGTTCTTTCCCTAAACCACATTGATCCACTAGAGTCATTGCATGTTTGTTCTTTTCCTAAACCACATTGATCCACTAGTGACATTTGCATGTGTGTTCATTTCTGAAACCACATGGATCCATAGGTGACATTGCACGTGTGTTCTTTTCCTAAACCACATGGATGCACTATAGTCATTGCATGTGTGTTTTCTCCTAAACTACATTGATCCACTGGTGACATTTGCATGTGTGTTCTTTTCCTAAACCACATGGATCCACTATAGTCATTGCATGTGTGTTTTTTCCTAAACCACATGGATCCACTGGTGACATTTGCATGTGTGTTCTTTTCATAAACCACATGGATGCACTTGAGTCATTGCATGTGTGTTCTTTTCTTAAACCACATTGATCCACTGGTGACATTTGCATGTGTGTTCTTTTTCTAAACCACATTGATCCACAGGTGACATTTACATGTGTGTTCTTTTCCTAAACCACATGGATACACTAGAGATATTTCATGTGTTTTCTTTTCCTAAACCACATTGATCCACTGGTGACATAGCATGTGTGTTCTTTCCTCAACCACATGGATAACCTAGAGTCATTGCATATGTATTCTTTTCCTAAACCACATGGATCCACTAGAGGAATTGCATGTGTATTCTTTTCCTAAACAGCATTGATCCACTGGTCAAATTGCCATGTGTTTTTTTCCTAAACCGCATTGATCCACTAGATTCGTTGCATGTGTGTTCTTTTCCTAAACCACATGGATCCACTAGTGAGATTTGCATGTGTGTTCTTTTCCTAAACCACATGGATCCATTGGATTCATTGCATGTGTGTTCTTTTCTTAAACCACATTGATCCACTGGTGACATTTGCATGTGTGTTTACTTCCTAAACCACATGGATCCATAGGTAACATTGCATGTGTTTTCTTTTCCTAAACGTCATAGATCCACTGCTAAAGTTTCACGTGTGTCCTTTTCCAAAACCACATTAATCCACTTGTGACATTGCATCTGTGTTGTTTTCCCAAACCACGTTGATCTACTGGTGACTTTGCATGTGTGTTATTTACCTAAACCACATGGACCCACTATAGTCATTGCATGTGTGTTCTTCTCCTAAACCACATGGATCCACTGGTGACGTTGCATGTGTGTTCTTTTCCTAAACCAAATGGATGCAATGGAGTCATTTCATGTGTGTTCTTTTCCTCAACCACATTGATCCACTGGTGACATTTGCATGTGTGTGCATTTCCTAAACCACATGATTCCACTGGTGACATAGCATGTGTGTTATTTTCCTAAACCACATGGATCCACTAGAGTCATTACATGTGTGTTCTTTGCCTAAACAACATTGATCCACTGGTCACATTTGCATGTGTTTTTTTCCTACACCACATTGATCCACTAGATTCATTGCATGTGTGTACTTTTCCTAAACCACATGGATCCAATAGAGACATTTTCATGTGTGTTCTTTTCCTAAACCACATGGATCCACTAGAGACATTGCATGTGTGTTCTTTTCCTAAACCACATGGATCCACTGGTGAGATTCTCATGTGTGTTCTTTTCCTAAACCACATGGATGCACTGGTGACATTGCATGTGTGTTCTTTTCCTAAACCACATGGATCAACTTGTGACATTGCATGTTTGTTCTTTTCCTAAACCACGTGGATCCACTAGAGTCATTGCATGTGTGTTCGTTTCCTAAACCACATTGATCCACTAGTGACATATCATGCGTGTTCTTTTCCTAAAACCACTATGATCCACTAGTGACATAACATGTGTGTTCTTTTCCTAAACCACATGGATCCACTAGAGGCATTGCATGTGTGTTCTTTTCCTAGACCACATAGATCCACTTGTGACATTTACATGTGTGTTCTTTTACTAAACCTCATGGATCCACTACTGATATTGCATGTTTGTTCTTTTCCTAAACCACGATGATCCACTCGTGACATTGCATGTGTGCTCTTTTCGTAAACCACATGGATCCACTGATGAAATTTGTATGTGTTTTCTTTTCCTAAACCACATGGATGCACTTGAGTCATTGCATGTGTGTTCTTTTCTTAAACCACATTGATCCACTAGTGACATTTGCATGTGTGTTCTTTTTCTAAACCACATTGATCCACAGGTGACATTTACATGTGTGTTCTTTTCCTAAACCACGTGGATACACTAGAGATATTTCATGTGTTTTCTTTTCCTAAACCACATTGATCCACTGGTGACATTGCATGTGTGTTCTTTCCTCAACCACATGGATAACCTAGAGTCATTGCATATGTATTCTTTTCCTAAACCACATGGATCCACTAGAGGAATTGCATGTGTGTTCTTTTCCTAAACAGCATTGATCAACTGGTCAAATTTGCATGTGTTTTTTTCCTAAACCGCATTGATCCACTAGATTCGTTGCATGTGTGTTCTTTTCCTAAACCACATGGATCCACTGGTGAGATTTGCATGTGTGTTCTTTTCCTAAACCACATGGATCCATTGAATTCATTGCATGTGTGTTCTTTTCTTAAACCACATTGATCCACTGGTGACATTTGCATGTTTGTTCTTTTTCTAAACCACATTGATCCACAGGTGACATTTACATGTGTGTTCTTTTCCTAAACCACATGGATACACTAGAGATATTTCATGTGTTTTCTTTTCCTAAACCACATTGATCCACTGGTGACATTGCATGTGTGTTCTTTCCTCAACCACATGGATAACCTAGAGTCATTGCATATGTATTCTTTTCCTAAACCACATGGATCCACTAGAGGAATTGCATGTGTGTTCTTTTCCTAAACAACATTGATCCACTGGTCACATTTGCATGTGTTTTTTTCCTAAACCTCGTTGATCCACTAGATTCGTTGCATGTGTGTTCTTTTCCTAAACCACATGGATCCACTGGTGAGATTTGCATGTGTGTTCTTTTCCTAAACCACATAGATCCACCAGTGACATAGCATGTGTGTTCTTTTCCTAAACCACATTGATCCACTGGTGACATTGCATGTTCATTCTTTTCCTACACCACATGGATCCACTAGAGTAATTGCATGTGTGCTCGTTTCCTAAAACCACTATGATCCACTGGTGACATTCCATGTGTGTTCTTTTCCTAAACCACATGGATATACTAGAGGCATTGCATGTGTGTTATTTTCCTAGACCACATGGATCCACTTGTGACATTTGCACGTGTGTTCTTTTCCTAAACCACATTGATCCACTACTGACATTGCATGTTTGTTCTTTTCCTAAACCACATTGATCCACTCTTGACATTGCATGTGTGTTTTTTCCTTAACCACACGGATCCACTGGTGAAATTTGCATGTGTGTTCTTTTCCTAAACCACGTGGATCCACTAGATTCATTGCATGTGTGTTCTTTTCTTAAACCACATTGATCCACTGGTGACATTTTCATGTGTGTTCTTTTTATAAACCACATTGATCCACAGGTAACATTTGCATGCGTGTTCTTTTCCTAAACCACATGGATCCACTAGAGACATTGCACGTGTGTTCTTTTCCTAAACCACATTGATTCACTGGTGACATTGCATGTGTGTTAGTTTCTTCAACAACATGGATCACCTAGAGTCATTGCATGTTTATTCTTTTACCAAACCACATGGATCCACTAGAGTCATTGCACGTGTGTTCTTTTCCTAAACCACATTGATCCACTAGTGACATTGCATGTGTGTTCTTTTCCTCAACCACATTGATCCACTAGAGTCATTGCATGTGCGTTCATTTCCTAAACCACATGGATCCACTGGTGACATTGCATATGTGGTCTTTTCCTAAGCCACATGGATCCACTGGAGTCATTGCATGTGTATTCTTTTAGTAAACCACATGGATCCACTAGAGTCATTGCATGTGTGTTCTTTTAATAAACCACATGGATCCACTAGAGACATTGCATGTGTGTTCTTTTCCTAAACCACATGGATCCACTGGTGAGAATCTCATGTGTGTTCTTTTCCTAAACCACATGGATCCACTGGTGACATTGCATGTGAGTTCTTTTCCTAAACCACATGGATCAACTTGTGACATTGCATGTTTGTTCTTTTCCTAAACCACGTGGATCCACTAGAGTCATTGCATGTGTGTTCGTTTCCTAAACCACATTGATCCACTGGTGACATATCATGCGTTTTCTTTTCCTAAAACCACTATGATCCACTAGTGACATTCCATGTGTGTTCTTTTCCTAAACCACATGGATCCACTAGAGGCATTGCATGTGTGTTCTTTTCCTAGACCACATTGATCCACTTGTGACATTTACATGTGTGTTCTTTTCCTAAACCTCATGGATCCACTACTGATATTGCATGTTTGTTCTTTTCCTAAACCACATTGATCCACTCATGACATTGCATGTGTGCTCTTTTCCTAAACCACATGGATCCACTGATGAAATTTGTATGTGTTTTCTTTTCCTAAACCACATGGATGCACTTGAGTCATTGCATGTGTGTTCTTTTCTTAAACCACATTGATCCACTAGTGACATTTTCATGTCTGTTCTTTTTATAAACCACATTGATCCACAGGTAACATTTGCATGCGTGTTCTTTTCCTAAACCACATGGATCCACTAGAGACATTGCATGTGTGTTCTTTTCCTAAACCACATTGATTCACTGGTGACATTGCACGTATGTTAGTTTCTTCAACAACATGGATCACCTAGAGTCATTGCATGTTTATTCTTTTCCCAAACCACATGGATCCACTAGAGTCATTGCATGTGTGTTCTTTTCCTAAACCACATTGATCCACTAGTGACATTGCATGTGTGTTCTTTTCCTCAACCACATTGATCCACTAGAGTCATTGCATGTGCGTTCATTTCCTAAACCACATGGATCCACTGGTGACATTGCATATGTGTTCTTTTCCTAAGCCACATGGATCCACTGGAGTCATTGCATGTGTATTCTTTTCGTAAACCACATGGATCCACTAGAGTCATTGCATGTGTGTTCTTTTAATAAATCACATGGATCCACTAGAGACATTGCATGTGTGTTCTTTTCCTAAACCACATGGATCCACTGGTGAGATTCTCATGTGTGTTATTTTCCTAAACCACATGGATCCACTGGTGACATTGCATGTGAGTTCTTTTCCTAAACCACATGGATCAACTTGTGACATTGCATGTTTGTTCTTTTCCTAAACCACGTGGATCCACTAGAGTCATTGCATGTGTGTTCGTTTCCTAAACCACATTGATCCACTGGTGACATATCATGCGTTTTATTTTCCTAAAACCACTATGATCCACTAGTGACATTCCATGTGTCTTCTTTTCCTAAACCACATGGATCCACTAGAGGCATTGCATGTGTGTTCTTTTCCTAGACCACATTGATCCACTTGTGACATTTACATGTGTGTTCTTTTCCTAAACCTCATGGATCCACTACTGATATTGCATGTTTGTTCTTTTCCTAAACCACATTGATCCACTCATGACATTGCATGTGTGCTCTTTTCCTAAACCACATGGATCCACTGATGAAATTTGTATGTGTTTTCTTTTCCTAAACCACATGGATGCACTTGAGTCATTGCATGTGTGTTCTTTTCTTAAACCACATTGATCCACTGGTGACATTTGCATGTGTGTTCTTTTTCTAAACCACATTGATCCACAGGTGACATTTACATGTGTGTTCTTTTCCTAAACCACATGGATACACTAGAGATATTTCATGTGTTTTCTTTTCCTAAACCACATTGATCCACTGGTGACATTGCATGTGTGTTCTTTCCTCACCCACATGGATAACCTAGAGTCATTGCATATGTATTCTTTTCCTAAACCACATGGATCCACTAGAGGAATTGCATGTGTGTTCTTTTCCTAAACAGCATTGATCCACTGGTCAAATTTGCATGTGTTTTGTTCCTAAACCTCATTGATCCACTAGATTCGTTGCATGTGGTGTCTTTTCCTAAACCACATGGATCCACTGGTGAGATTTGCATTTGTGTTCTTTTCCTAAACCACATGGATCCATTGGATTCATTGCATGTGTGTTCTTTTCTTAAACCACATTGATCCACTGGTGACATTTGCATGTGTGTTCTTTTTCTAAACCACATTGATCAACAGTTGACATTTACATGTGTGTTCTTTTCCTAAACCACATGGATACACTAGAGATATTTCATGTGTTTTCTTTTCATAAACCACATTGATCCACTGGTGGCATTGCATGTGTGTTCTTTCCTCAACCACATGGATAACCTAGAGTCATTGCATATGTATTCTTTTCCTAAACCACATGGATCCACTAGAGGAATTGCATGTGTGTTCTTTTCCTAAACAACATTGATCCACTGGTGACATTGCATGTGTGTTCTTTCCTCAACCACATGGATAACCTAGAGTCATTGCATATGTATTCTTTTCCTAAACCACATGGATCCACTAGAGGAATTGCATGTGTGTTCTTTTCCTAAACCTCGTTGATCCACTAGATTCGTTGCATGTGTGTTCTTTTCCTAAACCACATGGATCCACTGGTGAGATTTGCATGTGTGTTCTTTTCCTAAACCACATTGATCCACAGTTGACATTTACATGTGTGTTCTTTTCCTAAACCACATGGATCCACTGGTGACATTGCATGTTCATTCTTTTCCTACACCACATGGATCCACTAGAGTAATTGCATGTGTGCTCATTTCCTAAAACCAATATGATCCACTGGTGACATTCCATGTGTGTTCTTTTCCTAAACCACATAGATCCACTAGAGGCATTGCATGTGTGTTATTTTCCTAGACCACATTGATCCACTTGTGACATTTGCACGTGTGTTCTTTTCCTAAACCACATTGATCCACTACTGACATTGCATGTTTGTTCTTTTCCTAAACCACATTGATCCACTCCTGACATTGCATGTGTGTTTTTTCCTTAACCACACGGATCCACTGGTGAAATTTGCATGTGTGTTCTTTTCCTAAACCACGTGGATCCACTAGATTCATTGCATGTGTGTTCTTTTCTTAAACCACATTGATCCACTGGTGAAATTTTCATGTGTGTTCTTTTTATAAACCACATTGATCCACAGGTAACATTTGCATGCGTGTTCTTTTCCTAAACCACATGGATCCACTAGAGACATTGCATGTGTGTTCTTTTCCTAAACCACATTGATTCACTGGTGACATTGCACGTGTGTTAGTTTCTTCAACAACATGGATCACCTAGAGTCATTGCATGTTTATTCTTTTCCCAAACCACATGGATCCACTAGAGTCATTGCATGTGTGTTCTTTTCCTAAACCACATTGATCCACTAGTGACATTGCATGTGTGTTCTTTTCCTCAACCACATTGATCCACTAGAGTCATTGCATGTGCGTTCATTTCCTAAACCACATGGATCCACTGGTGACATTGCATATGTGTTCTTTTCCTAAGCCACATGGATCCACTGGAGTCATTGCATGTGTATTCTTTTCGTAAACCACATGGATCCACTAGAGTCATTGCATGTGTGTTCTTTTAATAAACCACATGGATCCACTAGAGACATTGCATGTGTGTTCTTTTCCTAAACCACATGGATCCACTGGTGAGATTCTCATGTGTGTTCTTTTCCTAAACCACATGGATCCACTAGTGACATTGCATGTGAGTTCTTTTCCTAAACCACATGGATCAACTTGTGACATTGCCTGTTTGTTCTTTTCCTAAACCACGTGGATCCACTAGAGTCATTGCATGTGTGTTCTTTCCTAAACCACATTGATCCACCTGTGACATATCATGCTTTTTCTAAAACCACTATGATCCACTAGTGACATTCCATGTGTGTTCTTTTCCTAAACCACATGGATCCACTAGAGGCATTGCATGTGTGTTCTTTTCCTAGACCACATTGATCCACTTGTGACATTTACATGTGTGTTCTTTTCCTAAACCTCATGGATCCACTACTGATATTGCATGTTTGTTCTTTTCCTAAACCACATTGATCCACTCATGACGTTGCATGTGTGCTCTTTTCCTAAACCACATGGATCCACTGATGAAATTTGTATGTGTTTTCTTTTCCTAAACCACATGGATGCACTTGAGTCATTGCATGTGTGTTCTTTTCTTAAACCACATTGATCCACTGGTGACATTTGCATGTGTGTTCTTTTTCTAAACCACATTGATCCACAGCTGACATTTACATGTGTGTTCTTTTCCTAAACCACATGGATACACTAGAGATATTTCATGTGTTTTCTTTTCCTAAACCACATTGATCCACTGGTGACATTGCATGTGTGTTCTTTCCTCACCCACATGGATAACCTAGAGTCATTGCATATGTATTCTTTTCCTAAACCACATGGATCCACTAGAGGAATTGCATGTGTGTTCTTTTCCTAAACAGCATTGATCCATTGGTAAATTTGCATGTGTTTTTTTCCTAAACCTCATTGATCCACTAGATTCGTTGCATGTGTGTTCTTTTCCTAAACCACATGGATCCACTGGTGAGATTTGCATGTGTGTTCTTTTCCTAAACCACATGGATCCATTGGATTCATTGCATGTGTGTTCTTTTCTTAAACCACATTGATCCACTGGTGACATTTGCATGTGTGTTCTTTTTCTAAACCACATTGATCCACAGGTGACATTTACATGTGTGTTCTTTTCCTAAACCACATGGATACACTAGAGATATTTCATGTGTTTTCTTTTCATAAACCACATTGATCCACTGGTGGCATTGCATGTGTGTTCTTTCCTCAACCACATGGATAACCTAGAGTCATTGCATATGTATTCTTTTCCTAAACCACATGGATCCACTAGAGGAATTGCATGTGTGTTCTTTTCCTAAACAACATTGATCCACTGGTGACATTGCATGTGTGTTCTTTCCTCAACCACATGGATAACCTAGAGTCATTGCATATGTATTCTTTTCCTAAACCACATGGATCCACTAGAGGAATTGCATGTGTGTTCTTTTCCTAAACCTCGTTGATCCACTAGATTCGTTGCATGTGTGTTCTTTTCCTAAACCACATGGATCCACTGGTGAGATTTGCATGTGTGTTCTTTTCCTAAACCACATAGATCCGCCAGTGACATTGGATGTGTGTTCTTTTCCTAAACCACATGCATCCACTGGTGACATTGCATGTTCATTCTTTTTCTACACCACATGGATCCACTAGAGTAATTGCATGTGTGCTCATTTCCTAAAACCACTATGATCCACTAGTGACATTCCATGTGTGTTCTTTTCCTAAACCACATGGATCCACTAGAGGCATTGCATGTGTGTTATTTTCCTAGACCACATTGATCCACTTGTGACATTTGCACGTGTGTTCTTTTCCTAAACCACATTGATCCACTACTGACATTGCATGTTTGTTCTTTTCCTAAACCACATTGATCCACTCCTGACATTGCATGTGTGTTTTTTCCTTAACCACACGGATCCACTGGTGAAATTTGCATGTGTGTTCTTTTCCTAAACCACGTGGATCCACTAGATTCATTGCATGTGTGTTCTTTTCTTAAACCACATTGATCCATTGGTGACATTTTCATGTGTGTTCTTTTTATAAACCACATTGATCCACAGGTAACATTTGCATGTGTGTTCTTTTCCTAAACCACATGGATCCACTAGAGACATTGCATGTGTGTTCTTTTCCTAAACCACATTGATTCACTGGTGACGTTGCACGTGTGTTAGTTTCTTCAACAACATGGATCACCTAGAGTCATTGCATGTTTATTATTTTCCCAAACCACATGGATCCACTAGAGTCATTGCATGTGTGTTCTTTTCCTAAACCACATTGATCCACTAGTGACATTGCATGTGTGTTCTTTTCCTCAACCACATTGATCCACTAGAGTCATTGCATGTGCGTTCATTTCCTAAACCACATGGATCCACTGGTGACATTGCATATGTGTTCTTTTCCTAAGCCACATGGATCCACTGGAGTCATTGCATGTGTATTCTTTTCGTAAACCACATGGATCCACTAGAGTCATTGCATGTGTGTTCTTTTAATAAACCACATGGATCCACTAGAGACATTTGCATGTGTGTTCTTTTCCTAAACCACATTGATCCACTGGTGACATTGTATGTGTGGTATTTCCCTAAACCACTTTGATCCACTAGTGACATTGCATGTGTGTTCTTTTCCTGAACCACATGGATCCACTCGTGACATTGCATGTGTGTTCTTTTCCTAAACCACATTAATCCACTTGATCCATTGCATGTGTATTCTTTTCCTAAACCACATGGATCCACTTGAGATATTGCATTTATGTTCTTTTTGTAAACCACATTGATCCACTCATGACATTGCATGTGTGTTCTTTTCCTAAACCACAAGGATCCACTTGAGTAATTTCATGTGTGTTCTTTTCCTAAACCACATGAGAACGCGGCAATAGCCTAGTGTTTCGGTCGCAGTTGGCGTATCCGAATGACCGGAGTTTGATCCCTGTAAGGGATGAATTTCCGGAATTCTTGACCCGCTTCTACTATACCAAAAAAGTGTCTAGTTCCTCCTAGTACTGTTTCATCTGTTCCTAAACCACATGAGTCCACTAGTGACATTTCATGTGTGTTATTTTTCTAAACCACATGAATCCACTAGAGTCATTACACGTGTTTTATTTTCCTAAACCGCATTGATCCACTAGAGACATTTGCATGTGTGTTCTTTTTCTAAACCACATGGATCCACTGGTTACATTGCATGTGTGTTCTTTTCATAAACCACATGGATCCACTTGAGTCATTACATGAGTGTTACTTTCCTAAACCACATTGATCCAATGGTGACATTTGCATGTGTGTACTTTTCCTAAAACGAATGGATCCACTAGTGACATTGCATGTGTGTAGTTTTCCTATCCACATGGATCCACTGTTGACATTGCATGTTTGTTATTTTCCTAAACGACATGGATCCACCGGACTCATTGCATGTGTGTTCGTTTCCTAAACCACATTGATCCACTGGCAACATTGCATGCATGTTCTTTTATTAAATCCACATTGATCCACTAGTGACATTGCATGTGTGTTCTTTTCCTAAACTACATGGATCCACTGGAGTCATTCCATGTGTGTTCTTTTCCTAAACCCCCTTGATCCACTTGTGACATTTGCATGTGTGTTCTTTTGCTAAACCAGATTGATCCACTAGTGACATTGCATGTGTGTTGTTTTGATAAACCACATTGATCCACTGGTGACATTGCATGTGTGTTCTTTTCCTGAACCACATGGATCCACGATCCACTAGAGTCGTTGCATGTGTGTTCTTTTCCTAAACCACATTGATCCACTGGTGACATTTGCATCTGTGTTCTGTTCCTAAACCACTTTGATCCACTGGTGACATTTGCATGTGTGTTCTTTTCCTAAACCACTTGGATCCAGTAGAGACATTGCATGTGTGTTCTTTTCCTAAACCACATTGATCCACTAGTGACATTGCATGTGTGTTCTTTTCGTAAACCACATGGATACACTAGAGTCATTGCATGTGTGTTCTTTTCCTAAACCACATCGATCCACTAGAGTCATTGAATGTCTGTTCTTTTCCTAACCCACATTGATCCACTAGGGACATTTCATGTGTGTTCTTTTCCTAACCCACTTTAATCCACTAGTGACATTTGATATATTGCAAATGTATCTATAATTTTTGATGTTCCATGCTTGGTTTTATACACTTTCTTGTGTTTTGTTCCAACTTTGGAGTACTTTTCATATGATTTCTTGGACTAACCTATTAACAAGAGCCATAGTGCCAGCTGCCTGTTTTCTGCTGTTTGTGGTTCCAGGAAAGTCAGAAAATGAATATTCTCGGAATTGGACGGGACAAAAGCCAAAGTGCCTATTTTTCCGGAAGGGATCAAGTGCCAGAATACGAGATGGAGAAGGGCTAGAGGGCGGCCACACCACCGTCACGTGGCTAGGCCCCGCCAGAGGTGGTGTGGCCAGCACCCCTGTGCCTCTCCTTCCGCTATATATTTCCTCGGGCGAAAACCCTAAGCACCATCAAAAATCCACGAAGAGTCTCAGAGTCATCTCCATCCCTAGATCGGGTGCGATCTGAAGCTCTTCCGCACCTGCAGACGGAATTTACCCTAGAGGCCTTCTTCATCACCATGCAAGCCTCCGGTGTGATGCGTGAGTAGTTCATCCTTGGACTACGGATCCATGTAGTAGCTAGATGGCTGGTTCTCCTCCTTTGTGCTTTCATGTTTAGCTCTTGTGAGCTCCATTCATGATCAAGATCATCTATTTGTAATTCATACATGTTGTGTTTGCGGGGATCCGATGGATATTGAGCTGTTATTTCTGATTGATTATTGATTCTATCATGTCTTTGTTATTTGTGATCTTGCATGCTTTCCGTTGTTATAGCTATCTTGGCCAAGTAGATGCTTGCAACTCCAAGAGTTAGTATTTATGCTCGATAGTGGGTTCATGCCTCTGGTAATCTGGGGAAGTGAAAGAAATCTCTAAGGTACTAGATGTGCTATTGCTACTAGGGAGAAAACAACAATCCTTTGTTCATAGAACAATCGTATTGTTTACTTTACACGCAGTTCGTAAAGCAATAATCTGTTGCTTGCAACTTAATACTAGGGGTCATTCGGATGATAACCTGAAGGTGGATTATTAGTCATAGATGCAGTTGGATGGCGGTCTATATATTATTTTGTAATGCCCAATCAAGTCTTAAAGGAGTCAAGATGATTAGTATATGCATGTATTGCTTTCTCGGTGTTTGTCAATTGCCCCGCTGTAATTTGTTCACCCAGCATGTTATATATCTTAAGGAGAGCCACCTCTAGTGAACTATGGATCCCGGTCCTTTTCCTTTACATACAATCTATAACTGTTTACTGCTTTGTGTTTACTTTCTGCAAACTTTTACATCTTTCCATTCGATACGTTTAATCCTTTGTTTTCTGCAAAACACGGTGAGATTGACAACCTCATCGCAAGTTGGGGACAAAGTTCTATGGTTGTGTTGTGCAGGTCTCCACTTTGCTACTAGCACCGGTAGTGCGCCCTGCCAAAGCTCAGCTAGTAACACCTTTGGGGTGTTTCCTTGCTCCTACTGGTTCGATTAAAACTTGGTTTCATAACTGAGGGAAACTTGCTAATGTGCTCATCATACCTTCCTCTTGGGGTTCTCAACGAGCTCTACATCAACCATGCACCAACACTTTTCTGGGCACCATACACAGAGCCATCAACATTGCATGTTTGTTCTTTTCCTGAACCACATGGATCCACTCGTGACATTGCATGTGTTGTCTTTTTCTAATCCACATTGATCCACTAGAGAAATTGCATTTTTATTCTTTTGCTAAACCACATTGATCCACTAGTGACATTGCATGTGTGTTCTTTTCCTAAACCACATTGATCCACTAGGGACATTGCAAGTGTGTTCTTCTCCTAAACCACATAGATCCACTAGACTCATTGCATGTGTGTTCTTTTCCTAAACCACATGAGAATGAGGAAATAGCCTGGTGGTTGGCTCGCAGTTGGCGCATCCCAACGACTAGAGTTCGATCCCTGTCAGGTAAGAATTTCCGAAATTCTCACACCGACCCGCTTGTACTATATCAAAAAAGTGTCTAGTTCCTCCTAACAATGTTTCATCTTTTTCTAAACCACATGAGTCCACTGGTGATATTGCATGTGTGTTATTTTCCTAAACTACATGAATCCACTAGAGTCATTGCATGTGTGTTCTTTTCCTAAACCGCATTGATCCACTTGAGACATTTGCATGTGTGTTCTTTTCCTAAACCACATGGATCCACTAGTAAAATTGCATCTGTGTTCTTTTCCTAAACCACATGGATCCACTAGAGTCATTGCATGTGTGTTCTTTTCATAAACCACATTGATCCGCTAGTGACATTCGCATGTGTGTTCTTTTCCTAAACCATATGGATCCACTAGTGACATTGCATGCATGTTCTTTTCCTAACCCACATGGATCCACTAGAGACATTGCATGTGTGTTCTTTTCCTTATCCACATTGATCCACTGGTGACATTGCATGTGTGTTCTTTTCCTCAACCACATGGACAACCTAGAGTCATTGCATGTGTATTCTTTTCCTAAACCACATGGATCCACTAGAGTAATTGCATGTGTGTTCTTTTCCTAAACCATATTGATCCACTGGTGACATTGCATGTGTCTTATTTTCATGAACCACATGGATCCACTAGGGACATTGCATGTGTATTCTTTTTCTAAACCACATGGATCCACTAGAGACTTTGCATGTGTTTTCTTTTCCTAAACCACATTGATCCACTTGTGACATTGCATGTGTGTTCTTTTCCTGAACCGCATAGATCCACTGCTCACATTGCATGTGTGTCCCTTTCCGAAACCACATTGATCCACTTTTGACATTTCATGTGTGTTGTTTTCCTAAACCACATTGATCCACTTGTGACATTGCATGTGTGTTCTTTTCCTAAACCACATGGATCCACTAGAGTCATTGCATGTGTGTTCTTTTCCTAAACCACATGTATCCACTGGTGACGTTGCATGTGTGTTCTTTTCCTAAACCAAATGGATGTAATGGAGTCATTACATGTGTGTTCTTTTAATAGACCACATTGATCCACTGGTGACATTTGCATGTGTGTTCATTTCCTAAACCACATCGATCCACTAGTAACATTGCACGAAAAATCTTTTCCTAAACCACATGGATCCACTAGAGTCATTGCATGTGTGTTCTTTTCCTAAACAACATTGATCCACTGGTCACATTTTGCATGTGTTTTTTTCCTCAACCTCATTAATCCACTAGAGTCGTTGCATGTGTGTTCTTTTCCTAAACCACATAGATCCACCAGTGACATTGCATGTGTGTTCTTTTCCTAAACCACATGGATCCACTAGTGACATTGCATGTTCATTCTTTTCCTACACCACATGGATTCACTAGAGTAATTGCATGTGTACTCGTTTCCTAAAACCACTATGATCCACTTGTGACATTCCATGTGTGTTCTTTTCCTAAACCACATGGATCCACTGGAGGCATTGCATGCGTGTTCTTTTCCTAGACCACATTGATCCACTTCTGCCATTTGATGTGTGTTCTTTTCCTAAACCATATTGATCCACTACTGACATTGCATGTTTGTTCTTTTCCTAAACCACATTGATCCACTGGTGACATTGCATGTGTGTTCTTTTCCTTAACCACACAGATCCACTGGTGAAATTTGCATGTGTGTTCTTTTCCTAAACCACGTGGATCCACTAGGGACATTGCATGTGTGTTCTTTTCCTAAACCACATGGATCCACTAGACTCATTGCATGTGTGTTCTCCTAAACCACATGAGAACGAGGTAATAGCCTAGTGGTTGGCTCGCAGTTGGCGCATCCCAACGACCAGAGTTCGATCCCTGTCAGGTAAGAATTTCCGAAATTCTCACATCGACCCGCTTGTACTATATAAAAAAGTGTCTTGTTCCTCCTAAAAATGTTTCCTCTTTTTCTAAACCACATGAGTCCACTAGTGATATTGCATGTGTGTTATTTCCCTAAACTACATGAATCCACTAGTCATTGCATGTGTGTTCTTTTCCTAAACTGCATTGATCCACTTGAGACATTTGCATGTGTGTTCTTTTCCTAAACCACATGGATCCACTGGTAAAAGTGCATCTATGTTCTTTTCCTAAACCACATGGATCCACTAGAGTCATTGCATGTGTGTTCTTTTCCTAAACCACATTGATCCACTAGTGACATTCGCATGTGTGTTCTTTTCCTAAACCATATGGATCCTCTAGTGACATTGCATGCATGTTCCTTTCCTAACCCACATGGATCCACTAGAGACATTGCATGCGTGTTCTTTTCCTAAACCACATTGATCCACTGGTGACATTGCGTGTGTGTTCTTTTCCTCAACCACATGGATAACCTAGAGTCATTGCATGTGTATTCTTTTCCTAAACCACATGGATCCACTAGAGGAATTGCATGTGTGTTCTTTTCCTAAACCATATTGATCCACTGGTGACATTGCATGTGTCTTCTTTTCATGAACCACATGGATCCACTGGAGACTTTGCATGTGTTTTCTTTTCCTAAACCACATTGATCCACTTGTGACATTGCATGTGTGTTCTTCTCCTGAACCGCATAGATCCACTGCTGACATTGCATGTGTGTCCTTTTCCGAAACCACATTGATCCAGTTTTGACATTTCATGTGTGTTGTTTTCCTAAACCACATTGATCCACTGGTGACATTGCCTGTGTGTTCTTTTCCTAAACCAAATGGATCCACCAGAGTCATTGCATGTGTGTTCTTTTCCTAAACCACATGTATCCACTGGTGACGTTGCATGTGTGTTCTTTTCCTAAACCAAACGGATGCAATGGAGTCATTACATGTGTGTTCTTTTAATAGACCACATTGATCCACTGGTGACATTTGCATGTGTGTTCATTTCCTAAACCACATGGATCCACTAGTAACATTGCACGTGTTTTCTTTTCCTAAACCACATGGATCAACTAGAGTCATTGCATGTGTGTTCTTTTCCTAACCAACATTGATCCACTGGTCACATTTTGCATGTGTTTTTCCTCAACCTCATTAATCCACTAGAGTCGTTGCATGTGTGTTCTTTTCCTAAACCACATAGATCCACCAGTGACATTGCATGTGTTATCTTTTCCTAAACCACATGGATCCACTGGTGACATTGCATGTTCATTCTTTTCCTACACCACATGGATCCACTATAGTAATTGCATGTGTGCTCGTTTCCTAAAACCACTATGATCCACTTGTGACATTCCATGTGTGTTCTTTTCCTAAACCAGATGGATCCACTGGAGGCATTGCATGTGTGTTCTTTTCCTAGACCACATTGATCCACTTCTGACATTTGATGTGTGTTCTTCTCCTAAACCACAATGATCCACTACTGACATTGCATGTTTGTTCTTTTCCTAAACCACATTGATCCACTGGTGACATTGCATGTGTGTTCTTTTCCTTAACCACACAGATCCGCTGGTGAAATTTGCATGTGTGTTCTTTTCCTAAACCACGTGGATCCACTAGATTCATTGCATGTGTGTTCTTTTCTTAAACCACATTGATCCACTGGTGACATTTGCATGTGTTTTTTTTTATAAACCACATTGATCCACAAGTAACATTTGCATGTGCGTTCTTTTCCTAAACCACATGGATCTACTAGAGACATTGCATGTGTGTTGTTTTCCTAAACCACATTGATCCACTGGTGACATTGCATGTGTGTTATTTTCCTCAACAACATGGATCACCTAGATTCATTGCATGTTTATTCTTTTCCTAAACCACATGGGTCTACTAGAGTCATTGCATGTGTGTTCTTTTCATAAACCACATTGATCCACTAGTGACATTGCATGTGTGTTCTTTTCCTAAACCACATTGATCCACTAGAGTCATTGCATGTGCGTTCATTTCCTAAACCACATGGATCCACTGGTGACATTGCATGTGTGTTCTTTTCCTAAACCACATGGATCCACTAGAGTCATTACATGTGTATTCTTTTCGTAAACCACATGGATCCACTAGAGTCATTGCATGTGTGTTCTTTTCCTAAACCACATGGATCCACTAGAGACATTTGTATGTGTGTTCTTTTCCTAAACCACGTTGATCCATTGGACTCATTACATGTGTGTTCTATTCCTAAACCACATTGATCCACTTGAGACATTTGCATGTGTGTTCTTTTCCTAAACCACATGGATCCACTGGTAAATTTGCATCTATGTTCTTTTCCTAAACCACATGGATCCACTAGAGTCATTGCATGTGTCTTCTTTTCCTAAACCACATTGATCCACTAGTGACATTCGCATGTGTGTTCTTTTCCTAAACCATATGGATCCACTAGTGACATTGCATGCATGTTCCTTTCCTAACCCACATGGATCCACTAGAGACATTGCATGCGTGTTCTTTTCCTAAACCACATTGATCCACTGGTGACATTGCGTGTGTGTTCTTTTCCTCAACCACATGGATAACCTAGAGTCATTGCATGTGTATTCTTTTCCTAAACCACATGGATCCACTAGAGGAATTGCATGTGTGTTCTTTTCCTAAACCATATTGATCCACTGGTGACATTGCATGTGTCTTCTTTTCATGAACCACATGGATCCACTGGGGACATTGCATGTGTATTATTTCTCTAAACCACATGGATCCACTAGAGACTTTGCATGTGTTTTCTTTTCCTAAACCACATTGATCCACTTGTGACATTGCATGTGTGTTCTTCTCCTGAACCGCATAGATCCACTGCTGACATTGCATGTGTGTCCTTTTCCGAAACCACATTGATCCAGTTTTGACATTTCATGTGTGTTGTTTTCCTAAACCACATTGATCCACTGGTGACATTGCCTGTGTGTTCTTTTCCTAAACCAAATGGATCCACCGGAGTCATTGCATGTGTGTTCTTTTCCTAAACCACATGTATCCACTGGTGACGTTGCATGTTTGTTCTTTTACTAAACCAAATGGATGCAATGGAGTCATTACATGTGTGTTCTTTTAATAGACCACATTGATCCACTGGTGACATTTGCATGTGTGTTCATTTCCTAAACCACATGGATCCACTAGTAACATTGCATGTGTTTTCTTTTCCTAAACCACATGGATCCATTAGAGTCATTGCATGTGTGTTCTTTTCCTAACCAACATTTATCCACTGGTCACATTTTGCATGTGTTTTTTCCTCAACCTCATTAATCCACTAGATTCGTTGCATGTGTGTTCTTTTCCTAAACCACATAGATCCACCAGTGACATTGCATGTGTGTTCTTTTCCTAAACCACATGGATCCACTAGTGACATTGCATGTTCATTCTTTTCCTACACCACATGGATCCACTATAGTAATTGCATGTGTGCTCGTTTCCTAAAACCACTATGATCCACTTGTGACATTCCATGTGTGTTCTTTTCCTAAACCACATGGATCCACTGGTGTCACATCCCAAGATTTTCCAAATCTTGTAATGTGAAAAATAAAATAAATAAAATAAAATTTTGTTGAAAATCAGGGTGAAAAGAAACTTTTGTTTCTAAAAGGAGACTTGAAATCCCATCCTGAACAAACTTTGGTAAAAGTTAGAATTCAACAAAAATCCAAATCAAGGGAAATGCATTCCTCAATGAATGTATCTGGAAATTTGAACATTTGGAAAGTAATCATTTTCCAAAGTATCTCCCAATCCATGGATTTGATCCATACCAAATTTGATCAACAAATAATCACAAAGGATCAAGAAAGACCTTAGAGATTGGTTTCACTTAGTTTGGAACCATAGACAAAATCTTGTGAATAATATAAGATAAGGAGATTGAATTTCCAAAGCCAATAAAGCCCTTACCAAAAGCCCCTACCAATTGGTGATCAAATAATCCTAAAGGGATTTATAAAGATAAACATTTATCAAAGGAAAATAAATTGTTTTGGAAACACTGTTTTAGATCTTTTAATAAAAGACTTTGGTTTCAAATGAAAAGATAAGCCAAATTAATTTTGGCCAAACTTTTGTAATAAAATATTTTGTTTTGATAAAATGAGTAAAATTTTATTTAAATAAAATAATAAGGATTTAAATATCCAATTTTATTTAAGTAAAGGCTTTTCCCATTTTAAATGAACACCAAGTATTTTATTACTACTTTGAAATCTTTTATTAAAAGGTTTTGCTTTGATTAAAATGAGTAAAGGATTATTTAAATAAAATAAAGGATTTAAATATCCAATTTTATTTAAGTAAAGGCTTTCCCATTTTAATTAAAACACCAAAACTTATTTATTTATTTAAATAAGTTTCCAAGTAATCTTTTATTTTTCAAATAAAACCTTCTGGTTTGGTTTTTAAAATAATTGGATTTCAAATGGAAATTTTATTAAATAAATCAAAACCCTATTAATAAACTAAAAGATCCATTTTTAATTATTAAATGGATCCTAAAAAGAATAAAAATATTATTTTATTTTGAGATTTGGATTATGTTGAAAAACAGAACCAAATTCAAAGTACAAAGTTGAGTGTTTGTTTGAATTGTTTGAAATTGTTTGAATGTGTGAATAATTGTTTGAAATTCCAAAACAGAAAATATAAATAGAAAAGGAAAAAGAGTTAGAGAAAAAAATAGGAAAAGGCGACCAGCCCAATAGGCCCAGTCAGCCCAAGATTCTCCTCCCGAAGGAAAACATTTTACACCCAGATTTAGACCCACTGAGTCAATGACCACCAGACCCACTCCTCCTCTCTCCTCTCACGACAACAGACCCCAATTGCTCCCACACCAACTGCTTTTCCTCACCGACTAAACAACCCCAAGAAGAGACCGACAAGTGGACCCTCCTTCCTTTCTTTTCCCATCGACAAGACCCCACCGACAAATGTTCATCGTCCTCCCCACGACCCGTCTTCCCAGACTTCACGGCAAGCTTCATTGAAAGCTCGCATCAATTCGAAGTTATCAGCGTTTATTCATTCCAGCAACAACGCCCATTTAAGCACCAGCATTCCTCTCCTTTTCCCCAGACGCCTCACCTAGCGTGCCCCAGCCTCAATTTCTCTTCAGACCGCTGTCTCCGGCAAGCTCGCAGCAATTCCGGCAACACCGCATCGCTTCTTGCCTCCCTAAGCACGCTGGCAGCTTCGCTTCCGACGCATCCGCCAAGAGCCTCAGCTCGCCTAAGTGCCTCAGAACCTCGACAACGACGACCACAGCACCACACCGCCATCTTCCGTTTCTCCGGCGAGCTTTCCAGGTGAATTCCGTCCGTCCCAGCACCTCTCGATCATGCTCACGTGAACCCCATGTTCACCCATATCTTACCGTGCCTTTGTTTTGCCTCGGGTGAATGAACTACGCCGTCGTCAACTCCGAGCGCCACCGTCTGTCTCGCAAACTCCGCGACTCTTCCGTAAGCACAAGACCACCCCGACCCTCTCGTTTCACGCATTACGACTCAGACGATCTTGCGCATCTAACCGAGCCTTCTTTTCGCTTCGGAGAGAACCACAGCAACGTCCTCGACAAAGAATCGAGCTAACCGCTACCGCTGCGAACTCCGGTGAGCAATCGCAGTCGCACCCGAGCGCCCCTCGCCCGACCAACACCTCCCCGAGCTTCGACGTGATCCCCTGAGCCCGGTGAGCATGCCCTTCTTCTCCCTCACCTCCTGTAACGTCGCCTCCGTCATCGACCGATCGCTCCGCCGCCAGCAGCCGCCGCAGCGCCGCTCGTCTGTGGTCGAGCACCCCGCAACCGTTCGATCTGGATCGTACGCACTAGATAGATCACTTAAACGCGAATGGGTATGCTCTCTGCACCGCTCAATCTAACTAGATCCAACGCCCCATAGCCACGATCCGGCCGAACCGGTACCGTCCAATAGAATTCTGCCGCGTGTCGCCTGTTAGGTATAAAAACAGAATTAGAAAACATAATTTCTTACAAACTTCAAACCCATGTATCTTTTGATCCACACGTCCAAATTTTACAAATTTGATGTCGTTGGAATCAGCAAGACAAGACCTAGCCAACCCTGCCCTTAGTTTAGTAAATAGTATTTGTTAGCTTGTTTGATTTTGCAGATTCTTTTGTGTGCTTGCTAACATTAGAAAAATCATTTAAAAATGATTTTTAGATTAAAACCTTTGCAAATTGGCCCTAGGAACCAACCCATAATTTGGAAAATGATTTTTGAAAAGTTTAGAATGGATTAATTGGTTTAGTCCATTTCTAGCTAATTAAAAACCATTGTTTTGTTTATGAAAATGCTTTCATAAAGAAAACTTTGAGAAAATGTTTTGGACCAAACCTACTGACCCAAACACCAAGTTTTGCAATAGCAACTCATTTGGTGAACCCTATAGGTTAGTGCCCTAGTAAAAATGTTTCTACACCACATAGAATGACACTTTGTTTTGAAAATGGTTTTATAGTGAAACCTTTTGCAAATGACTTAGCCACCTAACAAAATGACCATTAGATGTACCCAAAAGTCTATGACCCACTAGGAACCACTTTTACAAACAAAGCAAAGCTTGGCATGCTTGCATGCATTACTTGAACTTTGCCACTTTGGTAAATGACCAATTTGGATCTTACAAAGTTTAGGAATCTAATAGAGACCCTCTTTGCAAATGACTTTGCCATTTTGGTAAATGACCAATTTGGAACTTACAAAGTTAGAAGCCTAGTGAAGACCATCCTTACAATAGAACCAACCTTTGCATGCTTATGCATGACTTAGATCCCATTACTTTGTGTGTGAAAAATTGTTTGTTTGACTTTGTTATTTTATGTGTGTAGTTTTGCTTGATTGGTAGATTAAGTTTGTGCCTTGCTTGATTGAATTGTAGTGAATTGAAGAGTGTGAGTGTTGCAAGGACAAGGAGTGAACCTATACCCTCTACCAAAAAGGCAAGTGATATCTTCATGAATATTCCATACCTATATTTTATACTTGCATTAGATATAATTTGTTAGGACTTGCATGCTACTTTTGTCAATTGATGATGGGAAATCCTATTTAGAATAGAATGCTAGAATTGCTAGGAAAATTCCCTAAGGATAAGTTGCCATGCCATGCTTAGCCTAGCTACTAGAAAACAAGGGTGGTTTATATATTCACACTATGGAAAAAATATTCTAAGTCTAAGGACTTGTTTTTATTTAACAAAACAACTAAGTTAATGAATCACCTGGGTGGAATGGAAAGAATGGGATATGTTGAGTGGTTACACAAGGCCAGGGGTACTGGTGAACCTTGTGTATCTCACTTGTGGATGGCCACCCAGGAACAAAGAGATTTGAGTTGTCAAATGTTGAGAAGCTTCAAGTGCAACCACTTGGTAATATGGGCTCTGCCATGATCTTAGGATGCTGGAACTTAGTCTCTTGGACAGTGGGTGGTAGATGGGATGATAGGTTGGAGCGCGTCCATTTGACTAAGGAAAGGCTACTGAAGGATCATGTCTTGGGAAACCAAGGCTTGTGGGGAAAGCGCACCACCTCTGCAGAGTGTAAAACCTAAGTACTTAGCCATGTCCCTGGTAAAGGAAAATTTGAGCATCAAGACATGGAAACTTCAAGAATCTCATCACTCCAATTTCTAAATAAAACTTGTGGGTGAACAAGGGTTAAAAGGATCTTCAGTCATTGATTGGTAGATGCCCTGAGTGGATCTGGAGTCTTTGATTGATAGATGCCTTGGGTGTTTTTGCCAAACAAAACTTAGTGTTTTCAAAAGTTAAGGAAAAATCTATTTTGAGCAAAGCAAGCCTAAGCTCCACCAGCCAAATGCATATAGTATTATAGTCCACTTAAAATATACTAAGGTATCACTTGCCAATACAATTAAAATGTATTGACCCTTGTGGCTGTAACTTATGATGTTGCAGGTTTGATTGATTTAGTGAAGATTGATTGATTAGGATTACAAAGTCTACAACCAACATCTGCCTGTGGCACTTTGAAGATGAAGGACCCATGACTATAGTTATTCCGCTGCAATGTAATGTAAATAGCCAATGAGCTATGTTTGATGTAATAAAATTATTTTATTCCTGGTTATAAAGTTGAATTATGACCTTTGTTTCTTGATATTACATATGAACTGTGGATGCTAGCTATTGATCCAGGGACTAGCATTGTAAACACAGGGGACTCAATCTTATTAAAGGTTGGGGACGCTACAGATGGTATCAGAGCATTGTGTTGCCTGTAGGATTTGTAACCCTAGGATTGGACAAAAACCCTTAGACAATAGGAGTTGTCTTATTCCAAAACTTATTTACAAAAACAATCTTGTAAACTCTTTCCTCAATCATTTTTTTGGTTTCAACTCTACTTCTCTTCTACTTCAAAACTTGATGGAAAAGCCTACCCCATGACCAAAGACTACACTATGTGCAAAGGACTTCTTCAACACTTTCAACTCTAATGACTTCAACTTCTTCATGTGACTTCAACATCTTCAACATGTTCACCAAAGACTTCAACCTTGGATATCACTAAGGACAAGTGAGCCAAGAAATCTTACTCAAGACTTGAAGACTAAAGAAACACAACTTAGAAGAAACCATGATCACCTTTGAAGATTTGTGACCAAGACACAAAAATTCTCCAAGGAAACAAAGATCTCATTCAAGAAGAATCAACCAAGAAGGATGGAAAGATCACAAGTGAACCATGTAGATGGACCACCATATTTTAGTTAAGTCAAACCCACCAACTTATGTGGTGTAACAAAAATATTTTGTTGCCTAAGTATGTGCTTGAAACTGTTGTTTGAGTGGAGTGTTTGTTTGTGATTGCTTGCACATTGCTTGTGTGAATTGTGAAGTGTGTGAATAGAATTGACTTCTTAGAAAAACCTTTTGCCTATTCTAATTCCCCCTTCAACCCAAACAGATGACTTCTCCAAGAGACTCCAACATCAAGGATGGTGACAACAACAACAATCAAGAGGTCAACATGAGAGAACAACTACTAGCAAACCAAACCCAGTTGAGCCAAGTGACAACTCAGCTTTTAGCCAACAACAATGGACTAGACCCAGCCATACAAAGGATTTTGAAGCTTCAATCCCAACTGTTGCAAGGATTGGTTACTCAAGTGATCAACATGAGAGAAAACTTTTCCCAAGGAGCTAATGATAACAAGGATGACCAAGATGTTATTTTAGAAGGAACCCAAGTTAGCAATACTTGTGGAGTCAAGGATCATGCACCCAAGGAACATGAAGATCAATGCCCCAAGAAGAGAGAAAGATCTCCCACTCATGAAGAGCATGAACTAGAAGAACTCCTAGCTTTGGAGAGACCCAAGAAGAAGAAGAAGAAATGCCTCAACACTAGCAAGAAGGATATTACACAAGTGCAATGTTTCAAATGCAAAGAGATGGGACATTATGCCAATGAATGCCCAGAAAAGAAGATGGACCAAATAAACAAACAAGAGGCAATGACACCAAAGGAAAAGAAAGATATCAGCCAATTGATATGTTACAATTGCAAGAACCCAGGACACTATGCAAGCAACTGTCCAGAAAAGATGAAGAACAAGTTGATCAAGCCTATGGAGAAACTCAACCTTGGCCCATGAGTCAAGCATGGAAACAAAGGACACTAAGCAGAAGATTTCCAAGAAGAAGTTTACCTCAAGATTCCAAGCAAGCCAAGATGTAGTTTAGTTGGAAAAATTTTAAGGGTGGTAGTACCCTAGTTGTTTTGAACCTGCTTGTAACCCTAGCCTCCCCAAATCTCGGGACGAGATTTATTTTAAGGGTGGTAGCCTGTCACATCCCAAGATTTTCCAAATCTTGTATTGTGAAAAATAAAATAAATAAAATAAAATTTTGTTGAAAATCAGGGTGAAAAGAAACTTTTGTTTCTAAAAGGAGACTTGAAATCCCATCCTGAACAAACTTTGGTAAAAGTTAGAATTCAACAAAAATCCAAATCAAGGGAAATGCATTCCTCAATGAATGTATCTGGAAATTTGAACATTTGGAAAGTAATCATTTTCCAAAGTATCTCCCAATCCATGGATTTGATCCATACCAAATTTGATCAACAAATAATCACAAAGGATCAAGAAAGACCTTAGAGATTGGTTTCACTTAGTTTGGAACCATAGACAAAATCTTGTGAATAATATAAGATAAGGAGATTGAATTTCCAAAGCCAATAAAGCCCTTACCAAAAGCCCCTACCAATTGGTGATCAAATAATCCTAAAGGGATTTATAAAGATAAACATTTATCAAAGGAAAATAAATTGTTTTGGAAACACTGTTTTAGATCTTTTAATAAAAGACTTTGGTTTCAAATGAAAAGATAAGCCAAATTAATTTTGGCCAAACTTTTGTAATAAAATATTTTGTTTTGATAAAATGAGTAAAAGTTTATTTAAATAAAATAATAAGGATTTAAATATCCAATTTTATTTAAGTAAAAGGCTTTTCCCATTTTAAATGAACACCAAGTATTTTATTACTACTTTGAAATCTTTTATTAAAAGGTTTTGCTTTATTTAAAATGAGTAAAGGATTATTTAAATAAAATAAAGGATTTAAATATCCAATTTTATTTAAGTAAAGGCTTTCCCATTTTAATTAAAACACCAAAACTTATTTATTTATTTAAATAAGTTTCCAAGTAATCTTTTATTTTTCAAATAAAACCTTCTGGTTTGGTTTTTAAAATAATTGGATTTCAAATGGAAATTTTATTAAATAAATCAAAACCCTATTAATAAACTAAAAGATCCATTTTTAATTATTAAATGGATCCTAAAAAGAATAAAAATATTATTTTATTTTGAGATTTGGATTATGTTGAAAAACAGAACCAAATTCAAAGTACAAAGTTGAGTGTTTGTTTGAATTGTTTGAAATTGTTTGAATGTGTGAATAATTGTTTGAAATTCCAAAACAGAAAATATAAATAGAAAAGGAAAAAGAGTTAGACAGAAAAAAATAGGAAAAGGCAGACCCAGCCCAATAGGCCCAGTCCAGCCCAGTACTCCCTCCCCGAAGGAAAACATTTTACACCCAGATTTAGACCCACTGAGTCAATGACCACCAGGACCCACTCCTCCTCTCTCCCTCTCGCTGACAACAGACCCCACCTGTTCCCACACCCGAACCGTTTTTCCTCACCGACTAAACAACCCGCAAAGAGACTGACAAGTGGACCCCTCCTTCCTTTCTTTTCCCACTGACCAGAAGACCCCACCGACAGCTGTTCATCGTCCTCCCCGCGACCCCGTCTTCCCCAGACTTCGCCGGCCGTTTCTGCCCGTTGAAAGCTCGCATCAATTCGAGTTACTGCCGCATTTATTTAGTCCAGCGACAACGCCCATTTAAGCACCAGCATTCCCTCTCCCTTTTCCCCTAGACGCCTCACCCTAGCGTGCCCCCAGGCCGCTCAATTCCTCTCTGCACTGCCGCTGTCTCCGGCAAGCTCCGCGAGCAATTCCGGCAACACCGCATCGCTTCTTGCCTCCCCAAGCACGCGGGCAGCTTCGCCACTCTCTGACGCACCGCTCAGTAGCCTCAGCTCGCCCGCAAGTGCCCTGTAACCTCGACAACGACGACCACAGCACCACACCGCCATCTGCCGTTTCTCCGGCGAGCTTTCCAGGTGAATTCCGTCCGTCCCAGCACCTCTCGATCATGCTCACGTGAACCCCATGATCACCCGTATCTTACCGTGCCTTTGTTTTGCCTCGGGGTGAACTACAGCGTCGCCTCGTCGTCAACCTGAGCGCCACTGTCGTTCGCAAACTCCGGCGACTCTTCTGGTAAGCACAAGACCACCCCGACCCCTCTCGTTCACGCACACGACTCTGTATCGATCTTGCGCATCTAACCGAGCCTTCTTTTCGCTTCGGAGAGAACCACAGCAACGTCCTCGACAGCAACCGGAGCCAACCGCCGCCCGCAGCAACTCCGGTGAGCAATCGCAGTCGCACCCGAGCGCCCCTCGCCCGACCAACACCTCCCCGAGCTTCGACGTGATCCCCTGAGCCCGGTGAGCATGCCCTTCTTCTCCCTCACCTCCTGTAGCATCGCCTCCATCATCGACCGATCGCTCCGCCGCCAGCAGCCGCCGCAGCGCCGCTCGTCTGTGGTCGAGCACCCCGCAACCGTTTGATCTGGATCGTACGCACTAGATAGATCACTTAAACGCGAATGGGTACGCTCTCTGCACCGCTCGATCTAACTAGATCCAACGCCCCACAGCCATGATCCGGCCGAACCGGTACCATCCAATAGAATTCTGCCGCGTGTCGCCTGTTAGGTATAAAAACAGAATTAGAAAACAGAATTTCTTACAAACTTCAAACCCATGTATCTTTTGATCCACACGTCCAAATTTCACAAATTTGATGTCGTTGGAATCAGCAATACAAGACCTAGCCAACCCTGCCCTTAGTTTAGTAAATAGTATTTGTTAGCTTGTTTGATTTTGCAGATTCTTTTATGTGCTTTCTAACATTAGAAAAATCATTTAAAAATGATTTTTAGATTAAAACCTTTGCAAATTGGTTTGTTGTGACCTTACTGACCCTAGGAACCAACCCATAGTTTGGAAAATGATTTTTGAAAAGTTTAGAATGGATTAATTGGTTTAGTCCATTTCTAGCTAATTAAAAACCATTGTTTTGTTTATGAAAATGCTTTCATAAAGAAAACTTTGAGAAAATGTTTTGGACCAAACCTACTGACCCAAACACCAAGTTTTGCAATAGCAACTCATTTGGTGAACCCTATAGGTTAGTGCCCTAGTAAAAATGTTTCTACACCACATAGAATGACACTTTGTTTTGAAAATGGTTTTATAGTGAAACCTTTTGCAAATGACTTAGCCACCTAACAAAATGACCATTAGATGTACCCAAAAGTCTATGACCCACTAGGAACCACTTTTACAAACAAAGCAAAGCTTGGCATGCTTGCATGCATTACTTGAACTTTGCCACTTTGGTAAATGACCAATTTGGATCTTACAAAGTTTAGGAATCTAATAGAGACCCTCTTTGCAAATGACTTTGCCATTTTGGTAAATGACCAATTTGGAACTTACAAAGTTAGAAGCCTAGTGAAGACCATCCTTACAATAGAACCAACCTTTGCATGCTTATGCATGACTTAGATCCCATTACTTTGTGTGTGAAAAATTGTTTGTTTGACTTTGTTATTTTATGTGTGTAGTTTTGCTTGATTGGTAGATTAAGTTTGTGCCTTGCTTGATTGAATTGTAGTGAATTGAAGAGTGTGAGTGTTGCAAGGACAAGGAGTGAACCTATACCCTCTACCAAAAGGCAAGTGATATCTTCATGAATATTCCATACCTATATTTTATACTTGCATTAGATATATTTTGTTAGGACTTGCATGCTACTTTTGTCAATTGATGATGGGAAATCCTATTTAGAATAGAATGCTAGAATTGCTAGGAAAATTCCCTAAGGATAAGTTGCCATGCCATGCTTAGCCTAGCTACTAGAAAACAAGGGTGGTTTATATATTCACACTATGGAAAAATATTCTAAGTCTAAGGACTTGTTTTATTTAACAAAACAACTAAGTTAATGAATCACCTGGGTGGAATGGAAAGAATGGGATATGTTGAGTGGTTACACAAGGCCAGGGGTACTGGTGAACCTTGTGTATCTCACTTGTGGATGGCCACCCAGGAACAAAGAGATTTGAGTTGTCAAATGTTGAGAAGCTTCAAGTGCAACCACTTGGTAATATGGGCTCTGCCATGATCTTAGGATGCTGGAACTTAGTCTCTTGGACAGTGGGTGGTAGATGGGATGATAGGTTGGGCGCGTCCATTTGACTAAGGAAAGGCTACTGAAGGATCATGTCTTGGGAAACCAAGGCTTGTGGGAAAGTGCACCACCTCTGCAGTGTAAAACCTAAGTACTTAGCCATGTCCTGGTAAAGGAAAATTTGAGCATCAAGACATGGAAACTTCAAGAATCTCATCACTCCAATTTCTAAATAAAACTTGTGGGTGAACAAGGGTTAAAAGGATCTTCAGTCATTGATTGGTAGATGCCACAGTGGATCTGAGTCTTTGATTGATAGATGCCTTGGGTGTTTTTGCCAAACAAAACTTAGTGTTTTCAAAAGTTAAGGAAAAATCTATTTTGAGCAAAGCAAGCCTAAGCTCCACCAGCCAAATGCATATAGTATTATAGTCCACTTAAAATATACTAAGGTATCACTTGCCAATACAATTAAAATGTATTGACCCTTGTGGCTGTAACTTATGATGTTGCAGGTTTGATTGATTTAGTGAAGATTGATTGATTAGGATTACAAAGTCTACAACCAACATCTGCCTGTGGCACTTTGAAGATGAAGGACCCATGACTATAGTTATTCCGCTGCAATGTAATGTAAATAGCCAATGAGCTATGTTTGATGTAATAAAATTATTTTATTCCTGGTTATAAAGTTGAATTATGACCTTTGTTTCTTGATATTACATCTGAACTGTGGATGCTAGCTATTGATCTAGGGACTAGCATTGTAAACACAGGGGACTCAATCTTATTAAAGGTTGGGGACGCTACAACTGGAGGCATTGCATGTGTGTTCTTTTCCTAGACCACATTGATCCACTTCTGACATTTGATGTGTGTTCTTTTCCTAAACCACAATGATCCACTACTGACATTGCATGTTTGTTCTTTTCCTAAACCACATTGATCCACTGGTGACATTGCATGTGTGTTCTTTTCCTTAACCACACAGATCCGCTGGTGAAATTTGCATGTGTGTTCTTTTCCTAAACCACGTGGATCCACTAGATTCATTGCATGTGTGTTCTTTTCTTAAACCACATTGATCCACTGGTGACATTTGCATGTGTGTTCTTTTTATAAACCACATTGATCCACAAGTAACATTTGCATGTGCGTTCTTTTCCTAAACCACATGGATCTACTAGAGACATTGCATGTGTGTTGTTTTCCTAAACCACATTGATCCACTGGTGACATTGCATGTGTGTTATTTTCCTCAACAACATGGATCACCTAGATTCATTGCATGTTTATTCTTTTCTTAAACCACATGGGTCTACTAGAGTCATTGCATGTGTGTTCTCTTCATAAACCACATTGATCCACTAGTGACATTGCATGTGTGTTCTTTTCCTAAACCACATTGATCCACTAGAGTCATTGCATGTGCGTTCATTTCCTAAACCACATGGATCCACTGGTGACATTGCATGTGTGTTCTTTTCCTAAACCACATGGATCCACTGGAGTCATTACATGTGTATTCTTTTCGTAAACCACATGGATCCACTAGAGTCATTGCATGTGTGTTCTTTTCCTAAACCACATGGATCCACTAGAGACACTTGTATGTGTGTTCTTTTCCTAAACCACGTTGATCCATTGGACTCATTACATGTGCGTTCTATTCCTAAACCACATTGATCCACTGGTGACATTGTATGTGTGTTATTTCCCTAAACCACTTTGATCCACTAGTGACATTGCATGTGTGTTCTTTTCCTGAACCACATGGATCCACTCGTGACATTGCATGTGTGTTCTTTTCCTAAACCACATTGATCTACTTGAGCCATTGCATGTGTATTCTTTTACTAAACCACATGGATCCAATTGAGATATTGCATTTATGTTCTTTTCCTAAACCACATTGATCCACTGGTGACATTGCATGTGTGTTTTTTCCTAAACCACATGGATCCACTTGAGTAATTTCATGTGTGTTCTTTTCCTAAACCACATGAGAATGAGGCAATAGCCTTGTGTTTCGGTCGTAGTTGGCGCATCCCAATGACCGGAGTTTGATCCCATAAGGGATGAATTTCTGGAATTCCCACACCGATCCGCTTCTACTATACCAAAAAAGTGTCTTGTTTCTCCTAACATTGTTTCATCTTCTCCTAAACCACATCAGTCCACTGGTGACATTGCATGTGTGTTATTTTCCTAAAACACATGAATCCACTATACTCATTACACGTGTTTTGTTTTCCTAAACCGCATTGATCCACTAGAGACATTTGCATGTGTGTTCATTTCCTAAACCACATGGATCCACTGGTGACATTGCATGTGTGTTCTTTTCCTAAACCACATGGATTCACTAGAGTCATTGGATGAGTGTTATTTTCCTAAACCACATTGACGCAATGGTGAAATTTGCATGTGTGTTCTTTTCCTAAACCAAATGGATGCACTAGTGACATTCCATGTGTGTTCTTTTCCTAATCCACATGGATCCACTAGAGGCATTGCATGTGTGTTCTTTTCCTAGACCACATTGATCCACTTGTGACATTTGCATGTGTGTTCTTTTCCTAAACCACATTGATCCACTACTGACATTGCATGTTTGTTCTTTTCCTAAACCACATTGATCCACTTGTGACATTGCATGTGTGTTCTTTTCCTTAACCACACGGATCCACTAGTGAAATTTGCATGTGTGTTCTTTTACTAAACCACGTGCATCCACTAGATTCATTGCATGTGTGTTCTTTTCTTAAACCACATTGATCCACTAGTGATATTTGCATGTGTGTTCTTTTTCTAAACCACATTGATCCACAGGTAACATCTGCATGTGTGTTCTTTTCCTAAACCACATGGATCCACTAGAGACATTGCATGTGTGTTCATTTCCTAAACCACATTGATCCACTGGTGACATTGCATGTGTGTTATTTTTCTAAACCACATTAATCCACTAGAGTCATTGCACGTGCGTTCATTTCCTAACCACATGGATCCACTGGTGACATTGCATGTGTGTTCTTTTCCTAAACCACATGGATGCACTAGAGTCATTGCATGTGTATTCTTTTCCTAAACCACATGGATCCCGTAGAGTGATTGCATGTGTGTTTATTTAATAAACCACATGGATCCACTTGAGACATTTGCATGTGTGTTCTTTTCCTAAACCACATTGATCCATTGTACTCATTGCATGTGTGTTCTACTCCTAAACCACATTGATCCACTGGTGACATTGTATGTGTGTTATTTCCCTAAACCAATTTTATCCACTGGTGACATTGCATGTGTGCTCTTTTCCTGAACCACATGGATCCACTCGTGACATTGCATGTGTTTTCTTTTCCTAAACCACATTGATCCACTTGATCCATTACATGTGTATTCTTTTCCTAAACCACATGGATCCACTTGAGATATTGCATTTATGTTCTTTTTCTAAACCACATTAATCCACTCGTGACATTGCATGTGTGTTCTTTTCCTAAACCACATGGATCCACTTGAGTAATTTCATGTGTTTTGTTTTCCTAAACCACATGAGAACGAGGCAATAGCCTAGTGTTTCGGTCGCAGTTGGCGTATCCCAATGACCAGAGTTTGATCCCTGTAAGGGATGAATTTCTGGAATTCTTGACCCGCTTCTACTATACCAAAAAAGTGTCTAGTTCCTCCTAGCATTGTTTTATCTGTTCCTAAACCACATGAGTCCACTAGTGACATTGCATGTGTGTTATCTTCCTAAACTACATGAATCCACTAGAGTCATTACACGTGTTTTCTTTTCCTAAACTGCATTGATCCACTAGAGACATTTGCATGTGTGTTTTTTTCTAAACCACATGGATCCACTAGTTACATTGCATGTGTGTTCTTTTTCTAAACCACATGGATCCACTGGAGTCATTGCATGAGTGTTATTTTCCTAAACCACATTGATCCAATGGTGACATTTTCAAGTGTGTATTTTTCCTAAACCGAATGGATCCACTAGTGACATTGCATGTGTGTAGTTTTCCTAGACCACATGGATCCACTGGTGACATTGCTTGTTTGTTCTTTTCCTAAACCACATGGATCCACCAGACTCATTGCATGTGTGTTCGTTTCCTAAACTACATTGATCCATTGGCAACATTGCATGCGTGTTCTTTTATTAAATCCATATTGATCCAGTGGTGACATTGCATGTGTGTTCTTTTCCTAAACTACATGGATCCACTGGAGTCATTGCATGTATGTTCTTTTCCTAAACCCCCTTGATCCACTTGTGACATTTGCATGTGTGTTCTTTTGCTAAACCAGATTGATCCACTACTGACATTGCATGTGTGTTCTTTTGATAAACCACATTGATCCACTAGTGACATTGCATGTGTGTTCTTTTCCTAAACCACATGGATCCACTGGTGACAATTGCATATCTGTTCTTTTCCTAAACCACATTGATGCACTAGTGAGATTCGCATGTGTGTTCTTTTCCTAAACCTCATTGATCCACTAGAGTCATTGCATCTGTATTATTTTCCTAAACCACATGGATCCTCTTGAGTCATTATATCTGTGTTCTTTTCCTAAACCACATGGATCCACTTGAGACATTTGCATGTGTGTTCTTTTCCTAAACCACATTGATCCACTGGTGACATTGCATGTGTGTTCTTTTCCTAAACCACTTTGATCCACTAGTGACATTGCATGTGTGTTCTTTTCTTGAACCACATGGATCCACTCATGACATTGCATGTGTGTTCTTTTTCTAAACCACATTGATCCACTTGAGTCATTGCATGTGTGTTCTTTTCCTAAACCACATGGATCCACTAGAGACATTGCATTTATGTTCTTTTCCTGAACCAGATTGATCCACTAGTGACATTGCATGTGTGTTCTTTTCCTAAACGACATTGATCCACTAGTGACATTGCATGTGTGTTCTTTTCCTAAACCACATTGATCCACTAGAGTCATTGCATGTGCGTTCATTTCCTAAACCACATGGATCCACTAGAGTCATTGCATGTGTATTCTTTTCCTAAACCACATGGATCCAATTGAGTCATTGTATGTGTGTTCTTTTCCTAAACCACATAGATCCACTTGAGACATTTGCATGTGTGTTCTTTTTCTAAACCACATTGATCCACTGGTGACATTGCATGTGTGTTCTTTTCCTAAACCACATGGATCCACTTGAGTAATTGTATGTGTGTTCTTTTCCTAAACCATATGGATCCACTTGAGACATTTGCATGTGTGTTCTTTTCCTGAACCACATTGATCCACTGGTGATATTGCATGTGTGTTCTTTTCCTAAACACTTTGATCCACTAGTGACATTGCAGGTGTGTTCTTTTCCTGAACCACATGGATCCAATCGTGACATTGCATGTGTGCTCTTTTTCTAAACCACATTGATCCACTTGAGTCATTGCATCTGTGTTCTTTTCCTAAACCACATGGATCCACTAGAGACATTTCATTTATGTTCTTTTCCTAAACCACATTGATCCACTGGTGACATTGCATGTGTGTTTTTTCCTAAACCACATTGATCCACTAGTGACATTGCATGTGTGTTTTTTCTAAACCACATTGATCCACTGGAGTCATTGCATGTGTGTTCTTTTCCTAAACCAATTTGATCGACTGGTGACATTGCATGTGTGTTCTTTTCCTGAACCACATTGATCCACTACTGACATTGCATGTGTGTTCTTTTCCTAAACCACATGGATCCACTTGAGTCTTTGCATGTTTGTTCTTTTCCTAAACCCCATTGATCCACTAGAGTCATTGCATGTGTGTTCTATTCCTAAACAACATTGATCCACTTCAGACATTGCATGTGTGTTCTTTTCCCAAACCACATGGATCCACTAGTGACATTGCTTGTTTGTTCTTTTCCTAAACTAAATGGATCCACTGGAGTCAATGCGGTGTGTTCATTTGCTAAACCACATAGATCCACTAGTAACATTGCATGTGTGTTCTTTTCCTAAACCACATGGATCCACTGGAGTCATTGCATCTATGTTCTTTTCCTAAACCACATGGATCCACTTGAGTCATTGCATCTATGTTCTTTTCCTAAACCACATGGATCCACTAGAGACATTTCATTTATGTTCTTTTCCTAAACCACATTGATCCACTAGTGACATTGCATGTGTGTTCTTTTCCTAAACCACATTGATATACTGATGACATTGCATGTGTTTTTTTCTTTCTAAACCACATTGATTCACTGGAGTTATTGCATGTGAGTTCTTTTCCTAAAACAATTTGATCCACTGGTGACATTGCATGTGTGTTCTTTTCCTAAACCACTTTTCTCCACTAATGATATTGCATGTGTGTTCTTTCCCTAAACCACATTGATCCACTGGTGACATTGCATGTGTGTTCTTTTCCTAAACCAGTTTGATCTCTAGCGAGATTGCATGTGTGTTCTTTTCCTGAACCACATGGATCCACTTGTGACATTGCATGTGTGTTCCTTTTCTAAACTACATTGATCCACTTGAGTCATTGCATGTGTGTTCTTTTCCTAAACCACATGGATCCACTAGAGACATTGCATTTATAATCTTTTCCCAAACCACATTGATCTACTAGTGACATTGCATGTGTGTTCCTTTTCTAAACCACATGAGCCCACTGGTGACATGGTATGTGTGTTATTTTCCTAAACCACATGAATCCACTAGAGTCATTACATGTGTGTTCTTTTCCTAAACCGCATTGATCCACTTGAGACATTTGCATGTGTGTTCTTTTCCTAAACTCATGGATCCACTTGTGACATTGCATGTGTGTTCTTTTCCTAAACCACATCGATCCACTAGAGTCATTGCATGTCTGTTCTTTTCCTAAACTACATTGATCCACTGGTGACATTGCATGTGTGTTCTTTTCCTAAACCACATTGATCCACTAGAGTCATTGCATGTGTGTTCGTTTACTAAACCACATTGATCCACTTGAGACATTGCATGTGTGTTCTTTTGTTAAACAACATGGATCCACTGGACTCATTGCGTGTGTGTTCGTTTCCTAAACCACATAGATCCACTAGTAACATTGCATGTGTGTTATTTTCCTAAACCACATGGATCCATTATTGACATTGCTTGTTTGTTCTTTTCCTAAATGACATGGATCCACTGGAGTCATTGCGTGTGTGTTCGTTTCCTAATCCACATAGATCCACTAGTAACATTGCATGTGTGTTCTTTTCCTAAACCACATGGATCCACTGGAGTCATTGCATGTGTGTTCTTTTCCTAAACCACTTTGATCCACTAGTGACATTGCATGTGTGTTCTTTTCCTGAACCACATGGATCCACTCATGACAATGCATGTGTGCTCTTTTTAATTACCACATGGATCCACTCATGACATTGCATGTGTGTTCTTTTCCCAAACCGCATGGATCCACTAGAGACATTGCATTTATGTTCTTTTCCTAAACCACATTGATCCACTAGTGACATTTCATGTGTGTTCTTTTCCTAAACCACATTGATCCACTGGTGACATTGGATGTGTGTTCTTTTCCTATACCACATTGATCCACTGGAGTCATTGCATGTGTGTTCTTTTCCGAAACCACTTTGATCCACTATTGACATTGCATGTGTGTTCTTTTCCTAAAACCACATTGATCCACTGTTGACATTGCATGTGTGTTCTTTCCTAAACCACATGGATCCATTGGAGTCATTGCATGTATGTTCTTTTCCTAAACTACATGGATCCACTAGAGGCATTGTATGTGTGTTTTTTTCATAAAACACATTGATCCACTGGTGACATTTGCATGTGTGTTCTTTTCCTAAACCACATTGATACACTTGTGACATTTGCATGTGTGTTCTTTTCCTAAACCACATGGATCCAATGGTGACATTTGCATATGTGTTCTTTTCCTAAACCACATGGATCCACTATAGTCGTTGCATGTGTGTTCTTTTTCTAAACCACATTGATCCACTAGTGGCATTTGCATGTGTGTTCTTTTCCTAAACCAGTTTGATCTCTAGCGAGATTGCATGTGTGTTCTTTTCCTGAACCACATGGATCCACTTGTGACATTGCATGTGTGTTATTTTTCTAAACTACATTGATCCACTTGAGTCATTGCATGTGTGTTCTTTTCCTAAACCACATGGATCCACTAGAGACATTGCATTTATATTCTTTTCCCAAACCACATTGATCTACTAGTGACATTGCATGTGTGTTCCTTTTCTAAACCACATGAGCCCACTTGTGACATGGTATGTGTGTTATTTTCCTAAACCACATGAATCCACTAGAGTCATTACATGTGTGTTCTTTTCCTAAACCGCATTGATCCACTTGAGACATTTGCATGTGTGTTCTTTTCCTAAACTAATGGATACACTTGTGACATTGCATGTGTGTTCTTTTCCTAAACCACAGCGATCCACTAGAGTCATTGCATGTCTGTTCTTTTCCTAAACTACATTGATCCACTGGTGACATTGCATGTGTGTTCTTTTCCTAAACCACATTGATCCACTAGAGTCATTGCGTGTGTGTTCGTTTCCTAAACCACATTGATCCACTTGAGACATTGCATGTGTGTTCTTTTGTTAAACAACATGGATCCACTGGACTCATTGCGTGTGTGTTCGTTTCCTAAACCACATAGATCCACTAGTAACATTGCATGTGTGTTATTTTCCTAAACCACATGGATCCACTATTGACATTGCTTGTTTGTTCTTTTCCTAAATGACATGGATCCACTGGAGTCATTGCGTGTGTGTTCGTTTCCCAAGCCACATAGATCCACTAGTAACATTGCATGTGTGTTCTTTTCCTAAACCACATGGATCCACTGGAGTCATTGCATGTGTGTTCTTTTCCTAAACCACTTTGATCCACTAGTGACATTGCATGTGTGTTCTTTTCCTAAAACCACATTGATCCACTACTGACATTGCATGTGTGTTCTTTCCTAAACCACATGGATCCACTGGAGTCTTTGCATGTATGTTCTTTTCCTAAACTACATGGATCCACTAGAGGCATTGTATGTGTGTTTTTTTCATAAAACACATTGATCCACTGGTGACATTTGCATGTGTGTTCTTTTCCTAAACCACATTGATCCACTAGTGACATTTGCATGTGTGTTCTTTTCCTAAACCACATGGATCCACTGGTGACATTTGCATATGTGTTCTTTTCTTAAACCACATGGATCCACTATAGTCGTTGCATGTGTGTTCTTTTTCTAAACCACATTGATCCACTAGTGGCATTTGCATGTGTGTTCTGTTCCTAACCCACTTTGATCCACTAGTGACATTTTCATGTGTGTTCTTTTCCTAAACCACATCGATCAACTAGAGTCATTGCATGTCTGTTCTTTTCCTAAACCACATTGATCCACTAGTGACATTTGCATGTGTGTTCTTTTCCTAAACCACATTGATCCATAGAGTCATTGCATGTGTACTCTTTTCCTAAACCACACGGATCCACTAGAGTCATCTTATGTGTGATCTTTTCCTAAACCACATTGATCTACTTGAGACATTTGCATGTGTGTTCTTTTCCCAAAACTCATGGATCCACCTGTGACATTGCATGTGTGTTCTTTTCCTAAACCACATCGATCCACTAGAGTAATTGCATGTCTGTTCTTTTCCTAAACTACATTGATCCACTGGTGACATTGCATGTGTGTTCTTTTCCTAAACCACATTGATCCACTAGAGTCATTGCGTGTGTGTTCGTTTCCTAAACCACATTGATCCACTTGAGACATTGCATGTGTGTTCTTTTGTTAAACAACATGGATCCACTGGACTCATTGCGTGTGTGTTCGTTTCCTAAACCACATAGATCCACTCGTAACATTGCATGTGTGTTATTTTCCTAAACCACATGGATCCACTATTGACATTGCTTGTTTGTTCTTTTCCTAAATGACATGGATCCACTAGAGTCATTGCGTGTGTGTTCGTTTCCTAAGCCACATAGATCCACTAGTAACATTAGATGTGTGTTCTTTTCCTAAACCACATGGATCCACTGGAGTCATTGCATGTGTGTTCTTTTCCTAAACCACTTTGATCCACTAGTGACATTGCATGTGTGTTCTTTTCCTGAACCACATGGATCCACTCATGACAATGCATGTGTGCTCTTTTTAATTACCACATGGATCCACTCGTGACATTGCATGTGTGTTCTTTTCCCAAACCACATGGATCCACTAGAGACATTGCATTTATGTTCTTTTCCTAAACCACATTGATCCACTAGTGACATTTCATGTGTGTTCTTTTCCTAAACCACATTGATCCACTGGTGACATTGGATGTGTGTTCTTTTCCTATACCACATTGATCCACTGGAGTCATTGCATGTGTGTTCTTTTCCGAAACCACTTTGATCCACTATTGACATTGCATGTGTGTTCTTTTCCTAAAACCACATTGATCCACTACTGACATTGCATGTGTGTTCTTTCCTAAACCACATGGATCCACTGGAGTCTTTGCATGTATGTTCTTTTCCTAAACTACATGGATCCACTAGAGGCATTGTATGTGTTTTTTTTTCATAAAACACATTGATCCACTGGTGACATTTGCATGTGTGTTCTTTTCCTAAACCACATTGATACACTTGTGACATTTGCATGTGTGTTCTTTTCCTAAACCACATGGATCCACTATAGTCGTTGCATGTGTGTTCTTTTTCTAAACCACATTGATCCACTAGTGGCATTTGCATGTGTGTTCTGTTCCTAACCCACTTTGATCCACTAGTGACATTTTCATGTGTGTTCTTTTCCTAAACCACATCGATCAACTAGAGTCATTGCATGTCTGTTCTTTTCCTAAACCACATTGATCCACTAGTGACATTTGCATGTGTGTTCTTTTCCTAAACCACATTGATCCATAGAGTCATTGCATGTGTACTCTTTTCCTAAACCACACGGATCCACTTGATTCATTGTATGTGTGATCTTTTCCTAAACCACATGGATCCACTCGAGACATTTGCATGTGTGTTCTTTTCCTAAACTCATGGATCCACCTGTGACATTGCATGTGTGTTCTTTTCCTAAACCACATCGATCCACTAGAGTCATTGCATGTCTGTTCTTTTCCTAAACTACATTGATCCACGGTGACATTGCATGTGTGTTCTTTTCCTAAACCACATTGATCCACTAGAGTCATTTGTGTGTGTTCGCTTCCTAAACCACATTGATCCACTTGAGACATTGCATGTGTGTTCTTTTGTTAAACAACATGGATCCATGGACTCATTGCGTGTGTGTTCGTTTCCTAAACCACATAGATCCACTCGTAACATTGCATGTGTGTTATTTTCCTAAACCACATGGATCCACTATTGACATTGCTTGTTTGTTCTTTTCCTAAATGACATGGATCCACTGGAGTCATTGCGTGTGTGTTCGTTTCCTAAGCCACATAGATCCACTAGTAACATTAGATGTGTGTTCTTTTCCTAAACCACATGGATCCACTGGAGTCATTGCATGTGTGTTCTTTTCCTAAACCACTTTGATCCACTAGTGACATTGCATGTGTGTTCTTTTCCTGAACCACATGGATCCACTCATGACAATGATAGTGTGCTCTTTTAATTACCACATGGATCCACTCGTGACATTGCATGTGTGTTCTTTTCCCCAAACCACATGGATCCACTAGAGACATTGCATTTATGTTCTTTTCCTAAACCACATTGATCCACTAGTGACATTTCATGTGTGTTCTTTTCCTAAACCACATTGATCCACTGGTGACATTGGATGTGTGTTCTTTTCCTATACCACATTGATCCACTGGAGTCATTGCATGTGTGTTCTTTTCCGAAACCACTTTGATCCACTATTGACATTGCATGTGTGTTCTTTTCCTAAAACCACATTGATCCACTACTGACATTGCATGTGTGTTCTTTCCTAAACCACATGGATCCACTGGAGTCTTTGCATGTATGTTCTTTTCCTAAACTACATGGATCCACTAGAGGCATTGTATGTGTTTTTTTTTCATAAAACACATTGATCCACTGGTGACATTTGCATGTGTGTTCTTTTCCTAAACCACATTGATACACTTGTGACATTTGCATGTGTGTTCTTTTCCTAAACCACATGGATCCACTATAGTCGTTGCATGTGTGTTCTTTTTCTAAACCACATTGATCCACTAGTGGCATTTGCATGTGTGTTCTGTTCCTAACCCACTTTGATCCACTAGTGACATTTTCATGTGTGTTCTTTTCCTAAACCACATCGATCAACTAGAGTCATTGCATGTCTGTTCTTTTCCTAAACCACATTGATCCACTAGTGACATTTGCATGTGTGTTCTTTTCCTAAACCACATTGATCCATAGAGTCATTGCATGTGTACTCTTTTCCTAAACCACACGGATCCACTTGATTCATTGTATGTGTGATCTTTTCCTAAACCACATGGATCCACTCGAGACATTTGCATGTGTGTTCTTTTCCTAAACTCATGGATCCACCTGTGACATTGCATGTGTGTTCTTTTCCTAAACCACATCGATCCACTAGAGTCATTGCATGTCTGTTCTTTTCCTAAACTACATTGATCCACTGGTGACATTGCATGTGTGTTCTTTTCCTAAACCACATTGATCCACTAGAGTCATTGCGTGTGTGTTCGTTTCCTAAACCACATTGATCCACTTGAGACATTGCATGTGTGTTCTTTTGTTAAACAACATGGATCCACTGGACTCATTGCGTGTGTGTTCGTTTCCTAAACCACATAGATCCACTAGTAACATTGCATGTGTGTTATTTTCCTAAACCACATGGATCCACTATTGACATTGCTTGTTTGTTCTTTTCCTAAATGACATGGATCCACTGGAGTCATTGCGTGTGTGTTCGTTTCCTAAGCCACATAGATCCACTAGTAACATTGCATGTGTGTTCTTTTCCTAAACCACATGGATCCACTGGAGTCATTGCATGTGTGTTCTTTTCCTAAACCACTTTGATCCACTAGTGACATTGCATGTGTGTTCTTTTCCTGAACCACATGGATCCACTCATGACAATGCATGTGTGCTCTTTTTAATTACCACATGGATCCACTCGTGACATTGCATGTGTGTTCTTTTCCCAAACCGCATGGATCCACTAGAGACATTGCATTTATGTTCTTTTCCTAAACCACATTGATCCACTAGTGACATTTCATGTGTGTTCTTTTCCTAAACCACATTGATCCACTGGTGACATTGGATGTGTGTTCTTTTCCTATACCACATTGATCCACTGGAGTCATTGCATGTGTGTTCTTTTCCGAAACCACTTTGATCCACTATTGACATTGCATGTGTGTTCTTTTCCTAAAACCACATTGATCCACTGTTGACATTGCATGTGTGTTCTTTCCTAAACCACATGGATCCATTGGAGTCATTGCATGTATGTTCTTTTCCTAAACTACATGGATCCACTAGAGGCATTGTATGTGTGTTTTTTTCATAAAACACATTGATCCACTGGTGACATTTGCATGTGTGTTCTTTTCCTAAACCACATTGATACACTTGTGACATTTGCATGTGTGTTCTTTTCCTAAACCACATGGATCCAATGGTGACATTTGCATATGTGTTCTTTTCCTAAACCACATGGATCCACTATAGTCGTTGCATGTGTGTTCTTTTTCTAAACCACATTGATCCACTAGTGGCATTTGCATGTGTGTTCTTTTCCTAAACCACTTTGATCTCTAGCGAGATTGCATGTGTGTTCTTTTCCTGAACCACATGGATCCACTTGTGACATTGCATGTGTGTTATTTTTCTAAACTACATTGATCCACTTGAGTCATTGCATGTGTGTTCTTTTCCTAAACCACATGGATCCACTAGAGACATTGCATTTATATTCTTTTCCCAAACCACATTGATCTACTAGTGACATTGCATGTGTGTTCCTTTTCTAAACCACATGAGCCCACTTGTGACATGGTATGTGTGTTATTTTCCTAAACCACATGAATCCACTAGAGTCATTACATGTGTGTTCTTTTCCTAAACCGCATTGATCCACTTGAGACATTTGCATGTGTGTTCTTTTCCTAAACTAATGGATACACTTGTGACATTGCATGTGTGTTCTTTTAATAAACCACAGCGATCCACTAGAGTCATTGCATGTCTGTTCTTTTCCTAAACTACATTGATCCACTGGTGACATTGCATGTGTGTTCTTTTCCTAAACCACATTGATCCACTAGAGTCATTGCGTGTGTGTTCGTTTCCTAAACCACATTGATCCACTTGAGACATTGCATGTGTGTTCTTTTGTTAAACAACATGGATCCACTGGACTCATTGCGTGTGTGTTCGTTTCCTAAACCACATAGATCCACTAGTAACATTGCATGTGTGTTATTTTCCTAAACCACATGGATCCACTATTGACATTGCTTGTTTGTTCTTTTCCTAAATGACATGGATCCACTGGAGTCATTGCGTGTGTGTTCGTTTCCTAAGCCACATAGATCCACTAGTAACATTGCATGTGTGTTCTTTTCCTAAACCACATGGATCCACTGGAGTCATTGCATGTGTGTTCTTTTCCTAAACCACTTTGATCCACTAGTGACATTGCATGTGTGTTCTTTTCCTGAACCACATGGATCCACTCATGACAATGCATGTGTGCTCTTTTTAATTACCACATGGATCCACTCGTGACATTGCATGTGTGTTCTTTTCCCAAACCGCATGGATCCACTAGAGACATTGCATTTATGTTCTTTTCCTAAACCACATTGATCCACTAGTGACATTTCATGTGTGTTCTTTTCCTAAACCACATTGATCCACTGGTGACATTGGATGTGTGTTCTTTTCCTAAAACACATTGATACACGTGAGTCATTGCATGTGTGTTCTTTTTAAACCACTTTGATCCACTATTGACATTGCATGTGTGTTCTTTTCCTAAAACCACATTGATCCACTACTGACATTGCATGTGTGTTCTTTCCTAAACCACATGGATCCACTGGAGTCTTTGCATGTATGTTCTTTTCCTAAACTACATGGATCCACTAGAGGCATTGTATGTGTTTTTTTTTCATAAAACACATTGATCCACTGGTGACATTTGCATGTGTGTTCTTTTCCTAAACCACATTGATCCACTAGTGACATTTGCATGTGTGTTCTTTTCCTAAACCACATGGATCCACTGGTGACATTTGCATATGTGTTCTTTTCTTAAACCACATGGATCCACTATAGTCGTTGCATGTGTGTTCTTTTTCTAAACCACATTGATCCACTAGTGGCATTTGCATGTGTGTTCTGTTCCTAACCCACTTTGATCCACTAGTGACATTTTCATGTGTGTTCTTTTCCTAAACCACATCGATCAACTAGAGTCATTGCATGTCTGTTCTTTTCCTAAACCACATTGATCCACTAGTGACATTTGCATGTGTGTTCTTTTCCTAAACCACATTGATCCATAGAGTCATTGCATGTGTACTCTTTTCCTAAACCACACGGATCCACTAGAGTCATTATATGTGTGATCTTTTCCTAAACCACATGGATCCACTTGAGACATTTGCATGTGTGTTCTTTTCCCAAAACTCATGGATCCACCTATGACATTGCATGTGTGTTCTTTTCCTAAACCACATCGATCCACTAGAGTAATTGCATGTCTGTTCTTTTCCTAAACTACATTGATCCACTGGTGACATTGCATGTGTGTTCTTTTCCTAAACCACATTGATCCACTAGAGTCATTGCGTGTGTGTTCGTTTCCTAAACCACATTGATCCACTTGAGACATTGCATGTGTGTTCTTTTGTTAAACAACATGGATCCACTGGACTCATTGCGTGTGTGTTCGTTTCCTAAACCACATAGATCCACTCGTAACATTGCATGTGTGTTATTTTCCTAAACCACATGGATCCACTATTGACATTGCTTGTTTGTTCTTTTCCTAAATGACATGGATCCACTAGAGTCATTGTGTGTGTGTTCGTTTCCTAAGCCACATAGATCCACTAGTAACATTAGATGTGTGTTCTTTTCCTAAACCACATGGATCCACTGGAGTCATTGCATGTGTGTTCTTTTCCTAAACCACTTTGATCCACTAGTGACATTGCATGTGTGTTCTTTTCCTGAACCACATGGATCCACTCATGACAATGCATGTGTGCTCTTTTTAATTACCACATGGATCCACTCGTGACATTGCATGTGTGTTCTTTTCCCAAACCACATGGATCCACTAGAGACATTGCATTTATGTTCTTTTCCTAAACCACATTGATCCACTAGTGACATTTCATGTGTGTTCTTTTCCTAAACCACATTGATCCACTGGTGACATTGGATGTGTGTTCTTTTCCTATACCACATTGATCCACTGGAGTCATTGCATGTGTGTTCTTTTCCGAAACCACTTTGATCCACTATTGACATTGCATGTGTGTTCTTTTCCTAAAACCACATTGATCCACTACTGACATTGCATGTGTGTTCTTTCCTAAACCACATGGATCCACTGGAGTCTTTGCATGTATGTTCTTTTCCTAAACTACATGGATCCACTAGAGGCATTGTATGTGTGTTTTTTCATAAAACACATTGATCCACTAGTGACATTTGCATGTGTGTTCTTTTCCTAAACCACATTGATCCACTAGTGACATTTGCATGTGTGTTCTTTTCCTAAACCACATGGATCCACTGGTGACATTTGCATATGTGTTCTTTTCCTAAACCACATGGATCCACTATAGTCGTTGCATGTGTGTTCTTTTTCTAAACCACATTGATCCACTAGTGGCATTTGCATGTGTGTTCTGTTCCTAACCCACTTTGATCCACTAGTGACATTTTCATGTGTGTTCTTTTCCTAAACCACATCGATCAACTAGAGTCATTGCATGTCTGTTCTTTTCCTAAACCACATTGATCCACTAGTGACATTTGCATGTGTGTTCTTTTCCTAAACCACATTGATCCATAGAGTCATTGCATGTGTACTCTTTTCCTAAACCACACGGATCCACTTGATTCATTGTATGTGTGATCTTTTCCTAAACCACATGGATCCACTCGAGACATTTGCATGTGTGTTCTTTTCCTAAACACATGGATCCACAGACATTGCATGTGTGTTCTTTTCCTAAACCACATCGATCCACTAGAGTCATTGCATGTCTGTTCTTTTCCTAAACTACATTGATCCACTGGTGACATTGCATGTGTGTTCTTTTCCTAAACCACATTGATCCACTAGAGTCATTGCGTGTGTGTTCGTTTCCTAAACCACATTGATCCACTTGAGACATTGCATGTGTGTTCTTTTGTTAAACAACATGGATCCACTGGACTCATTCCGTGTGTGTTCGTTTCGTAAACCACATAGATCCACTAGTAACATTGCATGTGTGTTATTTTCCTAAACCACATGGATCCACTATTGACATTGCTTGTTTGTTCTTTTCCTAAATGACATGGATCCACTGGAGTCATTGCGTGTGTGTTCGTTTCCTAAGCCACATAGATCCACTAGTAACATTGCATGTGTGTTCTTTTCCTAAACCACATGGATCCACTGGAGTCATTGCATGTGTGTTCTTTTCCTAAACCACTTTGATCCACTAGTGACATTGCATGTGTGTTCTTTTCCTGAACCACATGGATCCACTCATGACAATGCATGTGTGCTCTTTTTAATTACCACATGGATCCACTCGTGACATTGCATGTGTGTTCTTTTCCCAAACCGCATGGATCCACTAGAGACATTGCATTTATGTTCTTTTCCTAAACCACATTGATCCACTAGTGACATTTCATGTGTGTTCTTTTCCTAAACCACATTGATCCACTGGTGACATTGGATGTGTGTTCTTTTCCTATACCACATTGATCCACTGGAGTCATTGCATGTGTGTTCTTTTCCGAAACCACTTTGATCCACTATCGACATTGCATGTGTGTTCTTTTCCTAAAACCACATTGATCCACTGCTGACATTGCATGTGTGTTCTTTTCCTAAACCACATGGATCCACTGGAGTCTTTGCATGTATGTTCTTTTCCTAAACTACATGGATCCACTAGAGGCATTGTATGTGTGTTTTTTTCATAAAACACATTGATCCACTGGTGACATTTGCATGTGTGTTCTTTTCCTAAACCACATTGATCCACTAGTGACATTTGCATGTGTGTTCTTTTCCTAAACCACATGGATCCACTGGTGACATTTGCATATGTGTTCTTTTCCTAAACCACATGGATCCACTATAGTCGTTGCATGTGTGTTCTTTTTCTAAACCACATTGATCCACTAGTGGCATTTGCATGTGTGTTCTGTTCCTAACCCACTTTGATCCACTAGTGACATTTTCATGTGTGTTCTTTTCCTAAACCACATCGATCAACTAGAGTCATTGCATGTCTGTTCTTTTCCTAAACCACATTGATCCACTAGTGACATTTGCATGTGTGTTCTTTTCCTAAACCACATTGATCCATAGAGTCATTGCATGTGTACTCTTTTCCTAAACCACACGGATCCACTTGAGTCATTGTATGTGTGATCTTTTCCTAAACCACATGGATCCACTTGAGACATTTGCATGTGTTTTTTTTCCTATACCACATTGGTCCACTGGTGACATTGCATGTGTGTTCTTTTCCTAAACCACTTTGATCCACTAGTGACATTGCATGTGTGTTCTTTTCTGGAACCACATGGATCCACTCATGACATTGCATGTGTGTTCTTTTTCTAAACCACATTGATCCCCTTGAGTCATTACATGTGTGTTCTTTTCCTAAACCACATGGATCCACTAGAGAAATTGCATTTATGTTCTTTTCCTAAACTAAATGGATCCACTGGAGTCATTGCGTGTGTGTTCATTTGCTAAACCACATAGATCCACTAGTAACATTGCATGTGTGTTCTTTTCCTAAACCACATGGATCCACTGGAGTCATTCTATCTATGTCCTTTTCCTAAACCACATGGATCCACTGGAGTCATTGCATCTATGTTCTTTTCCTAAACCACATGGATCCACTAGAGACATTTCATTTATGTTCTTTTCCTAAACCACATTGATCCACTAGTGACATTGCATGTGTGTTCTTTTCCTAAACCACATGGATCCACTTGAGTCTTTGCATGTCTGTTCTTTTCCTAAACCACATTGATCCACTAGAGTCATTGCATGTGTGTTCTTTTCCTAAACAACATTGATCCACTTGAGACATTGCATGTGTGTTCTTTTCCCAAACCACATGGATCCACTAGTGACATTGCTTGTTTGTTCTTTTCCTAAACTAAATGGATCCACTGGAGTCAGTGCGGTGTGTTCATTTGCTAAACCACATAGATCCACTAGTAACATTGCATGTGTGTTCTTTTCCTAAACCACATGGATCCACTGGAGTCATTGCATCTATGTTCTTTTCCTAAACCACATGGATCCACTTGAGTCATTGCATCTATGTTCTTTTCCTAAACCACATGGATCCACTAGAGACATTTCATTTATGTTCTTTTCCTAAACCACATTGATCCACTAGTGACATTGTATGTGTGTTCTTTTCCTAAACCACATTGATATACTGATGACATTGCATGTGTTTTTTTCTTTCTAAACCACATTGATCCACTGGAGTTATTGCATGTGAGTTCTTTTCCTAAACCAATTTGATCCACTGGTGACATTGCATGTGTGTTCTTTTCCTAAACCACTTTTCTCCACTAATGATATTGCATGTGTGTTCTTTCCCAAAACCACATGGATCCACTGGTGACATTGTATGTGTGTTCTTTTCCTAAACCACATGGATCCACTTGAGTCATTGCATGTATATTCTTTTCCTAAACCAAATGGATCCACTTGAGTCATTGTATGTGTGTTCTTTTTCTAAACCACATGTATCCACTTGAGACATTTTCATGTGTGTTCTTTTCCTAAACCACATTGATCCACTGGTGACATTGCATGTGTGTTCTTTTCCTAAACCAGTTTGATCTCTAGCGAGATTGCATGTGTGTTCTTTTCCTGAACCACATGGATCCACTTGTGACATTGCATGTGTGTTCTTTTTCTAAACTACATTGATCCACTTGAGTCATTGCATGTGTGTTCTTTTCCTAAACCACATGGATCCACTAGAGACATTGCATTTATATTCTTTTCCCAAACCACATTGATCTACTAGTGACATTGCATGTGTGTTCCTTTTCTAAACCACATGAGCCCACTGGTGACATGGTATGTGTGTTATTTTCCTAAACCACATGAATCCACTAGAGTCATTACATGTGTGTTCTTTTCCTAAACCGCATTGATCCACTTGAGACATTTGCATGTGTGTTCTTTTCCTAAACTCATGGATCCACTTGTGACATTGCATGTGTGTTCTTTTCCTAAACCACATCGATCGACTAGAGTCATTGCATGTCTGTTCTTTTCCTAAACTACATTGATCCACTGGTGACATTGCATGTGTGTTCTTTTCCTAAACCACATTGATCCACTAGAGTCATTGCATGTGTGTTCTTTTCCTAAACAACATTGATCCACTTGAGACATTGCATGTGTGTTCTTTTCCCAAACCACATGGATCCACTAGTGACATTGCTTGTTTGTTCTTTTCCTAAACTAAATGGATCCACTGGAGTCAATGCGGTGTGTTCATTTGCTAAACCACATAGATCCACTAGTAACATTGCATGTGTGTTCTTTTCCTAAACCACATGGATCCACTGGAGTCATTGCATATATGTTCTTTTCCTAAATCACATGGATCCACTTGAGTCATTGCATCTATGTTCTTTTCCTAAACCACATGGATCCACTAGAGACATTTCATTTATGTTCTTTTCCTAAACCACATTGATCCACTAGTGACATTGCATGTGTGTTCTTTTCCTAAACCACATTGATATACTGATGACATTGCATGTGTTTTTTTCTTTCTAAACCACATTGATCCACTGGAGTTATTGCATGTGAGTTCTTTTCCTAAAACAATTTGATCCACTGGTGACATTGCATGTGTGTTCTTTTCCTAAACCACTTTTCTTCACTAATGATATTGCATGTGTGTTCTTTCCCTAAGCCACATTGATCCACTGGTGACATTGCATGTGTGTTCTTTTCCTAAACCAGTTTGATCTCTAGCGAGATTGCATGTGTGTTCTTTTCCTGAACCACATGGATCCACTTGTGACATTGCATGTGTATTCCTTTTCTAAACTACATTGATCCACTTGAGTCATTGCATGTGTGTTCTTTTCCTAAACCACATGGATCCACTAGAGACATTGCATTTATATTCTTTTCCCAAACCACATTGATCTACTAGTGACATTGCATGTGTGTTCCTTTTCGAAACCACATGAGCCCACTGGTGACATGGTATGTGTGTTATTTTCCTAAACCACATGAATCCACTAGAGTCATTACATGTGTGTTCTTTTCCTAAACCGCATTGATCCACTTGAGACATTTGCATGTGTGTTCTTTTCCTAAACTCATGGATCCACTTGTGACATTGCATGTGTGTTCTTTTCCTAAACTACATCGATCCACTAGAGTCATTGCATGTCTGTTCTTTTCCTAAACTACATTGATCCACTAGTGACATTGCATGTGTGTTCTTTTCCTAAACCACATTGATCCACTAGAGTCATTGCGTGTGTGTTCGTTTCCTAAACCACATTGATCCACTTGAGACATTGCATGTGTGTTCTTTTGTTAAACAACATGGATCCACTGGACTCATTGCGTGTGTGTTCGTTTCCTAAACCACATAGATCCACTAGTAACATTGCATGTGTGTTATTTTCCTAAACCACATGGATCCACTATTGACATTGCTTGTTTGTTCTTTTCCTAAATGACATGTATCCACTGGAGTCATTGCGTGTGTGTTCGTTTCCTAAGCCACATAGATCCACTAGTAACATTGCATGTGTGTTCTTTTCCTAAACCACATGGATCCACTGGAGTCATTGCATGTGTGTTCTTTTCCTAAACCACTTTGATCCACTAGTGACATTGCATGTGTGTTCTTTTCCTGAACCACATGGATCCACTCATGACAATGCATGTGTGCTCTTTTTAATTACCACATGGATCCACTCGTGACATTGCATGTGTGTTCTTTTCCCAAACCGCATGGATCCACTAGAGACATTGCATTTATGTTCTTTTCCTAAACCACATTGATCCACTAGTGACATTTCATGTGTGTTCTTTTCCTAAACCACATTGATCCACTGGTGACATTGGATGTGTGTTCTTTTCCTATACCACATTGATCCACTAGAGTCATTGCATGTGTGTTCTTTTCCGAAACCACTTTGATCCACTATTGACATTGCATGTGTGTTCTTTTCCTAAAACCACATTGATCCACTGTTGACATTGCATGTGTGTTCTTTCCTAAACCACATGGATCCATTGGAGTCATTGCATGTATGTTCTTTTCCTAAACTACATGGATCCACTAGAGGCATTGTATGTGTGTTTTTTTCATAAAACACATTGATCCACTGGTGACATTTGCATGTGTGTTCTTTTCCTAAACCACATTGATACACTTGTGACATTTGCATGTGTGTTCTTTTCCTAAACCACATGGATCCAATGGTGACATTTGCATATGTGTTCTTTTCCTAAACCACATGGATCCACTATAGTCGTTGCATGTGTGTTCTTTTTCTAAACCACATTGATCCACTAGTGGCATTTGCATGTGTGTTCTTTTCCTAAACCAGTTTGATCTCTAGCGAGATTGCATGTGTGTTCTTTTCCTGAACCACATGGATCCACTTGTGACATTGCATGTGTGTTCTTTTTCTAAACTACATTGATCCACTTGAGTCATTGCATGTGTGTTCTTTTCCTAAACCACATGGACACACTAGAGACATTGCATTTATATTCTTTTCCCAAACCACATTGATCTACTAGTGACATTGCATGTGTGTTCCTTTTCTAAACCACATGAGCCCACTTGTGACATGGTATGTGTGTTATTTTCCTAAACCACATGAATCCACTAGAGTCATTACATGTGTGTTCTTTTCCTAAACCGCATTGATCCACTTGAGACATTTGCATGTGTGTTCTTTTCCTAAACTAATGGATACACTTGTGACATTGCATGTGTGTTCTTTTCCTAAACCACAGCGATCCACTAGAGTCATTGCATGTCTGTTCTTTTCCTAAACTACATTGATCCACTGGTGACATTGCATGTGTGTTCTTTTCCTAAACCACATTGATCCACTAGAGTCATTGCGTGTGTGTTCGTTTCCTAAACCACATTGATCCACTTGAGACATTGCATGTGTGTTCTTTTGTTAAACAACATGGATCCACTGGACTCATTGCGTGTGTGTTCGTTTCCTAAACCACATAGATCCACTAGTAACATTGCATGTGTGTTATTTTCCTACACCACATGGATCCACTATTGACATTGCTTGTTTGTTCTTTTCCTAAATGACATGGATCCACTGGAGTCATTGCGTGTGTGTTCGTTTCCTAAGCCACATAGATCCACTAGTAACATTGGATGTGTGTTCTTTTCCTAAACCACATGGATCCACTGGAGTCATTGCATGTGTGTTCTTTTCCTAAACCACTTTGATCCACTAGTGACATTGCATGTGTGTTCTTTTCCTGAACCACATGGATCCACTTCAGACATTGCATGTGTGTTCTTTTCCCAAACCACATGGATCCACTGGAGTCTTTGCATGTATGTTCTTTTCCTAAACTACATGGATCCACTAGAGGCATTGTATGTGTTTTTTTTTCATAAAACACATTGATCCACTGGTGACATTTGCATGTGTGTTCTTTTCCTAAACCACATTGATCCAATAGTGACATTTGCATGTGTGTTCTTTTCCTAAACCACATGGATCCACTGGTGACATATGCATATGTGTTCTTTTCTTAAACCACATGGATCCACTATAGTCGTTGCATGTGTGTTCTTTTTCTAAACCACATTGATCCACTAGTGGCATTTGCATGTGTGTTCTGTTCCTAACCCACTTTGATCCACTAGTGACATTTTCATGTGTGTTCTTTTCCTAAACCACATCGATCAACTAGAGTCATTGCATGTCTGTTCTTTTCCTAAACCACATTGATCCACTAGTGACATTTGCATGTGTGTTCTTTTCCTAAACCACATTGATCCATAGAGTCATTGCATGTGTACTCTTTTCCTAAACCACACGGATCCACTAGAGTCATTATATGTGTGATCTTTTCCTAAACCACATGGATCCACTTGAGACATTTGCATGTGTGTTCTTTTCCTAAACTCATGGATCCACCTGTGACATTGCATGTGTGTTCTTTTCCTAAACCACATCGATCCACTAGAGTAATTGCATGTCTGTTCTTTTCCTAAACTACATTGATCCACTGGTGACATTGCATGTGTGTTCTTTTCCTAAACCACATTGATCCACTAGAGTCATTATGTGTGTTCGTTTCCTAAACCACATTGATCCACTTGAGACATTGCATGTGTGTTCTTTTGTTAAACAACATGGATCCACTGGACTCATTGCGTGTGTGTTCGTTTCCTAAACCACATAGATCCACTAGTAACATTGCATGTGTGTTATTTTCCTAAACCACATGGATCCACTATTGACATTGCTTGTTTGTTCTTTTCCTAAATGACATGGATCCACTGGAGTCATTGCGTGTGTGTTCATTTCCTAAGCCACATAGATCCACTAGTAACATTAGATGTGTGTTCTTTTCCTAAACCACATGGATCCACTGGAGTCATTGCATGTGTGTTCTTTTCCTAAACCACTTTGATCCACTAGTGACATTGCATGTGTGTTCTTTTCCTGAACCACATGGATCCACTCATGACAATGCATGTGTGCTCTTTTTAATTACCACATGGATCCACTCGTGACATTGCATGTGTGTTCTTTTCCCAAACCGCATGGATCCACTAGAGACATTGCATTTATGTTCTTTTCCTAAACCACATTGATCCACTAGTGACATTTCATGTGTGTTCTTTTCCTAAACCACATTGATCCACTGGTGACATTGGATGTGTGTTCTTTTCCTATACCACATTGATCCACTGGAGTCATTGCATGTGTGTTCTTTTCCGAAACCACTTTGATCCACTATTGACATTGCATGTGTGTTCTTTTCCTAAAACCACATTGATCCACTACTGACATTGCATGTGTGTTCTTTCCTAAACCACATGGATCCACTGGAGTCTTTGCATGTATGTTCTTTTCCTAAACTACATGGATCCACTAGAGGCATTGTATGTGTTTTTTTTTCATAAAACGCATTGATCCACTGGTGACATTTGCATGTGTGTTCTTTTCCTAAACCACATTGATCCACTAGTGACATTTGCATGTGTGTTCTTTTCCTAAACCACATGGATCCACTGGTGACATTTGCATATGTGTTCTTTTCCTAAACCACATGGATCCACTATAGTCTTTGCATGTGTGTTCTTTTTCTAAACCACATTGATCCACTAGTGGCATTTGCATGTGTGTTCTGTTCCTAACCCACTTTGATCCACTAGTGACATTTTCATGTGTGTTCTTTTCCTAAACCACATCGATCAACTAGAGTAATTGCATGTCTGTTCTTTTCCTAAACCACATTGATCCACTAGTGACATTTGCATGTGTGTTCTTTTCCTAAACCACATTGATCCATAGAGTCATTGCATGTGTACTCTTTTCCTAAACCACACGGATCCACTTGATTCATTGTATGTGTGATCTTTTCCTAAACCACATGGATCCACTCGAGACATTTGCATGTGTGTTCTTTTCCTAAACTCATGGATCCACCTGTGACATTGCATGTGTGTTCTTTTCTTAAACCACATCGATCCACTAGAGTCATTGCATGTCTGTTCTTTTCCTAAACTACATTGATCCACTGGTGACATTGCATGTGTGTTCTTTTCCTAAACCACATTTATCCACTAGAGTCATTGCGTGTGTGTTCGTTTCCTAAACCACATTGATCCACTTGAGACATTGCATGTGTGTTGTTTTGTTAAACAACATGGATCCACTGGACTCATTCCGTGTGTGTTAGTTTTGTAAACCACATAGATCCACTAGTAACATTGCATGTGTGTTATTTTCCTAAACCAAATGGATCCACTATTGACATTGCTTGTTTGTTCTTTTCCTAAATGACATGGATCCACTGGAGTCATTGCGTGTGTGTTCGTTTCCTAAGCCACATAGATCCACTAGTAACATTGCATGTGTGTTCTTTTCCTAAACCACATGGATCCACTGGAGTCATTGCATGTGTGTTCTTTTCCTAAACCACTTTGATCCACTAGTGACATTGCATGTGTGTTCTTTTCCTGAACCACATGGATCCACTCATGACAATGCATGTGTGCTCTTTTTAATTACCACATGGATCCACTCGTGACATTGCATGTGTGTTCTTTTCCCAAACCGCATGGATCCACTAGAGACATTGCATTTATGTTCTTTTCCTAAACCACATTGATCCACTAGTGACATTTCATGTGTGTTCTTTTCCTAAACCACATTGATCCACTGGTGACATTGGATGTGTGTTCTTTTCCTATACCACATTGATCCACTGGAGTCATTGCATGTGTGTTCTTTTCCGAAACCACTTTGATCCACTATCGACATTGCATGTGTGTTCTTTTCCTAAAACCACATTGATCCACTGCTGACATTGCATGTGTGTTCTTTTCCTAAACCACATGGATCCACTGGAGTCTTTGCATGTATGTTCTTTTCCTAAACTACATGGATCCACTAGAGGCATTGTATGTGTGTTTTTTTCATAAAACACATTGATCCACTGGTGACATTTGCATGTGTGTTCTTTTCCTAAACCACATTGATCCACTAGTGACATTTGCATGTGTGTTCTTTTCCTAAACCACATGGATCCACTGGTGACATTTGCATATGTGTTCTTTTCCTAAACCACATGGATCCACTATAGTCGTTGCATGTGTGTTCTTTTTCTAAACCACATTGATCCACTAGTGGCATTTGCATGTGTGTTCTGTTCCTAACCCACGTTGATCCACTAGTGACATTTTCATGTCTGTTATTTTCCTAAACCACATCGATCAACTAGAGTCATTGCATGTCTGTTCTTTTCCTAAACCACATTGATCCACTAGTGACATTTGCATGTGTGTTCTTTTCCTAAACCACATTGATCCATAGAGTCATTGCATGTGTACTCTTTTCCTAAACCACACGGATCCACTTGAGTCATTGTCTGTGTGATCTTTTCCTAAACCACATGGATCCACTTGAGACATTTGCATGTGTTTTTTTTTCCTATACCACATTGGTCCACTGGTGACATTGCATGTGTGTTCTTTTCCTAAACCACTTTGATCCACTAGTGACATTGCATGTGTGTTCTTTTCTGGAACCACATGGATCCACTCATGACATTGCATGTGTGTTCTTTTTCTAAACCACATTGATCCCCTTGAGTCATTACATGTGTGTTCTTTTCCTAAACCACATGGATCCACTAGAGAAATTGCATTTATGTTCTTTTCCTAAACTAAATGGATCCACTGGAGTCATTGCGTGTGTGTTCATTTGCTAAACCACATAGATCCACTAGTAACATTGCATATGTGTTCTTTTCCTAAACCACATGGATCCACTGGAGTCATTCTATCTATGTTCTTTTCCTAAACCACATGGATCCACTGGAGTCATTGCATCTATGTTCTTTTCCTAAACCACATGGATCCACTAGAGACATTTCATTTATGTTCTTTTCCTAAACCACATTGATCCACTAGTGACATTGCATGTGTGTTCTTTTCCTAAACCACATGGATCCACTTGAGTCTTTGCATGTCTGTTCTTTTCCTAAACCACATTGATCCACTAGAGTCATTGCATGTGTGTTCTTTTCCTAAACAACATTGATCCACTTGAGACATTGCATGTGTGTTCTTTTCCCAAACCACATGGATCCACTAGTGACATTGCTTGTTTGTTCTTTTCCTAAACTAAATGGATCCACTGGAGTCAGTGCGGTGTGTGCATTTGCTAAACCACATAGATCCACTAGTAACATTGCATGTGTGTTCTTTTCCTAAACCACATGGATCCACTGGAGTCATTGCATCTATGTTCTTTTCCTAAACCACATGGATCCACTTGAGTCATTGCATCTATGTTCTTTTCCTAAACCACATGGATCCACTAGAGACATTTCATTTATGTTCTTTTCCTAAACCACATTGATCCACTAGTGACATTGCATGTGTGTTCTTTTCCTAAACCACATTGATATACTGATGACATTGCATGTGTATTCCTTTTCTAAACTACATTGATCCACTGGTGACATTGCATGTGTGTTCTTTTCCTAAACCACTTTTCTCCACTAATGATATTGCATGTGTGTTCTTTCCCTAAACCACATGGATCCACTGGTGACAGTGTTCTTTTCCTAAACCACATGGATCCACTTGAGTCATTGCATGTATATTCTTTTCCTAAACCAAATGGATCCACTTGAGTCATTGTATGTGTGTTCTTTTTCTAAACCACATGTATCCACTTGAGACATTTTCATGTGTGTTCTTTTCCTAAACCACATTGATCCACTGGTGACATTGCATGTGTACTCTTTTCCTAAACCACACGGATCCACTAGAGTCATTATATGTGTGATCTTTTCCTAAACCACATGGATCCACTTGAGACATTTGCATGTGTGTTCTTTTCCTAAACTCATGGATCCACCTGTGACATTGCATGTGTGTTCTTTTCCTAAAGCACATTGATCCACTAGAGTCATTGCATGTGTGTTCTTTTCCTATACACATTGACCCACCGTGACATTGCATGTGTGTTCTTTTCCTAAACCACATTGATCCACAAGAGTCATTGCATGTATGTTTTTTTCCTAAACCACATGGATCCAGTGGTGACATTGCATGTGTGTTCTTTTCCTAAACCACATAGATCCACTAGTAACATTGCATGTGTGTTATTTTCCTAAACCACATGGATCCACTATTGACATTGCTTGTGTGTTCTTTTCCTAAATGACATGGATCCACTAGTCATTACATGTGTGTTCTTTCCTAAGCCACATAGATCCACTAGTAACATTAGATGTGTGTTCTTTTCCTAAACCACATGGATCCACTGAGTCATTGCATGTGTGTTCTTTTCCTAAACCACTTTGATCCACTAGTGACATTGCATGTGTGTTCTTTTCCTGAACCACATGGATCCACTCATGACAATGCATGTGTGCTCTTTTTAAACCACATGGATCCACTGTGACATTGCATGTGTGTTCTTTTCCCAAACCGCATGGATCCACTAGAGACATTGCATTTATGTTCTTTTCCTAAACCACATTGATCCACTAGTGACATTTCATGTGTGTTCTTTTCCTAAACCACATTGATCCACTGGTGACATTGGATGTGTGTTCTTTTCCTATACCACATTGATCCACTGGAGTCATTGCATGTGTGTTCTTTTCCGAAACCACTTTGATCCACTATTGACATTGCATGTGTTCTTTTCCTAAAACCACATTGATCCACTACTGACATTGCATGTGTGTTCTTTCCTAAACCACATGGATCCACTGAGTCTTTGCATGTATGTTCTTTCCTAAACCACATGGATCCACTAGCATTGCATGTGTGTTTTTTCATAAACCACATTGATCCACTAGTGACATTTGCATGTGTGTTCTTTTCCTAAACCACATTGATCCACTAGTGACATTTGCATGTGTTCTTTTCCTAAACCACATGGATCCACTGGTGACATTTCATATGTGTTCTTTTCCTAAACCACATGGATCCACTATAGTGACATTGCATGTGTGTTCTTTTCTAAACCACATTGATCCACTAGTGGCATTTGCATGTGTCTAAACCACATGGATCCACTGGTGACATTGTATGTGTGTTCTTTTCCTAAACCACATGGATCCACTTGAGTCATTGCATGTATATTCTTTTCCTAAACCAAATGGATCCACTTGAGTCATTGTATGTGTGTTCTTTTTCTAAACCACATGTATCCACTTGAGACATTTTCATGTGTGTTCTTTTCCTAAACCACATTGATCCACTGGTGACATTGCATGTGTACTCTTTTCCTAAACCACACGGATCCACTAGAGTCATTATATGTGTGATCTTTTCCTAAACCACATGGATCCACTTGAGACATTTGCATGTGTGTTCTTTTCCTAAACTCATGGATCCACCTGTGACATTGCATGTGTGTTCTTTTCCTAAACCACATCGATCCACTAGAGTAATTGCATGTCTGTTCTTTTCCTAAACTACATTGATCCACTGGTGACATTGCATGTGTGTTCTTTTCCTAAACCACATTGATCCACTAGAGTCATTGCATGTGTGTTCGTTTCCTAAACCACATTGATCCACTTGAGACATTGCATGTGTGTTCTTTTGTTAAACAACATGGATCCACTGGACTCATTGCGTGTGTGTTCGTTTCCTAAACCACATAGATCCACTAGTAACATTGCATGTGTGTTATTTTCCTAAACCACATGGATCCACTATTGACATTGCTTGTTTGTTCTTTTCCTAAATGACATGGATCCACTGGAGTCATTGCGTGTGTGTTCGTTTCCTAAGCCACATAGATCCACTAGTAACATTAGATGTGTGTTCTTTTCCTAAACCACATGGATCCACTGGAGTCATTGCATGTGTGTTCTTTTCCTAAACCACTTTGATCCACTAGTGACATTGCATGTGTGTTCTTTTCCTGAACCACATGGATCCACTCATGACAATGCATGTGTGCTCTTTTTAATTACCACATGGATCCACTCGTGACATTGCATGTGTGTTCTTTTCCCAAACCGCATGGATCCACTAGAGACATTGCATTTATGTTCTTTTCCTAAACCACATTGATCCACTAGTGACATTTCATGTGTGTTCTTTTCCTAAACCACATTGATCCACTGGTGACATTGGATGTGTGTTCTTTTCCTATACCACATTGATCCACTGGAGTCATTGCATGTGTGTTCTTTTCCGAAACCACTTTGATCCACTATTGACATTGCATGTGTGTTCTTTTCCTAAAACCACATTGATCCACTACTGACATTGCATGTGTGTTCTTTCCTAAACCACATGGATCCACTGGAGTCTTTGCATGTATGTTCTTTTCCTAAACTACATGGATCCACTAGAGGCATTGTATGTGTGTTTTTTTCATAAAACACATTGATCCACTAGTGACATTTGCATGTGTGTTCTTTTCCTAAACCACATTGATCCACTAGTGACATTTGCATGTGTGTTCTTTTCCTAAACCACATGGATCCACTGGTGACATTTGCATATGTGTTCTTTTCCTAAACCACATGGATCCACTATAGTCGTTGCATGTGTGTTCTTTTTCTAAACCACATTGATCCACTAGTGGCATTTGCATGTGTGTTCTGTTCCTAACCCACTTTGATCCACTAGTGACATTTTCATGTGTGTTCTTTTCCTAAACCACATCGATCAACTAGAGTAATTGCATGTCTGTTCTTTTCCTAAACCACATTGATCCACTAGTGACATTTGCATGTGTGTTCTTTTCCTAAACCACATTGATCCATAGAGTCATTGCATGTGTACTCTTTTCCTAAACCACACGGATCCACTTGATTCATTGTATGTGTGATCTTTTCCTAAACCACATGGATCCACTCGAGACATTTGCATGTGTGTTCTTTTCCTAAACTCATGGATCCACCTGTGACATTGCATGTGTGTTCTTTTCTTAAACCACATCGATCCACTAGAGTCATTGCATGTCTGTTCTTTTCCTAAACTACATTGATCCACTGGTGACATTGCATGTGTGTTCTTTTCCTAAACCACATTGATCCACTAGAGTTATTGCGTGTGTGTTCGTTTCCTAAACCACATTGATCCACTTGAGACATTGCATGTGTGTTCTTTTGTTAAACAACATGGATCCACTGGACTCATTCCGTGTGTGTTCGTTTTGTAAACCACATAGATCCACTAGTATCATTGCATGTGTGTTATTTTCCTAAACCACATGGATCCACTATTGACATTGCTTGTTTGTTCTTTTCCTAAATGACATGGATCCACTGGAGTCATTGCGTGTGTGTTCGTTTCCTAAGCCACATAGATCCACTAGTAACATTGCATGTGTGTTCTTTTCCTAAACCACATGGATCCACTGGAGTCATTGCATGTGTGTTCTTTTCCTAAACCACTTTGATCCACTAGTGACATTGCATGTGTGTTCTTTTCCTGAACCACATGGATCCACTCATGACAATGCATGTGTGCTCTTTTTAATTACCACATGGATCCACTCGTGACATTGCATGTGTGTTCTTTTCCCAAACCGCATGGATCCACTAGAGACATTGCATTTATGTTCTTTTCCTAAACCACATTGATCCACTAGTGACATTTCATGTGTGTTCTTTTCCTAAACCACATTGATCCACTGGTGACATTGGATGTGTGTTCTTTTCCTATACCACATTGATTCACTGGAGTCATTGCATGTGTGTTCTTTTCCGAAACCACTTTGATCCACTATCGACATTGCATGTGTGTTCTTTTCCTAAACCACATTGATCCACTGCTGACATTGCATGTGTGTTCTTTTCCTAAACCACATGGATCCACTGGAGTCTTTGCATGTATGTTCTTTTCCTAAACTACATGGATCCACTAGAGGCATTGTATGTGTGTTTTTTTCATAAAACACATTGATCCACTGGTGACATTTGCATGTGTGTTCTTTTCCTAAACCACATTGATCCACTAGTGACATTTGCATGTGTGTTCTTTTTCTAAACCACATGGATCCACTGGTGACATTTGCATATGTGTTCTTTTCCTAAACCACATGGATCCACTATAGTCGTTGCATGTGTGTTCTTTTTCTAAACCACATTGATCCACTAGTGGCATTTGCATGTGTGTTCTGTTCCTAACCCACTTTGATCCACTAGTGACATTTTCATGTGTGTTCTTTTCCTAAACCACATCGATCAACTAGAGTCATTGCATGTCTGTTCTTTTCCTAAACCACATTGATCCACTAGTGACATTTGCATGTGTGTTCTTTTCCTAAACCACATTGATCCATAGAGTCATTGCATGTGTACTCTTTTCCTAAACCAGACGGATCCACTTGAGTCATTGTATGTGTGATCTTTTCCTAAACCACATGGATCCACTTGAGACATTTGCATGTGTTTTTTTTTCCTATACCACATTGGTCCACTGGTGACATTGCATGTGTGTTCTTTTCCTAAACCACTTTGATCCACTAGTGACATTGCATGTGTGTTCTTTTCTGGAACCACATGGATCCACTCATGACATTGCATGTGTGTTCTTTTTCTAAACCACATTGATCCCCTTGAGTCATTACATGTGTGTTCTTTTCCTAAACCACATGGATCCACTAGAGAAATTGCATTTATGTTCTTTTCCTAAACTAAATGGATCCACTGGAGTCATTGCATCTATGTTCTTTTCCTAAACCACATGGATCCACTAGAGACATTTCATTTATGTTCTTTTCCTAAACCACATTGATCCACTAGTGACATTGCATGTGTGTTCTTTTCCTAAACCACATGGATCCACTTGAGTCTTTGCATGTCTGTTCTTTTCCTAAACCACATTGATCCACTAGAGTCATTGCATGTGTGTTCTTTTCCTAAACAACATTGATCCACTTGAGACATTGCATGTGTGTTCTTTTCCCAAACCGCATGGATCCACTAGAGACATTGCATTTATGTTCTTTTCCTAAACCACATTGATCCACTAGTGACATTTCATGTGTGTTCTTTTCCTAAACCACATTGATCCACTGGTGACATTGGATGTGTGTTCTTTTCCTATACCACATTGATTCACTGGAGTCATTGCATGTGTGTTCTTTTCCGAAACCACTTTGATCCACTATCGACATTGCATGTGTGTTCTTTTCCTAAAACCACATTGATCCACTGCTGACATTGCATGTGTGTTCTTTTCCTAAACCACATGGATCCACTGGAGTCTTTGCATGTATGTTCTTTTCCTAAACTACATGGATCCACTAGAGGCATTGTATGTGTTTTTTTTTCATAAAACACATTGATCCACTGGTGACATTTGCATGTGTGTTCTTTTCCTAAACCACATTGATCCACTAGTGACATTTGCATGTGTGTTCTTTTTCTAAACCACATGGATCCACTGGTGACATTTGCATATGTGTTCTTTTCCTAAACCACATGGATCCACTATAGTCGTTGCATGTGTGTTCTTTTCTAAACCACATTGATCCACTAGTGGCATTTGCATGTGTTCTGTTCCTAACCCACTTTGATCCACTAGTGACATTTTCATGTGTGTTCTTTTCCTAAACCACATCGATCAACTAGAGTCATTGCATGTCTGTTCTTTTCCTAAACCACATTGATCCACTAGTGACATTTGCATGTGTGTTCTTTTCCTAAACCACATTGATCCATAGAGTCATTGCATGTGTACTCTTTTCCTAAACCAGACGGATCCACTTGAGTCATTGTATGTGTGATCTTTTCCTAAACCACATGGATCCACTTGAGACATTTGCATGTGTTTTTTTTTCCTATACCACATTGGTCCACTGGTGACATTGCATGTGTGTTCTTTTCCTAAACCACTTTGATCCACTAGTGACATTGCATGTGTGTTCTTTTCTGGAACCACATGGATCCACTCATGACATTGCATGTGTGTTCTTTTTCTAAACCACATTGATCCCCTTGAGTCATTACATGTGTGTTCTTTTCCTAAACCACATGGATCCACTAGAGAAATTGCATTTATGTTCTTTTCCTAAACTAAATGGATCCACTGGAGTCATTGCATCTATGTTCTTTTCCTAAACCACATGGATCCACTAGAGACATTTCATTTATGTTCTTTTCCTAAACCACATTGATCCACTAGTGACATTGCATGTGTGTTCTTTTCCTAAACCACATGGATCCACTTGAGTCTTTGCATGTCTGTTCTTTTCCTAAACCACATTGATCCACTAGAGTCATTGCATGTGTGTTCTTTTCCTAAACAACATTGATCCACTTGAGACATTGCATGTGTGTTCTTTTCCCAAACCACATGGATCCACTAGTGACATTGCTTGTTTGTTCTTTTCCTAAACTAAATGGATCCACTGGAGTCAGTGCGGTGTGTTCATTTGCTAAACCACATAGATCCACTAGTAAAATTGCATGTGTGTTCTTTTCCTAAACCACATGGATCCACTGGAGTCATTGCATCTATGTTCTTTTCCTAAACCACATGGATCCACTTGAGTCATTGCATCTATGTTCTTTTCCTAAACCACATGGATCCACTAGAGACATTTCATTTATGTTCTTTTCCTAAACCACATTGATCCACTAGTGACATTGCATGTGTGTTCTTTTCCTAAACCACATTGATATACTGATGACATTGCATGTGTTTTTTTCTTTCTAAACCACATTGATCCACTGGAGTTATTGCATGTGAGTTCTTTTCCTAAACCAATTTGATCCACTGGTGACATTGTATGTGTGTTCTTTTCCTAAACCACATGGATCCACTTGAGTCATTGCATGTATATTCTTTTCCTAAACCAAATGGATCCACTTGAGTCATTGTATGTGTGTTCTTTTTCTAAACCACATGTATCCACTTGAGACATTTTCATGTGTGTTCTTTTCCTAAACCACATTGATCCACTGGTGACATTGCATGTGTGTTCTTTTCCTAAACCAGTTTGATCTCTAGCGAGATTGCATGTGTGTTCTTTTCCTGAACCACATGGATCCACTTGTGACATTGCATGTGTGTTCTTTTTCTAAACTACATTGATCCACTTGAGTCATTGCATGTGTGTTCTTTTCCTAAACCACATGGATCCACTAGAGACATTGCATTTATATTCTTTTCCCAAACCACATTGATCTACTAGTGACATTGCATGTGTGTTCCTTTTCTAAACCACATGAGCCCACTGGTGACATGGTATGTGTGTTATTTTCCTAAACCACATGAATCCACTAGAGTCATTACATGTGTGTTCTTTTCCTAAACCGCATTGATCCACTTGAGACATTTGCATGTGTGTTCTTTTCCTAAACTCATGGATCCACTTGTGACATTGCATGTGTGTTCTTTTCCTAAACCACATCGATCCACTAGAGTCATTGCATGTCTGTTCTTTTCCTAAACTACATTGATCCACTGGTGACATTGCATGTGTGTTCTTTTCCTAAACCACATTGATCCACTAGAGTCATTGCGTGTGTGTTCGTTTCCTAAATGACATTGATCCACTTGAGACATTGCATGTGTGTTCTTTTGTTAAACAACATGGATCCACTGGACTCATTGCGTGTGTGTTCATTCCCTAAACCACATAGATCCACTAGTAACATTGCATGTGTGTTATTAACCACATGGATCCACTAGTAACATTGCTTGTTTGTTCTTTTCCTAAATGACATGGATCCACTGGAGTCATTGCGTGTGTGTTCGTTTCCTAAGCCACATAGATCCACTAGTAACATTGCATGTGTGTTCTTTTCCTAAACCACATGGATCCACTGGAGTCATTGCATGTGTGTTCTTTTCCTAAACCACTTTGATCCACTAGTGACATTGCATGTGTTTTTTCTTTCTAAACCACATTGATCCACTGGAGTTATTGCATGTGAGTTCTTTTCCTAAACCAATTTGATCCACTGGTGACATTGCATGTGTGTTGTTTTCCTAAACCACTTTTCTCCACTAATGATATTGCATGTGTGTTCTTTCCCTAAACCACATGGATCCACTGGTGACATTGTATGTGTGTTCTTTTCCAAAACCACATGGATCCACTAGAGTCATTACATGTATATTCTTTTCCTAAACCAAATGGATCCACTTGAGTCATTGTATGTGTGTTCTTTTTCTAAACCACATGTATCCACTTGAGACATTTTCATGTGTGTTCTTTTCCTAAACCACATTGATCCACTGGTGACATTGTATGTGTGTTCTTTTCCTAAACCAGTTTAATCTCTAGCGAGATTGCAGGTGTGTTCTTTTCCTGAACCACATGGATCCACTTGTGACATTGCATGTGTGTTCTTTTTCTAAACTACATTGATCCACTTGAGTCATTGCATGTGTGTTCTTTTCCTAAACCACATGGATCCACTAGAGACATTGCATTTATATTCTTCTCCTAAACCACATTGATCTACTAGTGACATTGCATGTGTGTTCCTTTTCTAAACCACATGAGACCACTGGTGACATTGTATGTGTGTTATTTTCCTAAACCACATGAATCCACTAGAGTCATTACATGTGTGTTCTTTTCCTAAACCGCATTGATCCACTTGAGACATTTGCATGTGTGTTCTTTTCCTAAACTCATGGATCCACTGGTGACATTGCATGTGTGTTCTTTTCCTAAACCACATCGATCCACTAGAGTCATTGCATGTCTGTTCTTTTCCTAAACTACATTGATCCACTGGTGACATTACATGTGTGTTCTTTTCCTAAACCACATTGATCCACTAGAGTCATTGCGTGTGTGTTCGTTTCCTAAACCACATTGATCCACTTGAGACATTGCATGTGTGTTCTTTTGTTAAACAACATGGATCCACTGGACTCATTGCGTGTGTGTTCGTTTCCTAAACCACATAGATCCACTAGTAACATTGCATGTGTGTTATTTTGCTAAACCACATGGATCCACTATTGACATTGCTTGTTTGTTCTTTTCCTAAATGACATGGATCCACTGGAGTCATTGCGTGTGTGTTTGTTTACTAAGCCACATAGATCCACTAGTAACATTGCATGTGTGTTCTTTTCCTAAACCACATGGATCCACTGGAGTCATTGCATGTGTGTTCTTTTCCTAAACCACTTTGATCCACTAGTGACATTGCATGTGTGTTCTTTTCCTGAACCACATGGATCCACTCATGACAATGCATGTGTGCTTAATTACCACATGGATCCACTCGTGACATTGCATGTGTGTTCTTTTCCCAAACCGCATGGATTCACTAGAGACATTGCATTTATGTTCTTTTCCTAAACCACATTGATCCACTAGTGACATTTCATGTGTGTTCTTTTCCTAAACCACATTGATCCACTGGTGACATTGGATGTGTGTTCTTTTCCTATACCACATTGATCCACTGGAGTCATTGCATGTGTGTTCTTTTCCGAAACCACATGGATCCACTGGAGTCTTTGCATGTATGTTCTTTTCCTAAACTACATGGATCCACTAGAGGCATTGTATGTGTTTTTTTTTCATAAAACACATTGATCCACTGGTGACATTTGCATGTGTGTTCTTTTCCTAAACCACATTGATCCACTAGTGACATTTGCATGTGTGTTCTTTTCCTAAACCACATGGATCCACTGGTGACATTTGCATATGTGTTCTTTTCCTAAACCACATGGATCCACTATAGTCGTTGCATGTGTGTTCTTTTTCTAAACCACATTGATCCACTAGTGGCATTTGCATGTGTGTTGTGTTCCTAACCCACTTTGATCCACTAGTGACATTTTCATGTGTGTTCTTTTCCTAAACCACATCGATCAACTAGAGTCATTGCATGTCTGTTCTTTTCCTAAACCACATTGATCCACTAGTGACATTTGCATGTGTGTTCTTTTCCTAAACCACATTGATCCATAGAGTCATTGCATGTGTATTCTTTTCCTAAACCACACGGATCCACTTGAGTCATTGTATGTGTGATCTTTTCCTAAACCACATGGATCCACTTAAGACATTTGCATGTGTTTTTTTTCCTATACCACATTGGTCCCCTGGTGACATTGCATGTGTGTTCTTTTCCTAAACTACTTTGATCCACTAGTGACATTGCATGTGTGTTCTTTTCTTGAACCACATGGATCCACTCATGACATTGCATGTGTGTTCTTTTTCTAAACCACATTGATCCCCTTGAGTCATTACATGTGTGTTCTTTTCCTAAACCACATGGATCCACTAGAGAAATTGCATTTATGTTCTTTTCCTAAACTAAATGGATCCACTGGAGTCATTGCGTGTGTGTTCATTTGCTAAACCACATAGATCCACTAGTAACATTGCATGTGTGTTCTTTTCCTAAACCACATGGATCCACTGGAGTCATTGTATCTATGTTCTTTTCCTAAACCACATGGATCCACTGGAGTCATTGCATCTATGTTCTTTTCCTAAACCACATGGATCCACTAGAGACATTTCATTTATGTTCTTTTCCTAAACCACATTGATCCACTAGTGACATTGCATGTGTGTTATTTTCCTAAACCACATGGATCCACTAGTGACATTGCTTGTTTGTTCTTTTCCTAAATGACATGGATCGACTGGAGTCATTGCGTGTGTGTTCGTTTCCTAAGCCACATAGATCCACTAGTAACATTGCATGTGTGTTCTTTTCCTAAACCACATGGATCCACTAGAGTCATTGCATGTGTGTTCTTTTCCTAAACCGCTTTGATACACTAGTGACATTGCATGTGTGTTCTTTTCCTGAACCACATGGATCCACTCATGATAATGCATGTGTGCTCTTTTTAATAACCACATGGATCCACTCGTGACATTGCATGTGTGTTCTTTTCCCAAACCGCATGGATCCACTAGAGACATTGCATTTATGTTCTTTTCCTAAACCACATTGATCCACTAGTGACATTTAATGTGTGTTCTTTTCCTAAACCACATTGATCCACTGGTAACATTGGATGTGTGTTCTTTTCCTATACCACATTGATCCACTGGAGTCATTGCATGTGTGTTCTTTTCCGAAACCACTTTGATCCACTATTGACATTGCATGTGTGTTCTTTTCCTAAAACCACATTGATCCACTTCTGACATTGCATGTGTGTTCTTTTCCTAAACCACATGGATCCACTGGAGTCTTTGCATGTATGTTCTTTTCCTAAACTACATGGATCCACTAGAGGCATTGTATGTGTTTTTTTTTCATAAAACACATTGATCCACTGGTGACATTTGCATGTGTGTTCTTTTCCTAAACCACATTGATCCACTAGTGACATTTGCATGTGTGTTCTTTTCCTAAACCACTTTGATCCACTGGTGACATTTGCATATGTGTTCTTTTCCTAAACCACATGGATCCACTATAGTCGTTGCATGTGTGTTCTTTTTCTAAACCACATTGATCCACTAGTGGCATTTGCATGTGTGTTCTGTTCCTAACCCACTTTGATCCACTAGTGACATTTTCATGTGTGTTCTTTTCCTAAACCACATCGATCAACTAGAGTCATTGCATGTCTGTTCTTTTCCTAAACCACATTGATCCACTAGTGACATTTGCATGTGTGTTCTTTTCCTAAACCACATTGATCCATAGAGTCATTGCATGTGTACTCTTTTCCTAAACCACACGGATCCACTTGAGTCATTGTATGTGTGATCTTTTCCTAAACCACATGGATCCACTTGAGACATTTGCATGTGTTTTTTTCCTATACCACATTGGTCCACTGGTGACATTGCATGTGTGTTCTTTTCCTAAACCACTTTGATCCACTAGTGACATTGCATGTGTGTTCTTTTCTTGAACCACATGGATCCACTCATGACATTGCATGTGTGTTCTTTTTCTAAACCACATTGATCCCCTTGAGTCATTACATGTGTGTTCTTTTCCTAAACCACATGGATTCAATAGAGAAATTGCATTTATGTTCTTTCCTAAACTAAATGGATCCACTGGAGTCATTGCGTGTGTGTTCATTTGCTAAACCACATAGATCCACTAGTAACATTGCATGTGTGTTCTTTTCCTAAACCACATGGATCCACTGGAGTCATTGTATCTATGTTCTTTTCCTAAACCACATGGATCCACTGGAGTCATTGCATCTATGTTCTTTTCCTAAACCACATGGATCCACTAGAGACATTTCATTGATGTTCTTTTCCTAAACCACATAGATCCACTAGTAACATTGCATGTGTGTTATTTTCCTAAACCACATGGATCCACTAGTGACATTGCTTGTTTGTTCTTTTCCTAAATGACATGGATCCACTGGAGTCATTGCGTGTGTGTTCGTTTCCTAAGCCACATAGATCCACTAGTAACATTGCATGTGTGTTCTTTTCCTAAACCACATGGATCCACTGGAGTCATTGCATGTGTGTTCTTTTCCTAAACCACTTTGATCCACTAGTGACATTGCATGTGTGTTCTTTTCCTGATCCACATGGATCCACTCATGATAATGCATGTGTGCTCTTTTTAATAACCACATGGATCCACTCGTGACATTGCATGTGTGTTCTTTTCCCAAACCGCATGGATCCACTAGAGACATTGCATTTATGTTCTTTTCCTAAACCACATTGATTCACTAGTGACATTTCATGTGTGTTCTTTTCCTAAACCACATTGATCCACTGGAGTCATTGCATGTGTGTTCTTTTCCGAAACCACTTTGATCCACTATTGACATTGCATGTGTGTTCTTTTCCTAAAACCACATTGATCCACTGCTGACATTGCATATGTGTTCTTTTCCTAAACCACATGGATCTACTGGAGTCTTTGCATGTATGTTCTTTTCCTAAACTACATGGATCCACTAGAGTCATTGTATGTGTGTTTTTTTCATAAAACACATTGATCCACTGGTGACATTTGCATGTGTGTTCTTTTCCTAAACCACATTGATCCACTAGTGACATTTGCATGTGTGTTCTTTTCCTAAACCACATGGATCCACTGGTGACATTTGCATATGTGTTCTTTTCCTAAACCACATGGATCCACTATAGTCGTTGCATGTGTGTTCTTTTTATAAACCACATTGATCCACTAGTGGCATTTGCATGTGTGTTCTGTTCCTAACCCACTTTGATCCACTAGTGACATTTTCATGTGTGTTCTTTTCCTAAACCACATCGATCAACTAGAGTCATTGCATGTCTGTTCTTTTCCTAAACCACATTGATCCACTAGTGACATTTGCATGTGTGTTCTTTTCCTAAACCACATTGATCCATAGAGTCATTGCATGTGTACTCTTTTCCTAAACCACACGGATCCACTTGAGTCATTGTATGTGTGATCTTTTCCTAAACCACATGGATCCACTCGAGACATTTGCATGTGTGTTCTTTTCCTAAACTCATGGATCCACCTGTGACATTGCATGTGTGTTCTTTTCCTAAACCACATCGATCCACTAGAGTCATTGCATGTCTGTTCTTTTCCTAAACTACATTGATCCACTGGTGACATTGCATGTGTGTTCTTTTCCTAAACCACATTGATCCACTAGAGTCATTGCGTGTGTGTTCTTTTCCTAAACCACATTGATCCACTTGAGACATTGCATGTGTGTTCTTTTGTTAAACAACATGGATCCAATTGAGTCATTGTATGTGTGTTCTTTTCCTAAACCACATTGGTCCATTGAGACATTTGCATGTGTGTTCTTTTTGTGGGGCCCCCCGGATTAACCTCCGAGAATCCCTGTTATGCATACAACCACGATCCCATGATCAGTTAGTCGTGGCTCAGAACAGACAAGTATCAAAGTAAACATCCAATACATAACGAATACCTGTCATACCTTATTTGCCATTATGGCTACATCGATCAATCATTAGCGGAACTTCATTAAGCTTAGAGCCCGAGCCATGCCTTATCCTACATGCAACTGACTGGGAGAACGTCCTAGCTCGCTTAGCCATCAACTTCATCCCCTTCTTGATATCTGACCAAGTTAATAGATAGGGACAATGCCAGTGAGTACTTTGAATGTACTCGCAAACCACTCAGGAAAATAATAATAACAAGAGGATATACAATATGGCTGTATTAGTAGGAGGGCTTCAAGAGAGGTTCCTTTCTCAAATAGTTTCTCTTGTAGATATAGCATCTACATATGTTTGTTAAAAACTTTTGTAAACCATTTTGGAAACTGTTTGAATACTTTTGTAAACACTAGGATTGGGGTACCCATTTGTTCCCGTCTTCAGGTCGTCCCATGACCAAACTCGTTTCTCCTCCTTCCGACCGTCCCATGGTCAAAACCTTTCTCCTTTACGACCATCCCATGGTCAAAACATTTCCAAATCCATTTCTTTTCCAAAATCCTTTTTGAAAAAAAAAACCAGCACCGCTCTATAGAAGTTTGTCCAACCCGTCCATGACCGCGGACACGGCTATTCGAATAGATTTACAGTTTGCAGAGGTTGTACACTTTACCCACACCATCCGTGTACACTACCCTGATCTACACCGATCGTGAGTCGAGTAACCGATCAAGACTCTTCGGATGCCCACTCCAATATAAGTGCCTACCCTATGAGTGTTACTCCCCTCAAAACCGGGACGTCGGGTACCGAGGACCAACCAGAGTGCTTTTTTCCACTTCTCGAGTGTGCGCTTTCAATGAGGGGCCCATTGTAACGCGCGGAGGCTCGCATGCCCTTCGTTCCTTTTCTAGGTCCATGTCCCACATGGACCCTTATGTGAGAAGGCCCACCCTCTAGGGATTTTTATCCCCTGTAGTTGTTGCGAGGCAGCTTATACCAGAGTAAACAAACCTCAAATCTAGCCCTGTCCCATTCTAGGGTAATGTGGTTGCACAGGTTAAGTTGTTATAGCTAAACTGCAAAGAACCGGATGCGTTTTTGTAAACCTTTTTCCTCCAGCTTCCTTCAGTATTTTGTAAAACAAAACCTTTTTCTATCTCAACATCTCTTGGGAGGTCCCACCTCACCAAGGTTTTCTCATAAAACATTTGGTAAAACTTTTTCGGGGGTCTTCCCATCCTCTAGTTTTGCTTCGGCTAAAACAGGGTCTCTAGAGGGTCATGGTGATATACACCATCTATTCTACTAGGGGCCAGTAGGTGTCATCAAGGGGTTTGTACTTAATAGTACAAAAATGTAATAGTTCGGAGGAGCCAAACCACTACCATATATTCATCAACATATAGTAAAACAGTGCATTTTTAATAAATAGTAGATAAAACATGCATAAGTAAAACTGTAGGAAGAGGTTTATGAGCAAGAAGGTGGCTTGCCTAATGATCAGTAATATGGCAATATGTCCCTGGACTTCTCCTTTAGATAACCAAGAATACCAATACCAATAATAATAAGATCTCTTCTTCTCGGCGTCAATATAAGCGCAACTATCGTCATCATCGAGTATACATGCAAACAAGCAAGACCACAATCAAAACAAGGTATACAAGCATCATTACAATGCAGACAACAAACATACCACACATTACTCAAATCAGTAGGTTTTGATAGATTGAGTGGGTTGTAATTGGAATTACTTTAATTGCCCTTGCGGTCTTTGTTTTAGGATGTATTTGTCCAAATACCACCGGTTAAGGGGATTTAGAACTAGGATTGGGTCTATGTGATATAAATATGCAAGGATGATGCCATCAGGTAGGTATTGACAAAATAAGGCCAACAAAAGTGGTTTCACTATTTTATCACTTTTTTTTAATTTCTTATGAATATTCTAGTGATAAAAACTCTAGTTTTAGGAAATAATTCACCAGAAAACTTTTGGAGCTCAAAAAATTATTTCCTTGGGTGGTTAGGTACGTATTGATGTACTTGTTCATTGAGAGTTTGAATCATGTCAAAATTATTACCAGAATGCCCTCAGAAAATTCCCAAAGGCAGTTGTGTAGACAACTTGTCATTTTCACCAGATTTAATCTACAGTAGAATTTGATTTTATTCCAAGGGCACATGGTAGGAATTTAGAATACCTTTCTGTAGAAATTGGAATTAACCATTTTGGATATCAAGAACTACTCTAGTCGTTTATTTAGTGAAATGAGTCTACATAGAATAGTTTCATTCATTATAATTGAACCAGAGCTCAATAAAATTTGAGTTGCCGTGGTTTGATAGGGGTTGATATGGAGTTTTACTGGGAGTTGGAATTAGGCCAATACCTCTGTTGGTTTGACCTAGGGAATTTCTTAAAGCAAAAATAGGCTGTTTTTATTATTTTTCCTGCAGTCAAACTGTAGTTCAACTTGGCATGAGACAAATTCCCACTATGGGTATTTCAAATACCTATCAGAGGAATTTTGTTTTACTCCAATTGGAGATGTAAATCTCACACGAAGATTTTATTAGTGAAAAAGGATACCTTAGGGTAAGGGTTTTATTAGGCTTGTTCTGGATCCTCTTCGGAGCAACCCATGATGCAGCATGTTTAAGAAAACATTCCTGGACATCAGGAATTTTAGATATGCGCATTTGGTGGGGGTTTTCATTTTCAAAAAGATTTAAACCAAATGTCCTTTGAACATATCTGGGAATATATGAAAAAAGAAAAAGAAGAAGGGGCTTCGTGGGCCAGATCTGAGGGGAAACGGTCCGTGCAGGGGGAAATCGGCCCACCTGGGGCGAGCCGGGCGCGGGAAGGAGCGCGGCTCCATGTTCAAACCCGGCCACATGGGTCCCGCTGGTCAGGGAGACAGGGCGGCAAAGAGGTACCAGCCATCTAGGGCCATCCGATTAGGGCTGCATCGATGGCTAGCAGCCATCTTCCTTCTCGCGATGGGGAGCCAAGGAATAAACCCTAGGAGGGGTCGGGGATGCACGGGGGAGGCTTACCGGCGGCTCTCCGGTGACCAAGGAACGGCGGAGGAGGAGCGACGGTCGACGACGGTCCCGATGATGGGTGGCAGTGGCGGGTTTGACGTCGGGATGACGCTCGCGCGGGAGCCACGGCTACGCCGACCTTTGGTTCTTGCCGGAGCTGCTCCTGGGGTTGCTGCATGTCAGAAACAAGGGGATGAGAAGATGCGAAAGAGAAATTGGGCTCTAGTAAGGTGACATGCAGAAGAGGGGAAACACGGGAGAGGGGCGTAGCTCGATTTCATGGAGGAGGCCGAAGCTCTCCTCTCTTCCTTTCTCGATTTGCACAGGGCAGGGGGAGAGAGAGGAGCTCTAGGGAGGTGAGTGGGGAGCAGAGGGAGTGAATGAACGAGGAAGGGAGGGATGGGGTGGCCTGTGGCCTTTTTAACTCGAGGTGGATCGGTCCATGGTGGATTTTGTCCAAGGAGGGGATGGGGAGGGAGCTGGCCTTCCATTGGGCAGCAGGGGTGGTGGAGAAGTCGGTTGAGAGGTCAAGGGTGGTACAGAGGTGGCTGTAGGGCCTTGTACTGAGAGGATGGGTCCTCTCTCTATCCTTCGGCCCAAAAAAAGAAATGGAGTGGAGGGGGCTAGGGCTAGCCATGGGGGCTGATAGGTGGGGTAAGGGAGTGCTGCAGGGTCCTGGGTTCGAGCAGAGAGAGAGAGACAAGGGAAGGTTGCTGCCCAGCTTTTGATGTAAGGAGGGACACACCAATAAATGTCATAGCTTTTCCTCCTTTTAAGGGGTAAAGGGCATGAGGGAGGGTCATGCTACAGCATTTTGACCAGAGGGTGATGGTGGTTGTTGTGGAGAAGCATTGGAGAGGCTTTGGTGAGGGTTTGAAAAGGGATTTGAAAGATAAATTGAAGGATTTCAAATGCTGGCCAAACTTTGGATCATGAAGCAAGTTTTAAAACTGACCTTGGCAGGTTGACGTAATGATGCTGGTAGGTAGGTGAGGTCAAGATACACCTCCAGGAATTTATTGAGATTTTTCAGATGATTTTTAGGGCATTTTTGATCACTTATCCAAAAAGTGCATAAGTAGTTTACAGAAGCTCATTTGATAAATTTACATTGGACATAGTTGGTTTTTGATGTGAGATGATTCTAAATATGAATCCATACTTTGAGGAATTTTCCCATGATTTATTGGGGATAATAAGTATTTAAAACTATTATTATTCCATTTCTGCCATTTAAGAAAATAGGCAAAAAGAATTATTGAAACTCTTCAAAATTATTTATTTTTTAAGTGGGACGATAGGGTATACGACTCAATTGTGCTTAAAGTTCGGGAAGTTTTTTGGCAAAAACCAAACTTTCCTTTATAGGAGTTTTGGAGATTTTGTCTATTAATGAGATTAAATAGTTTTCGAGCCATAATAATTATGGATAATATTTTATAAATTTTGATGCTCAAGGTAGATTATGTAGACAAGGTGTAGCAAGCATTTGCAGCCTTGGGAATTGGAAAACCAACTTGAATTAGATGTAAAACGAGTTGTGGATATAGGGGGATGTTATTTTCATACCATCAAAACATGGGTGTATCTTGGAGCTCAGAGCTCCCATTGGAACATGGGGTATATGTATGGATAGACCAAGTCATATAGATGATCATGGCAAAAGGAGTTTTGATTGGTTACATTTGAGGTGGTCTGGAAGTCGTGGAAAATTTTGTTGAAAATAAGGCTGCCATACCAGATGAGTCATGATGCCTTATAAACCATGTGGGTTTAAGAAGCACAAAGATCCACTTGGATCAAGTGAGGTATATGTTGATAGACCTCTATGAGTAGAACACAACCATGCAAATATTTGGTCTATGGAATGTGGGATGGTGGTGTGAGCTTCTATCAAAGTAGGCATGTTGACTAGATTTGTAGGAAAAGTTATTTTCTTGCCTGCAAAACCATCAAGAACAAGTGGGTTGGAGGATGATCTAACCAAGGGAAAGAGTGGTCCTTGGTAGTACTTAGGATGGTTAAGAAAATTATTCAAGTGCATTACCAAAAATGCACAAGGGTTTCGAAAGGGAGACATCCAAAAGGGTGATGTTGAAACAGATTTCAGACTTAGCCAAATTTGGCAGATTTAGGGTTTTTGACTAGAATGTGGGTGGTGATGGTTTTGATGGGTTGCAAGGTACCAAAGCATCCTCAAGTGGATGATGTTGAAGTGTAGATTGAGTAGGAAGGATCCCTACTTGATACTAGTCTTCATTGACTTGGAAACTTCTAGAAGGGATCACTTTAGAAGGGGTCTAGTTAGGGGTTTTAGATGATCCCTAGTAGCTAGAGATCAGATCCAGATTTGTATTCTTGCTTGGGGTTTGGGGATTTTAAAGTTTCTTGATCCTAGAGCATGAGCTCCTAGAGTAGCTCATACTACTTCTAAGTAACCAAGTCAACATCAGATAAAGGCAACTCATCTTACAAACAAATCAACTACTACTAGGGTTACCATCAAGCTTAGCTTGGGGTTAAGGATGGACAATTTTGAAAGGTTGGAGTTTGAGTAAGGTAAGAGTCCTTGGTATCCCTACCAAGAGTAGAATTCAAAGGCTTTATACAAGGTTTTGAGAATCCTAAAGGTAGGAGCAGTTGAAGGTTCTGTCTTGAAAATATAAGGAGATTATATTATATATATCTCTCCATAGTTTTGTCAATAGAAGCTACTAAAAAAGTTTTGGTTGCATAAGTATCTTGGCTCATGTTTTGAAATGCCAGAACATTTGAGAATATGTAAAATGAGCCAGGATAGTTTTTGTTAAATAGCTTTTTTTGACAACTAATGTTGAGGTAAGGAGTACATCACCTAATACACATTCATACGCATAAACATATTCAAACAACAGGCAAACACTTCATCACTAAACAAGAAAAAGTTTTTGTTCCCCCTGATTTTTGCATTCTGGACATCTAATTAGGGTTGCTGAAATTGGGATGTTACAAACCTTTCCTCCTTAAAAGAATCTCGTACCGAGATTCAGGAGAGTAGGGTTAGGGGATTTTGAGTCGAGTTGATACTAGGTGTCATACGCGTCCTATCTTACGGGCTCCGTCTTTGAAAGTGGCTACTATGTCGATGAGGTTGCTTCATTCTTCCAGGATGCACGGAGAGTTGAGCAGAGTCCAGCCTTGATCAAGGAGTGATCTTGTATTCCTTCGGGGCTCAATACCTCGAGGGCTTAGGCTAGGCAGACCACCTCGATTCTGAACTTCACGTAGTACTCGTCGATTGATAGATTCTACGGCTTGGCGTAGCATGTCCTAATTAAAGATTTTACGGTCGGTACTCCTGGGTTTGCTTCTAGTGAAGGGTTACTCTATTTTGGTGGGAAAGACGCATTCTTTCCTCCTTAGGATTAAACTAGGGTAGAATTCTAGGAGTGGAAGTAATCCTTCCTTCCTGGAGTCGCAGATGGATGTTTTGAAGACTGTTGTCACTCCTTCTCCTAGAGTTGGAATTTTCCGAAGACATCCGTGAAGGTAGGTCCTATGGGGCTTATGTACTACGGTTATTCATACTTAATCTGTTAGAGCCGTTGGAGACTTACGTCCTTTAAGCTATTGGAACCGAGGGGTGGGCAATGCTGTGGTCCTTCCGGTAGGTCTGCAGCTGAAATAGCAGAGGGACTTCATAGGATCTTTAGTTAGTTTCTCTTTTGATATCTCACGGGTTGTTGTTTGGTGAGAGGGCATCAAATCTGGTGGTTTTTCTGAGTATCCTCGGGTAGATAGTCTTTTGAAGATTGAGTGGGAAGACGTAGTCTTTCCACCATAGAGCTTCACTAAGGTGCTTTAGGAGTGGTGAGGATCTTCGGTCTTGGAGTGCTGCCCTGAGGTTAGTAGAGGGATGTATCTTCCCTGAATCTTGAGCTGAGGTCTTTGAGTGATCCCCTACTTTATCAACCTTGGCGGGGTGGTTCCCAACGCATCCCTTAAGGGGTGAGCTGAAGGTAAATTAGCGGTTTAAGACTCTTATTGCTAGTAGTTAGTCAGGGTTGCAGCAGTCAGCGTCGGGTAAGCGGTATTCATTGGCATTTCTTGCGTTGCTTCTTCTTGATGGCGGAGTGGACTCGTTGTCTTCACGCTTCCTTAGCATCTGACTTCAGGGGTGGTTCTGACCTTCTAGGGAGGATCATTCCCTTAGTTTGGGTAGAGTTGACTAGATTAGTTAGTATCCTAAGGCGGTCAGAAGCTCTATTACACTAAAGGTTAGTGTGGTTAGGTCTTCACTTCTTGTCTTGGTTGACTCGGGTGGTTTCTTGTGGATAGTGTGGATCCTTCGGTGATTAGCTTCCATCTTCAATGGGATTCTTGTTGTAGTAGACTGAGGAACAAGGGAGTGGTGTGCTATTGACGAGTCTTGAGAGGTGAGTTGGACGAGGTATGTCATCCAACTGAGGTGAAGTCTTCGAGTTGTCCTCACTAGTCGATGTCGAACTCCTGGTTCTTGCGATGCTTTCCCTCTCATATACTCTCGAGGTTAGTCTGGGTCTCATTACTGACAGCTAACACAGGGGTTTCTTGAGTTACTAGGTGGGTTATCGCTCCTCGCGTCACATCACACATCAAGCGACACAGGATGCACTTAGGCAAGCAAACACGGTAAACGCTAGGGACCAAGAAGTTAACTACTGGCAAGGTAGGGGAATCCTATTCTTAGGACTATTGATCCTAGATATCGTCTTTCTTCGAGTTGGAGTCACTATCTTGCAAATGAAGACTTCGTCGTATCTTGGACGCTTCTTTATAGTGCAACACCCGATGTCTTCTGATTGTGAGGATTCCGCTGGTAGAGCGATATTGTAGTCTCCTGGTGTTTGCTGGTAGTTCCTTGTCTTCATTTGGTTCTCATTGTCTTCACCGGGTCTAGATCCTAGTTATTTAAAATCCGTAGGTTTGAAGTTTGGACGAGAGTTAGAGGAAACCATTTTCGAAAGCATTTACTTAGAGTAAGAGAAGAAGTAGAACTTTTTGAAACTCATTGGGAAACTAGTTTTCGAAAGCCGGGGTTTTCAAAATAAAGTTCCTGTCTAGCAACCATGCTAACTAAGGTTCTCCTACAGTCAGGATGGCTCTAATACCAAGTCTGTGAGGCCCCCGGATTAACCTCCGAGAATCCCTGTTATGCATACAACCACGATCCCATGATCAGTTAGTCGTGGCACATAACAGACAAGTATCAAAGTAAACATCCAATACATAATGAATACCTGTCATACCTTATTTGCCATTATGGCTACATCGATAAATCATCAGCAGAACTTCATTAAGCGTAGATCCCGAGCCATGCCTTAACCTACAGGCAACTAACTGGGAGAATGTCCTAGCTCGCTTAGCCGTCAACTTCATCCCCTTCTTGATATCTGACCAAGTTAATAGCCATGGACAATGCCAGTGAGTACTTTGAATGTACTCGCAAACCACCTCAGGAAAATAATAATAACAAGAGGATATGCAATATGGCTGTATTAGTAGGAGGGCTTCAAGAGAGGTTCCTTTCCCAAATAGTTTCTCTTGTAGATATAGCATCTACATATCTCTGTTGAAAACTTTTGTAACCATTTTGGAAACCTTTTGAAAAGTTTTGTAAACACTAGTATTGGGGTACCCATTTGTTCCCGTCTTCAGGTCGTCCCACGACCAAACTCCTTTCTCCTCCTTCCGACCATCCCATGGTCAAAACCTTTCTCCTTTACGACCATCCCATGGTCAAAACATTTCCAAAGCCATTTCTTTTCCGAAATCCTTTTTGAAAACAAAACTAGCACCGCTCTAAAGAAGTTTGTCCAACCCGTCCATGACCGCGGACACGGCTATTCAAATAGATTTACACTCTACAGAGGTTGTACACTTTACCCACACCATCTGGGTACACTACCCTGATCTACACCGATCGTGGGTCGAGTAACCGATCAAGACTCTCCGGATGCCCACTCCAATATAAGAGCCTACCCTATGAGTGTTAATCCCCTCAAAACCGGGACGTCGGGTACCGAGGACCAATCGGAGAACTTTTTTCCACTTCTCGACTGTGCGCTTTCAGTGAGGAGCTCATAGTAATGCGTGGAGGATTGCAGGCCCTTCGTTCCTTCTCCAGGTCGATGTCCCACATGGACCCTTATGTGAGAAGGCCCACCCTATAGGGATTTTTATCCCCTGTAGTTGTTGTGGGGCAGATTATACCAGAGTAAACAAACATCAAATCTAGCCCTGTCCCATTCCAGAGTAATGTGGTTGCACAGGTTAAGTTGTTATAGCTAAACTGCAAAGAACCGGTGCGTTTTTGTAAACCTTTTTCCTCCAGCTTCCTTCACTATTTTGTAAAACAAAACCTTTTTCTTTCTCAACATCTCTTCGGAGGTCCCGCCTCACCAAGGTTTTATCATAAAACATTTGGTAAAACTTTTTCGGGGGTCTTCCCATCCTCTAGTTTTGCTTCGGCTAAAACAGGGTCTCTAGAAGGTCATGGTGATATACACCATCTATTCTACTAGGGGCCAGTAGCTGTCATCAAGGGGTTTGTACTTAATAGTACAAAAATTTAATAGTTCGGAGGAGCCAAACCACTACCATATATTCATCAACATATAGTAAAACAGTGCATTTTGAATAAATAGTAGATAAAACATGCATAAGTAAAACAGTAGGAAGAGGCGTATGAGCAATAAGGTGGCTTGCCTGATGATCAGCAATATGGCAATATGTCCCTGGACTTCTCCTTTAGATAACCAAGAATACCAATACCAATAATAATAAGATCTCTTCTTCTTGGCGTCAATACAAGCGCAACTATCGTCATCATCGAGTATAGATGCAAACAAGCAAGACCACAATCAAAACAAGGCATACAAGCATCATTACAATACAACAAACAAACATACCACACATTACTCAAATCAGTAGGTTTTGATAGATTGAGTGGGTTGTAATTGGAATTACTTTAATTTCCCTTGTGGTCTTTGTTTTACGATGTATTTGTCCAAATACCACCGATTAAGGGGATTTAGAACTAGGCTTAGGTTTGTGTGATATAAATATGGAAGGATGATACCATCAGGTAGGTATTGACAAAATAAGGCCAAGAAAAGTGGTTTCACTATTTTATCACTTTTCTTTAATTTCTTATGAATATTCTAGTGATAAAAGCTCTAGTTTTAGGAAATAATTCACCAGAAAATTTCTGGAGCTCCACAAATTATTTATTTGGGTGGTTAGGTAAGGCTTGATGTACTTGTTCACTGAGAGTTGGAATCATGACAAAATAATTACCAGAATGCCCTTAGAAAATTCCCAAAGGCAGTTCTGTAGACAACTTGTCTTTTTCACCAGATTTAATCTACAGTAGATTTTGATTTGATTTCAAGGGAACATGGTAGGAATTTCGAATACCTTTCTGAGAAATTGGAATTACCCAGTTTGGATATCAAGAACTATGGGAGTGGTTTATTTAGTGAAATGAGTCTACACATAATAGTTTAATTCATTATAATTGAACCAGAGCTCAATAAAATTTGAATTTCTGGGGCTTGATAGGGGTTGATATGGAGTTTTACTGGGAGTTGGAATTAGGCCAATACCTCTATTGGTTTGACCTAGGGAATTTCTTAAAGACAAAAATAGGTGGTTTTTATTATTTTTCCTACAGCCAAACTATAGTTCAACTTGGCATGAGACAAATTCCCACATATGAGTATTTCAAATACCTATCAGAGGAATTTTTTTTACTCCAATTGGAGATGTAAAACTCACAGGATGATTTTATTAGTGAAAAAGGATACCATTGGGTAAGGGTTTTATTAGGCTTGTTCTGGATCCTATTCGGAGCAACCAATGATGCAACTTGTTTAAAAACATTCCTAGACATCGGGAATTTTAGATCTAGGAATTTGGTGGGGGTTTTCTTTTTCAAAAAGGTTTAAACCAAACATCCTTTGAACAGATTTGGGAATATATGAAAAAGAAAAAGAAGAAGGGGCTTCGCGGGCCAGATCTCGAGGGGAAGCGGTCATGGAGGGGAATCGACCCAAGGCGAGCCGTCTTGATAAGGAGCACGGGCTCGCATTCAAAACCGGCCACATGGGGCCCGCTGGTAAGGGAGACAGGGGTGGCGAAGAGGTACCGGCCATCTGGGCCATCTGATTAGGGCTGCATCGACAGCTGGCAGCCGTCTTCCTTCTCACGATTGGGAGTTTGGGAATAAACCCTAGGAGGGGTCGGGGAGGCGCGGGGGAGGCTTACTAGTGGCTCTCCGGCGACTAGGGAACGGCGGACGAGGAGCGGCGGTCGACGACGGTCCCGACGATGGGCGGCAGTGGCAGGTTTGACACCGGGATGACGCTCGCACGGGAGCCAGGGCAACGCCGACCTTCGGTTCTTGCCGGAGCTGCTCCTGGGGTTGCTGCATGTCAGAAACAAGGGGATGAGAAGATGCGGAAGAGCAAGTGGGCTCTAGTAAGGTGACATGCAGAAGAGGGGGAACACGGAAGAGGGGGCGTAGCTCGATTTCATGCAGGAGGCCGAAGCTCTCCTCTCTTCCTTTCTCGAGTTGCACAGGGCAGGGGGAGAGAGAGGAGCTCTAGGGAGGTGAGTGGGGAGCAGAGGGAGTGAATGAACGAGGAAGGGAGGGATGGGGTGGCCTGTGGACTTTTTAACTCGAGGTGGATCGGTCCATGGTGGATTTGGTCTAAGGAGGGGATGGGGAGGGAGCTGGCCTTCCATTGGGCAGCAGGGGTGGTGGAGAATTCGGTTGAGAGGTCAAGGGTGGTACAGAGGTGGCTGTAGGGCCTTGCACTGAGAGGATGGGACCTCTCTCTATCCTTCGGCCCAAAAAAAGAAATGGAGAGGAGGGGGCTAGGGCTTGCCATGGAGGCTGATAGGTGGGGTAAGGGAGTGCTGCAGGGTCCTGGGTTCGAGCAGAGAGAGAGAGACAAGGGAAGGTTGCTGCCCAGGAGGGACACACCAATAAATGGCATAGCTTTTCCTCCTTTTAAGGGGTAAAGGGCATGGGGGAGGGTGATGCTACAGTATTTCGACCAAAGGGTGATGGTGGTTGCTGTGGAGAAACATTGGAGAGGCTTTGGTGAGGGTTTGAAAAGGGATTTGAAAGATAGCTTGAAGGATTTCAAATGCTGGCCAAACTTTGGATCATGAAGCAAGTTTCAAACTTGACCTTGGCAGGTTGAGGTAATGATGTTGGTAGGTAGGTGAGGTCAATATACACCTCCAGGAATTTATTGAGATTTTGCAGATGATTTTTAGGGCATTTTTTATCACTTATCAAAAAACTACAGAAGTGGTTTATAGAAGCCATTTGATAAATTTACATTGGACATAAATGGTTTTGATGTGAGATTATTCTAAATATGAATCCATACTTTTAGGAATTTTCCCATGATTTATTGGGGATTAGAAGTATTTAAAACTATTATTATTCCATTTCTACCATTTAAGAAAATAGGCAAAAAGAATAATTGAAACTCTTCAAAAATATTTATTTTTTAAGTGGGATGTTAGGGTATGATATATAGGACTCAATTGTGCTTAAAGTTAGGGAAGTGTTTTGGCAAAAACCAAACTTTCCTTTATAGGAGTTTTGGAGATTTTGTCTATCAATGAGATTAAATAGTTTTCGAGCCATAATAATTATGGATAATATTTGATAAATTTTGGTGCACAAGGTAGATGATGTAGACAAGGTGTATCAAGCATTTTCAACCTTGGGAATTGGAAAACCAACTTGAATTAGATGTAAAACAAGGAGTTGTGGATATAGGGGGATGTTATTTTCATACCATCAAAACATGGGTGTATCTTGGAGCTCAGAGATCCCATTGGAACATGGGGTATATGGATGGATAGAACATGTCATATAGATGATCATGGCAAAAGGAGTTTGGATTGGTTACATTTGAGTTGGTCTGGAAGTGGTGGCAAATTTTGTTGAAAATAAGGCTGCCATACCAGACGAGTCATGATGCCTTATAAACCTTGTGGGTTTAAGAAGCACAAATATCCACTTGGATCAAGTGAGGTATATGTTGATAGACCTCTATGAGTAGAACACAACCATGCAAATAGTTGGTCCATGGGAGGTGGGATGGTGGTGTGAGCTTCTTTCAAAGTAGGGATGTTGACTAGATTTGTAGGAAAAGTTATTTTCTTGCCTACAAAACCATCAAGAACAAGTGGGTTGGAGGATGATATAACCAAGGTCAAGAGTGGTACATGGTATTCCTTAGGATGTTTAATAAGATGATTCAATTGCATTACCAAAAATGCACAAGGGTTGAGAAAGGGAGATATCCAAAAGGGTGATATTGAAACAGATTTCAGACTTGGCCAAATTTGGCAGATTTAGGGTTTTTGACTAGAATGTGGGTGGTGATGGTTTTAATGGGTTGCAAGTACCAAAGCATACTCAAGTGGATGATGTTGAAGTGTAGATTTAGTAGGAAGGACACTTGCTTGATACTGGTCTTCATTGACTTGGAAGCTTCTAGAAGGGATCACTTCAGAAGGGGTCTGGTTAGGGGTTTTAGATGATCCCTAGTAGCTAGAGCTCAGTTCCAGATTTGTATTCTTTCTTGGGGTTTGGGGATTTTAAAGTTTCTTGATCCTAGAGGATGAGCTCCTAGAGTAGCTCATACTACTTCTAAGTAATCAAGTCAACATCAGATCAAGGCAACTCATCTTACAAACAAATCAACTACTACTAGGGTTACCATCAAGCTTAGCTTAGGGTTAAGGATGGGAAATTTTGAAAGGTTGGAGTTTGAGTAAGGTAAGAGTCCTTGGTGTCCCTACGAAGAGTATAATTCAAAGGTTTTATACAAGGTTTTGATAATCCTAGAGGTAGGAGTAGATGAAGGTTCTGTCTTGAAAATATAAGGAGATTATATTATATATATCTCTCCATAGTTTTGTCAATAGAAGCTACTAAAATAGTTTTGGTTGCATAAGCATCTTGGATTATGTTTTGAAATGCCAGAACATTTGAGAATATGTAAAATGAGCCAGGATAGTTTTTGCTAAATAGCTTTTTTTGACAACTGATGTTGAGGTAAGGAGTACATCACCTAATACACATTCATCCGCATAAACATATTCAAACAACAGGCAAACACTTCATCACTAAACAAGAAAAAGTTTTTGTTCCCCTTGATTTTTTCATTCCGGACATCTAATCAGGGCTGCTGAAATTGGGACGTTACACTTTTTCTATACCACATCGATCCACTAGTGACATTGCATGTGTGTTCTTTTCCTAAACCACATGGATCCACTAGAGTCATTGCATGTGTATTCTTTTCCTAAACCACATGGATCCACTTGAGTCATTGTATGTGTGTTCTTGTCCAAAACCACATGGATCCACTTGAGACATTCGCATGTGTGTTCTTTTCTTGAACCACATTGATCCACTAGTGATATTGCATGTGTGTTCTTTTCCTAAACCACTGTGATCCACTAGTGACATTGCATGTGTGTTCTTCTCCTAAACCACATGGATCCAATCGTGACATTACATGTGTGTTCTTTTTCTAAACCACATTGATCCACTTGAGTCATTGCATCTGTGTTGTTTTCCTAAACCACATGGATCCACTAGAGACATTTCATTTATGTTCTTTTCCTAAACCACATTGATCCACTAGTGACATTGCATGTATGTTCTTTTCCTAAACCACATTGATCCATTGGTGACATTGCATGTGTGTTTTTTCCTAAACCACATTGATCCAATGGAGTCATTGCATGTGTTTTCTTTTCCTAAACCAATTTGATCCACTGGTGACATTGCATGTGTGTTCTTTTCCTAAACCACTTTTCTCCACTAGTGACATTGCATGTGTGTTCTTTTCCTAAACCACATGGATCCACTAGTGACATTGCATGTGTGTTCTTTTCCTAAACCACATGGATCCACTAGAGTAATTGCATGTATATTCTTTTCCTAAACCACATGGATCCACTTGAGTCATTGTATGTGTGTTCTTTTTCTAAACCACATGGATCCACTTGAGACATTTTCATGTGTGTTCTTTTCCTAAACCACATTGATCCATTAGTGACATCGCATGTGTGTTCTTTTCCTAAACCAGTTTGATCTCTAGCGACATTGCATGTGTGTTCTTTTCCTGAACCAGATGGATCCACTCGTGACATTGCAAGTGTGTTCTTTTTCTAAACCACATTGATCCACTTGAGTCATTGCAAGTGTGTTCTTTTCCTAAACCACATGGATCCACTAGAGACATTGCATTTATATTCTTTTCCTAAATCAAATTGATCCACTAGTGACATTGCATGTGTGTTCTTTTTCTAAACCACATGAGACACTGGTGACATTGCATGTGTCTTATTTTCCTAAACTACATGAATCCACTAGATTCATTACACGTGTGTTCTTTTCCTCAACCAATTTGATCCACTAGGGACATTGCATGTGTGTTCTTTTCCTAAACCACTTAGCTCCACTAGTGACATTGCATGTGTGTTCTTTTCCTAAACTCATGGATCCACTGGTGACATTGCATGTGTGTTCTTTTCCTAAACCACATGGATCCACTGGAGTCATTTCATGTATATTCTTTTCCTAAACCACATGGATCCACTTGAATCATTGTATGTGTGTTCTTTTTCTAAAACACATAGATCCACTTGAGACATTTTCATGTGTGTTTTTTCCTAAACCACATTGATCCACTTGAGACATTTTCATGTGTGTTCTTTTCCAAATCCACATGGATCCACTAGAGACATTGCATTTATATTGTTTTCCTAAACCACATTGATCCACTAGTGACATTGCATGTGTGTTCTTTTTCTAAACCACATGAGACACTGGTGACGTTGCATGTGTGTTATTTTCCTAAACCACATGAATCCACTAGAGTCATTACATGTGTGTTCTTTTCCTAAACCGCATTGATCCAATTGAGACATTTGCATGTGTGTTCTTTTCCTAAACTCATGGATCCACTAGTGACATTGCATGTGTGTTCTTTTCCTAAACCACATCGATCCACTAGAGTCATTGCATGGGTATTCTTTTCCTAAACCACATGGATCCACTAGAGACATTTCATTTATGTTCTTTTCCTAAACCACATTGATCCACTAGTGACATTACATGTGTGTTGTTTTCCTAAACCACATTGATCCATTGGTGACATCGCATGTGTGTTTTTTCCTAAACCACATTGATCCACTGGAGTCATTGCATGTGTGTTCTTTTCCTAAACCACTTTGCTCCACTAGTGACATTGCATGTGTGTTCTTTTCCTAAACCACATGGATCCACTGGTGACTTTGCATGTGTGTTCTTTTCCTAAACCACATGGATCCACTAGAGTCATTTCATGAATATTCTTTTCCTAAACCACATGGATCCACTTGAGTCATTGTATGTGTGTTCTTTTGCTAAACCACATGGATCCACTTGAGACATTTTCATGTGTGTTCTTTTCCTAAACCACAATGTTCCATTGGTGACATTGCATGTGTGTTTTTTTCCTAAACCAGTTTGATCTCTAGCGACATTGCATGTGTGTTCTTTTCCTGAACCACATGGATCCACTCGTGACATTGCATGTGTGTTCTTTTCCTAAAACACATGGATCCACTAGAGACATTGCATTTATATTCTTTTCCTAAACCACAATAATCCACTAGTGACATTGCATGTGTGTTCTTTTTCTAAACAACATGAGACACTGGTGACATTGCATGTGTCTTATTTTCCTAAACTACATGAATCCACTAGAGTCATTACACGTGTGTTCTTTTCCTAAACCGCATTGATCCACTTGAGACATTTGCATGGTTGTTCTTTTCCTAAACTCATGGATCCACTGGTGACATTGCATGTGTGTTCTTTTCCTAAATCACATCGATCCAATAGAGTCATTGCATGTGTGTTCTTTTCCTAAACTAAATTGATCCACTGGTGACATTTCATGTGTGTTCTTTTCCTAAACCACAATTATCCACTAGAGTCATTGCATGTGTGTTCTTTTCCTAAACCACATTGATCCACTTGAGACATTGCATGTGTGTTCTTTTCCTCAACCACATGGATTCACTAGTGACATTGCTTGTTTGTTCTTTTCCTAAACGACATGGATCCACTGGAGTCATTGCGTGTGTGTTCGTTTCCAAAACCACATAGATCCACTATTAACATTGCATGTTTGTTCTTTTCCTAAACCACATGGATCCACTAGAGTCATTGCATGTGTGTTCTTTTCCTAAACCACTTTGATCCACTAGTGACATTGCATGTGTGTTATTTTCCTGAACCACATGGATCCACTCATGACATTGCATGCGTGTTCTTTTTATAAACCACATGGATCCACTCATGACATTGCATGTGTGTTCTTTTCCAAAACCGCATGGATCCACTAGAGACTTTGCATTTATGTTCTTTTCCTAAACCACATTGATCCACAAGTGAGATTTCATGTGTGTTATTTTCCTAAACCACATTGATCCACTTATGACATTGGATGTGTGTTCTTTTCCTATACCACATTGATCCACTGGAGTTATTGCATGTGTGTTCTTTTCCGAAATCACTTTGATCCACTAGTGACATTGCATGTGTGTTCTTTTCCTAAACCACATTGATCCACTACTGACATTGCATGTGTGTTCTTTTCCTAAACGACATGGATCCACCGGAGTCTTTACATGTGTGTTCTTTTCCTAAACCAAATTGATCCACTTGTGACATTTTCATGTGTGTCCTTTTCCTAAACCACATTGATCCACTACTGACATTGCATGTGTGTTCTTTCCCAAAACCACATTGATCCACTAGTGACATTGCATGTGTGTTCTTTTCCTGAACCACATGGATCCACCTGTGACATTTGCATGTGTGTTGTTTTTCTAAACCACATGGATCCACTAGAGTCATTGTATGTGTGTTCTTTTTCTAAACCACATTGATCCACTGGTGACATTTGCATGTGTGTTCTTTTCCTGAACCACATGGATCCACTTGTGACATTTGCATGTGTGTTGTTTTTCTAAACCACAAGGATCCACTAGAGTCATTGTATGTGTGTTCTTTTCCTAAACCACATTAATCCACTGATGACATTTGCATGTGTGTTATTTTCCTAAACCACATTGATCCACTGGTGACATTTGCATGTGTGTTCTTTTACTAAACCACATGGATCCACTAGTGACATTTGCATATGTCTTCTTTTCCTAAACCACATGGATCCACTAGAGTCGTTGCATGTCTGTTCCTTTTCTAAACCACATTGATCCACTGGTGGCATTTGCATGTGTGTTGTGTTCCTAAACCACTTTGATCCACTAGTGACATTTGCATGTGTGTTCTTTTCCTAAACGACTTTGATCCACTAGTGACGGGCATGTGTGTTCTTCTCCTAAACCACATGGATCCACTGGTGACATTGCATGTGTGTTATTTTCCTAAACCACATCGATCCACTAGAGTCATTGCATTTGTGTCTTTTTCTAAACTACATTGATCCACTTGTGCCATTGCATGTGTGTTATTTTCCTAAACCACATTGATCCACTAGAGTCATTCCATGTGTGTTCTTTTCCTAAACCACATGGATCCACTGGTGACATTGCATGTGTGTTATTTTTGTAAACCACATGGATCCACTGGAGTCATTGCATGGGCATTCTTTTCCTAAACCACATGGATCCACTTGAGTCATTATATGTGTGTTCTTTTCCTAAACCACATGGATCCACTCGACACATTTGCATGTGTGTTCTTTTCCTAAACCACATTGATCCACTGGTGACGTTGCATGTGTGTTCTTTTCCTAAACCACTTTGATCCACTAGCGATATTGCATGTGTGTTCTTTTCCTGGACCACATGGATCCACTCGTGACATTGCATGTGTTTTCTTTTTGTAAACCACATTGATCCACTTGAGTTATTGCATTTGTGTTCTTTTCCTAAACCACGTGGATCCACCAGAGACATTGCATTTATGTTCTTTTCCTAAACCACATTGATCCACTAGTGACATTGCATGTGTGTTATTTTCCTAAACCACATTGATCCAAAGGTGAGATTGCATGTGTGTTCTTTTCCTAAACCACATGGATCCAATAGACTCATTTCATGTGTGTTCTTTTCCTAAACCACATGAGCATGAGGCAATAACCTGGTGGTAGGCTCGTAGTTGGCGCATCCCAACGACCGGAGTTCGATCACTGTCAGGGACGAATTTCCAGAATTCTCATGCCGACCCGCTTGTACTATATCAATAAAGTGTCTAGTTCCTCCTAGCAATGTTTCATCTTTTTCTAAACCACATGAGCCCACTAGTGACATTGCATGTGTGTTATTTTCCTAAACCACATGAATCCACTAGAGTCATTGCATGTGTGTTCTTTTCCTAAACCACATGGATCCACTAGTGACATTGCATGTGTGTTCTTTTCCTTAACCACATGGATCCACTAGAGTCATTGCCTGTGTGTTCGTTTCCAAAACCACATAGATCCACTATTAACATTGCATGCTTGTTCTTTTCCTAAACCACATGGATCCACTAGAGTCATTGCATGTGTGTTCTTTTCCTAAACCACTTTGATCCACTAGTGACATTGCATGTGTGTTCTTTTCCTGAACCACATGGATCCACTCATGACATTGCATGCGTGTTCTTTTTATAAACCACATGGATCCACTCATGACATTGCATGTGTGTTCTTTTCCAAAACCGCATGGATCCACTAGAGACTTTGCATTTATGTTCTTTTCCTAAACCACATTGATCCACAAGTGAGATTTCATGTGTGTTATTTTCCTAAACCACATTGATCCACTTCTGAAATTGGATATGTGTTCTTTTCCTATACCACATTGATCCACTGGAGTTATTGAATGTGTATTCTTTTCCAAAATCACTCTGATCCACTAGTGACATTGCATGTGTGTTCTTTTCCTAAACCACATTGATCCACTACTAACATTGCATGTGTGTTCTTTTCCTCAACCACATGGATCCACTGGAGTCTTTACATGTGTGTTCTTTTCCTAAGGGTTTTATTTGGCTTGTTCTGGATCCTATTCGGAGCAACCAATGATGCAGCTTGTTTAAAAACATTCCTAGACATCGGGAATTTTAGATCTAGGAATTTGGTGGGGGTTTTCATTTTCAAAAAGGTTTAAACCAAACATCCTTTGAACAGATTTGGGAATATATGAAAAAGAAAAAGAAGAAGGGGCTTCGAGGGCCAGATCTCGAGGGGAAACGGGTCGCGCAGGGGGAAATCGGCCCACCCGGGGCGAGCCGGGCGCGGGAAGGAGCACGGGCTCGCATTCAAAACCGGCCACACGGGGCCCGCTGGTAAGGGAGACAGGGGCGGCGAAGAGGTACCGGCCATCTGGGCCATCTAATTAGGGCTGCATCGACAGCTCGCAGCCGTCTTCCTTCTCACGATTGGGAGTTCGGGAATAAACCCTAGGAGGGGTCGGGGAGGCGCGGGGGAGGCTTACTAGTGGCTCTCCGGCGACTGGGGAACGGCGGAGGAGGAGCGGCGGTCGACGACGGTCCCGACGATGGGCGGCAGTGGCAGGTTTGACACCGGGATGACGCTCGCACGGGAGCCAGGGCAACGCCGACCTTCGGTTCTTGCCGGAGCTGCTCCTGGGGTTGCTGCATGTCAGAAACAAGGGGATGAGAAGATGCGGAAGAGCAAGTGGGCTCTAGTAAGGTGACATGCAGAAGAGGGGGAACAAGGAAGAGGGGGCGTAGCTCGATTTCATGCAGGAGGCCGAAGCTCTCCTCTCTTCCTTTCTCGAGTTGCACAGGGCAGGGGGAGAGAGAGGAGCTCTAGGGAGGTGAGTGGGGAGCAGAGGGAGTGAATGAACGAGGAAGGGAGGGATGGGGTGGCCTGTGGCCTTTTTAACTCGAGGTGGATCGGTCCATGGTGGATTTGGTCTAAGGAGGGGATAGGGAGGGAGCTGGCCTTCCATTGGGTAGCAGGGGTGGTGGAGAATTCGGTTGAGAGGTCAAGGGTGGTACAGAGGTGGCTGTAGGACCTTGCACTGAGAGGATGGGACCTCTCTCTATCCTTCGGCCCAAAAAAAGAAATGGAGAGGAGGGGGCTAGGGCTAGCCATGGAGGCTGATAGGTGGGGTAAGGGAGTGCTGCAGGGTCCTGGGTTCGAGCAGAGAGAGAGACAAGGGAAGGTTGCTGCCCAGGAGGGACACACCAATAAATGGCATAGCTTTTCCTCCTTTTAAGGGGTAAAGGGCATGAGGGAGGGTGATGCTACAATATTTCGACCAAAGGGTGATGGTGGTTGCTGTGGAGAAACATTGGAGAGGCTTTGGTGAGGGTTTGAAAAGGGATTTGAAAGATAGCTTGAAGGATTTCAAATGCTGGCCAAACTTTGGATCATGAAGCAAGTTTCAAAACTTGACCTTGGCAGGTTGGGGTAATGATGTTGGTAGGTAGGTGAGGTCAATATACACCTCCAGGAATTATATTGAGATTTTGTAGATGATTTTTAGGGCATTTTTTATCACTTATCAAAAAACTACAGAAGTGGTTTATAGAAGCCATTTGATAAATTTACATTGGACATAAATGGTTTTGATGTGAGATTATTCTAAATATGAATCCATACTTTGAGGAATTTTCCCATGATTTATTGGGGATTAGAAGTATTTAAAACTATTATTATTCCATTTCTACCATTTAAGAAAATAGGCAAAAAGAATAATTGAAACTCTTCAAAAATATTTATTTTTTAAGTGGGATGTTAGGGTATGATATATAGGACTCAATTGTGCTTAAAGTTAGGGAAGTGTTTTGGCAAAAACCAAACTTTCCTTTATAGGAGTTTTGGAGATTTTGTCTATCAATGAGATTAAATAGTTTTCGAGCCATAATAATTATGGATAATATTTGATAAATTTTGGGGCTCAAGGTAGATGATGTAGACAAGGTGTAGCAAGCATTTTCAACCTTGGGAATTGGAAAACCAACTTGAATTAGATGTAAAACAAGGAGTTGTGGGTATAGGGGGATGTTATTTTCATACCATCAAAACATGGGTGTATCTTGGAGCTCCCATTGGAACATGGGGTATATGGATGGATAGATCAAGTCATATAGATGATCATGGCAAAAGGAGTTTGGATTGGTTAAATTTGAGTTGGTCTGGAAGTGGTGGCAAATTTTGTTGAAAATAAGGCTGCCATACCAGATGAGTCATGATGCCTTATAAACCTTATGGGTTTAAGAAGCACAAATATCCACTTGGATCAAGTGAGGTATATGTTGATAGACCTCTATGAGTAGAACACAACCATGCAAAGAGTTGGTCCGTGGAAGGTGGGATGGTGGTGTGAGCTTCTTTCAAACTAGGGATGTTGACTAGATTTGTAGGAAAAGTTATTTTCTTGCCTACAAAACCATCAAGAACAAGTGGGTTGGAGGATGATATAACCAAGGTCAAGAGTGGGACATGGTATTCCTTAGGATGGTTAACAAGATGATTCAATTGCATTACCAAAAATGCACAAGGGTTGAGAAAGGGAGATATCCAAAAGGGTGATATTGAAACAGATTTCAGACTTGGCCAAATTTGGCAGATTTAGGGTTTTTGACTAGAATGTGGGTGGTGATGGTTTTAATGGGTTGCAAGTACCAAAGCATACTCAAGTGGATGATGTTGAAGTGTAGATTGAGTAGGAAGGACACTTGCTTGATACTGGTCTTCATTGACTTGGAAGCTTCTAGAAGGGATCACTTCAAAAGGGGTCTGGTTAGGGGTTTTAGATGATCCCTAGTAGCTAGAGCTCAGATCCAGATTTGTATTCTTGCTTGGGGTTTGGGGATTTTAAAGTTTCTTGGTCCTAGAGGATGAGCTCCTAGAGTAGCTCATACTACTTCTAAGCAATCAAGTCAACATCAGATTAAGGCAACTCATCTTACAAACAAATCAACTACTACTAGGGTTACCATCAAGCTTAGCTTAGGGTTAAGGATGGGAAATTTTGAAAGGTTGGAGTTTGAGTAAGGTAAGAGTCCTTGGTGTCCCTACGAAGAGTATAATTCAAAGGTTTTATACAAGGTTTTGATAATCCTAGAGGTAGGAGTAGATGAAGGTTCTATCTTGAAAATATAAGGAGATTATATTATATATATCTCTCCATAGTTTTGTCAATAGAAGCTACTAAAATAGTTTTGGTTGCATAAGCATCTTGGATTATGTTTTGAAATGCCAGAACATTTGAGAATATGTAAAATGAGCCAGGATAGTTTTTGCTTAATAGCTTTTTTTGACAACTGATGTTGAGGTAAGGAGTACATCACCTAATACACATTCATCCGCATAAACATATTCAAACAACAGGCAAACACTTCATCACTAAACAAGAAAAAGTTTTTGTTCCCCTTGATTTTTTCATTCCGGACATCTAATCAGGGCTGCTGAAATTGGGATGTTACACTTTTTCTAAACCACATTGATCCACTAGTGACATTACATGTGTGTTCTTTTCCTAAACCACATGGATCCACTAGAGTCATTGCATGTGTATTCTTTTCCTAAACCACATGGATCCACTTGAGTCATTGTATGTGTGTTCTTGTCCTAAACCACATGGATCCACTTGAGACATTCGCATGTGTGTTCTTTTCTTGAACCACATTGATCCACTAGTGATATTGCATATGTGTTCTTTTCCTAAACCACTGTGATCCACTAGTGACATTGCATGTGTGTTCTTCTCCTAAACCACATGGATCCAATCGTGACATTACATGTGTGTTCTTTTTCTAAACCACATTGATCCACTTGAGTCATTGCATCTGTGTTGTTTTCCTAAACCACATGGATCCACTAGAGACATTTCAGTTATGTTCTTTTCCTAAACCACATTGATCCACTAGTGACATTGCATGTATGTTCTTTTCCTAAACCACATTGATCCATTGGTGACATTGCATGTGTGTTTTTTCCTAAACCACATTGATCCAATGGAGTCATTGCATGTGTTTTCTTTTCCTAAACCAATTTGATCCACTGGTGACATTGCATGTGTGTTCTTTTCCTAAACCACTTTTCTCCACTAGTGACATTGCATGTGTGTTCTTTTCCTAAACCACATGGATCCAATAGTGACATTGCATGTGTGTTCTTTTCCTAAACCACATGGATCCACTAGAGTAATTGCATGTATATTCTTTTCCTAAACCACATGGATCCACTTGAGTCATTGTATGTGTGTTCTTTATTTAAACCACATGGATCCACTTGAGACATTTTCATGTTTGTTCTTTTCCTAAACCACATTGATCCATTAGTGACATCGCATGTGTGTTCTTTTCCTAAACCAGTTTGATCTCTAGCGACATTGCATGTGTGTTCTTTTCCTGAACCACATGGATCCACTCGTGACATTGCAAGTGTGTTCTTTTTCTAAACCACATTGATCCACTTGAGTCATTGCAAGTGTGTTCTTTTCCTAAACCACATGGATCCACTAGAGACATTGCATTTATATTCTTTTCCTAAACCAAATTGATCCACTAGTGACATTGCATGTGTGTTCTTTTTCTAAACCACATGAGACACTGGTGACATTGCATGTGTGTTATTTTCCTAAACCACATGAATCCACTAGAGTCATTACACGTGTGTTCTTTTCCTAAACCGCATTGATCCACTTGAGACATTTGCATGTGTGTTCTTTTCCTAAACTCATGGATCCACTGGTGACATTGCATGTGTGTTCTTTTCCTAAACCACATCGATCCAATAGAGTCATTGCATGTGTGTTATTTTCCTAAACTAAATTGATCCACTAGTGACATTGGATGTGTGTTCTTTTCCTAAACCACAATTATCCACTAGAGTCATTGCATGTGTGTTCTTTTCCTAAACCACATTGATCCACTTGAGACATTGCATGTGTGTTCTTTTCCTCAACCACATGGATCCACTAGTGACATTGCTTGTTTGTTCTTTTCCTAAACGACATGGATCCACTGGAGTCATTGCGTGTGTGTTCGTTTCCAAAACCACATAGATCCACTATTAACATTGCATGTTTGTTCTTTTCCTGAACCACATGGATCCACTCGAGTCATTGCATGTGTGTTCTTTTCCTAAACCACTTTGATCCACTAGTGACATTGTATGTGTGTTCTTTTCCTGAACCACATGGATCCACTCATGACATTGCATGCGTGTTCTTTTTATAATCCACATGGATCCACTCATGACATTGCATGTGAGTTCTTTTCCCAAACCGCATGGATCCACTAGAGACATTGCATTTATGTTCTTTTCCTAAACCACATTGATCCACTATTGACATTTCATGTGTGTTCTTTTCCTAAACCACATTGATCCACTTGTGACATTGGATGTGTTATCTTTTCCTATACCACATTGATCCACTTGAGTCATTGCATGTGTGTTCTTTTCCGAAACCACTTTGATCCACTAGTGACATTGCATGTGTGTTCTTTTCCTAAACCACATTGATCCACTACTGACATTGCATGTGTGTTCTTTTCCAAAACCACATGGATCCACTTGAGTCTTTTCATGTCTGTTCTTTTCCTAAACCAAATTGATCCACTTGTGACATTGCATGTGTGTTCTTTTCCTAAACGACATTGATCCACTACTGACATTTTCATGTGTGTTCTTTTCCTAAACCACTTTGATCCACTACTGACATTGCATGTGTGTTCTTTTCCTAAACCACATTGATCCACTAGTGACATTTCATGTGTTATCTTTTCCTGAACCACAGGATCCACTTGTGACATTTGCATGTGTGTTGTTTTTCTAAACCACATGGATCCACTAGAGTCATTGTATGTGTGTTCTTTTTCTAAACCACATTGATCCACTGGTGACTTTTGCATGTGTGTTCTTTTCCTGAACCACATGGATCCACTTGTGACATTTGCATGTGTGTTGTTTTTCTAAACCAGATGGATCCACTAGATTCATTGTATGTGTGTTCTTTTCCTAAACCACATTGATCCACTGATGACATTTGCATGTGTGTTCTTTTCCTAAACCACATTGATCCACTGGTTACATTTGCATGTGTGTTCTTTTCCTAAACCACATGGATCCACTGGTGACATTTGCATATGTGTTCTTTTCCTAAACCACATGGATCCACTAGAGTCGTTGCATGTGTGTTCCTTTTCTAAACCACATTGTTCCACCGGTGGCATTTGCATGTGTATTCTGTTCCTAAACCACTTGGATCCACTAGTGACATTTGCATGTGTGTTCTTCTCCTGAACAACATGGATCCACTTGTGACATTGCATGTGTGTTCTTTTCCTAAACCACATCGATCCACTAGAGTCATTGCATCTGTGTCTTTTCCTAAATTACATTGATCCACTTGTGGCATTGCATGTGTGTTCTTTTCCTAAACCACCTTAATCCACTAGAGTCATTCCACGTGTGTTCTTTTCCTAAACCACATGGATCCACTGGTGACACTTCATGTGTGTTATTTTTCTAAATCACCTGGATCCACTTGAGTCATTGCATGGGTATTCTTTTCCTAAACCACATGGATCCACTAGAGACATTTCATTTATGTTCTTTTAATAAACCACATTGATCCACTAGTGACATTGCATGTGTGTTGTTTTCCTAAACCACATTGATCCATTTGTGACATTGCATGTGTTTTTTTCCTAAACCACATTGATCCACTGGAGTCATTGCATGTGTGTTCTTTTCCTAAACCAATTTTATCCACTAGGGACATTGCATGTGTGTTCTTTTCCTAAACCACTTAGCTCCACTAGTGACATTGCATGTGTGTTCTTTTCCTAAACCACATGGATCCACTGGTGACATTGCATGTGTGTTCTTTTCCTAAACCACATGGATCCACTGGAGTCATTTCATGTATATTCTTTTCCTAAACCACATGGATCCACTTGAGTCATTGTATGTGTGTTCTTTTTCTAAACCACATGGATCCACTTGAGACATTTTCATGTGTGTTCTTTTCCTAAAGCACATTGATCCATTAGTGACATCGCATGTGTGTTCTTTTCCTAAACTAGTTTGATCTTTAGCGACATTGCATGCGTGTTATTTTCCTGAACCACATGGATCGACTCGTGACATTGCATGTGCGTTCTTTTTCTAAACCACATTGATCCACTTGAGTCATTGCATGTGTGTTCTTTTCCAAATCCACATGGATCCACTAGAGACATTGCTTTTATATTGTTTTCCTAAACCACATTGATCCACTAGTGACATTGCTTGTGTGTTCTTTTTCTAAACCACATGAGACACTGGTGACATTGCATGTGTGTTATTTTCCTAAACCACATGAATCCACTAGAGTCATTACATGTGTGTTCTTTTCCTAAACCGCATTGATCCACTTGAGACATTTGCATGTGTGTTCTTTTCCTAAACTCATGGATCCACTGGTGACATTGCATGTGTGTTCTTTTCCTAAACCACATCGATCCAATACAGTCATTGCATGTGTGTTATTTTCCTAAACTACATTCATCCACTAGTGACATTGCATGTGTGTTATTTTCCTAAACCACATTGATCCACTAGAGTCATTGCATGTGTGTTCTTTTTCTAAACCACATTGATCCACTTGAGACATTGCATGTGTGTTCTTTTCCTCAACCACATGGATCCACTAGTGACATTGCTTGTTTGTTATTTTCCTAAACGACATGGATCCACTAGAGTCATTGCATGTGTGTTCGTTTCCAAAACCACATAGATCCACTAGTAACATTGCATGTTTGTTCTTTTCCTGAACCACATGGATCCACTCGAGTCATTGCATGTGTGTTCTTTTCCTAAACCACTTTGATCCACTAGTGACATTGCATGTGTGTTCTTTTCCTGAACCACATGGATCCACTCATGACATTGCATGCGTGTTCTTTTTATAATCCACATGGATCCACTCATGACATTGCATGTGAGTTCTTTTCCCAAACCGCATGGATCCACTAGAGACATTGCATTTATGTTCTTTTCCTAAACCACATTGATCCACTATTGACATTTCATGTGTGTTCTTTTCCTAAACCACATTGATCCACTTGTGACATTGGATGTGTGTTCTTTTCCTATACCACATTGATCCACTTGAGTCATTGCATGTGTGTTCTTTTCCGAAACCACTTTGATCCACTAGTGACATTGCATGTGTGTTCTTTTCCTAAACCACATTGATCCACTACTGACATTGCATGTGTGTTCTTTTCCTAAACCACATGGATCCACTTGAGTCTTTGCATGTCTGTTCTTTTCCTAAACCAAATTGATCCACTTGTGACATTGCATGTGTGTTCTTTTCCTAAACGACAATGATCCACTACTGACATTTTCATGTGTGTTCTTTTCCTAAACCACATTGATCCACTAGTGACATTGCATGTGTGTTCTTTTCCTAAACCACATTGATCCACTAGTGACATTGCATGTGTGTTCTTTTCCTGAACCACATGGATCCACTTGTGACATTTTCATGTGTGTTGTTTTTCTAAACCACATGGATCCACTAGAGTCATTGTATGTGTGTTATTTTTCTAAACCACATTGATCCACTGGTGACTTTTGCATGTGTGTTCTTTTCCTGAACCACATGGATCCACTTATGACATTTGCATGTGTGTTGTTTTTCTAAACCAGATGGATCCACTAGATTCATTATATGTGTGTTCTTTTCCTAAACCACATTGATCCACTGATGACATTTGCATGTGTGTTCTTTTCCTAAACCACATTGATCCACTGGTTACATTTGCATGTGTGTTATTTTCCTAAACCACATGGATCCACTGGTGACATTTGCATATGTGTTCTTTTCCTAAACCACATGGATCCACTAGAGTCGTTGCATGTGTGTTCCTTTTCTAAACCACATTGTTCCACTGGTGGCATTTGCATGTGTATTCTGTTCCTAAACCACTTGGATCCACTAGTGACATTTGCATGTGTGTTCTTCTCCTGAACCACATGGATCCACTTGTGACATTGCATGTGTGTTCTTTTCCTAAACCACATCGATCCACTAGAGTCATTGCATCTGTGTCTTTTCCTAAACTACATTGATCCACTTGTGGCATTGCATGTGTGTTCTTTTCCTAAACCACCTTAATCCACTAGAGTCATTCCACGTGTGTTCTTTTCCTAAACCACATGGATCCACTGGTGACACTTCATGTGTGTTATTTTTCTAAATCACCTGGATCCACTTGAGTCATTGCATGGGTATTCTTTTCCTAAACCACATGGATCCACTAGAGACATTTCATTTATGTTCTTTTAATAAACCACATTGATCCACTAGTGACATTGCATGTGTGTTGTTTTCCTAAACCACATTGATCCATTTGTGACATTGCATGTGTTTTTTTCCTAAACCACATTGATCCACTGGAGTCATTGCATGTGTGTTCTTTTCCTAAACCAATTTGATCCACTAGGGACATTGCATGTGTGTTCTTTTCCTAAACCACTTAGCTCCACTAGTGACATTGCATGTGTGTTCTTTTCCTAAACCACATGGATCCACTGGTGACATTGCATGTGTGTTCTTTTCCTAAACCACGTGGATCCACTGGAGTCATTTCATGTATATTCTTTTCCTAAACCACATGGATCCACTTGAGTCATTGTATGTGTGTTCTTTTTCTAAACCACATGGATCCACTTGAGACATTTTCATGTGTGTTCTTTTCCTAAACCACATTGATCCATTAGTGACATCGCATGTGTGTTCTTTTCCTAAACTAGTTTGATCTTTAGCGACATTGCATGCGTGTTCTTTTCCTGAACCACATGGATCGACTCGTGACATTGCATGTGCGTTCTTTTTCTAAACCACATTGATCCACTTGAGACATTGCATGTGTGTTCTTTTCCAAATCCACATGGATCCACTAGAGACATTGCATTTATATTGTTTTCCTAAACCACATTGATCCACTAGTGACATTGCATGTGTGTTCTTTTTCTAAACCACATGAGACACTGGTGACATTTCATGTGTGTTATTTTCCTAAACCACATGAATCCACTAGAGTCATTACATGTGTGTTCTTTTCCTAAACCGCATTGATCCAATTGAGACATTTGCAAGTGTGTTCTTTTCCTAAACTCATGGATCCACTAGTGACATTGCATGTGTGTTCTTTTCCTAAACCACATCGATCCACTAGAGTCATTGCATGGGTATTCTTTTCCTAAACCACATGGATCCACTAGAGACATTTCATTTATGTTCTTTTCCTAAACCACATTGATCCACTAGTGACATTACATGTGTGTTGTTTTCCTAAACCACATTGATCCATTGGTGACATCGCATGTGTGTTTTTTCCTAAACCACATTGATCCACTGGAGTCATTGCATGTGTGTTCTTTTCCTAAACCACTTTGCTCCACTAGTGACATTGCATGTGTGTTCTTTTCCTAAACCACATGGATCCACTGGTGACTTTGCATGTGTGTTCTTTTCCTAAACCACATGGATCCACTAGAGTCATTTCATGAATATTCTTTTCCTAAACCACATGGATTCACTTGAGTCACTGTATGTGTGTTCTTTTGCTAGACCACATGGATCCACTTGAGACATTTTCATGTGTGTTCTTTTCCTAAACCACAATGTTCCATTGGTGACATTGCATGTGTGTTTTTTTCCTAAACTAGTTTGATCTCTAGCGACATTGCATGTGTGTTCTTTTCCTGAACCACATGGATCCACTCGTGACACTGCATGTGTGTTCTTTTCCTAAAACACATGGATCCACTAGAGACATTGCATTTATATTCTTTTCCTAAACCACAATGATCCACTAGTGACATTGCATGTGTGTTCTTTTTCTAAACAACATGAGACACTGGTGACATTGCATGTGTCTTATTTTCCTAAACTACATGAATCCACTAGAGTCATTACACGTGTGTTCTTTTCCTAAACCGCATTGATCCACTTGAGACATTTGCATGTGTGTTCTTTTCCTAAACTCATGGATCCACTGGTGACATTGCATGTGTGTTCTTTTCCTAAACCACATCGATCCAATAGAGTCATTGCATGTGTGTTCTTTTCCTAAACTAAATTGATCCACCGGTGACATTGCATGTGTGTTCTTTTCCTAAACCACAATTATCCACTAGAGTCATTGCATGTGTGTTCTTTTCCTAAACCACATTGATCCACTTGAGAGATTGCATGTGTGTTCTTTTCCTCAACCACATGGATCCACTAGTGACATTGCTTGTTTGTTCTTTTCCTAAACGACATGGATCCACTGGAGTCATTGCGTGTGTGTTCGTTTCCAAAACCACATAGATCCACTATTAACATTGCATGTTTGTTCTTTTCCTAAACCACATGGATCCACTAGAGTCATTGCATGTGTGTTCTTTTCCTAAACCACTTTGATCCACTAGTGACATTGCATGTGTGTTATTTTCCTGAACCACATGGATCCACTCATGACATTGCATGCGTGTTCTTTTTATAAACCACATGGATCCAGTCATGACATTGCATGTGTGTTCTTTTCCAAAACCGCATGGATCCACTAGAGACTTTGCATTTATGTTCTTTTCCTAAACCACATTGATCCACAAGTGAGATTTCATGTGTGTTATTTTCATAAACCACATTGATCCACTTCTGACATTGGATATGTGTTCTTTTCCTATACCACATTGATCCACTAGAGTTATTGCATGTGTGTTCTTTTCCAAAATCACTTTGATCCACTAGTGACATTGCATGTGTGTTCTTTTCCTAAACCACATTGATCCACTACTAACATTGCATGTGTGTTCTTTTCCTAAACCACATGGATCCACCGGAGTCTTTACATGTGTGTTCTTTTCCTAAACCAAATTGATCCACTTGTGACATTTTCATGTGTGTCCTTTTCCTAAACCACATTGATCCACTAGTGACATTGCATGTGTGTTCTTTCCCAAAACCACATTGATCCATTGGTGACATTGCATGTGTGTTCTTTTCCTGAACCACATGGATCCACTTGTGACATTTGCATGTGTGTTGTTTTTCTAAACCACATGGATCCACTAGAGTCATTGTATGTGTGTTCTTTTTCTAAACCACATTGATCCACTGGTGACATTTGCATGTGTGTTCTTTTCCTGAACCACATGGATCGACTTGTGACATTTGCATGTGTGTTGTTTTTCTAAACCACATGGATCCACTAGAGTCATTGTATGTGTGTTCTTTTCCTAAACCACATTAATCCACTGATGACATTTGCATGTGTGTTATTTTCCTAAACCACATTGATCCACTGGTGACATTTGCATGTGTGTTCTTTTACTAAACCACATGGATCCACTAGTGACATTTGCATATGTCTTCTTTTCCTACACCACATGGATCCACTAGAGTCGTTGCATGTCTGTTCCTTTTCTAAACCACATTGATCCACTAGTGGCATTTGCATGTGTGTTGTGTTCCTAAACCACTTTGATCCACTAGTGACATTTGCATGTGTGTTCTTTTCCTAAACGACTTTGATCCACTAGTGACGGGCATGTGTGTTCTTTTCCTAAACCACATGGATCCACTTGAGTCATTATATGTGTGTTCTTTTCCTAAACCACATGGATCCACTTGACACATTTGCATGTGTGTTCTTTTCCTAAACCACATTGTTCCACTTGTTACATTTGCATGTGAGTTCTTTTCCTAAACCACTTTGATCCACTAGCGATATTGCATGTGTGTTCTTTTCCTGGACCACATGGATCCACTCGTGACATTGCATGTGTTTTCTTTTTGTAAACCACATTGATCCACTTGAGTTATTGCATTTGTGTTCTTTTCCTAAACCACGTGGATCCACCAGAGACATTGCATTTATGTTCTTTTCCTAAACCACATTGATCCACTAGTGACATTGCATGTGTGTTATTTTCCTAAACCACATTGATCCAAAGGTGAGATTGCATGTGTGTTATTTTCCTAAACCACATGGATCCAATAGACTAAATTCATGTGTGTTCTTTTCCTAAACCACATGAGCATGAGGCAATAACCTGGTGGTTGGCTCGTAGTTGGCGCATCCCAACGACCGGAGTTCGATCACTGTCAGGGACGAATTTCCAGAATTCTCATGCCGACCCGCTTGTACTATATCAATAAAGTGTCTAGTTCCTCCTAGCAATCTTTCATCTTTTTCTAAACCACATGAGCCCACTAGTGACATTGCATGTGTGTTATTTTCCTAAACCACATGAATCCACTAGAGTCATTACATGTGTGTTCTTTTCCTAAACCGCATTGATCCACTTGAGACATTTGCATGTGTGTTCTTTTCCTAAACTCATGGATCCACTCGTGACATTGCATGTGTGTTCTTTTCCTAAACCACATCGATCCAATACAGTCATTGCATGTGTGTTATTTTCCTAAACTACATTGATCCACTAGTGACATTGCATGTGTGTTATTTTCCTAAACCACATTGATCCACTAGAGTCATTGCATGTGTGTTCTTTTTCTAAACCACATTGATCCACTTGAGACATTGCATGTGTGTTCTTTTCCTCAACCACATGGATCCACTAGTGACATTGCTTGTTTGTTATTTTCCTAAACGACATGGATCCACTAGAGTCATTGCATGTGTGTTCGTTTCCAAAACCACATAGATCCACTAGTAACATTGCATGTTTGTTCTTTTCCTGAACCACATGGATCCACTCGAGTCATTGCATGTGTGTTCTTTTCCTAAACCACTTTGATCCACTAGTGACATTGCATGTGTGTTCTTTTCCTGAACCACATGGATCCACTCATGACATTGCATGCGTGTTCTTTTTATAATCCACATGGATCCACTCATGACATTGCATGTGAGTTCTTTTCCCAAACCGCATGGATCCACTAGAGACATTGCATTTATGTTCTTTTCCTAAACCACATTGATCCACTATTGACATTTCATGTGTGTTCTTTTCCTAAACCACATTGATCCACTTGTGACATTGGATGTGTGTTCTTTTCCTATACCACATTGATCCACTTGAGTCATTGCATGTGTGTTCTTTTCCGAAACCACTTTGATCCACTAGTGACATTGCATGTGTGTTCTTTTCCTAAACCACAATTATTCACTACTGACATTGCATGTGTGTTCTTTTCCTAAACCACATGGATCCACTTGTGTCTTTGCATGTCTGTTCTTTTCCTAAACCAAATTGATCCACTTGTGACATTGCATGTGTGTTCTTTTCCTAAACGACATTGATCCACTACTGACATTTTCATGTGTGTTCTTTTCCTAAACCACATTGATCCACTAGTGACATTGCATGTGTGTTCTTTTCCTAAACCACATTGATCCACTAGTGACATTGCATGTGTGTTCTTTTTCTGAACCACATCAATCCACTTGTGACATTTGCATGTGTGTTGTTTTTCTAAACCACATGGATCCACTAGAGTCATTGTATGTGTGTTCTTTTTCTAAACCACATTGATCCACTGGTGACTTTTGCATGTGTGTTCTTTTCCTGAACCACATGGATCCACTTATGACATTTGCATGTGTGTTGTTTTTCTAAACCAGATGGATCCACTAGATTCATTATATGTGTGTTCTTTTCCTAAACCACATTGATCCACTGATGACATTTGCATGTGTGTTATTTTCCTAAACCACATTGATCCACTGGTTACATTTGCATGTGTGTTCTTTTCCTAAACCACATGGATCCACTGGTGACATTTGCATATGCGTTCTTTTCCTAAACCACATGGATCCACTAGAGTCGTTGCATGTGTGTTCCTTTTCTAAACCACATTGTTCCACTGGTGGCATTTTCATGTGTATTCTGTTCCTAAACCACTTGGATCCACTAGTGACATTTGCATGTGTGTTCTTCTCCTAAACCACATGGATCCACTTGTGACATTGCATGTGTGTTCTTTTCCTAAACCACATCGATCCACTAGAGTCATTGCATCTGTGTCTTTTCCTAAACTACATTGATCCACTTGTGGCATTGCATGTGTGTTCTTTTCCTAAACCACCTTAATCCACTAGAGTCATTCCACGTGTGTTCTTTTCCTAAACCACATGGATCCACTGGTGACACTTCATGTGTGTTATTTTTCTAAATCACCTGGATCCACTTGAGTCATTGCATGGGTATTCTTTTCCTAAACAACATGGATCCACTAGAGACATTTCATTTATGTTCTTTTAATAAACCACATTGATCCACTAGTGACATTGCATGTGTGTTGTTTTCCTAAACCACATTGATCCATTTGTGACATTGCATGTGTTTTTTTCCTAAACCACATTGATCCACTGGAGTCATTGCATGTGTGTTCTTTTCCTAAACCAATTTGATCCACTAGGGACATTGCATGCGTGTTCTTTTCCTAAACCACTTATCTCCACTAGTGACATTGCATGTGTGTTCTTTTCCTAAACCACATGGATCCACTGGTGACATTGCATGTGTGTTCTTTTCCTAAACCACGTGGATCCACTGGAGTCATTTCATGTATATTCTTTTCCTAAACCACATGGATCCACTTGAGTCATTGTATGTGTGTTCTTTTTCTAAACCACATGGATCCACTTGAGACATTTTCATGTGTGTTCTTTTCCTAAACCACATTGATCCATTAGTGACATCGCATGTGTGTTCTTTTCCTAAACTAGTTTGATCTTTAGCGACATTGCATGCGTGTTCTTTTCCTGAACCACATGGATCGACTCGTGACATTGCATGTGCGTTCTTTTTCTAAACCACATTGATCCACTTGAGTCATTGCATGTGTGTTCTTTTCCAAATCCACATGGATCCACTAGAGACATTGCATTTATATTGTTTTCCTAAACCACATTGATCCACAAGTGACATTGCATGTGTGTTCTTTTTCTAAACCACATGAGACAATGGTGACATTGCATGTGTGTTATTTTCCTAAACCACATGAATCCACTAGAGTGATTACATGTGTGTTCTTTTCCTAAACCGCATTGATCCAATTGAGACATTTGCATGTGTGTTCTTTTCCTAAACTCATGGATCCACTAGTGACATTGCATGTGTGTTCTTTTCCTAAACCACATCGATCCACTAGAGTCATTGCATGGGTATTCTTTTCCTAAACCACATGGATCCACTAGAGACATTTCATTTATGTTCTTTTCCTAAACCACATTGATCCACTAGTGACATTACATGTGTGTTGTTTTCCTAAACCACATTGATCCATTGGTGACATCGCATGTGTGTTTTTTCCTAAACCACATTGATCCACTGGAGTCATTGCATGTGTGTTCTTTTCCTAAACCACTTTGCTCCACTAGTGACATTGCATGTGTGTTCTTTTCCTAAACCACATGGATCCACTGTTGACTTTGCATGTGTTCTTTCCTAAACCACATGGATCCACTAGAGTCATTTCATGAATATTCTTTTCCTAAACCACATGGATCCACTTGAGTCATTGTATGTGTGTTCTTTTTCTAAACCACATGGATCCACTTGAGACATTTTCATGTGTGTTCTTTTCCTAAACCACAATGTTCCATTGGTGACATTGCATGTGCGTTTTTTTCCTAAACCAGTTTGATCTCTAGCGACATTGCATGTGTGTTCTTTTCCTGAACCACATGGATCCACTCGTGACATTGCATGTGTGTTCTTTTCCTAAAACACATGGATCCACTAGAGACATTGCATTTATATTCTTTTCCTAAACCACAATGATCCACTAGTGACATTGCATGTGTGTTCTTTTTCTAAACAACATGAGACACTGGTGACATTGCATGTGTCTTATTTTCCTAAACTACATGAATCCACTAGAGTCATTACACGTGTGTTCTTTTCCTAAACCGCGTTGATCCACTTGAGACATTTGCATGTGTGTTCTTTTCCTAAACTCATGGATCCACTGGTGACATTGCATGTGTGTTCTTTTCCTAAACCACATCGATCCAATAGAGTCATTGCATGTGTGTTCTTTTCCTAAACTAAATTGATCCACTGGTGACATTGCATGTGTGTTCTTTTCCTAAACCACAATTATCCACTAGAGTCATTGCATGTGTGTTCTTTTCCTAAACCACATTGATCCACTTGACACATTGCATGTGTGTTCTTTTCCTCAACCACATGGATCCACTAGTGACATTGCTTGTTTGTTCTTTTCTTAAACGACATGGATCCACTGGAGTCATTGCGTGTGTGTTCGTTTCCAAAACCACATAGATCCACTATTAACATTGCATGTTTGTTCTTTTCCTAAACCACCTGGATCCACTAGAGTCATTGCATGTGTGTTCTTTTCCTAAACCACTTTGATCCACTAGTGACATTGCATGTGTGTTATTTTCCTGAACCACATGGATCCACTCATGACATTGCATGCGTGTTCTTTTTATAAACCACATGGATCCACTCATGACATTGCATGTGTGTTCTTTTCCAAAACCGCATGGATCCACTAGAGACTTTGCATTTATGTTCTTTTCCTAAACCACATTGATCCACAAGTGAGATTTCATGTGTGTTATTTTCATAAACCACATTGATCCACTTCTGACATTGGATATGTGTTCTTTTCCTATACCACATTGATCCACTGGAGTTATTGCATGTGTGTTCTTTTCCAAAATCACTTTGATCCACTAGTGACATTGCATGTGTGTTCTTTTCCTAAACCACATTGATCCACTACTAACATTGCATGTGTGTTCTTTTCCTAAACCACATGGATCCACCAGAGTCTTTACATGTGTGTTCTTTTCCTAAACCAAATTGATCCACTTGTGACATTTTCATGTGTGTCCTTTTCCTAAACCACATTGATCCACTAGTGACATTGCATGTGTGTTCTTTCCCAAAACCACATTGATCCATTGGTGACATTGCATGTGTGTTCTTTTCCCGAACCACATGGATCCACTTGTGACATTTGCATGTGTGTTGTTTTTCTAAACCACATGGATCCACTAGAGTCATTGTATGTGTGTTCTTTTTCTAAACCACATTGATCCACTGGTGACATTTGCATGTGTGTTCTTTTCCTGAACCACATGGATCCACTTGACATTTGCTTGTGTGTGTTTGTTCTAAACCAAATGGATCCACTAGAGTCATTGTATGTGTGTTCTTTTCCTAAACCACATTAATCCACTGATGACATTTGCATGTGTGTTATTTTCCTAAACCACATTGATCCACTGGTGACATTTGCATGTGTGTTCTTTTACTAAACCACATGGATCCACTAGTGACATTTGCATATGTCTTCTTTTCCTAAACCACATGGATCCACTAGAGTCGTTGCATGTCTGTTCCTTTTCTAAACCACATTGATCCACTGGTGGCATTTGCATGTGTGTTGTGTTCCTAAACCACTTTGATCCACTAGTGACATTTGCATGTGTGTTCTTTTCCTAAACGACTTTGATCCACTAGTGACATTGAATGTGTGTTCTTCTCCTAAACCACATGGATCCACTGGTGACATTGCATGTGTGTTATTTTCCTAAACCACATCGATCCACTAGAGTCATTGCATTTGTGTCTTTTCCTAAACTACATTGATCCACTTGTGCCATTGCATGTGTGTTATTTTCCTAAACCACATTGATCCACTAGAGTCATTCCATGTGTGTTCTTTTCCTAAACCACATGGATCCACTGGTGACATTGCATGTGTGTTATTTTTGTAAACCACATGGATCCACTGGAGTCATTGCATGGGCATTCTTTTCCTAAACCACATGGATCCACTTGAGTCATTATATGTGTGTTCTTTTCCTAAACCACATTGATCCACTGGTGATGTTGCATGTGTGTTCTTTTCCTAAACCACTTTGATCCACTAGCGATATTGCATGTGTGTTCTTTTCCTGGACCACATGGATCCACTCGTGACATTGCATGTTTTTTATTTTTGTAAACCACATTGATCCACTTGAGTTATTGCATTTATGTTCTTTTCCTAAACCACGTGGATCCACCAGAGACATTGCATTTATGTTCTTTTCCTAAACCACATTGATCCACTAGTGACATTGCATGTGTGTTATTTTCCTAAACCACATTGATCCAAAGGTGAGATTGCATGTGTGTTCTTTTCCTAAACCACATGGATCCAATAGACTCATTTCATGTGTGTTCTTTTCCTAAACCACATGAGCATGAGGCAATAACCTGGTGGTTGGCTCGTAGTTGGCGCATCCCAACGACCGGAGTTCGATCACTGTCAGGGACGAATTTCCAGAATTCTCATGCCGACCCGCTTGTACTATATCAATAAAGTGTCTAGTTCCTCCTAGCAATGTTTCATCTTTTTCTAAACCACATGAGCCCACTAGTGACATTGCATGTGTGTTATTTTCCTAAACCACATGAATCCACTAGAGTCATTGCATGTGTGTTCTTTTCCTAAACCACATGGATCCACTAGTGACATTGCATGTTTGTTCTTTTCCTTAACCACATGGATCCACTAGAGTCATTGCGTGTGTGTTCGTTTCCAAAACCACATAGATCCACTAGAGTCATTGCATGTTTGTTCTTTTCCTAAACCACATGGATCCACTAGAGTCATTGCATGTGTGTTCTTTTCCTAAACCACTTTGATCCACTAGTGACATTGCATGTGTGTTCTTTTCCTGAACCACATGGATCCACTCATGACATTGCATGCATGTTCTTTTTATAAACCACATGGATCCACTCATGAGATTGCATGTGTGTTATTTTCCAAAACCGCATGGATCCACTAGAGACTTTGCATTTATGTTCTTTTCCTAAACCACATTGATCCACAAGTGAGATTTCATGTGTGTTATTTTCCTAAACCACATTGATCCACTTCTGAAATTGGATATGTGTTCTTTTCCTATACCACATTGATCCACTGGAGTTATTGCATGTGTGTTCTTTTCCAAAATCACTTTTATCCACTAGTGACATTGCATGTGTGTTCTTTTCCTAAACCACATTGATCCACTACTAACATTGCATGTGTGTTCTTTTCCTCAACCACATGGATCCACTGGAGTCTTTACATGTGTGTTCTTTTCCTAAACCAAATTGATCCACTTGTGACATTTTCATGTGTGTTCTTTTCCTAAACCACATTGATCAACTAGTGACATTGCATGTGTGTTCTTTCCCAAAACCACATTGATCCATTGGTGACATTGCATGTGTGTTCTTTTCCTGAACCACATGGATCCACTTGTGACATTTGCACGTGTTTTGTTTTTCTAAACCACAAGGATCCACTAGAGTCATTGTATGTGTGTTCTTTTTCTAAACCACATTGATCCACTGGTGACATTTGCATGTGTGTTCTTTTCCTGAACCACATGGATCCACTTGTGACATTTGCATGTGTGTTGTTTTTCTAAACCACATGGATCCAGTAGAGTCATTGTATGTGTGTTATTTTCCTAAACCACATTGTTCCACTTGTTACATTTGCATGTGAGTTCTTTTCCTAAACCACTTTGATCCACTGGCGATATTGCATCTGTGTTCTTTTCCTGGACCACATGGATCCACTCGTGACATTGCATGTGTTTTCTTTTTGTAAACCACATTGATCCACTTGAGTTATTGCATTTGTATTCTTTTCCTAAACCACGTGGATCCACCAGAGATATTGCATTTATGTTCTTTTCCTAAACCACATTGATCCACTAGTGACATTGCATGTGTGTTATTTTCCTAAACCACATTGATCCAAAGGTGAGATTGCATGTGTGTTCTTTTCCTAAACCACATGGATCCAGTAGACTCATTTCATGTGTGTTCTTTTCCTAAACCACATGAGCATGAGGCAATAACCTGGTGGTTGGCTCGTAGTTGGCGCATCCCAACGACCGGAGTTCGATCACTGTCAGGGACGAATTTCCAGAATTTTCATGCCGACCCGCTTGTACTATATCAATAAAGTGTCTAGTTCCTCCTAGCAATCTTTCATCTTTTTCTAAACCACATGAGCCCACTAGTGACATTGCATGTGTGTTATTTTCCTAAACCACATGAATCCACTAGAGTCATTGCATGTGTGTTCTTTTCCTAAACCACATGGATCCACTTGTGACATTGCATGTGTGTTCTTTTCCTTAACCACATGGATCCACTAGAGTCATTGCGTGTGTGTTCGTTTCCAAAACCACATAGATCCACTATTAACATTGCATGTTTGTTCTTTTCCTAAACCACATGGATCCACTAGAGTCATTGCATGTGTGTTCTTTTCCTAAACCACTTTGATCCACTGGTGATATTGCATGTGTGTTCTTTTCCTGAACCACATGGATCCACTCATGACATTGCATGCGTGTTCTTTTTATAAACCACATGGATCCACTCATGACATTGCATGTGTGTTCTTTTCCAAAACTGCCTGGATCCACTAGAGACTTTGCATTTATGTTCTTTTCCTAAACCACATTGATCCACAAGTGAGATTTCATGTGTGTTATTTTCCAAAACCGCATGGATCCACTAGAGACTTTGCATTTATGTTCTTTTCCTAAACCACATTGATCCACAAGTGAGATTTCATGTGTGTTATTTTCCTAAACCACATTGATCCACTTCTGAAATTGGATATGTGTTCTTTTCCTATACCACATTGATCCACTGGAGTTATTGCATGTGTGTTCTTTTCCAAAATCACTTTGATCCACTAGTGACATTGCATGTGTGTTCTTTTCCTAAACCACATTGATCCACTACTAACATTGCATGTGTGTTCTTTTCCTAAACCACATGGATCCACTGGAGTCTTTACATGTGTGTTCTTTTCCTAAACCAAATTGATCCACTTGTGACATTTTCATGTGTGTTCTTTTCGTAAACCACATTGATCCACTAGTGACATTGCATGTGTGTTCTTTCCCAAAACCACATTGATCCATTGGTGACATTGCATGTGTGTTCTTTTCCTGAACCACATGGATCCACTTGTGACATTTGCACGTGTTTTGTTTTTCTAAACCACAAGGATCCACTAGAGTCATTGTATGTGTGTTCTTTTTCTAAACCACATTGATCCACTGGTGACATTTGCATGTGTGTTCTTTTCCTGAACCACATGGATCCACTTGTGACATTTGCATGTGTGTTGTTTTTCTAAACCACATGGATCCACTAGAGTCATTGTATGTGTGTTATTTTCCTAAACCACATTGTTCCACTTGTTACATTTGCATGTGAGTTCTTTTCCTAAACCACTTTGATCCACTGGCGATATTGCATCTCTGTTCTTTTCCTGGACCACATGGATCCACTCGTGACATTGCATGTGTTTTCTTTTTGTAAACCACATTGATCCACTTGAGTTATTGCATTTGTGTTCTTTTCCTAAACCACGTGGATCCACCAGAGACATTGCATTTATGTTCTTTTCCTAAACCACATTGATCCACTAGTGACATTGCATGTGTGTTATTTTCCTAAACCACATTGATCCAAAGGTGAGATTGCATGTGTGTTCTTTTCCTAAACCACATGGATCCAGTAGACTCATTTCATGTGTGTTCTTTTCCTAAACCACATGAGCATGAGGCAATAACCTGGTGGTTGGCTCGTAGTTGGCGCATCCCAACGACCGGAGTTCGATCACTGTCAGGGAAGAATTTCCAGAATTCTCATGCCGACCCGCTTGTACTATATCAATAAAGTGTCTAGTTCCTCCTAGCAATCTTTCATCTTTTTCTAAACCACATGAGCCCACTAGTGACATTGCATGTGTGTTATTTTCCTAAACCACATGAATCCACTAGAGTCATTGCATGTGTGTTCTTTTACTAAACCACATGGTTCCACTAGTGACATTGCATGTGTGTTCTTTTCCTTAACCACATGGATCCACTAGAGTCATTGCGTGTGTGTTCGTTTCCAAAACCACATAGATCCACTATTAACATTGCATGTTTGTTCTTTTCCTAATCCACATGGATCCACTAGAGTCATTGCATGTGTGTTCTTTTCCTAAACCACTTTGATCCACTGGTGATATTGCATGTGTGTTCTTTTCCTGAACCACATGGATCCACTCATGACATTGCATGCGTGTTCTTTTTATAAACCACATGGATCCACTCATGACATTGCATGTGTGTTCTTTTCCAAAACTTCATGGATCCACTAGAGACTTTTCATTTATGTTCTTTTCCTAAACCACATTGATCCACAAGTGAGATTTCATGTGTGTTATTTTCCTAAACCACATTGATCCACTTCTGAAATTGGATATGTGTTCTTTTCCTATACCACATTGATCCACTGGAGTTATTGCATGTGTGTTCTTTTCCAAAATCACTTTGATCCACTAGTGACATTGCATGTGTGTTCTTTTCCTAAACCACATTGATCCACTACTAACATTGCATGTGTGTTCTTTTCCTAAACCACATGGATCCACTGGAGTCTTTACATGTGTGTTCTTTTCCTAAACTAAATTGATCCACTTGTGACACTTTCATGTGTGTTCTTTTCGTAAACCACATTGTTCCACTAGTGACATTGCATGTGTGTTCTTTCCCAAAACCACATTGATCCATTGGTGACATTGCATGTGTGTTCTTTTCCTGAACCACATGGATCCACTTGTGACATTTGCACGTGTTTTGTTTTTCTAAACCACATGGATCCACTAGCGTCATTGTATGTGTGTTCTTTTTCTAAACCACATTGATCCACTGGTGACATTTGCATGTGTGTTCTTTTCCTGAACCATATGGATCCACTTGTGACATTTGCATGTGTGTTGTTTTTCTAAACCACATGGATCCACTAGAGTCATTGTATGTGTGTTCTTTTCCTAAACCACATTGCTCCACTTGTTACATTTGCATGTGAGTTCTTTTCCTAAACCACTTTGATCCAATAGCGATATTGCATGTGTGTTCTTTTCCTGGACCACATGGATCCACTTGTGACATTGCATGTGTTTTCTTTTTGTAAACCACATTGATCCACTTGTGTTATTGCATTTGTGTTCTTTTCCTAAACCACGTGGATCCACTAGAGACATTGCATTTATGTTCTTTTCCTAAACCACATTGATCCACTAGTGACATTGCATGTGTGTTATTTTCCTAAACCACATTGATCCACTACTAACATTGCATGTGTGTTCTTTTCCAAAATCACTTTGATCCACTAGTGACATTGCATGTGTGTTCTTTTCCTAAACCACATTGATCCACTACTAACATTGCATGTGTGTTCTTTTCCTAAACCACATGGATCCACTGGAGTCTTTACATGTGTGTTCTTTTCCTAAACCAAATTGATCCACTTGTGACATTTTCATGTGTGTTCTTTTCCTAAACCACATTGTTCCACTAGTGACATTGCATGTGTGTTCTTTCCCAAAACCACATTGATCCATTGGTGACATTGCATGTGTGTTCTTTTCCTGAACCACATGGATCCACTTGTGACATTTGCACGTGTTTTGTTTTTCTAAACCACATGGATCCACTAGCGTCATTGTATGTGTGTTCTTTTTCTAAACCACATTGTTCCACTGGTGACATTTGCATGTGTGTTCTTTTCCTGAACCACATGGATCCACTTGTGACATTTGCATGTGTGTTGTTTTTCTAAACCACATGGATCCACTAGAGTCATTGTATGTGTGTTCTTTTCCTAAACCACATTTTTCCACTTGTTACATTTGCATGTGAGTTCTTTTCCAAAATCACTTTGATCCACTAGCGATATTGCATGTGTGTTCTTTTCCAAAATCACTTTGATCCACTGGTGACATTTGCATGTGTGTTCTTTTCCTGAACCACATGGATCCACTTGTGACATTTGCATGTGTGTTGTTTTTCTAAACCACATGGATCCACTAGAGTCATTGTATGTGTGTTCTTTTCCTAAACCACATTGATCCACTGATGACATTTGCATGTGTGTTATTTTCAGAACCACATTGATCCACTGGTGACATTTGCATGTGTGTTCTTTTCCTAAACCACATGGATCCACTGTTGACATTTGCATATGTCTTCTTTTCCTAAACCACATGGATCCACTAGCGTCATTGTATGTGTGTTCTTTTTCTAAACCACATTGATCCACTGGTGACATTTGCATGTGTGTTCTTTTCCTGAACCACATGGATCCACTTGTGACATTTGCATGTGTGTTGTTTTTCTAAACCACATGGATCCACTAGAGTCATTGTATGTGTGTTCTTTTCCTAAACCACATTGATCCACTGATGACATTTGCATGTGTGTTATTTTCGTAAACCACATTGATCCACTGGTGACATTTGCATGTGTGTTCTTTTCCTAAACCACATGGATCCACTGTTGACATTTGCATATGTCTTCTTTTCCTAAACCACATGGATCCACTAGAGTCCTTGCATGTGTGTTCCTTTTCTAAACCACATTGATCCACTAGTGGCATTTGCATGTGTGTTCTGTTCCTAAACCACTTTGATCCACTAGTGACATTTGCATGTGTGTTCTTTTCCTAAACGACTTTGATCCACTAGTGACATTGCATGTGTGTTCTTCTCCTAAACCACATGGATCCACTGGTGACATTGCATGTGTGTTCTTTTCCTAAACCACATCGATCCACTAGAGTCATTGCATTTGTGTCTTTTCCTAAACTACATTGATCCACTTGTGCCATTGCATGTGTGTTCTTTTCCTAAACCACATTGATCCACTAGAGTAATTCCATGTGTGTTCTTTTCCTAAACCACATGGATCCACTGGTGACATTGCATGTGTGTTATTTTTGTAAAACACATGGATCCACTGGAGTCATTGCATGGGTATTCTTTTCCTAAACCACATGGATCCACTTGAGTCATTATATGTGTGTTCTTTTCCTAAACCACATGGATCCACTTGACACATTTGCATGTGTGTTCTTTTCCTAAACCACATTGATCCACTGGTGACATTGCATGTGTGTTCTTTTCCTAAACCACTTTGATCCACTAGCGATATTGCATGTGTGTTCTTTTCCTGGACCACATGGATCCACTCGTGACATTGCATGTGTTTTCTTTTTGTAAACCATATTGATCCACTTGAGTTATTGCATTTGTGTTCTTTTCCTAAACCACGTGGATCCACCAGAGACATTGCATTTATGTTCTTTTCCTAAACCACATTGATCCACTAGTGACATTGCTTGTGTGTTATTTTCCTAAACCACATTGATCCAAAAGTGAGATTGCATGTGTGTTCTTTTCCTAAACCACATGGATCCAATAGACTCATTTCATGTGTGTTCTTTTCCTAAACCACATGGATCCACTGGTGACATTGCATGTGTGTTATTTTTGTAAACCACATGGATCCACTGGAGTCATTGCATGGGTATTCTTTTCCTAAACCACATGGATCCACTTGAGTCATTATATGTGTGTTCTTTTCCTAAACCACATGGATCCACTTTACACATTTGCATGTGTGTTCTTTTCCTAAACCACATTGATCCACTGGTGACATTGCATGTGTGTTCTTTTCCTAAACCACTTTGATCCACTAGCGATATTGCATGTGTGTTCTTTTCCTGGACCACATGGATCCACTCGTGACATTGCATGTGTTTTCTTTTTGTAAACCACATTGATCCACTTGAGTTATTGCATTTGTGTTCTTTTCCTAAACTACGTGGATCCACCAGAGACATTGCATTTCTGTTCTTTTCCTAAACCACATTGATCCACTAGTGACATTGCATGTGTGTTATTTTCCTAAACCACATTGATCCAAAGGTGAGATTGCATGTGTGTTATTTTCCTAAACCACATGGATCCAATAGACTCATTTCATGTGTGTTCTTTTCCTACACCACATGAGCATGAGGCAATAACCTGGTGGTTGGCTCGTAGTTGGCGCATCCCAACGACCGGAGTTCGATCACTGTCAGGGACGAATTTCCAGAATTCTCATGCCGACCCGCTTGTACTATATCAATAAAGTGTCTAGTTCCTCCTAGCAATGTTTCATCTTTTTCTAAACCACATGAGCCCACTAGTGACATTGCATGTGTGTTATTTTCCTAAACCACATGAATCCACAAGAGTCATTGCATGTGTGTTCTTTTCCTAAACCACATGGATCCACTAGTGACATTGCATGTGTGTTCTTTTCCTTAACCACATGGATCCACTAGAGTCATTGCGTGTGTGTTCGTTTCCAAAACCACATAGATCCACTATTAACACTGCATGTTTGTTCTTTTCCTAAACCACATGGATCCACTAGAGTCATTGCATGTGTGTTCTTTTCCTAAACAACATTGATCCACTAGTGACATTGCATGTGTGTTCTTTTCCTGAACCACATGGATCCACTCATGACATTGCATGCGTGTTCTTTTTATAAACCACATGGATCCACTCATGACATTGCATGTGTGTTCTTTTCCAAAACCGCATGGATCCACTAGACACTTTGCATTTATGTTCTTTTCCTAAACCACATTGATCCACAAGTGATATTTCATGTGTGTTATTTTCCTAAACCACATTGATCCACTTCTGAAATTGGATATGTGTTCTTTTCCTATACCACATTGATCCACTAGAGTTATTGCATGTGTGCTCTTTTCCAAAATCACTTTGATCCACTAGTGACATTGTATGTGTGTTCTTTTCCTAAACCACATTGATCCACTACTAACATTGCATGTGTGTTATTTTCCTAAACCACATGGATCCACTGGAGTCTTTACATGTGTGTTCTTTTCCTAAACCAAATTGATCCACTTGTGACATTTTCATGTGTGTTCTTTTCCTAAACCACATTGATCCACTAGTGACATTGCATGTGTGTTCTTTCCCAAAACCACATTGATCCATTTGTGACATTGCATGTGTGTTCTTTTCCTGAACCACATGGATCCACTTGTGACATTTGCACGTGTTTTGTTTTTCTAAACCACATGGATCCACTAGAGTCATTGTATGTGTGTTCTTTTTCTAAACCACATTGATCCACTGGTGACATTTGCATGTGTGTTCTTTTCCTGAACCACATGGATCCACTTGTGACATTTGCATGTGTGTTGTTTTTCTAAACCACATGCATCCACTAGAGTCATTGTATGTGTGTTGTTTTCCTAAACCACATTGATCCACTGATGACATTTTCATGTGTGTTATTTTCCTAAACCACATTGATCCACTGGTGACATTTGCATGTGTGTTCTTTTCCTAAACCACATGGATCCACTGTTGACATTTTCATATGTCTTCTTTTCCTAAACCACATGGATCCACTAGAGTCGTTGCATGTGTGTTCCTTTTCTAAACCACATTGATCCACTGGTGGCATTTGCATGTGTGTTCTGTTCCTAAACCACTTTGATCCACTAGTGACATTTGCATGTGTGTTCTTTTCCTAAATGACTTTGATCCACTAGTGACATTGCATGTGTGTTCTTCTCCTGAACCACATGGATCCACTGGTGACATTGCATGTGTGTTCTTTTCGTAAACCACATCGATCCACTAGAGTCATTGCATTTGTGTCTTTTCCTAAACTACATTGATCCACTTGTTCCATTGCATTTATGTTCTTTTCCTAAACCACATTGATCCACTAGAGTCATTCCATGTGTGTTCTTTTGCTAAACCACATGGATCCACTGGTGACATTGCATGTGTGTTATTTTTGTAAACCACATGGATCCACTGGAGTCATTGCATGGGTATTCTTTTCCTAAACCACATGGATCCACTTGAGTCATTATATGTGTGTTCTTCTCCTAAACCACATGGATCCACTTGACACATTTGCATGTGTGTTCTTTTCCTAAACCACATTGATCCACTGGTGACATTGCATGTGTGTTCTTTTCCTGAACCACATGGATCCACTCATGACATTGCATGCGTGTTCTTTTTATAAACCACATGGATCCACTCATGACATTGCCTGTGTGTTCTTTTCCAAAACCGCATGGATCCACTAGAGACTTTGCATTTATGTTCTTTTCCTAAACCACATTGATCCATTGGTGACATTGCATGTGTGTTCTTTTCCTGAACCACATGGATCCACTTGTGACATTTGCACGTGTTTTGTTTTTCTAAACCACATGGATCCACTAGAGTCATTATATGTGTGTTCTTTTTCTAAACCACATTGATCCACTCGTGACATTTGCATGTGTGTTCTTTTCCTGAACCACATGGATCCACTTGTGACATTTGCATGTGTGTTGTTTTTCTAAACCACATGGATCCACTAGAGTCATTGTATGTGTGTTCTTTTCCTAAACCACATTGATCCACTGATGACATTTGCATGTGTGTTATTTTCCTAAACCACATTGATCCACTGGTGACATTTGCATGTGTGTTCTTTTCCTAAACCACATGGATCCACTGTTGACATTTGCATATGTCTTCTTTTCCTAAACCACATGGATCCACTAGAGTCGTTGCATGTGTGTTCCTTTTCTAAACCACATTGATCCACTGTTGGCATTTGCATGTGTGTTCTGTTCCTAAACCACTTTGATCCACTAGTCTCATTTTCATGTGTGTTCTTTTCCTAAACGACTTTGATCCACTAGTGACATTGCATATGTGTTCTTCTCGTGAACCACATGGATCCACTGGTGACATTGCATGTGTGTTCTTTTCCTAAACCACATCGATCCACTAGAGTCATTGCATTTGTGTCTTTTATAAAACTACATTGATCCACTTGTGCCATTGCATTTGTGATCTTTTCCTAAACCACATTCATCCACTAGAGTCATTCCATGTGTGTTCTTTTCCTAAACCACATGGATCCACTGGTGACATTGCATGTGTGTTATTTTTGTAAACCACATGGATCCACTGGAGTCATTGCATGGGTATTCTTTTCCTAAACCACATGGATCCACTTGAGTCATTATATGTGTGTTCTTCTCCTAAACCACATGGATCCACTTGACACATTTGCATGTGTGTTCTTTTCCTAAACCACATTGATCCACTGGTGACATTGCATGTGTGTTCTTTTCCTAAACCACTTTGATCCACTAGCGATATTGCATGTGTGTTCGTTTCCTGGACCACATGGATCCACTCGTGACAATGCATGTGTTTTATTTTTGTAAACCACATTGATCCACTTGAGTCATTGCATTTGTGTTCTTTTCCTAAACCACGTGGATCCACCAGAGACATTGCATTTATGTTCTTTTCCTAACCACATTGATCCACTAGTGACATTGCATGTGTGTTATTTTCCTAAACCACATGGATCCAATAGACTCATTTCATGTGTGTTCTTTTCCTAAACCACATGAGCATGAGGCAATAACCTGGTGGTTGGCTCATAGTTGGCGCATCCCAACGACCGTTGTTCGATCACAGTTAGGGACGAATTTCCAGAATTCTCACGCCGACCCGCTTGTACTATATTAATAAAGTGTCTAGTTCCTCCTAGCAATGTTTCATCTTTTTCTAAACCACATGAGCCCACTAGTGACATTGCATGTGTGTTATTTTCCTAAACCACATGAATCCACTAGAGTTATTGCATGTGTGTTCTTTTCCTAAACCACATGGATCCACTAGTGACATTGCATGTGTGTTCTTTTCCTTAACCACATGGATCCACTAGAGTCATTGCACGTGTGTTCTTTTCCTAAACCACATTGATCCACTGGTGGCAATTGCATCTGTGTTCTTTTCCTAAACCACATGGATCCACTAGTGACATTGCATGTTTGTTCTTTTACTAAACCACATGGATCACTAGTGACATTACTTGTTTGTTCTTTTCCTAAACGACATGGATCCACTGGAGTCATTGTGTGTGTGTTCGTTTCCTAAACCACATAGATCCACTAGTAACATTGCATGTGTGTTCTTTTCCTAAACCACATGGATCCACTAGAGTCATTGCATGTGTGTTCTTTTCCTAAACCACATTGATATACTTATGACATTTGCATGTGTGTTCTTTTCCTAAACCACATGGATACACTAGAGTCATTGCATGTGTGTTCTTTTCCTAAACCACATTGATATACTTATGACATTTGCATGTGTGTTCTTTTCCTAAACCACATTGATCTACTTATGACATTGCATGTGTGTTCTTTTCATGAACCACATGGATCCACTGGTGATATTTGCATGTGTGTTCTTTTCCTAAACCACATGGATCCACTTGAGTCATTACATCTGTGTTCTTTTACTAAACCTCATTGATCCACTCGTGAAATTTGCATGTGTGTTCTTTTACTAAACTACATTGATCCACTTGTAACATTTGCATGTGTGTTATTTTCCTAAACCACATGGATCCACTAGATACATTATATGTGTACTATTTTCCTAAACCAAATTGATCCATTGATGACATTTGCATGTGTGTTCTTTTCCTAAACCACATTGATACACTAGTGACATTGTATGTGTGTTCTTTTCCTAAACCACATGGATCCACTAGAGTCATTGCATGTGTGTTCTTTTGAAACCACGTAGATCCAGTAGAGTTATTGCATATGTGTTGTTTTCATAAACCATATGGATGCACTGGTGACATTGCATGTGTGTTCTTTTCCTAAACCACATGGATCCACTAGAGTCATTGCATGTGTATTATTTTCCTAAACTACATGGATCCACTTGAGTCATTGCATGTGTGTTCTTTTCCTATACCACATGGATCCAGTGGAGACATTTTCATGTGTGTTCTTTTCCTAAACCACATGGTTCCACTAGAGTCATTGCATGTGTGTTCTTTTCCTAAACCACATTGATCCACTAGTGACAATTCCATCTGTGTTCTTTTCCTAAACCACATGGATCCACTAGTGACATTGCATGTTTATTCTTTTAATAAACCACATGGATCACTAGTGACATTACTTGTTTGTTCTTTTCCTAAACGACATGGATCCACTGGAGTCATTGTGTGTGTGTTCGTTTCCTAAACCACATAGATCCACTAGTAACATTGCATGTGTGTTCTTTTCCTAAACCACATGGATCCACTAGAGTCATTGCATGTGTGTTCTTTTCCTAAACCACATTGATATACTTATGACATTTGCATGTGTGTTCTTTTCCTAAACCACATGGATACACTAGAGTCATTGCATGTGTGTTCTTTTCCTAAACCACATTGATATACTTATGACATTTGCATGTGTGTTCTTTTCCTAAACCACATTGATCTACTTATGACATTGCATGTGTGTTCTTTTCATGAACCACATGGATCCACTGGTGATATTTGCATGTGTGTTATTTTCCTAAACCACATGGATCCACTAGAGTCATTACATCTGTGTTCTTTTACTAAACCTCATTGATCCACTCGTGAAATTTGCATGTGTGTTCTTTTACTAAACTACATTGATCCACTTGTAACATTTGCATGTGTGTTATTTTCCTAAACCACATGGATCCACTAGATACATTATATGTGTGCTATTTTCCTAAACCAAATTGATCCACTGATGACATTTGCATGTGTGTTCTTTTCCTAAACCACATTGATACACTAGTGACATTGTATGTGTGTTCTTTTCCTAAACCACATGGATCCACTAGAGTCATTGCATGTGTGTTCTTTTGAAACCACATAGCTCCACTAGAGTTATTGCATATGTGTTGTTTTCATAAACCATATGGATGCACTGGTGACATTGCATGTGTGTTCTTTTCCTAAACCACATGGATCCACTAGAGTCATTGCATGTGTATTATTTTCCTAAACTACATGGATCCACTTGAGTCATTGCATGTGTGTTCTTTTCCTATACCACATGGATCCAGTGGAGACATTTTCATGTGTGTTCTTTTCCTAAACCACATGGTTCCACTAGAGTCATTGCATGTGTGTTCTTTTCCTAAACCACATTGATCCACTAGTGACAATTCCATGTGTGTTCTTTTCCTAAACCACATGGATCCACTGGTGACATTGCATGTGTGTTCTTTTCCTAAACCACATTGATCTACTTATCACATTTGCATGTGTGTTCTTTTCCTAAACAACATTGATCTACTTATGACATTTGCATGTTTTTTCTTTTTATAAACCACATTGATCCACTAGTGACATTGCATGTGTGTTCTTTTCATGAACCACATGGATCCACTGGTGATATTTGCATGTGTGTTCTTTTCCTAAACCACATGGATCCACTGGAGTCATTGCATGTGTGTTCTTTTACTAAACCTCTTTGATCCACTCGTGAAATTTGCATGTGTGTTCTTTTACTAAACTACATTGATCCACTTGTAACATTTGCATGTGCGTTCTTTTCCTAAACCACATCGATCCACTAGATACATTATATGTGTGTTATTTTCCTAAACCAAATTGATCCACTGATGACATTTGCATGTGTGTTCTTTTCCTAAAAAACATGGATCCACTAGAGACATTGCATGTGTGTTCTTTTCCTAAACCACATTAATCCACTAGTGACATTGCATGTGTGTTCTTTTCCTAAACCACATGGATCCACTAGAGTCATTGCATGTGTGTTCTTTTGAAACCACATAGATCCACTAGAGTCATCGCATATGTGTTCTTTTCCTAAACCACATGGATGCACTGGTGACATTGCATGTGTGTTCTTTTCCTAAACCACATTGATCCACTGGAGTCATTGCATGTGTATTCTTTTCCTAAACTACATGGATCCACTTGAGTCATTGCATGTGTGTTCTTTTCCTATACCACATGGATCCACTGGAGACATTTGCATGTGTGTTCTTTTCCTAAACCACATTGATCTACTGGTGACATTGCATGTGTGTTCTTTTCCTAAACCACTTTGATCCACAGGTGACATTGCATGTGTGTTTTTTTCCTAAACCACTTTGATCCGCTAGTGAGATTGCATGTGTGTTCTTTTCCTAAACCACTTGGATCCACTGGTTACATTGCATGTGTGTTCTTTTCCTAAACCAATTTGATCCACTAGTGAGATTGCATGTGTGTTCTTTTCCTGAACCACATGGATCCACCCGTGACATTGCATGTGTGTTCTTTTTCTAAACCACATTGATCCATCTGAGTCATTGCATGTGTGTTCTTTTCCTAAACCACATGGATCCACTAGAGACATTGCATTTATGTTCTTTTCCTAAACCACATTGATCCACTAGTGACATTGCATGTGTGTTCTTTTCCTAAACCACATTAATCCACTGGTAACATTGCATGTATGTTCTTTTCCTAAACCACATGGATCCACTATACTCATTGCATGTGTGTTCTTTTCCTAAACCACATTGATCCACTGGTGACATTTGCATGTGTGTTCTTTTCCTGAACCACATGGATCCACTTGTGACATTTGCATGTGTGTTGTTTTTCTAAACCACATGGATCCACTAGAGTCATTGTATGTGTGTTCTTTTCCTAAACCACATTGATCCACTGATGACATTCGCATGTGTGTTATTTTCCTAAACCACATTGATCCACTGGTGACATTTGCATATGTGTTCTTTTCCTAAACCACATGGATCCACTATTGACATTTTCATATGTCTTCTTTTCCTAAACCACATGGATCCACTAGAGTCGTTGCATGTGTGTCCCTTTTCTAAACCACATTGATCCACTGGTGGCATTTGCATGTGTGTTCTGTTCCTAAACCACTTTGATCCACTAGTGACATTTGCATGTGTGTTCTTTTCCTAAATGACTTTGATCCACTAGTGACATTGCATGTGTGTTCTTCTCTTGAACCACATGGATCCACTGGTGACATTGCATGTGTGTTCTTTTCCTAAACCACATCGATCCACTAGAGTCATTGCATTTGTGTCTTTTCCTAAACTACATTGATCCACTTGTGCCATTGCATTTGTGTTCTTTTCCTAAACCACATTGATCCACTAGAGTCATTCCATGTGTGTTCTTTTCCTAAACCACATGGATCCACTAGTGACATTGCATGTGTGTTATTTTTGTAAACCACATGGATCCACTGGAGTCATTGCATGGGTATTCTTTTCCTAAACCACATGGATGCACTTGAGTCATTATATGTGTGTTCTTCTCCTAAACCACATGGATCCACTTGACACATTTGCATGTGTGTTCTTTTCCTAAACCACATTGATCCACTGGTGACATTGCATTTGTGTTCTTTTCCTAAACCACTTTGATCCACTAGAGATATTGCATGTGTGTTCGTTTCCTGGACCACATGGATCCACTCGTGACATTGCATGTGTTTTGTTTTTGTAAACCACATTGATCCACTTGAGTCATTGCATTTGTGTTCTTTTCCTAAACCACGTGGATCCACCAGAGACATTGCATTTATGTTCTTTTCCTAACCACATTGATCCACTAATGAAATTGCATGTGTGTTATTTTCCTAAACCACATTGATCCACTGGTGACATTGCATGTGTGTTCTTTTCCTAAACCAGATGGATCCAATAGACTCATTTCATGTGTGTTCTTTTCCTAAACCACATGAGCATGAGGCAATAACCTGGTGTTTGGCTCGTAGTTGGCGCATCCCAACGACCGGAGTTCGATCACAGTCAGGGACGAATTTCCAGAATTCTCACGCCGACCCGCTTGTACTATATTAATAAAGTGTCTAGTTCCTCGCAATGTTTCATCTTTTTCTAAACCACAAGAGCCCACTAGTGACATTGCATGTGTGTTATTTTCCTAAACCACATGAATCCACTAGAGTCATTGCATGTGTGTTCTTTTCCTAAACCACATGGATCCACTAATGACATTGCATGTGTGTTCTTTTCCTTAACCACATGGATCCAATAGAGTCATTGCACGTGTGTTCTTTTCCTAAACCACATTGATCCACTAGTGGCAATTGCATCTGTGTTCTTTTCCTAAACCACATGGATCCACTAGTGACGTTGCATGTTTGTTCTTTTCCTAAACCACATGGATCACTAGTGACATTACTTGTTTGTTCTTTTCCTAAACGACATGGATCCACTGGAGTCATTGTGTGTGTGTTCGTTTCCTAAACCACATAGATCCACTAGTAACATTGCATGTGTGTTCTTTTCCTAAACCACATTGATATACTTATGACATTTGCATGTGTGTTCTTTTCCTAAACCACATTGATCTACTTATGACATTGCATGTGTGTTCTTTTCATGAACCACATGGATCCACTGGTGATATTTGCATGTGTGTTCTTTTCCTAAACCACATGGATCCACTTGAGTCATTACATCTGTGTTCTTTTACTAAACCTCATTGATCCACTCGTGAAATTTGCATGTGTGTTCTTTTACTAAACTACATTGATCCACTTGTAACATTTGCATGTGTGTTATTTTCCTAACCCACATGGATCCACTAGATACATTATATGTGTGTTATTTTCCTAAACCAAATTGATCCACTAATGAGATTTGCATGTGTGTTCTTTTCCTAAACCACATTGATACACTAGTGACATTGTATGTGTGTTCTTTTCCTAAACCACATGGATCCACTAGAGTCATTGCATGTGTGTTCTTTTTAAACCACATAGATCCACTAGAGTTATTGCATATGTGTTGTTTTCATAAACCACATGGATGCACTGGTGACATTGCATGTGTGTTCTTTTCCTAAACCACATGGATCCACTAGAGTCATTGCATGTGTATTATTTTCCTAAACTACATGGATCCACTTGAGTCATTGCATGTGTGTTCTTTTCCGATACCACATGGATCCAGTGGAGACATTTTCATGTGTGTTCTTTTCCTAAACCACATGGTTCCACTAGAGTCATTGCATGTGTGTTCTTTTCCTAAACCACATTGATCCACTAGTGACAATTCCATGTGTGTTCTTTTCCTAAACCACATGGATCCACTGGTGACATTCCATGTGTGTTCTTTTCCTAAACCACATGGATCCACTAGTGACATTGCTTGTTTGTTCTTTTCCTAAATGACATGGATCCACTGGAGTCATTGCATGTGTGTTCGTTTCCTAAACCACATAGATCCACTAGTAACATTGCATGTGTGTTCTTTTCCTAAACCACATGGATCCACTGGAGTCATTGCATGTGTGTTCTTTTCCTAAACCACATTGATCTACTTATCACATTTGCACGTGTGTTCTTTTCCTAAACCACATTGATCTACTTATGACATTTGCATGTTTTTTCTTTTTATAAACCACATTGATCCACTAGTGACATTGCATGTGTGTTCTTTTCATGAACCACATGGATCCACTAGTGATGTTTGCATGTGTGTTCTTTTCCTAAACCACATGGATCCACTGGAGTCATTGCATGTGTGTTCTTTTACTAAACCTCATTGATCCACTCGTGAAATTTTCATGTGTGTTCTTTTACTAAACTACATTGATCCACTTGTAACATTTTCATGTGTGTTCTTTTCCTAAACAACATGGATCCACTAGATACATTATATGTGTGTTATTTTCCTAAACCAAATTGATCCACTAATGACATTTGCATGTGTGTTCTTTTCCTAAAAAACATGGATCCACTAGAGACATTGCATGTGTGTTCTTTTCCTAAACCACATTGATCCACTAGTGACATTGCATGTGTGTTCTTTTCCTAAACCACATGGATCCACTAGAGTCATTGCATGTGTGTTCTTTTGAAACCACATAGATCCACTAGAGTCATCGCATATGTGTTCTTTTCCTAAACCACATGGATGCAGTGGTGACATTGCATGTGTGTTCTTTTCCTAAACCACATGGATCCACTGGAGTCATTGCATGTGTATTCTTTTCCTAAACTACATGGATCCACTTGAGTCATTGCATGTGTGTTCTTTTCCTATACCACATGGATCCACTGGAGACATTTGCATGTGTTTTCTTTTCCTAAACCACATTGATCTACTGGTGACATTGCATGTGTGTTCTTTTCCTAAACCACATGGATCCACTAATGACATTGCATGTGTGTTCTTTTCCTTAACCACATGGATCCACTAGAGTCATTGCACGTGTGTTCTTTTCCTAAACCACATTGATCCACTAGTGGCAATTGCATCTGTGTTCTTTTCCTAAACCACATGGATCCACTAGTGACGTTGCATGTTTGTTCTTTTCCTAAACCACATGGATCACTAGTGACATTACTTGTTTGTTCTTTTCCTAAACGACATGGATCCACTGGAGTCATTGTGTGTGTGTTCGTTTCCTAAACCACATAGATCCACTAGTAACATTGCATGTGTGTTCTTTTCCTAAACCACATTGATATACTTATGACATTTGCATGTGTGTTCTTTTCCTAAACCACATTGATCTACTTATGACATTGCATGTGTGTTCTTTTCATGAACCACATGGATCCACTGGTGATATTTGCATGTGTGTTCTTTTCCTAAACCACATGGATCCACTTGAGTCATTACATCTGTGTTCTTTTACTAAACCTCATTGATCCACTCGTGAAATTTGCATGTGTGTTCTTTTACTAAACTACATTGATCCACTTGTAAAATTTGCATGTGTGTTATTTTCCTAAACCAAATTGATCCACTAATGACATTTGCATGTGTGTTCTTTTCCTAAACCACATTGATACACTAGTGACATTGTATGTGTGTTCTTTTCCTAAACCACATGGATCCACTAGAGTCATTGCATGTGTGTTCTTTTTAAACCACATAGATCCACTAGAGTTATTGCATATGTGTTGTTTTCATAAACCACATGGATGCACTGGTGACATTGCATGTGTGTTCTTTTCCTAAACCACATGGATCCACTAGAGTCATTGCATGTGTATTATTTTCCTAAACTACATGGATCCACTTGAGTCATTGCATGTGTGTTCTTTTCCGATACCACATGGATCCAGTGGAGACATTTTCATGTGTGTTCTTTTCCTAAACCACATGGTTCCACTAGAGTCATTGCATGTGTGTTCTTTTCCTAAACCACATTGATCCACTAGTGACAATTCCATGTGTGTTCTTTTCCTAAACCACATGGATCCACTGGTGACATTGCATGTGTGTTCTTTTCCTAAACCACATGGATCCACTAGTGACATTGCTTGTTTGTTCTTTTCCTAAATGACATGGATCCACTGGAGACATTGCATGTGTGTTCGTTTCCTAAACCACATAGATCCACTAGTAACATTGCATGTGTGTTCTTTTCCTAAACCACATGGATCCACTGGAGTCATTGCATGTGTGTTCTTTTCCTAAACCACATTGATCTACTTATCACATTTGCACGTGTGTTCTTTTCCTAAACCACATGGATCTACTTATGACATTTGCATGTTTTTTCTTTTTATAAACCACATTGATCCACTAGTGACATTGCATGTGTGTTCTTTTCATTAACCACATGGATCCACTAGTGATGTTTGCATGTGTGTTCTTTTCCTAAACCACATGGATCTACTGGAGTCATTGCATGTGTGTTCTTTTACTAAACCTCATTGATCCACTCGTGAAATTTTCATGTGTGTTCTTTTACTAAACTACATTGATCCACTTGTAACATTTGCATGTGTGTTCTTTTCCTAAACCACATGGATCCACTAGATACATTATATGTGTGTTATTTTCCTAAACCAAATTGATCCACTAATGACATTTGCATGTGTGTTCTTTTCCTAAAAAACATGGATCCACTAGAGACATTGCATGTGTGTTCTTTTCCTAAACCACATTGATCCACTAGTGACATTGCATGTGTGTTCTTTTCCTAAACCACATGGATCCACTAGAGTCATTGCATGTGTGTTCTTTTGAAACCACATAGATCCACTAGAGTCATCGCATATGTGTTCTTTTCCTAAACCACATGGATGCAGTGGTGACATTGCATGTGTGTTCTTTTCCTAAACCACATGGATCCACTGGAGTCATTGCATGTGTATTCTTTTCCTAAACTAGATGGATCCACTTGAGTCATTGCATGTGTGTTCTTTTCCTATACCACATGGATCCACTGGAGACATTTGCATGTGTTTTCTTTTCCTAAACCACATTGATCTACTGGTGACATTGCATGTGTGTTCTTTTCCTAAACCACTTTGATCCACTGGTGACATTGCATGTGTGTTTTTTTCCTAAACCACTTTGATCCACTAGTGAGATTGCATGTGTGTTCTTTTCCTAAACCACTTGGATCCACTGGTGACATTGCATGTGTGTTCTTTTCCTAAACCAATTTTATCCACTAGTGAGATTGCATGTGTGTTCTTTTCCTGAACCACATGGATCCACCCGTGACATTGCATGTGTGTTCTTTTTCTAAACCACATTGATCCATCTGAGTCATTGCATGTGTGTTCTTTCCCTAAACCACATGGATCCACTAGAGACATTGCATTTATGTTCTTTTCCTAAACCACATTGATCCACTAGTGACATTGCATGTGTGTTCTTTTCCTAAACCACATTAATCCACTGGTGACATTGCATGTATGTTCTTTTCCTAAACCACATGGATCCACTAGACTCATTGCATGTGTGTTATTTTCCTAAACCACATGAGAACGAGGCAATAGCCTGGTGGTTGGCTCGTAGTTGGTGCATCACAACGAGCGGAGTTCAATCCCTGTCAGGGACGAATTTCCGGAATTCTCACGCTGAACCGCTTGTACTATATCAAAAAACGTGTCCACCTGTGACATTGCATGTGTGTTATTTTCATAAACCACATGAATCCACCAGAGTCATTACATGTGTGTTCTTTTCCTAAACTGCATTGATCCATTTGCATGTGTGTTCTTTTCCTAAACCACATGGATCCACTAGTGACATTGCATGTGTGTTCTTTTCCTAAACCACATTGATCCACTGGTGACATTTGCATGTGTGTTCTTTTCCTAAACCACATGGATCTACTGGTGATATTGCATGTGTGTTCTTTTCCTAAACCACATGGATTCACAAGTGACATTGCTTGTTTGTTCTTTTCCTGAACGACTTGGATCCACTGGAGTCATTGCATGTGTGTTGGTTTCCTAAACCACATTGATCCACTAGTAACATTGCAAGTGTGTTCTTTTCCTAAACAACATTGATCCACTGGTGTCATTTGCATGTGTGTTCTTTTCCTAAACCACATGGATCTACTAGTGACATTGCATGTGTGTTCGTTTCCTAAACCACATGGATCCACAAGTGACATTGCTTGTTTCTTCTTTTCCTAAATGACATGGATCCACGGGAGTCATTGCATGTGTGTTCGTTTCCTAAACCAAATTGATCCACTAGTAACATTGCATGTGTGTTCTTTTCCTAAAACCACATTGATCCACTGGTGACATTGCATGTGTGATCATTTCCTAAACCACATGGATCCATGTAACCCCAAAAATATTAATCAAGATTATCAAGTTCAAATCACCCAAGTTAGGGTTAACAAAAACTTTTATTATTAAATTTAATATGAGTGTAAGTGTGAAATGCATTAGTGTATGAATGAGTGCAATTGCCATGTTTGATTGCTAGAAATGATAAGGAATCGTTTAAAGATGAATACTACATCATCTAGGCCAATTACAAACAAAATCCAAAGAAAGGAAATTATTTTCACCCCTTTGGGTGTTTCTAGTAAAAGATTTCTAATAGAAAGTTTTCTAATTATTTTCACCCCTTGCTAGACCAAGTAAAAGTGAACCCAAGCCCACTTTACAAATCAACAGAAACAAATTCCAAATCTATTTAAAGGACATTGCAAAATTGAATCAAGTTCATATGCATAGATCACCATTTTTCAAAAACCTCTCAAATCAATTCACCTTGGCAAACCCAAGCAACCATACACACTCATGCATGTGACAAACACGCTCACAAAAATTTAGCCAAAAATTCAAATCTTGTGTTCATGCGGCCATTTAGTCGAGCACTTGGCAGACACATAAAACATTTGCCTAATTTCTACTGTTCTAAGTAGTGATCACTTGCCACTAGCCCCTCATTTCACTCCCCTGGTATCCCTTAGTGCCTAGCAGCGCAGTAGACCAGCTCCCCCTCTGCCGTTTGCACCAGCAACGCTGCCCGAAGCCGCCGCGCTGGTCAACCAAGAACCACTCGCCACAGCCAGCGTCGCCCTCTTCCATGATGTCCAGGAGATAGGCGACCGTCTACTGCCACCCTCTGTCCACCCCTCGACTGTAGACACGCCATGGACCACCCACAAGCGCCATGCCCATTTCTCTGCCTGCCATGCCGAGAGCGCGCTAGAGCGCCGTAGCGGACACGCGCACACACTCCACGCCTCGCCCTCTCCGCGTGTTCCCGCACTCGTTGTGACCCTAGCTACCCCCAGTCATGCCCGTTCGTCGCCGCGTGGACCGTAGCCGATGTGCACCATCTCGACGCGCCGCTTCCGCCCAGTCTTGGCCGACCTCCCGACCGTTCTCGACGCCTTGTGCGCCATCATCGCACAATGACGCCTCAAGCACGCGCCGACCTCTACCCTCAGCATGAAGCTAACCCCTAAATCGACGTCACCGACGAGCCCGAGCCATCCCGCTATGTCCCTCTTGTTGTTGTACGAATAGAGGCCACCCCAGCTCCATTTCGCCACACCATTCCACTCCCCTCTCTCTCAGACACCTCCCACACCTCTCCCCGGAGCAAGGCGAGCACCACATCGCCAGAATTTAGCCAGAGCCTGCCACTGTAGTGAAGGAAGGGAGCCATTGATTGGAGCCACCCAAGGAGCCGCCGCGACCACCATTCGAACTGTTGTCGTCTACAACGTTGTTCAGCCGCATCGCCGACCTTAGCTGGAGCCCAGGTGAGCCCCCACGTACCCCCATCGTCGCGTTAGGGTTCGTTCCTCGTCGGAGCTGTTCGCCGGAGACGGCGAACCACGACCGTAGATTCTAGTGTAATCGCACGACCCAGATTAAAAGATACGGTTTCAGTTTAGTTTAGTCGCTGACGTGTGGGACCGTTCTGTTAGCAGCCCGCTGCGCCAGCGCTGTGCAGTTGGGACGGCCTAGTTAGTTTCCCGCGTAGAGACCGTAGATTCAAATAAGCTTTTTCAATTTTAGTTAAAACAAGATTCTGTTAGTAGATTCAAAAATCAATTCAAAGACACTCACTAAACCAAATTGCATGATTCCAATTTGTTTAGAAAGGTATTCAAATTGTCTATCCAAGCCCGTTGGATTCAAACCATTTGAAGTTATAGATCACCTATAGTAAAAATAACAAGACAGAGACTTTTCCACCTTCAAACATTTTTCAAAAATCAACCATAAGTGCTTTTGAGTTGATTCCAACTCTCAAAAATCACATTTGACAAGATCTATATGAATGGGGTAAAATATTTAGGTTTACATGCAGTGACATTGTACTAGTACTAAAATAATATTATATAGGCATTTCTAGTCACATTAATGGTATTAAATAGTAATTTTAAACTTTATAAAATATGACCACCACTTTCAATCACATTCCCAAGTATTAGAATATGTGGTGATGACATGTGTCAATATGATCCCATATTTTAATTGGAGAATATTAAATCTTAAGTATTTTTCAATGAGTAGAAATTACTTTTCTAAAATAAGAAAAATAAGACTAGTCCTTTATTTCATGTGATGTTTGTGATGATGCTAGATCATCAAGTGTGAGCCTCAGTGTGCTAAATAGAAGTAGTTAAGTATTTTTTGGTGATTGTATACCTCGTATTCATCTATAGACGATAGTACCGACCCGGGATACAAGGAGGAGGAGTACTACCAAGAAGAAGAAGAAAACTTCAACCACTTTTCACCACTCAAGCCAATCTAGAACTATGCAAGCTAACACTTGCAAACTTGATAACCTATGCAAGATGCATTAGGCATGCTTTGGTTATAGAACTTTGTTTATACCAATCCCAAGTTTTACTTGCAAGCTTTATTCTTTTACTTTTATCAAAGTTCTTTACCTTTAGTTAGTGATTTGTGAGTATTGGAAAAATAGGATAGATACCATAATGAGTATAAAACCAGGCCTAATTTGTTATACTTAGATGTCATCAAAAGGCATAAAACTAGGTTTGGATAGTTACACTTGATTAGCGCCCTTCATTAGTGAATACCCTCAACTATAGTGGCTAGTGCTAAGCATAAAAGTTGATCACTTTAGATGGGAATACTTGGTGAAAATGATTATGAAAACCTTGGAATGAGGATTCATTCTATTGAAATGTTTTGACATGTGTTATGAACACAAAAGGATTTGATGATGAAACTTGTTGAGGCATGAGCCTTGACCCTTTATAAAAACTGATGGTTGGGTTCCAATGTGATACCATTCCAATTTTACCGTACAACCACATTACTCGAATTGGGTAGGGATTAACTGGAAGTTTATATGCCTTAGTAGGTTCCCTCGCGGAAAGAGGTTGAGCTGCGACTACCTCGTGAATGTGAATTTCCACCTATGTAGTGCCTAGGATGGCAGATGGCCATGGCTAGGAGGCCAAGCTCATAGGCGAGGTGCCTATACTAGAGTGTGTAATTGAAAGGTTATGATTGATTATCCGCATACTAAGTATGCTGATTAAGGGTTATTCCTAACAGATGTATCGAATTTTGTGGTGAAAGTGTACCACCTCTGCAGAGTGTCAAACTATTCGAATAGTCGTGTCCACGGTCATGGACAGTTTGAGTGGCCATACTGTTCCGTTGTCAGATGTTTTCAAAAATGACTTTGACTTGACCACAACAGGGTTGTGGATATGAAAACTAGGTTCCCACTTAAGTGATTAAATTAGATTCTTTACTTTTGAACTCTTATGAAGTAAACCTGGCTTTTTGCAAATAAACCTAGAGCTTAAGATTCCTACTAGAACTACCGTACTTGTTAGTGATAGTTTGCGAGTACTTAAAGAGTACTCATGGCTTTGTCACTGGCTATTCCTGTGGCCATACTATGAGGAGGCCTACCAGGAAGATGGACTGCAGGAGGTCTATGACAACTAGGATCATCTCCCATCGTCAGCATTGCCTGTGACCCTGAAGATGGTGCCCCTGCTACGTTTACTTTCCGTTGCTTTGATTGTATTAAGACTAGATCATGAGATCCTTTATTTGTAAGACCTTTATTATTGTTTGTAATGGATGATGTACTATGGTACCAATTCTGTTATGTCTTGTAAAAATGGTAATCCTAGGATTGCGATGTATGGCATAACAGTCATCTGGGATTAAAAATCCGGGTGTTGACAAGTTGGTATAAGAGCCATCCTGACCATAGGAGACCCTAGTTAGAATGGAAGTTTGAACAAAATCTTAGTTTCAAAACAAAAGAAGTGAGTATTTATGAAAACATATTATGACTCTTATCCTTGAGATTCTTTCAAAAAAATTCATGTTCCTAAAAAATTCTTACAATCATACATACAATTTGACACACCTAATCACCCCACTGACTTGCTCACCCTAAATTCTTATAGATGGAGGTAAAGTATAGCAAGTTCTACCAGCTGGGAAACGGAGGCCACCTGATCTTGAGAGGGATCTATGCACTTGCATAGTACTTTGATCGCATATAGCCAGAGTTCTTCGGGGCCCAACTCAATGATCATCAAGGAGGAGAGCTATCGTGGCTGGTAGTTGCAGATCTCAGAGGCAAGATGGAAGCACCCACTTCAGAGAAGATCCAATTCAGAGTTCGGGAGAATAACTGGCTAGATGGATTAGCCAGGGCTATGCAAGAAGCTCTTGCCCGTCTGTGTGGGCAAAACGTCAATCAAATCTAGGGAACTCGCTTTGCTCACTACGAAAGGCGTGATTCTATGGGAATGCCATTGGAGATGCAACGACACCAGGAGATGAAGCACCAAGTGGATAATCTCGACTTCATGTTGTATGATAGACAATAAGAGTTGGACAACGCCCGTGACTACACCAGCCACAACCATGCCATTATAGTCAAGAAGGACCAGACCCTCGCCATCCTCGCCAAGGAGAGCCAATCACTTCGACGTCAGCATGACAAGACGGATCGCATCATCGATCATCTTCGCAAGAAGGTGGCCACTCTCAAGAACACCATCCGTGAACAAGAGATCTAGCTTGAAGTGAAGGAGGAAGAAGGTGAAAATATTCGTGGAGAACTCTACTCTTACCTCAGTGGTGATAACGAGTACCTGGAAGATGAAGCCATGGAGTTCCACACTGATGATGATGATTCCGCCTTCATTGATGATGATTAGATGCACTTGAGCACTACCATAGGAATGAGTTATATCCGATGCCATTGTATCGTAGTTTCACAGAATGGTACGTAAAACCATTTGTTTTCTATTTGTGTTGTGGTGTGTGTTTGAATTGTGTGCTTTGAATGAATGAATGAATGAGAGGAAGTTGTTAGTTTGCAAAAACTAAGTCAAACTCAAAGTTTAAAGCTTTTGAAAAAAAACCATGAACCTTAGAAATTTCCCTATTATCTCATTATCTATCTCAATCTTCAGATGACATGTGGAAATCCCGGAGGAAGCAGTTCATCTCAGGACCCAATGCTGCAAATTCTGCAAATGCTAGTTTCTGACCGTGAAGCTAGTAGAGCCGAACATCAAGCCAACTTAGCCACTCTCCAACAGATAGCTCAGATGGCCCGCAATAATCAAGGCCACGGAAACTAGGATAACCATGGATCCAAGCTCAAGAACTTTCCGAATACCAACCCGCCTATCTTTAGTAAGTCTGAAGAGCCCTTAGATGCTGATGACTGGCTGCAAACCATGGAGAACAACTTAGAGGTCGCAGGAGTTGAAGCCAATGAAAAAGTACTATTTGTCACCCAATATCTGGCAGGTGATGCAAGAGCCTGGTGGAATACCATCTGTACCATGAATGGAGGTCAGATGACGACTTGGGATGAGTTCAAAATTAAGTTCAATAGGACTCATGTGCCCCTTGGTCTGATTAAGAGGATGAGGGATGAGTTTAGAGAATTGAAGCAAAGAAGGATGACTGCGGTTGTGTACCTTGACGAATTCTTATCTTTAGCTAGATATGCCCCTAATGAGATTGACACAGAAGCAAAGAAGAAAGAGAGATTCCTGAACGGACTGCATGATGAGATGCAAACCGTGCTAGTCAACATTCCCTTTGATGATCTTGAAGCTTTAGTGGACTCTGCTATTCAGATGGAAGGGGAGATCAACTAAGCCAATGACAATCGCAAGCGCAGGATGATGCACCAGCCTGGAGCTGACAATACCCAGAAGTATCGCCCCAACCCTTCTGCAGGATATGCCCCAAGAAACAACAGACCCCCTATGTCCTGTCCAAGCTATCCCAACTGTGGAGGAGGAAACCCGAGGTCTGGAGGAAACAACAACAACCACCCTGGAAACTCCAATAACTTCAACCGTGCATCGCCCAAGTCCAACAACAACAACACCAACAATAACAATATTGCCCCAAGGACTAGAAGCAATGTTGTTCCTATTGCAGGAAAAGACAAGTCCCTGATTACTTGCTTTGAATGCGGATTCAAGGTTCACTACTCCAACGAGTGCCCCAAGAAGCTTGCAGCAGCCACCAATGTGAATACACCCACTCAGCAGTAATGCCATGCTTAGCCTGGAAGGAGATTTTCCCTAGGGAACTCGCTCAACTGCAACGGCCGTCTGTTCCACATGAATGCTGAAGAAGCTCAGGAAGCGCCAGATGTCGTGCTAGGTATGTTTTCTGTTAACTCAGTACTTGTAAGAGTGTTGTTTGGTTCTGGAGCATTGCACTCATTTGTTACAGAAGAATTTGCATGCACTAGTTAGATTCAACCAATAAAATTGAAACATATTATGATAGTTCAAATACCTGGTTCAACCACCAAAGCTAGAAAAATTTGCAAGGTTCTACCTATCAGAATCCATGGAATAGTTTTTTATGCTTATCTAATGTACTTGGAACCAAAGGTTTGGAAGTAGTACTAGGAATGGATTGGATGTCGAAACATAAAGGATTGATCGACTGTGCCAAGAAAGCCATAACCATGACCAGTAGCACTGGAGTATCAGTAGAGTATGTATTTGAGACACTTCCCCGTCAATTCAAATGAAACAAGAGTCTATCCCAACCAACCCTAGACCAAGTCAGAGTAGTCTATGAATACCCTGACGTGTTCCGAGATAAATTGCCCGGTATGCCCCCAGATCGGGATATCGAGTTCATCATTGAACTAGTTCCTGGAACTGGACCCATAGCTCAGAGACCTTATAGTATGAACCCATCGGAATTAGTGGAGCTGAAGAAGCAACTTGATGCTATGCTGGAGAAAGGCTTGATTCAACCAAGTGCGTCACCATGGAGATCGCCTGTTTTATTTGTGGATAAGAAAGATGGAGGTAACCGTTTGTGCACGGATTACTGGAAGTGGAATGATGTCACCAGAAAGAACAAGTACCCACTGACGAAGATAGAGGAACTGTTTGACCAGTTGACTGGTGCCAGAATGTTTTCTAAGATTGATCTTAGAACTAGTTATCATCAACTCAAGATTCCTGCAACGGATATCCCAAAGACCGCCTTTACCACCAGATATGGATTGTATGAGTAAACGGTCATGTCCTTTGGATTAACCAATGCCCCCGCTTATTTCATGAATCTCATGAATAAGATTTTTATTAACTTCATGGATAAGTTTATCGTTCTTTTTATCGACGAAATTCTAATCTATTCCAAGTCAGAAGAAGACCATGAGCTACACCTCAGAACCATCCTTGAAACCCTTAGAGAGCATCAATTGTATGCCAAGTTTAGCAAATGTGAGTTCTGGTTAAAGGAAGTATGATTCCTAAGACATATCATGTCGGTAGGATGAGTTGTTGTCGATCCCGCCAAGATCAAAGATGTGGAAGAATGGAAATCCCCAACCACTCAAACCGAAGTCCGTGCATTTCTTGGATTAGCGGGATATTACCGCAAGTTCATAGAAGGATTTTCAAGAATCACAAGACCAATGACCCAATTGTTGAAGAAAGATAAGAAGTTCGAATGGACAGGCAAATGTGAAGCTAGTTTTCAAGAGCTCAAGAAGAGAGTGATTTCAGCCCCAATTTTGATTATGCCTGATATCAAGAAGCCTTTTGATGTGTATTGTGATGCATCCAAGATTGGTCTCGGATGTGTGTTGATGCAAGAAGGCAAAGTTATATCTTATTTGTCCCGACAACTGAAGTAGGATGGGCAAAACTACCCTACCCATGACTTAGAACTAGCAGCTGTAGTTTTAGCCTTGAAGACATGTCGTCGTTACATTATGGGTAACAGCTGTGAGATTTATTCGGATCACAAGAGTCTGAAGTATATTTTCACCCAGAAGGAGCTGAATATGAGGCAAATGAGATGGATAGAGTTAATCAAGGATTATGACCTTGACATTCACTATCACCCTAGCAAAGCCAATGTTGTAGCGGATGCTCTTAGCAGATTGCCGTGTAGATTAAACACCATGATTAAAAAAGGCTAGCCAAGTTTGCATGAAGAGTTGGAGTAGTTTAGAACAGAGCTAGTTATCAAAGGATCTTTAGCTAGCATTGAACTTCATCCCACTTTTATTAGTCAGATCAAGGAAGTGCAGAAAGGAAATGCAAGTATCGACGGAATCAAGCGTCATATCGGTACAGGGAAGGTACCCGGATTCACCGAAGATGAAGAAGGAGTTTTGTGGTACAAAGGATGTATCTGTGTGCTAGCAGATTCAGAGTTGAAGCAAGTCATTATGTAGGAAGCTCATGATACTCTTTATTCTATCCATCCCGGAGGAACGGAGATGTATTAGGATTTGAAGGAGCAATTTTGGTGGCACAAGATGAAGAGAGAAATCGGAAGCTACATAGCCAAGTGTGATATTTGTCAGAGAGTCAAAGCAAAACATCAGAGACCCGCAGGACTTTTGCAACCATTGCAGATTCTGGAATGGAAATGGGTTTCTATCGGAATGGATTTTATCACCCGTTTGCCTACATCTAGTAGGGGAAATGACTCTATTTGGGTCATAGTTGATAGACTGTCCAAGGTAGCCCATTTTATACCTGTCAAGACCACCTACCAAATTTCGAAGCTAGCAGAGTTGTACATTGCTAGGATTGTTAGTTTGAATGGAACCCCTAAGACCATAGTATCGGATCGAGGAACCCAGTTTACCTCAAGATTTTGGCAGAAAGTCCAAGAAGGATTAGGAACCAAGCTGAACTTCAGCACAGCTTACCACCCGCAAACCGATGGACAAACTGAAAGAGTCAACCAAATTTTGGAAGATATGTTGAGACCTTGTGTGTTAGAATATGGATCAAAAGGGGAAGATTGTCTGCCTTTCATAGAATTCTCATACAACAATAGTTATCAAGCCAGTTTGCAAATGGCACCATTTGAATTTCTGTATGGAAGGAAGTGTCGTACCCCCTTGAATTGGTCACAAGTAGGAGAGAGTCATATTTTCGGACCCGACATCCTACGAGAAGCTGAAGAGAAGGTTCACAAAGTCCGTGAACACCTCAAGACTGTCTAATCCAGACAGAAGAGTTATGCTGACAAAAGACGTCAAGACCTGACCTTCAATGTCGGAGATTTTATGTATCTCACAGTATCACCCTTGAAAGGAATGCAACGTTTTCAACTTAAAGGAAAGTTAGCCCCTAGATATATTGGACCCTTCAAGATTTTGAATCGCCGAGGAGAAGTATCATATCAACTGGAACTGTTGGAGCTGATGTCAGCCATACATAATGTGTTCCATATCTTGTTACTTCACAAATGCCTAGAAGTTCCAGAGAACACCAAAGTTTTCAAGAACATCGATCACCGAGCCATAGATATCAACGAGGATCTAACTTATCGTGAAGTGCCCATTCGTATTTTGGAAGATGCCTTCAGAACCACTAGGACCCAGAGTATGAAGTTTCTCAAGATCCAGTGGAGCAACCATACTAAAGAAGAAGCTACTTGGGAGCGAGAAGATTACATTAGGACTGAGTTTCCAAATATCTTTTGTTCCTAGTTTTTCTTAAATCTTGGGATGATATTTTGTTTAAGGAGGGACGGTTTGTAACACCCCAAAAATATTAATAAATATTATCAAGTTCAAATCACCCAAGTTAGGTTTAACAAAAACTTTTATTATTAAATTTAATATGAGTGTATGTGTGAAATGCATTAGTGTATGAATGAGTGCAATTGCCATGTTTGATTGCTACAAATGATAAGGAATGGTTTAAAGATGAATACTACATTATCTAGGCCAATTACAAATAAAATCCAAAGAAAGAAAATTCAAATATGAATCATATGATCAAATGGTCATCTTGACCAAAATTAACCACTAGACCACTCTGGGTGTTTCTAGTAAAAGATTTCTAATAGAAACTTTTCCAATTATTTTCACCCCTTGCTAGACCAAGTAAAAGTGAACCCAAGCCCACTTTATAAATCAACAAAAACAAATTCTAAATCTATTTAAAGGACATTGAAAAATTGAATCAAGTTCATATGCATAGATCACCATTTTTCGAAAACCACTCAAATCAATTCACCTTGGCAAAGCCAAGAAACCATAGACACTCAAGCATGTGACAAACACACTTACCAAAATTTAGCCAAAAATTTAAATCTTGTGTTCATGCAGCCATTTGGTCGACCACTTGGCAGACACAGAAAACATTTACCTAACTTCTACTGTTCTAAGCAGTGGTCACTTGACACTAGCCCCTCATTTCACTCCCTGGTCTCCCTTAGTGCCTAGCAGCACAGCAGACCAGCTCCCCTCTATCGTTTGCGCCAGTGCAACACAGCCCGAAGCCGCCACGCCGATTGACCAAGAACCACTCGCCACCGCTAGCACCGCCCTCTCCCATGATGTCTAGGAGACAGGCGAAAATCCATCGCCACCCTATGTACACCCCTCGACCGTAGATACACCATGGACCACCCACAAGCACCGTGCCCATTTCTCTGCCTGCCATGCCGAGAGCGCGCCACAGCGCCGCAGCCGACACGTTCACACACGCCACAGCCGATACGTGCCCTCTCCACGCTTGTCTGCACTCGCCGTGACCCTAGCTACCCCCAGACATGCCCGTTCGCCACCGCGTGGACCGTAGCCGCTGTGCATCGTCTCAAACGCCGCTGTTTCTGCCGAGAGCACCGACCGCTCCCAAACATTCTCGACCACCCCTTGCCGTGCCATCACTCACACGACGTCCGCCCTGAAGCACCGCGTCAACCTCTACCCTCAGCCATGCCGCTAGCCCCTGTATCACCGTCACCGACGAGCCCGAGCCATCCAGCTCTGTCCCTCTCGCTGTTGTATAAATAGAGGCCACCCCAGCTCCAATTCTCCACACCATTCCACTCCACTCTCTCTCAGACACCTCCCACACCTCTCCCTAGAGCAAGGCGAGCACCACATCGTTGGAACTTAGCCGGAGCCCGCCGTTGTAGTGAAGGAAGGACGTCGTTGATTGGAGCCGCCCCAGGAGCCGCCGCGACCACCATTTGAACCGCCGTCGTCTACAACGTTGTTCGCCCCCATCACCGACCTTAGCTAGAGCCCAGGTGAGCCTCCACGTACCCCCAGCGTCGCGTAAGGGTTCGTTCCTCGCCAGAGCTGTTCGCCGGAGACGACGAACCACGGTTATAGATTCTGGTCTAATCGCATAGCCCAGATTAAAAGATATTGTTTCGGTTTAGTTTAGTCGCTAACGTGTGGGACTGTTCTGTCAACAGCCCGCTGCACCAGCACTGTGCAGTTGGGGCGGCCTAGTTAGTTTCGCGTAGAGCCCATAGATTCAAATAAGCTTTTTCAATTTTAGTTAAAACTAGATTCTGTTAGTAGATTCAAAAATTAATTCAAAGAGATTCACTGAACCAAATTGCATGATTCCAATTTTGTTAGAAAGGTATTCAAATTGTCTATCCAAGCCCATTGGATTCAAACCATTTGAAATACCTATAGTAAAAATAACAAGACAAAGACTTTTCCACCTTCAAACATTTTTCAAAAATCAACCGTAAGTGCTTTTGAGTTGATTCCAACTCTCAAAAATCATATTTGATAAGATCTATCTGAATAGGTAAAAATATTTAGGTTTACATGCAGTGACATTGGACTAGTACTAAAAGAATGCTATATAGGCATTCCTAGTCACTTTAATGGAATGAAATAGTAATTTTAAACTTTATAAAATATGACCACCACTTTAAATCACATTACCAAGTATTAGAATTTGAGGTGATGACATGTGTCAACATGATCCCATATTTTAATTGGAGAATATTAAATCTTAAGTATTTTTTAATGAGTAGAATTACTTTTCTAAAATAAGAAAAATAAGACTAGTCATTTATTTCATGTGATGTTTGTGATGATGCCAGATCATCAAGTGTGAGCTTTAGTGATGATGGTTTAACTCGTCAATACCCATTGTTATGGACTTGGGTTTTAGAGAAGGAGGGAGCGCTAGAGGCATCAATCGGCTAGCAAACAAGAACACAGGGACGCAAGTTTTACCCAGGTTCAGGCCTCGTAGAGGTGCCTACTCCTACTTGTCTGCTCTTGGAATTAACGAAGGAATCGTAGATTATAGGGGCGTGCAGATGCAATCTGGCGAGAGTTGTGGAAACTAGGGTTGTGGTTGTCCTCCTCGTCGCCCCTCCTAACCTTTATATATATAGGCTAGATCTTGTCTCGCAAGCAATCGAGGGTCCGTGGGCCACTCGAGTTCTGTATTAGGCCTTGGCAACGCCGTGGGATTCTGTTGTATCCAGGCCGTATATAATAAACTCGAGTACCTGTAGGGTATACCCTTGTTAGTAGCCCCCGAGTGTCCAGTGGAACCGCAGATTCGACTGGGGACTTTATGAAATCTTTCGAGTGCATGCCTGAGCATTTTTCGAGTGTTCAGTTTGTGTCGTAGGGATTGTTAATATATGTTCCTGATTTATCCGATGTATGGGTATCAGTTAACTGCCTTAGGGCAAAAAGACGCATTCTACTCAAACTCGAGTCCCCGGACTCGAATTCGGAAAAGTGCTGGTGTAATTCGACTCAGGCTGCTGAGGTCTTACAGGAGTCGAATTCTAGTGTATAAGTGTGACAATCGACGCGCTCGTCAAGGCATGTTCATCGTACCTGTAGGCACGGATATGTTTCTGGTAGTGCGCAGCAGATGCGTTGCCATACCTTATTCAGGTCTTATCTTCACGCTGTAAGCGCGGCATCCGAATTTTTTGTCATCACGGAGATGATTCGGGTGACCCAGGAGACGCAGTCTCTGTAGGGAAAATATGAGGCGGAGTCACCATAGCATTCAAGTGTGGATGTTATCAACACATAGTACGATGTTCAAAGAGAAATAATCATAGGGTGCGCGACCAACGCTCCCTATGGGAGTAGCCCTCGAGTGCCTATTCGAGTCGTAGACTTGAGTGGGGACTAAAAACATTTGCGACTGCTGTCGTCTTTTGTTGCTTGTTTCAGTCGAATGTGCTTTCAGCGCTTCTTATGGGAGTAACCCGTAGTTCCTAGTCGAATCGATGATTCGAGTGGAGGGTTTGTCTTGAATGTTTATATATATTCATAAAAACTCTTTCAGGTGAGCGGCCAGCCCTCCTGTTAGGAGTAGCCCCCGAGTGCTTGGTTGAGTCGAAGACTCGAGCAAGGACTAAAGTAGTAGAAATCTTGTGCTGCTGGAATCGATGACGTCAGTGTTGACGATGTGATGACCTCGGTTGCCCACGTGAGCGGCTTTGACGGGACGTGACGAGTGGTGGGTCCCACTTTCTGACTTTGATTTAACCGGGCGTGCGTAATCTTCCGTTTTAACTGCGTCTCCTTGATTTCCACGTGTAATGGAGATAGTGGGGGACGGTTCGTGGTTCACCCTCACCACGTGTCGATGGCGATGTATGCCACGCATCCAGTAGGGTTTTTGCTGGCCGTTGGATGGCATCGGCGAGAAGGTTAAGTAGCAACGTAGCTTCGGTAATTTTTCCCATCTGTCTTCTTGCTCGTGCCTCCGTCGCCATTGCTGCTCTCCCTGCTTCCTTGCGCACTTCCTCTTCGCGGTACTGGACTAGCTCCGTGTCTTCCCAAGTTACTTCCTCTATTCACACCGCCATCGAAAGATGGGCAAGAAGAAAGGAGGTGCCGCCGCTGGATCCGCGACCACCATTGTCAGCGCCAAGAAGAAGGGCGGTACCACCGCCATGGGCAGGGGCGGAGTCAGGATTTGACCACCACCATAGGAAGGCATTGGCCACCGAATGGCGTATTTTTTGACAACACTGAACATAGTAATACAAGACACTATAACACGATATATGATATCTCTAGTATGTCACCATGAAATTCTTGAAAAAATATCAGCATTACAAAAATCTGAAATTGGACTAACCATTCTTGTGTTTTTCTTCATTTCCGTGAGTATTGTTTTTATAAAATAATTTGAACTTTCAGTTTTTCTCTTGCTTTTGTCTTTCAAATCAATGAAATATACAAACTAATACCATTTCTATCTGATTTAACAAAAACTAACGAATGATATGTATATTGAATTATAATACTAATAGACATTATACCTTAGAATTATGTGGCGAGGCAGTATCAAAAACCACACGTCGGTTGTGGTTGGCAACTCGGCAGACGTTGCACGACGTACTGGAGCAGCTAGCACCTAGGCGGGCATGCTATCTCCAGGTCTGATCTCCTAACGCGGTGGCGCTTGAAGGCGTGAGCGGCTATCGCGGCAGCAGGAAGCGGCTCTAGCAGCACCAAGACATAGTCAAAAAGGGGATTTACGGTTTCCCGATTTATTTAATCTATGTTGCCAGGTTCGAAGCGACTTTTGAACCAGGAAAACAAGATCGGAGCGACTTTTGATCCTGAAAACAAGGACAACTAGGAAGATGTGCTACAATGCATTTTCTTTCTACAAAACATCTGAACGAATCAAGCATGGTTTAATTAAGTATGTGTTTATATCTGCCATTAGCACGTATATATACAATGTATATTAGTACCATAAGCTTCTGCATAACGTTGGGGGGGGGGGGGAAATCCATTAGGGGGGTCTTGCCCCTGCTAGCCCCCCCTTGTCTCCGCCCCTGATCGTGGGCACCAGCGCCGCTGGCGCTAGGAAGAAGAAGGGTGCGGGTACCCGCATCACCAATGGTGCCTGGCGAGCGTCCATCATCAAGCCCGCCGAACTGCAGCTTCATCGTTGAGATGGAGTTCTTCCTCCCGCGGAAGACGACTCGCGAGTGCCCGGTGAGGAGGTAATCCCTTGTCCTCCTCCGGGTTTTTGGGTGATGTTCCTTGTGTTCATCATCCAAGGTCTTTCTCTCCCTCTGTATCCTTTCTTTCGTGGTCTCCTTTGTTTCTATGGGCTCCAGCTTCACCAGCTGTCACCAAATTCCATTCTCCACATCTCCTGCTTCATTACGCTTTGCGAATGCTGGCTCGGAATCGAGCCACACTTTGGCCTCTTCAAGAGGCTTCTTAAGTTGAAACGCTAGTCGGCGTCCGGTTCGGTAGTCTATGACGTAGGAGGCTGCGGGATCCACATCGACTCTTCTGCCACCTATTTTTCCAACAAGCTCACTTCGTCCGTCCAAGGGTGGTGGGACAGGTGGTTTTATATCCGTGACCAAAAGGCCGACGGAGACCACTACGGACTTGCGCCCTTCGATCCGCTGTACCTTGCAAGAGGAGGCGTTCCTGGAAGAACATCGTGATGTCTGGCGAGTCCGAGGAAACGGAGGTGTTGTACAAGCGCGTCTGCGACCTTGAAAGATGCATAGGTAAAGAAGAGGGTGGCGTCGATCTTATTCGCACGTGGTTGGGTCGCCGCGTCTAGCCTCTGCAGGCTAGAGTGCACCCTATGTACGGCTGAACCGGCACTGATGATGTGACTCGCGTGTCTGCCGAGGGCATTTCTGCGGGTGAGGTGGATAGGAGGGTGCGATTGGTGACCAAGTACACCGCCAAGGAGGATCTCCCGGGCGAACCAGTCGTGCCTCCTTTCGACGCCTCTAACTTCCTCCTAAGGTAGAATTGTACTATGAAGTAGTTCTTTTGTTGATTGCCACCAGGTACTTGATATATAGTAATGTATCTTCTACTGGCAGGACTGGAAGGTGTCTTCCAATTTGCCCGCTGAAGGGGTTATCCCTCGCGAAGTGGATGAAGAGGACGAGTCGGAATCGACGATCCGAATTGAAGAATAGGAGAGAGCCCCCGAGTCCAGCGACCAGGACACTCGCAAGAGTTCTCGTAGCAAGGATTCTGACGCTACTTCCCCGACAATGCCGGAAGGTCCTTCTGCTGTGGTAGAGGATCCAATCCTCGTCGTTCCTGTGCGTGCCATGGCTCCTCTTGCCCAGAAGAAGCTGCGAATGCCGAAGGAATCGTCGGAGTCGGAGGAGCAATCCTTTGACCTTGATAAATTTAGCTACTGAGTTCTGCATTCGCGACCTTGTTTTGGTTTCTTTTTGGAGTTGCTTTTTCCCTGAAGTTTTTGCTTGGTGTCTTTTGTAGTCGAGTAGCGTCGTCGTCTTCTGATGACGTCCAATTTATGAATGAGTCTGGAGTCGCAGACTCCAAGGCCAAGGAAGTGGCCGAACGGCCTCCCTCTCCTCCATTGGTGGCCCACTCCGGGCACAATTCATCGAGTTCCCCGCATGCTGGGGAACACCAGATGGTTGCCCGGATGACTGTGCGACAGTCATCTTTGGAGTCTCTAGAGGATCATGTAAGCATCCTTTTTTTGTTTTGTCAGTCGAATTTATACTTGGTGTTGTTGCTAAACTTTTGTTTTCTTCTGATGCAGCTCATCATGAAGGAAGCTGCTCGCCTAGCAGAGCAAGTCCTTGTGATGGGTCGACAGCATGCGCCGCTGGACAATCGCCATCGCGTTGTCGAAGCTTAGTATTGGCTTTGCCTTTGTCTTCGTGAAATTTCTAGATTCAATTGATGACCCACCCTGTGCTTTTGTAGTTGAGCACAACGAACTTCTTCATCATGCTGCTTCCCTCAGGAAGGCACTTGCCACGGCGGCGAAGAGTCACGACGAAGTAGTGGCGGAACTGGCGGAGTCGCGGAAGCACGAAGAGGAATTGCGCTCCTCCACTGCTAAAAGGGAGAAGTTGTTCGAAGAACACCTTTTCTCGATTGCTAAGGCCCTCTCAGGTGATTGCTAGTTTTGATGTTGTATTCTTCCTTGTTTTATGTCGTAATGTTGTGCTAACACCTTTTTTATGTAGATGTCGGTGGCTTGAGCTTTGACGGCCAGTCCTTCGCTGCGTGACGCGCTGCTGGCAGGCCGTGGCCGCGGCATCGAGGACCGTAGCGCTTCGTGGGACGTTACGGCGCCAAGGGTGTGCTCAGTCGCATCCGCGAGGACCTAACTCTCAAGGCCGGGCTTATTGATAATCTTGAAGACCTAGTGGAATCTCTCGATGGAGGTATTCCCGCGGAATTCAAGAACTAGCAGTGGTCCGTTGGCGCCACCATGGCACTCACGATGGTGCAAGCCCATAGCTTGGAGATGGATCCCATCGCTATTTCTGAGGAGATGCCTATCGATGCCGGAGGCCAGCAGGTAGTGTTTGCTCCCTTCGCTGGTAGCTGTGCAAAATATGGTCATCAACTTATCGAGACAGTCGCCAAGTATTCTGAGGAGCGGCGGCGAGCAAAGGCCATGAAGGCCGCGGCGTCTGGGGCTACCACAGGCAAGTTTGTGGATCATAGATTGCCACAGATGCGATGAAGCCCCCGAAGCCAAAGTCTAAGTCGAAGAAACAAAATGCTCCTTAGTCTGCATGTGTAATAGCTGTAGTTGCCTTTTGTTGAGACTATGCTTTTGTGGGAGTGTCCCTGCTGAGACTTTGCTGTGCTTGAATGCATTCGTGCCTTTTATCAATGTATTCTTGGTCCCTCATTTTCTCTTGCTTGATTTGTGACAGGGTACGTCGAGTGGTCCTTCGAGTGGTCCTCGTGATCCTCTGTCCATCGATGAAACCTTGCCGCAACCGCGCTCAAAGTTGGAGGAGTTGTCGTTGCTTTCGCGACTGCGCGATCGCATTAAGCATTTGGAGCGTGAGTTCCCATCCTCCGCGGTAGCGCAGATGTATGGAAGTCGAAAGCGGAGAAGGCCACCACCCGTGAGAAGTATCTCTTGGAGGAAGTGGCACAGCTGGATGAGCAATTCAAATGTTAGCTTTCTGCCCTCTCATCTTTTCTATTAGTCAATCGCGGCGATGCCTTGTCTTCACACTTTGCCATTTTGCTTGGTGTTGTTATCAGTTCTCGTCATCCGTAGGATGAAAAGGACCGGATTGCCATTCGAATGAATGACCTGACCCAGGAGCAACTGTAGACGAGTGGGTACTTTTGGGTGGATCACGATCGTGCAATCGCGCTTGCGACCCTGCAGGATCGTGCTTCTCGAGTACTTCATTTTTTGAAGAAGGTGCAGTCGTGCCTTAGGCATATTTATCAAGCGATGTTCCCGCTGGACGCTGTCCCTTCAAGCCTGCTAGCTCTTCTGGCGAAGTTCCAAGATTTGAGTGTGGTTCGCGAGTGCGTGCATCAGCAGTTAGTAGCTGGTGCTAAGGATGCGTTATCGCTGGTGCAACTGCATAGGCCAGATGTAGATGTTGCGTCTGTTGCAGCTGGACCGCTGACTCCGCCAGAAGGTATGACCTAGAACATGGTCCCGCACTATCAAGTGGTTGATCGGCTAGCAGAGGAGATTATCGATTTCTTCGAGGAGCAGACGAACGTTCTTCGTTTGCAGTAGTAGCATGTTTTGTATCCTGCACATAATTGTACCAGTGTTGTAAAGTTCATATGAATATGTTGGATGTAATTAATACCTATTGATATGTCAAGAGCTTGCTAGCTTTTATATTTTGCGAGTGTGTTGTACTCTGTAGTTCCTTTTCGTTAGCCTGACTTGTGTTTATCTCAGCACCTTGCCAACCTGTCAGGTGCGTTGCAACTGGATTGGTGTTTATCAAAGGTTCGATTGATGTTGTGTCAGCTACTCAGGATACTGTGATTTTTTCGTAGAACAAAAGTGTAAAGGGTAGCGCAGCCCCCGAGTGATAAAATTGCAAGAAAATAAGGAAAACATAGAGTTTTGGGGCACTTAGCTTTATTTATTTGTGGAATAGTATGACGTACAATGTGTGGCTAAGTAGCCTGGCTGAATAGCCTTATTTGTAAATGTAAAAAACAACTAGGGGTAGAAGCGACACAGCTGCGCGACGTTCCAGGGGTTGGAGTATGCGACTCCTGTCTCGAAATCTTTAAGGCGATAGGCGCCACCTGGGATCGTTGATCTCTCCGCTGTGATTTCTCGCGCCTCGTCAAGGAGGTCGACGGATTCTTCGAGTGCAAGAGTTGACTCATGTTCATCAGAAGCTTTGTAGTAGCACCGGCACCGCACCATGCACCATGAAGAACGGGGTATATCCCGTGGTGCTGTTTGGAGTTGTGCACAGGCTCCATAGTATGGATTGCAGCTCGTCTTGCCAGCATCCAATGGCTTGTTCGAGTGGTCGGAGGAGTCATTTGTTGATTCCACCGCAGACAAGGCCATTGGCCTTTTCGACTTGACCGTTGGTCTGCAGGTGAGCCACTGAGGGGTAGCTTATGTTGATTGCCAGGTTTTCGCAGAATTCCTGGAACTCCTTGGAGGTGAAGTTCGTCCCATTGTCTGTGATGATGATGTGTGGCACTCCAAAGCTAGACAATGGACTTGAAGAACTTGATAGCGCTGGCCCCTGATTGATTTGTCATCGGCATGGCTTCGATCCACTTGGTGAATTTGTCGACTGCAACCAAGAGGTAGACGTAACCTCCTGGCGAGGATTTCGGGAGCTTGCCGACCATACCGAGTCCCCATTGCATGAAGGGCCAAGCCAATGGTATTGGTCAGAGTTCCACGCCAGGTGCATGAGGTTTATCCGTGAATCGCTGGCAAGCGTTGCAGCGCTGGACGATGTCCTTGGCGTCGCACATGGCCATGGGCCAGTAGAATCCCAGCTCGTAGAGCTTTTGCAACAAGGGCGCGACTACCAGCATGGTGCCCGCAAGTGCCTTCGTGGAGGTCGAGGAGGACGGCCCTTCCGTCCCTATTGGAGATGCACGTTGGAGCACTCCTGTGATGCTGTGCTTGTACAGTTCACTGTTGATGAGGGTGAATGCCTTGGATCGTCGCGCTATCTGCCTTGCGTCAGTCGGGTCATCTGGGAGCCTCTTGCTTAGTAGATATGTGATGTAGGGTTGTGTCCAAGATGGCTCGATCATCATGACGCTCATTGGTCCTTCGAGTCCTGTATCAAGATCCAGGTCGTCGAGTGTCATTGGCTTGTTGGGTGGCGTAGCCCCCGAGTCTGTTGACGTGCTAGCTTTCTTCTCTGGAGCCTTTGGCTTGATGGAGCATTCGCAGATGCGCTCGAGAAATACCCCAGGTGGTATGGGGGCGCAGGTGGAGCCAATATTGGCGAGGAGATCTGCCTCTTCATTGCTTTCACGACCCACATGTTGCAGCTCACAGTCGTCAAAGTCTCCTTCGAGTGTGTCGTAGAGTTCACGATATGTGATCATGTTGTCGCTCAGTGCGTCACACTCCTGCATCATTTGGTTGACCACCAGTTCAGAGTCGCCGTAGATGATGAGCCTTTTGGCGCCGCAGGCTTTCGCCATCCGCATCCCATGGATTTGGGCTTCGTACTCAGCTTCATTATTGGAGGCAGTGAACTGCATTCACAGAATGTATTTCATCTTGTCTCCTTGGGGTGATGTTAGTATGACACCTGCACCGGCTCCATCCTTTCCCTTGGACCCGTCGAAGTGCATTGTCTGGAGGTAGGACATATCTGGTTTGTCGGGGAGCTGATTCTCCATCCAGTGCATGAGAAAGTCCGGGAGAACTTGCGATTTAATCGCGTCACGCTTCTCGTATGTTATGTCTCGTGGAGACAATTCGATTCCCCAGAGCGTGACTCGTCTGGTGGCATCAGGATTATTGAGTATGTGCCCGAGCGAGGCGTCGTTTACCCCATGATTGGGTGCTCCTGGAAGTAGTGGCACAGTCGCCTAACTGTCATGAAGACGCAATACGACAGCTTTTGGTAGTGCAGGTACCGCTGTTTTGTTGGCATGAGCACCTCGCTGAGGTAGTAGACTAGGCGCTGGACCTCGTGGACTTTATTTTCCTCGGCTGGTTCCACCATGAGCACCGTGCTGACCACCTGGTTGGTGGCGGAGATGTAGAGCAGTAGTGGTTCCTTTTCACGAGGCATCACCAGTACTAGCGAGGTGGATAGTCGACGTTTCAGGTCTTTGAATGCTTCTTGCGCCTTGTCTGTCCACTTGAACTTGTCCGCTTTGCAGAGAAGTTGGTAGAAGGGCAGTGCCTTTTCACCCATTCGATTGATGAATCGACTGAGCGCCAAAATTCGCCTAGCCAGCAGCTGGACGCCTTTTACATTCTTCGGCTTCTCCATGGCCAGTATGGCCTTTATTTTCTCCGGGTTTGCTTCGATCCCTCTCGTAGAGATGAGATACCCGAGTAACTGCCCGGATGGCACGCGGAAGGTGCATTTATCCGGATTGAGCTTGATCTGGTAGCGGTCGAGGTTGGCGAATGTCTCGCGTAGATCGTCGATTAGAGAGGCTTCCACTTTGGTTTTTATGACGATGTCGTCAATGTAGACTTGGATGTTGCGACCAAGTTGGTCCTTGAGGCAAGCCTGCATGCACCGTTGATAGGTGGCTCCTACGTTTTTTAGCCTAAAGGGCATCGTGTTGTAGCAGAACACACCAAAGGGCATCGTAAACGCTGTTTTCTCCTCATCCTCCTCCTTCATTCAAATCTGATTGTAGCCTGAGTAGGCGTCGAGGAAGCAAAGACGCTCACATCCCGCGGTGGAGTCGATGATTTGGTCGATTCGTGGCATCGGGAAGTGATCCTTTGGGTAGTGCTTATTCAAGGAGGTGAAGTCCACGCACATCCACAGGATATCTATGTCTTTTTTGGGCACACACACTATATTAGCAAGCCAAGTACTTTCCTTGATCTCGCGTATGAATTTTGTGTTGAGGAGTCTGTTGATCTCCATTCCGACTGCTTTTGCTCTTGGTTTAGACAGTCGCCGGATTGTCTCCTTGACTGGCCTTGCGTCTGGATTCACGTTGAGTGAGTGCTCGGCGAATTCCCTGGGAACTGCTGGCATGTCCGCTGGACACCAGGCGAAGATTTCCCAATGCTCACGAAGGAATTCGATGAGCGTGAGTTCCTATGCGGAACTCAAGTTGTTGGCGATGAGGGTCGTCTTGGTCAGGTCCATTGGGTGGACCTAGACTTTCTTCATGTGCACCGACGAGTCGAAGGACAGGTCGGGTGAACTTGGCCTGCTTAGGGGTGGTAGACTATTGTTTGTCGACTCCTTTAATCTTGTGAGTTCCTCCTGCATGCCGAAGGACTAGGAAATTCTGTTGAATTCCCTGTCGAAGCTGTTGGACCTCCCGAAGTTGCCATTGATTGTGATTACGCCATTTGGACCTAGCATTTTCATCAGTAGGTAGGCGTAGTGCGGCACTGCCATGAACCTTGCGAACGCGAGACGTCCGAGGATGAAGTGGTATTGTGAAGGCCAGTCGATGACTTCAAAGTCGATGCGCTCTCACCTAAAGTTTTGCGGAGTGTCGAAGATGACATCGAGTTGATTTTGCCCAGGGGATATATGCCCTTCCCTGGGATGATGCCATGGAACATGGTGTCTGAAACTTCCAGACAAGTCAGAGGGATTCTCATCGCTCGCAAGGTAGTCGCGAACATGAGGTTAATGTCGCTGCCGCCGTCCATGAAGACGCGACTCATATCGAAGCCCCCGATCTGCACCTCGAGTACGAGGGGACAGTGGCCTAGACAAGGAACTTGGTGCGGGTGGTCACGCCTGTCGAAGGTGATCTAGGAGTCGCTTCCACTAAGGTACTCAGTGGTGGAAGGTGGAGAGTTTATCGCCAAGTTGACTTGGCGAGTGATGGCCTTCTGCACTCGATTTGAGGGATGCCCTTTTTGGATCATCCCCATGTTACCCACAGCTCGTGGGTATGGCTCGCCTCCGTGGTATTGGACCAGCGCGGCCATTTGAGCGGTGGTAGAGGAGCTCCGTGTGCCACAGCGCCTGGTGCGGCTCCATAGCCCCTGTTGACCGCATCGCGATTCATCCGAGCCAGGCCCTCGTGGAGTCTGAGGAACTCGCGGCAGTCCTTGAGAAGGTGTCTGGATTTCTTCTTGCCATCGCGCTTGTCGATATAGAAGTGCAGGTTGCATGTCCCGGACAGTTTGTCCTCGATAGATGTTGCGGGTGCCTCTTGCGTGGTTTTTCTGCTGTCATGGTATCCACCACTGCGATATCCACTATTGCAGTTGTTGTCGCGTTTGTCGGCGTAGCCGGCTGTGACCATATTGACCTCGTCGTGGTCATCATAGATGCACATCTGACGTTTGCCTCGGCAGTCGCGTCTACGCCCGAGGTCATCGTTGTCGTCAGAGTAGGTACGGTTTTTCACTGAATCTTCTCCGTCAGCCCACCGATTCGCGATTTCCATCAGGTGGTCAATCGATTTGGGCTTCGAGCGTCCCAGCTCCTCCCTGAGCTCTATACGGCGAACGCCGCCGTTGAACACGTCAATTGCGCGGTCCTCCGAGATGTTTTCTGCGGAGTTCTTGATGATGGACCACCTCTGGATTTACGAGCATAGCGATTCGCCAGATTTTTGCTGGCAGCTTCTCAGTTCTACGATTGATGCGGGCCTTTTGTAAGTGCCCTTCAAATTGCGCACGAAGCTGTAGACCAGCTCTTCCTAGTTGTGAATGGATCCGCGTGGGAGGTTGTTGAGCCATGCACGAGCGATGCCCTACAGCTGTAGCTGCAGGCGTTGCATAGCCGTGCTTCGATTCCCGCCGTTTAGCATAACGGAGGAGATGTGGTCCTCCAACCAGATTTTTGGGCCTACAGACCGTCAAATTTTGGGTCCTCCGACAGGAGTTTGAACCCCTTAGGTATTCGCTTCTGCCTGATGGTCCTACTGAAGCATCTGGCGCCGCAGAGCTCAATCTCGTCTTCTTCTGAGTCAGTCGAACGAGCACTTCTTGCCTGCATCTTGTCGACTTTGTGCTGCATGAGGTCATCGCGCGCGTTGTAGTCACGGTCATGCCGCTGTGAGTGACGTCACCATGACAGATCGTCACTGTCGTCACTGGAGGAGTACGAGTAGTAATTTTCCAGAGCCTTGCTTTCCTTCGGGTCCGGTGTTGGTTCTTTGTCGATGGCGGCCTCAATTAGCCCTAGGCCTGCGATCATAGATCGGTGCATGGTAGCTCGCGGATCTCTAGCCAGAGGCTGGTTGTTGAGGAGGTACATGGTGGCCGCCGTTACCACGGCTTGCGATGTTTTTGGGAGCACGTGGCCCCGCGTATCCACCGTCATAGAGCCAAAGTCAAGGACTTTCACAACCTCTACGCGTTCTTGCTCGGTGAGGTGGGCAGTCGAGATCGCCTCTGGTTGGCAACGTACTCGTTGCCTTTGGAGCAGGATCCTCCGTGGGAGGAGAGCCTAGCTCGTCAAAGACTCGACTCATCCGTCGCCTTTCTACGCGCTTCGAGTTGCGCGATCACCTATTGCTGGCGCTTGAATTCCTCTTTTAATAGCCAATGGTAGCCCATTAGGATGTCTTGCGGTGTGTTGGGGGGTAGAGGATTGCCCCGTAGAGCTTCGCGACATCGGGCCGACTCGTTGTCGTTGAGCTTGATCAACATGCGCTCGCCGGTGTTCTCATTCGTCATGAGCACCGGTTCTCCCCTGTCCCGTTGTTGACGGCCGCGCCGTTACCACCGTTGGTGGGGCTGCCGTTCGTGACTGGTATGCCACCGTTGGGCATGCTGCCATTGGGCGGTCCGCTGCCAGATCCGGTGCTAGTGTTTTCGCGATTGGCGGTGGTATCGCCCACGTTGATGATGGCGCACATGAAGTGGTTGGGGAACCTGTTGCTCCCGCAGCTTTCAGATCTAGAGCCATAGGCTCCATCTTCTGTGGCTAGGTCACCCAGATCGGATTCGCGACTGCTAAAGCTATCCGTACTCCCAACTGCTGCTGAGGTGTTGAGCTCGCTGAGGGTGAAGATCGGTGGCAGGAACCACGATGCTGGAGCAACCGCGGGTGTTGTTGGCTGGTCAGGCATGCGAAGCATGCCCAGTTGACCAACCTGGAAGCAGAAGCTCCCAATCGCCAGGCTGATTCCATCGCCCACGGACTCGAAAGCCGGGCGAGTGGCTGGCGTGTGGACGGTGAAGTCGAACGCGCCAAAGAGCTAGCAAATCTCCGTTGTTGCAGAGTTGTAGATCGCGGTTGATGGGGCCGAAGAAGCCGCGACATCAGCACTCCCAATTCCCACAGACTGCGCCAATTGACGAGGGTTTAACTCGTCAATGCCCATTGTTATGTACTTGGGTTTTGGAGAAGGAGGGAGCTCTTGAGGCATCAATCGGCTAGCAAACAAGCACACAGGGACGCAAGTTTTACCTAGGTTCAGGCCTTGTAGAGGTCCCTACTCCTACTTGTCTGCTCTTGGAATTAACGAAGGAATCATAGATTACAGGGGCACGCAGATGCACTCTGGCGAGAGATGTGGAAACTAGGGTTGTGGTTGTCCTCCTCGCCGCCCCCTCCAAGCCTTTATATAGATAGGCTAGGTCTCAGGTAGCAGGTCGAGTCTGTTACAGATTAGGGTTTTCCCTTTGAACTCTCTATCGTAAGCTTCTTCTTGTCTCGCAAGCAATCGAGAGTCCGTGGGCCACTCGAATTCTGTATTGGGCCTTGGAAACGCCGTGGGATTCTGCTGTATCCAGGCTGTATATACCAAACTCGAGTACCTGTAGGGTATACCCATGTCACTTAGTGTGCTAAATAGAAGTAGTTAAGTATTGTTTCGTGATTGTGTACCTCGTATTCATATATAGACGATAGTACTGACCCGGGATACGAGGAGGAGGAGTACTATCAAGAAGAAGAAGAAAACTTCAACCACTGCACCACTCAAGGATAGCTAGAACTATGCAAGCTAACACTTGCAAACTCGATAACCTATGCAAGATGTATTAGGCATGCTTTGGTTATACAACTTTGTTTATACCAATCCCAAGTTTTACTTGCAAGCTTTATTCTTTTACTTTTACCAAAGATCTTTACCTTTAGTTAGTGATTTGTGAGTATTGGAAAAATAGGATAAATACCATAAAGAGTATAAAACTAGGCCTAACTAGTTATACTTAGATGTCATGAAAAGGCATAAAACTAGGTTTGGATAGTTACACTTGATTAGCACCCTTCATTAGTGAATTCCCTCAACTATAGTGGCTAGTGCAAAGCATAAAAGTTGCTCACTTTAGATGAGAATACTTGGTGAAAATGATTATGAAAACCTGGGAATGAGGATTCATTCTATTGAAATGTTTTGAGATGTGTTATGAACACAAAAGGATTTGATGATGAAACTTGTTGAGGCATGATCCTTGACCCTTTATAAAAACTGATGGTTGGGTTCGGATGCGATACCATTCCAATTTTACCGTACAACCACAATACCCGAACTAGGTAGGGCTTAACTGGAAGTTTATATGCCTTAGTATGGGTTCCCTCGCAGAAAGAGGTTGAACTGAGGCTACCTCGTGAATGTGAATGTCCACCTATGCAGTGCCCAGGATGGCAGATGGCCATGGCTAGGAGGCCAAGCTCATAGGGGAGGTGCCTATACTAGAGTGTGTAATTGAAAGGTTATGATTGATTATCCGCATACTAAGTATGATGATTCAGGGTTATCCCTGACGGATGTATCAAATTTTGTGCTGAAAGTGTACAACCTCTGTAGAGTGTCAAACTATTCGAATAGCCGCGTCCACGGTCATGGAACTGTTCCGCTGTCAGATGTTTTCAAAAATGACTTGTGAATTGAACTATGACTTTGACTGGACCACAATAGGTTTGTGGACATGAAAACGAGGTTCCCACTTAAGTGATTCAATTAGATTCTTTACTTTTGAACTCTAATGAAGTAAACCTGGCTTTTTGCAAATAAACCTAGAGCTTAAGGTTCCTACTAGAACTACCTTACTTGTTAGTGATAGTTTGCGAGTACTTAAAGAGTACTCGTGGCTTTGTCCCTGGCTATTCCCATGGCCAGGATATGAGGAGGACTACCAGGAAGATGGACAGCAGGAGGTCTATGACAAATAGGATCATCTCCCATCGTCAGCATTGCCTATTACCCTGAAGATGGAGCCCCTACTACGTTTACTTTCCGTTGCTTTGATTGCATTAAGACTGGATCATGAGATCCTTTATTTGTAAGACCTTTATTATGGTTTTTAATGGATGATGTACTGTGGTACCAATTCTGTTATGTCTCGCAAAAATGGTAATCCTGGGATTACGATGTATGGCATAACTGGCATTTGGGATTCAAATTCCGGGTTTTGACAATCCACTGGAGTCATTGCATGTGTGTTCTTTTCCTAAACTACATTAATCTACTTATAACATTTGCATGTGTGTTATTTTCCTAAACCACATTGATCCACTAGTGACATTGCATGTTTGTTCTTTTCATAAACCACATTGATCCACTAGTGAAATTGCATGTGTGTTATTTTCATGAACCACATGGATCCACTAGTGACATTTGCATGTATGTTCTTTTCCTAAGCCACATGGATCCATTAGAGTCATTGCATGCGTGTTCTTTTCCTAAACCACATTGACCCACTCGTGACATTTGCATGTATGTTCTTTTCCTAAGCCACATTGATCCACTGGTGACATTTGAATGTGTGTTCTTCTCCTAAACCACATGGATCCACTAGATACATTGCATGTGTGTTATTTTCGTAAACCACACTGATCCACTGGTGACATTTGCATGTGTGTTCTTTTCCTAAACCACATGGATCCACTAGTGACATTGCATGTGTGTTCTTTTCCTAAACCACATAGATCCACTAGAGTCATTACAAGTGTGTTCTTTTCCTAAACCACATGGATCCACTAGTTACATTGCATGTGTGTTCTTTTCCTAAACCACATGGATCCACTAAACTCATTGCATGCGTGTTCTTTTCCTAAACCACATGAGAACGAGGCAATAGCCTGGTAGTTGGCTCGCAGTTGGCGCATCCCAACGAGCGGATTTCAATCCCTGTTAGGGACGAATTTCCGGAATTCTCACGCCGACCCGCTTGTACTATATCAAAGAAGTGTCTAGTTCCTCCTAGCAATGTTTCATATTTTTCTAAACTACATGAATCCACTAGAGTCATTACATGTGTGTTCTTTTCCTAAACCGCATTGATCCATTTGCATGTGTGTTCTTTTCCTAAACCACATGGATCCACCGGTGACATTCCATGTGTGTTCTTTTCCTAAACCACATGGATCCACTAGAGTCATTGCATATGTGTTCTTTTCCTAAACCACATTGATCCACCGGTGACATTTGCATGTTTGTTCTTTTCCTAAACCACATGGATCCCCAAGTGACATTGCTTGTTTGTTCTTTTCCAAAACAACATGGATCCACTAGAGTCATTGCATGTGTGTTCGTTTCCTAAACCACATTGATCCACTAGTAACATTGCATGTGTGTTCTTTTCCTATACCCACATTGATCCACTGGTGACATTGCATGTGTGTTCTTTTCCTAAATCACATGGATCCACTAGATTCATTGTATGTGTGTTCTTTTCCTAAACCACATTTATCTACTTATACCATTTGCATGTGTGTTATTTTCCTAAACCACATTGATCCACTGGCGACATTGTATGTTTATTCTTTTCACAAACCACATTGATCCACTAGTGACATCGCATGTGTGTTCGTTTCATGAACCACATGGATCCACTGGTGATATTTGCATATGTGTTCTTTTCCAAAACCACATGGATCAATTTCAATCATTGCATGTGTGTTCTTTTCCTAAACCACATTGATCCACTCGTGACATTTGCATATGTGTTCTTTTCCTAAACTACATTGATCCACTTGTGACATTTGCATGTGTGTTCCTCTGCTAAACCACATGGATCCACTGGAGACATTGCATGTGTGTTATTTTCCTAAACCACGTTGATCCACTCGTGACATTTGCATGTGTGTTCTTTTCCTAAACCACATGGATCCACTAGAGACATTGCATGTGTGTTCTTTTCTTAAACAACATTGATCCACTAGTGACATTGCATGTGTGTTATTTTCCTAAACCACATGGATCCACTAGAGTCATTGCATGTGTGTTCTTTTCCTAATCCACATAGATCCACTAGGGTCATTGCATGTGTGTTCTTTTCCTAAACCACATGGATCCACTGGTGACATTGCATGTGAGTTCTTTTGCTAAACCACATGGATCCACTGGAGTCATTGCATCCGTATTATTTTCCTAAACCACATGGATCCACTTGAGTCATTGCATGTGTGTTATTTTCCTATACCACATGGATCCACTTGAGACATTTGCATGTGTGTTATTTTCCTAAAAAACATGGATCCACTCGTCACATTGCATGTGTGTTCTTTTCCTAAAACCACATTGATTCACTGGTGACATTGCATGTGTGTTATTTTCATAAAGAACATTTATCCACTTGTGACATTTGCATGTGTTTTCTTTTCCTAAACCACATTGATCCACTAGGAACATTGCATGTGTGTTCTTTTCCTAAACCACATTGATCCACTTGAGCCATTGCATGTGTATTATATTCCTGAACCACATGGATGCACTTGTGACATTGCATGTGTGTTGTTTTCCTAAACCACATGGATCCACTAGAGTCATTGTATGTATGGTCTTTTCCTAAACCACATTGATCCACTGGTGACATTTGCATGTGTGTTCTTTTCTTAAACGACATTGATCCACTAGTGACATTTGCATGTGTGTTCTTTTCCCAAACCACATGGATCCACTAGAGACATTGCATTGTGTTCTTTTCCTAAACCACATTGATCCACTAATGACATTGCATGTATGTTCTTTTCCTAAACCACATGGATCCACTAGAGTCATTGCATGAGTGTTATTTTCCTAAACCACATGAATCCACTAGAGTCATTGCACGTGTGTTCTTTTCCTGAACCGCGTTCATGCACTGGAGATATTTGCATGTTTGTTCTTTTCCTAAACCACATGGATTCACTGGTGACAATGCATGTGTGTTCTTTTAATAAACAACAATAATCCACTGGTCACATTTGCATGTGTGTTCTTTTCCTAAACCACATTGTTCCACTAGTGTCATTGCATGTTTGTTCTTTTCCTAAACCACATGGATCCACTAGAGACATTTCCATGTGTGTTCTTTTCCTAAACCATATGGATCCACTAGAGACATTGCATGTGTGTTCCTTTTCTAAACCACATGGATCCACTGGTGAGATTTGCATGTGTGTTCTTTTCCTAAACCACATGGATCCATTGGTGACATTGCACGTGTGTTCTTTTCATGAACCACATGGATCCACTGGAGTAATTGGATGTGTGTTCTTTTCCTAAACGACATAGATCCACTAGAGACATTGCATGTGTGTTCTTTTCCTGAACCACATGGATCCACTCGTGAAATTGCACGTGTGTTCTTTTTCTAAACCACATTGATCCATTTGAGTCATTGCATGTGTGTTCTTTACCTAAACCACATGGATCCACTAGAGACATTGCATTTATGTTCTTTTCATAAACCACATTGATCCACTACTGACATTGCATGTGTGTTCTTTTCCTTAACCACATTGATCCACTGGTGACATTGCGTGTGTGTTATTTTCCTAAACCACATGATTCCACTTCACTCATTGCATGTGTGTTAATTTCCTAAACCACATGAGAACGAGGCAATAGCCTAGTGTTTGGCTCGTAGTTGGCGCATCCCAACGAGCAGAGTTCAATACCTGTCAGGGTCGAATTACTGGAATTCTCACACCGACCCGCTTGTACTATATCAAAAATTTGTCTAGTTCCTCCAAGCAATGTTTCATCTTTTTCTAAACTACATGAGTCCACCTGTGACATTGCATGTGTGTTATTTTCCTAAACCACATTAATCCACCAGAGTCATTACATGTGTGTTCTTTTCCTAAACCGCATTGATCCATTTGCATGTGTGTTCTTTTCCTAAACCACATTGATCCACAGGTGACATTTGCATGTGTGTTCTTTTCCTAAACCACGTAGCTCCACTAGTGACTTTGCATGTGTGTTCTTTTCCTAAACCACATGGATCCACTAGTGACATTGCTTGTTTGTTCTTTTCCTAAATGACATGGATCCACTAGAGTCATTGCATGTGTGTTCGTTCCTAAACCACATTGATGCACTAGTAACATTGCATGTGTGTTCTTTTCCCAAAACCACATTGATCCACTAGTGACATTGCATGTGTGTTCTTTTCCTAAACCACATGGATCCACTAGAGTCATTGCATGTGTCTGTTTTCCTAAACCACATTGATCCACTTATGACATTTGCATGTGTGTTATTTTCCTAAACCACATTGATCCACTGGTGACATTGCATGTTTGTTCTTTTCATAAACCACATTGATCCACTAGTCACATTGCATGTGTGTTCTTTTCATGAACCACATGGATCCACTTGTGATATTTGCATGTGTGTTCTTTTCCTAAACCACATGGATCCATTGGATTCATTGCATGTGTGTTCTTTTCTTAAACCACATTGATCCACTCGTGACATTTGCATATGTGTTATTTTCCTAAACCACATTGATCCACTAGTGACATTTGCATGTGTGTTCTTTTTCTAAACCACATGGATCCACTTGTGACATTGCATGTGTGTTCTTTTCCTAAACCACATGGATCCACTAGTGACATTTTCATGTGTGTTTTTTCTTAAACCACATGGATCCACTAGAGACATTTCATGTGTGTTCTTTTCCTAAACCACATTGATCCACTAGTGTCATTGCATATGTGTTCTTTTCATAAACCACATGGATCCACTAGAGTCATTGCATGTGTGTTCTTTTCCTAAACCACATATATCCACTAGAGTCATTGCATGTTTGTTCTTTTCGTAAACCACATGGATCCACTAGTGACATTGCATGTGTGTTCTTTTCCCGAACCTCATGGATCCACTCGTGACATTGCACGTGTGTTATTTTTCTAAACCACATTGATCCATTTGAGTCATTTCATGTGTGTTCTTTTCCTAAACCACATGTGTGGGGCCCCTGGATTAATCCTCCGAGAATCCCTGTTATGCATACACCACGATCCCATGATCAGTTAGTCGTAGCACATAACCGGCAAGTATCAAAGTAAACATCCGTTATTTAAGCGGATACATGTCATACCTTACATGCCATTATGGATACATCAATAATCATCAGCGGAACTTCCTCAAGCATAGAGCCCGAGCCATGCCTTAACCTACAGGCAACTGACTAGGAGAACGTCCTAGCTCACATAGTCGTCAACTTCATCCTCTTCTTGATATCTGACCAAGTTAATAGCCAGGACAATGCTAGTGAGTACTTTGAATGTACTCGCAAACCACCTTAAGAGAATAATAATAACAAGAGGATATGCAATATGGCTATGGTAGTAGGAGGGCTCCAAGAGAGGTTCTTTTCTCAAATAGTTTCTCTTGTGGATATAGCATCTACATATCTTTGTTGGGAACCTTTGTAGACATTCTGGAAACCTTTTTGAAAAGTTTTGGAAAACACTAGGACTGGGTCACCCATTTGTTCCTCCTTCCGATCATCCCAAGACCAAACTCCTTTCCTTCCTTTCCGACCATCCCATGGTCAAAACATGTATCCTTTCCGACCATCCCACAGACAAAACATTTCCAAAGCCATTGCTTTTTCCAAATACATTTTGAAAACAAAACCAGCACCGCTCTACAGCAACCTTCCTAACTGTCCATGACCGTGGACACGGCTATTCGAATAGATTTACACTCTGCAGAGGTTGTACACTTTACCCACACCATCCGAATACCCTGCCCTGATCTACACCAATCGTGGGTCGAGTAACCGATCAAGACTCTCCGAATGCCACTCCAGTGTAAGTGCCTACCCTATGAGTGTTGTTCCCCTCAACACCGGGACGCCCTATATAGTACACAAGCCAACCAGAGCGCTTTTTCCACTTCCGAAGTGTGCGCTGTCAATGAGGGGCTCATAGTAACGCGTGGAGGCCCGCAGACCCTTTGTTCCTTCTCTCGGTCCATGTTTTACTTGGACTCAGCCAGAGAAGACCCACCCTCCAGGGATTTTTATCCCCTATAGTCGTTGCAAGGCAGCTTATACTAGAATAAATAGTCATCAACTCCAGCCCTGTCCCATTCCAGAGTAATGTGGTTGCACAGGTTAATTGTTCTAGCAAAACTGCAAAGAACCGGGTGCGTTTTCGTAAACCTTTTTCCTCCAACGTTCCTTCCACATTTTGTAAAACATAACCTTTTTCTTTCTCAACATATCTTGGGAGGTCCCACCTCACCAAGGTTTTACCATAAAACATTTGGTAAAAATTTTTTGGGGGTCTTCCCATCCTCTAGTTTTGCTTCAGCTAAAACAGGGTCTCTAGAGGGTTATGGTGATATGCATCATCTATTCTACTAGGGGCCAGTAGGTATCATCAAGGAGGTTGTACTTAATAGTACAAAAGTGTAATAGTTCGGAGGAGCCAAACCACTACCATATATACATCAACATATAGTAAGACAGTGTAGTTTTTATAAACAGTAGATAAAACATGCATACGTAAAACAATAGGACAAGGCTGATGAGCAAGAAGGTGGCTTGCCTGTGATCAGCAATATGGCGTAAATGTCCCTGGACTCCTTTTTTAGATAACCAAGAATACCAATACCAACAAGATCTCTTCTTCTCGGTGTCAATACAAACGCAACTATCACCATCATCGAGTATACATGTAAACAGGCAAGGCCACAATCAAAACAAGGCATACAAGTGGACATACATTCAGCAAGAAAGTGAAAAACACAAGTTTACGATTCGGTAGGTTTTGATAAGATTGGATTTAGAAGATTGGTATTGTCATAGAAGCATTTGAAGGAAATCCTATAGAACTTATAGTCTAGAAAATTATTTAGGAGAGGGCCTTTAGACCAAGGCCATACTCCGTATGATACCATTGTATAGAAATGATACTAACAGATAGGTGGTAATAATAGGAAGTCAACAAAAGTGATTTCACTAATTTACCCTTTTTCTTTGATTTATTAAGCAGTTTCTAGTGATAAAGGCTCTAGTTTTAGAAAATAATCCACCAGAGATGTTCTATATGTCCAAAAATTATTTCCTTGGGTTGTTAGGTAGGGTTTGATGTACTGATTCACTGAGATATGGAATCATGTCAAAGTATTTCCCAGAATGCCCTCAGGAAATTTCCAAAGGCAGTTCTGTAGACATCTTGTCTTTTTCACCAGATTAAATATACAGGGACTTTTGATATGAAGAAAAGGGAAATGGATAGGTATTGAAAATACCTTCCAGTACCAATTGGAAATACTAATTTTTGAGTTGCAGAGCTACTGTAGTGATTTATCTAGTGACAAAGTCACATGCAAAAGTGTTTAAATCACTACAAGTCTACAAAAGCTCAAAAATTAGTAATCTCCTAGGGTAGGGTAGATATGGATGTAGCTCATCCAGGAGAGTTGGAGTTGGGTCAGTTGGACTCAAGGTTTGGTCTAGGGACTTTTCTAAAGTCAGATTGGTCTTGTTTTTGTTGTTTTGGCTACAGTAAAGATAATGCTCCACTTGGCATGAGTCCAAAGCCATGAGATAGGTACAGGTAATACCGACCATAGGAAGTTAGTTTTACTCAATTTGGAGCTAAAAAACTCCCAGAAGAAATTTTATACCAGAATAGGTACATCTGAGTGGTAAATTTTTTGTATTTAAACTGCGAAACATTTGAGGAAACCAGGAGTACTGCATGTTTCATAAAATATTTAAAAACCTAAATACATTTAGATCTGATCGATTTGAGTGGGTTTCCATTTAAAAAATGATTTAAACCAAACTGCCATTATTAGATCTGGAAATGCAGGAAAAAGAAGAAGGAAAAAAGGGTGTCGCGGGCCAGATCTGGAGGGAGCCGGGCCGCACCGAGGCAGGCCGGCCCAACTTTGCCAGCGGGAGCGCGCGCGCTGGCGAGTTCAAATCACGGCGCGAGGCCCGCCCGTTAGTGGCTCGTTGAGGCGAAGGGGTACGGGATGCCCCTGGCCATCCGATTAGGGTCCGATCGACGACCTGCATCCGTCGTCCTCCTCACGACGGCACCGGCGTGCAGAAACCCTAGCTGGGGAACGACAGGGGCTTGGGGTCTCACTGGAGGCCTCCCCGGCGACGGGGAAACGGCGGAGGAGATGTGGTCGATGGAGGGGAGCCGAATGGTGGGCGGCACGGAAACTTCTTCGTCAGGAGGAAGCTCGCGTGACGTCGGCCGAGGTTAGCTTCAGGAGCTCGCCGGAGTTGCTTCCAGAGCTGCTACAGTTGCTGCATGTCGAAAAGAATACCAGGGTCAGATGCAGAATCGAGAGGGGATCTCGGGAGGCTGACATGAACAGAGGGAGGGGCAGAGGGGAGAGCACCATGATCGATTTTTGGAGGAGGCTGAAGCCTCTTCTTCCTTCTCTCGGGCAGAACAGAAAAGGGGAGAGGGAGAGGGTGCTCGAGGGAGGTAAGTGGAGGGGAGGGGAAACAAATGAGTGGCCAGAGAGGCTCGGGTGTGGCCTCCTAGCCTTATATCTGAAGGGGGATGTGTGTATGGTGGGCATAGTCCATTTCCAAGCTTGGGATGGTGGTTGGCCAGGGATTGGCCAAGAGGGGTGGTGCTAGGGTGGTGTGTGGGACCTGGGCACGACCAGAGAAAGAGAGGGGAGTGGTTGCTGCCCAGCTTTTGATATAAAGAGGAACACACCAATAAATGGCATAACTTTCCCCTCCTTTTAAGGGGTAAAGGGCATGGGAGAGGGTGATGCTACAGTTATTTCTACCAGAGGGTGATGGTAGTTGCTGTGGAGAAACATTGCAGCGGTTTGGGGAGGGTTTGAAAGGGATTTGAAGGATAGCTTGAATGATTTCAAATGTTGGCCAAACTTTGGACCATGAAGCAAGTTTCAAAACATGATCTTGGCAGGTCGGGGTAATGATGCTGGTAGGTAGGTGAGGTCAAGATACACCTCCAGTAATTTATTGAGATTTTTCAGATGATTTTTAGTGCATTTTTTATCAATTATTCAAAAAGTGCAGAAGTGGTTTATAGAAGCTCATTTGGTAATTTTACATTGGATAGAGTTGGTTTTTGATGTGAGATGATTCTAAATATGAATCCATACTTTGAGGAATTTTCCCATGATTTATTGGGGATTAAAAATATTTAAAACAATTTTTATTCCATCTCTGCCATATAAGAAAATGGGCAAAAATAATTATTAAGACTCTTCAAAAATATATTTTTTTGAAGGAAGAAGATAGGGTATGATATAAGGACCTCATTTGAGCCGAAAGTTGGGGAAGTGTTTTGGCAAAAACCAAACTTTCCTTTATGGAAGAAGTTTTGGAGGTTTTGTCTATTAAAGGAATTGAATAGTTTTTGAGCCTTAATAATTATGGATAATATTGGGTAAATTTTTATATCCAAGTTAGATGATGTACACATGTTGTATCAATCATTTCCAACCTTTGGTTTTGGCGGATTTAAATTGATTTGGAAGGAAAGCAAGGGATCAAGGATCTTGGGCACTATTACTTTTATACCATCAAAACATGGTTGGATCTTGGAGCTCAGAGCTCACCTTGGGTCATAGAATATATGGATGTATAGGCCAAGTAATGTAGATCACCATGGTACATGGGTTTGAGATTGATCATGATTGAGCTCTCCAAGAATTGGTTCCAAACTTTGAATAAAATAAGCCTGCCAAAGCAGATTATCAAATGGTCTCCAAAACCATGTGGGTTTTTGAATCGCAAGGATCCATGTGGAACAAGTGAAGTAGGTATTGCTAGAACTTTATAAGGATCACACAATAATGCAAGGAGTTGGTGAAAAGAAGATAACATGTAGGTGTGAGCTTCTTCCAAAGTAGGCATGTTGATAAGATTTGCAGGAAAAGTTATTTTCTTGCCTGCAAAACCATCAAGAACAAGTGGGTTGGAGGATGATCTAACCAAGGGCAAGAGTGGGCCGTGGTAGTCCTTAGGATGGTTTACAAGATGGTTCAAAGGTATTTCGAAAAATTGTCGTGGTGGTGGCACGGCAGATGCCATGGATAGGCTAAAGATGGGGCCAATGAGTGCTAGGGGAATCTAGGGAGGGAGAACGTGGTGATACCACACATGGAAGTTCTTGTATTTTCTCTATCAATGGTGTTTACAAGTGCTCTTGAGGCTCTCAGCAAGAAGGAGACGATGTATCTTACTCCCTACCAACTAGCCCTAGAGTTCTACCTTAGACAAAGAGAATGATCCATCCCCTTCTACGGAGGCCCCGGTGCTCCTTATATAGGGGAGCCCAGGTTACAATTCAAGGGCACAAGTGGCAGCATATTCTACGAATATGCTGCTTGCCTAAAGCAGATGCTTCTTTATTCTCTTTCACGGCTTGTCCGGGATTTGGACATAACCCACAGCGTAATCCTTGTGTTTCGGCGTCATCCGGCTTTGCTCGCGTCACCTTGGTCGCCCCTGACCTGTTGGTCCTCTTCTTTACTATACTTTTCTCATGCTACAGCTAATAAAGCCACCTTTTGACCAGCGGGGGATTCCTTCTCTTGAAAGCCATAAGATAATACGGCTAGCATATAGCTAATCGGGCTTACCAAGTCACCTGCAAAATAGATAGACATGGTCGGCATATAACCTATGCCGGCCGGACCATAGTCAAGGAGATGCTCTATGGGCCGGGTCACACCGTGGTTCAACCTTCCTTGAGGTGACCCGGTCAGCACTTGCTTTGATCGTGCCGTACCCTGGCTAACTCGGTCCTTATACCCCGGCGTTACCCTACCCGGGGGCATCCCCCCAACATTAGTCCCCGAAGCTGGTGCGTTCTTAGCAACTTCTAGTTGTTAAGGCCACAACAGGTTCCCATATCCTGATCTTTTGCCTCTTAGGCTGAGTTATCTCGTAACCTGGAGTTTCTCATCTTGCTTCCCTTTGGCTCATTCCGAGTTATTCTTCGCTGGCCAGGTTTCTCGCTTGCATATCCGGGTTACCATTCCTTCCCTTGTACGCTTCCCCACATCCTACATGGAGGGTAATCATCATTTTGCCTCATTTTAAGGGCCACGCGCATTTAATGCGCTGGTTACTATGCAACGTCAGGAACTGCTGTAAACGTCCCTTCACTACAACGCCTCGTTAACCGTAACAGTGCATCACGTCATGGGATCGTTCGCTCTTGTGTCCCTTTCTATGGCCTTGCTCTGATTGGCCGTCTCGACTGCGGACACGCCTATTGCGTGCGGCCTGGCCACCGCAAAGGATCCCACAACGCGCGTGCTGCGCGGTTAAGTAGAGGGCCTGGGGCGTTCTCAGTGGAAGTTCCTCCATTTTCTACGCGCCTCCTAGCCTTTTTCTTTCTCACCGCAACCTTGCTGCCGCCGCCAGTTTCTTGCTGCTCCAGTGCCGCCGTAACCGTGCTCAGGCAGCATCTCGTGCCAGCGCCGCTGTTCCCAGTCCACATTTCTGCCACGGGGCCTTGGGCTTCCTGTTTCCCCTCTTCAGGTTATTTGTACAGTGATTTCACTCTTGAAGACCTTGAATCCATCATGACAGAAGAAGAAGAAGCGGTGGTGGCACAGCAGGAAGAAGGAGTAGAGGGCCGCGAGCGCGGCTGCTGGGACGGCTCCATTGTCCGCGAGGAGGACCTAGACTGGCTCCACGCCATACGCCGCGTCCCTGCCGGTGTCGCCTGCCGCCTCGCCTCCGGTGAAGTCTCTCCTTCCCCCAATTCTCGGGAATATGTTGTCTTTCTTTTGCATTTCCAGCGCGGCTTCGGCCTTCCCACTTCCGATTTTTTCTTTGATTTCATTTCTACGTACAAGTTGCAACCGCATCACATCCCCGCGAATTCAATTACTTCTTTGTCCTCCTTTTCTTCTGGCACTGAGGGGTACATCAGCCTCTGGCCAACCAAAGAACTTTGGATCAAGTTCTTTGGTCTCCGGAGGAACGTAGTTCCGGACAAGGAGCTTGCCCCAGAGGACAAACACTTGACCCAGTGCCGCGCCGCCTCCATTTCTCGCCGGAAGAACTCCGTATTCCCTCGGGTCACCGGATTCGAGTCCTGCACGGGCTGGGCCTGGACTTTCTTCTATGTCCGGAACACCACCAAGGAGGACTTGATCCGGTTGCTCCCCTTCAGACTTGTCCCTCCTGATACCTCGCATTGGGAGAGCATTCTGAAGTGGCCCACGCCCCTAGTGAATCAAGTGGAGCACCGGATCAAGGAGCTGCTCAAGGAACATCTCTAGGGGGAGGATATTATGATTACTTTTCTCCACAGCCGGGTCTCCCCCTCCAGAAGCGAGCCCACAAGATCTGCTACTTGAGCGGCCCTCTCGACCCCCACTAGACCATTTCCATTGAGCTGGATAACTTGGCAGTTTACCGCCGGGTTAAGTCCATATTCAATGTGGAGAAGGAGTTCTCCGAGGATTGGGAATGGGGACTTGAGCCCTTCACCCAGGTCAACCCTCCTCCAAAGGTGAATTTTCTTTTTCTTGTTCTCCGAATCCTCTCTGTATATCAATTCACTTTTGTAACTTGTCAATTGTTGCTTTGTTCTCAACGATTCCTCCAGCAGCCGCTAGAGGATGGCGAGGTGCTGGCGAGCAAGTGGTTGCCGGACCGCACAGAGGAGGACGAGGAGGAGCCTGATCCGGAGTCCTTCCTGCCTACACCGGGCATCATCAAACGCATCGCTGGTAAGGCCTCTTCTCTAAGGGATTGGCCAGACAACGATGACTCGGACATTGAGGTCCTAGAGGTATTTGATCCGGTTCCCATATCTTACGTGCATCTGGCTATGTTCGAATGTTCAGCTAACCCAGACGGTCAGGTCCATGAGATTCCTCCCTTGACACAGGTGGCCCGTCCCCTTCTCCTTCCCAAAAGCGCGCGGCTACCTCGGCCGTAGCTTCGGAGGTGCCGCCGCCCAACAAGAGCCAGAAGAAATCCGGGGTGAAACCCTCGTCCAAGCCGGCCACCAAGAGCACGGTTCAGAGGGCGCCCAAACCTTGGGCTCCTCCTACCACAGATGAGTAAGTCCTTTTGCACTGCTACTTTGGATTTTTCCTTTGCTTTCCTTTGTTTCTTATTGATTCTCTCTTTTTAATTTGGTGCTTTTTCTTTCTCGGAGCTCCTAGGGATATCCCTGAGAGTGGCTCCGGCATAGCTTCCCCACTCTAGAGCAGCCCCTCTCCCCCCTGCAACGACGATTCTCGTCCACTCAGCCCTATTCAAGACGGCTCCGCGGTTGCGCCTGACCAGAGCCCACCTCACCAAGAGGACGGCAATGGCGGCATGGGGGGTTGTGGGGCGGCTCTGGATACGGCGATGCCGGATCTCCCCAGTTCCTCGGCCTTAGCACCAAATCTTGAGGTGCCAGTTTCATCAGCGCCGCCCCCAACAAGTCCTTTTGTTTCAGTGTTCCCAGCATCACCAGCACCAGCACTAGCACCAGCAACACCTGCAGCAGCAGCAGCACCAGCAGCATCAGCACCAACACCAGCAGCATCAGCAGCACCAGCATCAGCACCAATAGCATCAACAGCAGCAGCCAAAGCCTCCACCAAGCCTCCCAAGGGAAAAATCCCCATCGGCTCCCCCCGGGTCTACCCCTTCAATGGCAGATATCTTCCAAACAGTTCCTCCACCTTCATCCTACAAAGTCAAGAAGGCTTCCTGGTCAGCAAAAATAACTTCATCTGGGTCTACCGCTTCCGGGTCAGAGGCCAGCCAACAAGTGGTTTTGCATACGAGCCCCACTGCAGCTCAATCCGCCAGGCGAGAGGCCCACATGAAGGGCCTTGTGGCGAATTATTCTCTAAGCAGCGAAATTTACAGTCCACTACTCCTTGAGTATGTGAAGAACTGGAACAATGCAGAATTCATCGACCCTCAAGATGATCTGCCAAAGAAGTTTGGCCCAGCCGAGTTCAGCGCCCAGATGAACTCCGTTACCAAGGCTATTTCCTTAGCTGGCCGGATGATGGAGTTAACTCTTTTTCTCTGTTGTTGATGTTTTATATAACTGAGCATCTGTAGATATAGCCCCTAGTCCCCGAGCCTCCGAGGGAATAACTTGTTATTCGGTCGGATGCTTCTTATAGAATCTAGTTTTTGTTCGTAATGACATCAAATTTTGATATAGTTAGAGCCGGGTCTAGTTCCCTTGGCCCAGATCTCGTAGACTTCGAATATCCACACACCTAGAGCCGGGTTAAGTTCCACTTGGCCCGGATCTCGTAGACTTCCAATATCCACACACCTAGAGCCGGGTTAAGTTACACTTGGCCCGGATCTCGTAGACTTCGAATATCCACACACCTAGACCGGGTTAAGTTCCACTTGGCCCGGATCTCGTAGACTTCGAATATCCACACACCTAGAGTCGGGTTAAGTTCCACTTGTCCCGGATCTCGTAGACTTCGAATATCCACACACCTAGAGCCGGGTTAAGTTCCACTTGGCCTGGATCTCGTAGACTTTGAATATCCACACACCTAGAGCCGGGTTAAGTTCCACTTGGCCCGGGTCTTGTAGACTTCAAATATCCACACACCTAGAGCCAGGTTAAGTTCCACTTGGCCCGGATCTCGTAGACTTCGAATCTCCACACACCTAGAGCCGGGTTAAGTTCCACTTGGCCCGGGTCTTGTAGACTTCGAATTGTTTTTACTCTGCCTTTGAACTCTGCCATTGCCTTGCTTATTTCATATTACCATGAACCGCCGATCCGCTGAGTTCCAGCGCCTGCTGGACTCCTATAAAGACATTCTCGCACGTTATGGTAAAGTTCTGGTGGAGTACCAGAAGAGGGGTAATTTTCCATTCATCCTCTTCCGTATTCGTTTATTCGAACTTCTTAGGATCCATATGAATTTTTTGTCCGAATCATGCAGCCGAGGTTGATGCTGAAAACATAATCATGCAGAAAAACCTTGCTGAAATCAAAGGTAAATTTATCCCCTCCACACGATCATTGTATTTTCCTTCCTTTATCCGATGGACACTTATACTTTGGGTCCTCTGGATCATTATGCTGTTGCAGTTGCTCTCGAGGATACCGTCACCATTCCTGAAATGATGACTCACTTCCTCGAACAAACAGGGAAGCATGAGGCTGAGCTGAAGAAGAAAGATGAAGAGATAACTCGGCTCCAACACCAGGACTCGGAGATCACTCGGCTGAACGCCGAAATCCAAAGGCTTAAGAGCTTCCATAAGTCCGAGTTGGAGAAGGCCGAACAGGAGTTTGCCGAGGTGAAAGAGCGTTTAACCATGCAAATCTCCAATGATAAGAGCTTATTGGAGGAAGCCGACGTCAAGCTTACGTCGGTAACCACCGAATACGAGAAACTCCAGGACCATAGCACCGACGTTCATCCTGAGCTTCAGCGACTCCTCTTCCAGATCGCGCGTGAGTTTTCTGCCCATGCTCGATTTTCCTTCCTCTGGATTTGGTCCTTTTGTTCACTATTTTTCTTCTCATTTTTAGGAAAATTTTCAGAGAGTGATACGCTCGGTGCCGCTGCCGTACGCCAATCCCCCGAACAACGTGGTATTCTTGCTGCCCCTGGTGCCGAGCCAATCCCGTATAATACGGAGGATCTTCTAGTGAGTCTCACCGCTCGTCTCGAGGTAGTGAAGAACCATGTCGTGGATATCATCCCAGCGGGAACACAGATGTTCAGCTGCCTTTGGCCCAGTGAGTCCATTCCAAAGAAAGGCTCGGCTTTCATAGCCAAATTAATGGAGTGTGACTCGCAGCTGCATCTTTGCGCAAATCTGCCGCATGGGCTGGGGTCGACATTGCCTTGAAGTTTCCTCTTTCATGGTATGAAGGAATTGATCTGGGGTTGCTCACTCGCATGTGCACCGGGTCTAAGTTGTGTGAGGATCCGGAGTGGATCGCGCGCCACAAAGCCTGTGCCAACAACCTCATCCAGTACTCCTTCTACCATGCTTGGAACGAGGGGCCGAGTTATCTCGATGCCGTTGAAGAAGAAGTTGTCTCTGAAGATGAAAATGGAGGGAGTGGAAGCGAGGGCTCCGAACTGGGCGACAACACCGAAGACCCGGAGGATAGCGAGGTTAACCCGGAGGATGAAGACGAGGCTAGCGCCCCTCCCCCACACTCCGAAGTACCTTCTTCCTTGACGGATGATTCGTCTGCTGCTCCTGCTCCTTAAAAAACACTAGTCATTTTTATCAGATCCCTAGAATGCCGGGCGTAGATGTATTTTAATACTTTAGTTTGGTTGTTCTACAATTTTTATGTTCTAAACTAAGTTTTATTGTTGGATTATCGTGAATGTAGTCCCTGAGTTTCGTTTTCTTGTTCCCCCATTTTTTGTCTCGGCTCGCGTCTACCTTGACTTACGAGTCCGAGGTTCAAAAAATTGACTTAACAATACTTGAAACCTTGAGATTAGCTCAAAATGATCTGGTGTTTTAGTGTGCAAAACAAACTAGGTGTTACTCAAAAATAAATGTCGTCCCGCTTATGTTCTTTCCCTTACTCGTTTTTCATGTGCTTTGTGATGCACTCGACTTTCAACGTAGAGCTCGTTGGGAACCCCAAGAGGAAGGTACGATGAGCACAATAGTAAGTTTTCCCTCAGTTATGAAACCAAGGTTTAATCGAACCAGTAGAAGCAAGGAAACACCCCAAAGGTGTTGCTAGCTGAGCTTTGGCAGGGCGCACTCCGGTGCTAGTAGCAACGTGGAGACATGCACAACACAACCACAGAACTTTGTCCCCAACTTGCGATGAGGTTGTCAATCTCACCGTGTTTTGCGGAAAACAGAGGATTAAACGTATCGAATGGAAAGAAGTAAAAGTTTGCAGAAAGTAAACACAAAGCAGTAAAAGATTGTAGATTGTATATAAAAGACAAGGACCGGGATCCATAGTTCACTAGAGGTGGCTCTCCTTAGATAGATAACATGCTGGGTGAACAAATTAAAGCGGGGCAATTGACAAACACCGAGAAAGCAATACATGCATATACTAATTATCTTGACTCCTTTGAGACTTGATTGGGGCATTACAACAAAATACATAGACCGCCATCCAACTACATCTATGACAAATAATCCACCTTTAGGTTATCATCCGAACCCCCTCCAGTATTAAGTTTCAAGCAACAGATTATTGCTTTACGAACTGCGTGTAAAGTAAATAATACAATTGTTCTATGAACAAAGGATCGTTGTTTTCTCCCTAGTAGCAACGGCACATCTAGTACCTTTGAGATTTCTGTCACTTCCCAGATTACCAGAGGCATGAACCCACTATCGATCATAAATACTAACTCTTGGAGTTGCTAGCATCTACTTGGCCAAGATAGCTACTAACAATGGAAAGCATGCAAGATCTCAAATAACAAAGAAATGATAGAATCAATAATCAATCTGAAATAGCATCTCAATATCCATCGGATCCCCGCAAACACAACATGTATGAATTACAAATAGATGATCTTGATCATGAACGGAGCTCACAAGATCTAAACATGAAAGCACAAAGGAGGAGAAACCAGCCATCTAGCTACTACATGGATCCGTAGTCCAAGGATGAAGTACTCACGCATCACACCGGAGGCTTGCATGGTGATGAAGAAGGCCTCCAGGGTGAATTCCCCTCTCCGGCAGGGTGCCGAGAAGAGCTTCCGATCCGTCCCGATCTAGGGATGGAGATGACGACGGCTACAGACTCTTTCGTTGATTTTTGATCGGGTGCCTAGGGTTTTCGTACCGAGGGCAACTTATAGGCGGAAGGAGAGGCTGAGGGGTCCGGGTCGGCTGCACCACCCCTCGGCGCGGGTTAAGATCGCGCGGCCAGGTGGTGTGGCCGACCCCTGGCCCCTCTCCGTCTCGTATTCTGGCACTTGATCCCTTCCGGAAAAATAGGCAATTTGGCTTTTGTCCCGTCCAATTCCGAAAATATTCATTTTCTGACTTTCTTGGAACCCAAAACAGTAGAAAACAGGCAGCTGGCACTATGGCTCTTGTTAATAGGTTAATCCAAGAAATCATATGAAAAGTACTCCAAAGTTGGAACAAAATACAAGAAAGTGGATAAAAGCAAGCATGGAACATCAAAAATTATAGATACATTTGCAATGTATCAACATCCCCAAGCGTAACGCCTGCTCATCGTCGAGTAGGTAAGTGATAAAAAGAAATAATTTTTGAGGTGACATGCACCATCAAAGACTTGATCAAAGTATTTGCAAAACATCCAAGATGGGATCAAAGTACTTCAATCATAACATGAAAGACAAAGTTCTAGCAATAAGCAAACAGACTATGATGCAACATGAAAAGGCACAAACAAAAGATTCATGAATAACAATGCTTTGCAAGACGTTTGTTTGTTTCACATAAAGAAAACATAGCATAAAAGTATTCAGCTTGTCCCTCAATAGAGTAGCAAATATAAATGCATAGGACACCTTCAAAGTTCATAAGAGTGACTAGATACAATAGTTTAAAACAAGCAATAACAAGTTATGCATCAATCAACTAGTCTTGGGACAGTGAACATAGAACTAAGAATGACCACTATGCTCTCAAAGTAGGTGCATAAAGTTAGAAGGGTGAGACTCAATATAATGGTGGAAGAAAGGCCTTTTTAAAAGGAAGTAGGGATTCAAGTCTCATAAAGAGCTTCCAAAAATTATGGTACATATAGCTTTCAGATCTCATTGCCCCTATCATAAGAATCTTTAAGTGATTAAGGTTAAAGTAACACAACTAAGAGGATATGCTTGACAAGTTATAAACTGAAATCTCATGCCCCTTACTTACAAAGACCGATCCTCATGTTACTCAACTTCAGTCACGAGTAAGCTCTTGTAATTGTAAGTATATGTGTACCATTAAGAACCGCCAACGGGGTACCCCTTGCACATGATACGGGAGCTTTCCGATAATCAAAATGACAAGGCAAGCAGACAATGAGCATCTCAACGATCTTTTTATTTGCTATTTGCATAGGTTTTTATTAAGGATGCTTCATAGAGTGCTCTTTATGGTGATGCTGCAAGTTTCCACCATGATTAGGCATGGCTTAGGATAGTGGCCCAGGCGTTTCTCTAACACACATACAAACTCCATGATCTTACAAGTTCCACTTTTATTTCACACCGTCGGGATCCGTTAGCAAAAGAACATGATATCAACGGGGTACAAAGTACAAGTGCAATGTTGAAAGCGTTCCCCATGAAACATGGTTCTGCTAATTTCAACTTATAAAGCGCAAGCATATACGCAACAAAGAAGGACCCAATGGTTCAAGTTTATTAGAGGCAAAAAGTAAAGTGTGCCATCAAGTTCGTGAGAGCTTTAATCACTAGTTTTCTCATAAGAAGTGGAAGGTAAACAAAAGCATGAATGTACATGGAATAGCATAAGCTAGTAGGTAGGTATGGTGGACTCTTTGGAATAACTTGGTTTAGGGAGTTGGATGCATGAGTGGAACTCATACTTTGTTGTGGAGGCTAGCAAAAGACTGGGAGCGACAAACTAAGAGAGCAATAATGGCCATAATCATGCAGAGTGACAATACATCATTGATCAAAGCATAACGTGATACTACAAGTTGAAAACTAAAGGATCATAAAGGTTATGGTGACTTTGGATAGTCATAACATGGTGTAAGCATGTGCCAAGTCAACCCAAATAAAGCATCAAAGGAGAATACCACTATACTATGCTTCAATATGCTAAAACAACGCATGATTCATCCAAGGCACATTAAGCAATCTCAATTGTTTATAACAAGTCATGCTACAACAAAGAATACTAAGCATAGAGCCAAAACAATATCAAGCATGGCATGACAAAGCATAGGCCACAGTCAAAAACGAGCTCTTATTACCACATACGTATGAACTTTCCTACTCTATTCCAAACCAAACCAAACTATTTGCAAACCAATGTATGAAAGCGGGGGTCCAACCAACTTATTCAGAAAACTAAGCAAACCAACCAAACTAAAACCAAAACAAAAACAAAAAAGAAGACGCTCCAAGAAAAACACAAGTGTGCATGAAATAATAAAAATGAAGCGTTTGGAAGAAACCTGGAATTTTTATTGATGATGAAGGGGATGCCTTGGGCATCCCCAAGCTTTGACGCTTGCACTTCTTGGATATTTCTTGCGGTGACACACGTGGCATCCCCAAGCTTGAGCTTTAGTCCATCCTTCATCTCATTACTCATTCCTTCCATACACCTGAAAATTTTTCTTCATACAAAACTTCACACAATCTCATTAGCAACATTAGTGCACTTAGGATAAATAAGTCTCAAGGTTCAGTTCTAACACCAAATAAACTTCCATTAGAACACTATCTACTGTAGAACTTCCCTCAAAAAGCTCAATTCCCCAAAGGAACTCAAGAAGGAACTAACAAGAAGCAAATGCAGAAAATGGCAGAAATCTGTCAAAACAGACCAGGAGGTAAAGACGAATTTTTTCAAAGACCTTCTATTGCTCAAATCAAAAAGTGTTGAACTAACGAAAGTTAGATAACAACCTGGGGCAGAAGAAAAAACATTACAGCTCAATCCGACGTACAGAACTCTCCCAGGATTTTTTACGGTGAAGCACAGAAATCTGTTTCGGGACAGCAACTTTCCCAATCATTACTTCACTCTCATTAGAGGTTACTCTTGGCACAAAAAGCAAATAAAAAGGATAAGGAGAGGTTATTACAGAGGTAATAATTTCCAAGACTCATATAAAACTCTTGGGTTATCTCCCAACAAGTAATTTTCTTTAACGCCTTTAACTTAGGCATAAGAAGCAAAGAAAGAATCAAGTGTTCTCAAATGAAGAAGCATTAAGACCAAATTTTGTTTTCATAGGAGAAGCAAAAGAAATCTTTTCTCTCTTTTTAGGGAAGTGTTCTATACCTTTCTTGAGTGGGAGTTGATATTAAATGGTGCCTTCTTTCATATCAATGATGGCACCAACAATTCTAAGAAAAGGTCTTTCCAAATTAATATGACAAGAAGCATTGTATTCAACATCCAAAACATAGAAATCAACGGGGAAATAGGAATCATTAACCATAATAATAACATCATTAAGACTCCCCATGAGTTTCTTTTTAGCATTAGCATCAAGTGGAACATTCAAATAACAATCTTCAAGAGGAGGCAAATCAAGCATATCATAAATCCTTCTAGGCATAATAGAAACACTACTATCAAGATCACACAAAGCTTTGAAATCAAAGTCATTCACTTTCATATTAATGATGGGTTCCCAACCATATTCTTGTTTTATAGGAATAGAAGCTTTATGTTTCATCTTTTCTTCTTTAATATTTATGAGAGCATCAGTAATATGTTTTGTAAAAGCCATATTCATAGCACTAGCATTAGGACTTTTAGCACGCTTTTGCAGGAACTTAATAACTTTAGAGATATTGCAACCATCAAGATCAAAATCAACTTTATCATCTAAAGTAGTAGAACTATTACTAGCCTCAACACTAGTGGTGGTAATAGTAGAAACACTAATGTTTCTAGCAATTTCATCTTCTCTTTCCCACTTAGCATGTAATTTAGCTAATAGTCTAACATTTTCATCAATTCTTACTTTTATGGCATTAGTAGCTGCAAATGGATTATCATTAGTTTCAGTTTTAGCAGCCATTTTATTAATCAATGAAGATTAAGCTTTAGATGAAGATGATATATTTGTTTCAGCATTAGAGAGTTTCAATTGTAAACTAGGAATTTCCCTATTTAGACTCTCAAGTTGATGGCTAATGTTCTTCAAGATGATAGATTGTTCCTCCAAAGTTTTTAGTGGCTCTTTCAACTTCTAAAATTCTTCCTTCACTAGGCAATCTAGGTTTACCATTATAGCCATAAGTATTACTAGGAGGGTAGGGCCTATAATTGTTATTACCAAAAGCATTGTTGCGAAAGTTGTTATTTCTTATGAAGTTCACATCAACTTGCTCTTCTTGAGCAACCAAAGAGGCTAAAGGAACATTATTTGGATCAATATGGGCTTTCCCATTAACAAGCATAGACATAATAATACCAATCTTATCACTCAAGGAGGAGGTTTCTTCAACATAATTTACCTTCTTACCTTGTGGAGCTCATTCAGTATGCCATTCAGAATAATTAACCATCATATTATCCAATAGTTTTGTTGCAGCACCCAAAGTGATGGTCATAAAGGTACCTCCAGCAGCTGAATCCAATAGTTTCCTTGAAGAATAGTTCAATCCTGCATAAAAAGTTTGGATGATCATCCAAGCAGTCAGTCCATGAGTGGGACAATTCTTTACCAAAGATTTCATTCTTTCCCAAGCTTGAGAAACATGCTCATTATCAAGTTGTTTAAACTTCATTATTTCACTTCTCATGGATATAATCTTAGCAGGAGGATAGTATTTTCCAATAAAAGCATCTTTGCACTTAGTCCAAGAATCAATACTATTCCTAGTTAAGGAATTCAACCATTCTTTAGCTTTTCCTCTCAAAGAGAAAGAAAACAATTTCAGTTTAATAATATCACCATCTATATCCCTATGCTTTTGCATCTCACAAAGTTCAACAAAGTTATTTAGATGGGAAGCAGCATCTTCATTACCAATACCAGAACATTGTTCTCTCATAACATGATTGAGCAAGGCAGGTTTTATCTCAAAGAAAGTATTTTCAGCCACAGGTGGAGCAATAGGAGTGCTCATAAAATCATTGTTGTTGGTGCTAGTGATGTCACACAACTTAGTGTTTTCAAGAGTAGTCATTTTTTTTGGGTTTTCAAATAAGAAAGCAAAACAAGTAAAACAAAATTTGTTTTTAATTTTGAAGAACAAAACAAGCCAACAAACAAAAAAGAAACTAAGCAAAACAAAAACAACAAAGTAAAGAGATTGGTTATGAGGGACTCCCCTTGTGAAGATGTCCTTGACTCCCCGGCAATAGTGCCAGAAAAGATCTTGATGCACTCAACTTTCAACGTAGAGCTCGTTGGGAACCCCAGGAGGAAGGTATGATGAGCACAGCAGTAAGTTTTCCCTCAGTTATGAAACCAAGGTTTAATCGAACCAGTAGGAGCAAGGAAACACCCCAAAGGTGTTGCTAGCTGAGCTTTGGCAGGGCGCACTACCGGTGCTAGTAGCAACGTGGAGACCTGCACAACACAACCACAGAACTTTGTCCCCAACTTGCGATGAGGTTGTCAATCTCACCGTGTTTTGCGGAAAACAAAGGATTAAACGTATCGAATGGAAAGAAGTAAAAGTTTGCAGAAAGTAAACACAAAGCAGTACAAGATTGTAGATTGTATATAAAAGACAAGGACCGGGATCCATAGTTCACTAGAGGTGGATCTCCTTAGATAGATAACATGTTGGGTGAACAAATTACAGCGGGCAATTGACAAACACCGAGAAAGCCATACATGCATATACTAATCATCTTGACTCCTTTGAGACTTGATTGGGCATTACAACATAATACATAGACCGCCATCCAACTGCATCTATGACTAATAATCCACCTTCAAAGTTATCATCCAACCCCTCCAAGATTAAGTTTCAAGCAACAGATTATTGCTTCTTAACTGCGTGTAAAGTAAATAATACAATTGTTCTATGAACAAAGGATCGTTGTTTTCTCCCTAGTAGCAACAAGACATCTAGTACCTTAGAGATTTACATCACTTCCCAGTTACGGAGGCATGAACCCACTATCGAGCATAAATACTAACTCTTGGAGTTGCTAGCATCTACTTGGCCAAGATAGCTACTAACAACGGAAAGCATGCAAGATCTCAAATAACAAAGACATGATAGAATCAATAATCAATCTGAAATAGCATCTCAATATTCATCGGATCCCCGCAAACACAACATGTATGAATTACAAATAGATGATCTTGATCATGAACGGAGCTCACAAGATCTAAACATGAAAGCACAAAGGAGGAGAAACCAGCCATCTAGCTACTACATGGATCCGTAGTCCCAGGATGAACTACTCATGCATCACACCAGAGGCTTGCATGGTGATGAAGAAGGCCTCCAGGGTGAATTCCCCTCTCCGGCAGGGTGCCGGGAAGAGCTTCAGATCCCTCCCGATCTAGGGATGGAGATGACGGCGGCTACAGACTCTTTAGTGGATTTTTGATCGGGTGCCTAGGGTTTTCGTCCCGAGGGAAACTTATAGGCGGAAGGAGGGGCCGAGAGGGTGCTGGGGTCGGCCAGACCACCCCTGGTGCAGGCCAAGCCTAGTCGCGCGGTCAGGTGGTGTGGCCGGCCCCTGGCCCCTCTCCGTCTCGTATTCTGGCACTTGATCCCTTCCAGAAAAATAGGCACTTTGGCTTTTGTCCCGTCCAATTGCGAGAATATTCATTTTCTGACTTTCGTGGAACCAAAAACAGCATAAAATAGGCAGCTGGCACTATGGCTCTTGTTAATAGGTTAGTCCAAGAAATCATATGAAAAGTACTCCAAAGTTGGAACAAAACACAAGAAAGTGGATAAAACCAAGCATGGAACATCATAAGTTATAGATACATTTGCAATGTATCACTTTGCCATTCCATACTTGTTTTCTTGCTTTCCATGAAGCCAATTCATGTTGGACAGCAGCAAAGTCGAAGATTTAGGTTTTTTGTGCTTACACACTACTAATCCAACTAAGATATAAGTGACTTAACCCAGCCGACATAAAAATACGAAAATGAGAAGCAAGTATTATAGCAGTCCCTGAGTCTCTGCTCAGGGTGGCAAAGTATTTATTGATAAGCTCATCGCCGACATACATACCGACGTATGAGTAGCTCGGATAGATTCACCTCTTAGGTGTAGAAAGGATGAAGCAGTGCTACGATCCACGGTCGTTTGGATTCCTCTCCGGACCTGTCCACCTTGTTCTTTTCCTGGGGCTATGCATCAATAAGATAGTAGGAGTCATTGCGCAAGGCTTTGCTCACAATGAAAGGTCCTTCCCATGGGGGGATAACTTATGCATGCCAGCAGTGCGCTGTATTAGCCAAAGTACCAAATCACCTTCCCGGAAGACTCGGGGGTTTACTTTCTGGCTATGATAGCATCAGATATTTTGCTGATATATGGCAGATCTGGACAAGGCCAGGTCTCTTGCTTCTTCCTGCAGATCAACATCATTTTTCCTGGCCTCGCGCACTTCGGCTTCTGTGTATTAGGTGACTCTTGGTGAATCATGCTCTATGTCGGTTGGTAATATAGCTTCTTCCCCATATACCAAAAAGAATGGCGTATAGCCTGTTGATCGATTCGGAGTTGTTCTTAAGCTCCACAGTATCACTGGTAGTTCTTCTATCCAGCACCCCGCTGATCTTTGCAGCGGCTCTATGAACAGGGGTTTTATGCCGGACAATACCAGTTCGTTGGATCTTTCCACTTGCCCGTTCGATGCAGGGTGGGCGACTGATGCGACATCTAACCGGATCTTATTTTCTTGGCAGAATCTCGCAAACACTCCTTCGGCGAAATTTGTTCCATTATCAGTTATGATGCTATGGGGATAGCCGTATCTTAGGATAATATCTTTGAGGAATCTCACTGTTGTTGCCCCATCACATTTCTGAATTGGTTTCACCTCAATCCGTTTGGTGAACTTGTCAACCATGACTAGAATATGGGTCATTCCTCCTTTGGCCGGCTTAAATGGTCCTACCATATCTAGGCACCATACAGCAAATGGCCATGTAATGGGGATAGTTTTCAGCTCCGACATTGGTAGGTGAGTTTTCGTGGCATATCTTTGACAGCCATTGCATTTTCTCACCAAGTCATCTCCTTGCTCCAAAGCACTGGGCCAATAAAATCCATGCCGGAAAGCTTTTGCTACTAACGCCCTTGAGGAGGCATGGTGGCCACATTCCCCTTGGTGAATATCCCGGAGTATGTCAAGTCCTTCCTCCGGATCAATACACCGATGCAGTACTATTGTCACACTTCTTTTGTATAGTTCAGCATTGATAATTGTATAGGCCTGTTGTAACATCCCAATTTCAGCAACCCTGATTAGTTGTCTAGAATGCAAAAATCAGGGGGAACAAAAACTTTTTCTTGTTTAATGCTGAAGTGTTTGCTTGTTGTTTGGATATGCTTATGTATATGAATGTGTATTAGATGATATACTCCTTACCTTAACACTAGTTGACAAAAGCTACTTCCCAAAAACTTCTTGGCTTAATTCCCATATTCTCAAAGGTTCTGGCATTTCAAAACCTGAGCCAAGAAGCCTTTGCAAACCAACTATTTTAGTAACTTCTATTGATCAAACTATGGAGAGCTATATAACATAATCTACTTATGCTTTCAAGACAGAACCTTCTACTACTCTTATCTCTAGATTTAACAAAACCTTTTATGAACCATCTGAATTCTACTCTTGGTAGAGATACCAAAGACTCTCATCTTATTCAAACTCCAACCCTTTGCAAATTTCCCAACCTTACCTCAAGTCAGACTTGATGGTAACCCTAGTAGTAGGTTTGCTTAGTTTGTAAGATGAGTTGCCTTGCTCTGCTGTCTGATGAATTGCCTTGATCTGCTGTTTGATTTGTCTGCTTGGGAGATAGTATGAGCTACTCTAGGAGCTCATCACTAGGATCAAGAAGTTTCCAAATCATCACACCCTAAAGAAGAATACAAACTTGGATCTGATCTCTAGCCACCAGGTGATCATCTAAAATACTTAACCAGATCAATTCTATCTTCCCACTTCAAAAACAAATATTTTTGAAGAGATTTATTATTTCTTTTTACCCATTTTCTTAAATGGCTGAATTGGAATAATAATTGTTTTAAATACTTTTATCTTCCAATAAATATTGGGAAAATTCCCCTAAGTGTGTATTCACATGTGGGACCATCTCAACTCAAAAACCCACCTTGTCCAATGTAAAAATATCAAATGAACTCCAAGATTTCACGTCTGCAGTTTCTGAATAAATGGATATAAGTGGACTTCTAATCTTCTGAAAAATCCCAAATAAATCCTAGAGAGGCATATTAACCCTACCCACCTACCAGTACCATCTTCCCACCTTTTCCTATGCAAAATTTTGAACTCTCTTCACAAACACCATTTTTGATCAAAAAGTGCAAACAACTCAAAACATGAGCTAAAATGAAGCATATCTTTATCAAAGTCTTACCACCACTCTCCACAGCAACCAGCACTCCTCCCTGGTCGAGGCTACTGTAGCATTGCACCCCTTTTGTCCTTTAGCTATTGGAGCAAGTGAGAGAGAGAGAATAAATCAATGCCATATCTTGTAAAATCTTCATAGCAGCTGCAGCATGCCCCCTTCCTCTCTCTTGCCAATACTGGACCCCACCTCCCTTCCCTCTGCACCACTAAAAGCTCCCCTAGCTACCCATAGCTTCCCCTCCCTCTCCTTTTCTTTATTCACCTGAAGTAAAGAAGGAGAAGAAAAGCTAGCAGCCTATGACCTCTCTAGCCCTCCCCTGCTCTCAAGTGGCTCCACACCATCCTCTCCACCGCTTCCCTCGATGAATCCGAAGCACAGCCCCATCTCCAGCTCGATCATAAGCCCGATGCACCATAGACAACCCTCTCCCTGGAATATAAGGCCTCGGGCCACCCCAGCACCCCTACCACGGGTCATTTTCTCCCCTTCCCTTCCACTACACACCACCTAGAACTACTCCTCCCCATCCGCTATGTCCTAGCCGGGATAAAGGAGAGAAGAACTCTTGGCCATTTTCAAGTTTTGAGGTCTAGATCTCCCTCCCCTGCTCTTTCCTCTCTGTATGTGGCCTCCTAGTACTCCCTGACCTCTTCTGCATCTAATCCTACCTTCATTTCTCTTAGGGATGGCAGGAATCCTCGCCACCGTCGACAACCGAACAGGCTCTCTCTCTGCGCTCATGCGTGAGCCCCCTTCCTGGCGTCCAGCCAAGCTTGCCGCCCCTCGTTCGACTCGCGGCGGTGCACCGCTTCACCTCCACACCACCCTCGTCACCGGAAACTCAACAAGTGAGCACCCCCTTCCCCACCAGCGAGACCTAGGGTTTTGCCTCGCTCGCTCGGACTCAGCAAAGAAGAAGAGATTGTGGCCGTCCATCTCGTTTTGATCCAACGACCTAGACTTGCCCTTACCTCTTCGGCCCCGTGTGCCACTGACCGTCGGGCCCGCCCCAGCCAGTTCAAAAGGATGGAATCCTTCCCACGCGTAGCCAGATGGGCCGGTATGCCCCCTGTGCGGCCTGTTTTCCTCTAGAATCCGGCGAGTCTTTCCTTTTTCACTTAATAAATATTCTAGATCTGGTTAAATAGCTGCAAGGTTTAATTCAATATAAAAATGGGAAACACCCTATTTTGCCTAGATCTAATTTTGTACATGTTCCCTAACAAACCCTATAACATGCAGCACGAAAATTAACCAAAAATACTGAGTATTCTAATGGTAAAATAAACACTTAGGGGTATGGTTTTGACTAATAAAACATTTCTTTCAAAATTGTAACTCCAAATGAGTTGAACCCTATGGGTACTGAAAGTTTCTCTAATCACCATTCATTTCACCCTTGCCCCATCTTAAGTTGCTCACCTTGTTATCTGTACCAAAAATAATAAAAACAGCCTATTTCTGTCTTTAAGAAATTCTCCAGGTCAAACCAAAATGGGTATTGACCTTATTACAACTCCCTGTGATGTGTTACACTAAGACCTATAAAAACCCAGGAGATCAAATTTTATTGATGCTCTGTCCAACATTGGTGAATTAATCATCTCTGGCTAGGGTAGTTTCAGTAGAAAAATCACTACTGGAGTTTCAGCACTCCAAAGTGGGTGATTTAAATTTCTACAGAACTGTATTCAAAGTACCTATCCATTTCCCCTTTCTTCATATCAAAAGTCCCTGTAGATTTAATCTGGTGAAAAAGACAAGTTGGGTACAGAACTACCTTTGGGAATTTCTTGAGGGCATTCTGGTAAATATTTTGGAGTGATTCCAAATCTCAGTGAATAAGTACATCAAGACTACCTAACCACCCAAGTAAATAATTTTTGGAGCTCCAGATCTTTTCTGGTGATTTATTCCCTAAAACTAGAAGTTATTTCACTAGGAAAATCATAACTATTTAAAGAAAAGTGATAAAATAGGGAAACCACTTTTGTTCGTTTCATTTTATAAACATCTACCTATAGGTATCATGTTTACACAATGGTGCCATACAGAAAATGTCCTTGGTCCAAAACCCTCAGTTAGGTAGTCCCTCGACAATAAACCCCAAGGGATGTTCATCCCCTTCTCCTAGGCCATCTCAATCTCCTAAATCCAACCCTGTCAAAACCATCTGAAACTTAATTCGGTATTATTCAATTGCTTGTTGTATTGTATTGGTGATTGTATGCCTTGTATTGATTGTGCCCTTTTGTATGTTTGCATGTGTTCCCTATCGACGATAGTTGCGATTATATCGCAGAGCAGAAGAAGATGGTTATTATTGTATATTATTGGGTATTCTAAGAAGAAGTCCAGGGATATATTGCCATATTGCTGATCATCAGGCAAGCCACCTTCTTGCTCATAAGCCTTGTCCTACTATTTTACTTATGCATGTTTTATCTACTATTTATGAAGTTGCATTGTTTTATTATATGTTGATGTATATATGGTAGTGGTTTGGCTCCTCCGAACTATTACACTTTTGTACTATTAAGTGCAACCCCCTGGGTGACACCTACTTGTCCCTAGTAGAATAGATGGTGTATTATACCATAACCTTTGGAGACCCCGTTTTAGCCGAAGCAAAAACTAGAGGATGGGAAGACCCCGGAAAAAGTTTTACCAAATGTTTTATGATAAAACCTTGGTGAGGTGGGACCTCCCAAGAGTTGTTGAGAAAGAAAAAGGTTTTGTTTTACAAAATACTGAAGGAAACATGGAGGAAAAAGGTTTACAAAAACGCACCCGGTTCTTTGCAGTTTTGCTAGAACAATTAACCCTATGCAACCACATTACTCTGGAATGGGACAGGGATGGATTTGATGTTTGTTTATTCTGGTATAAGCTGCCTCGTAATTACTACAGGGGATCGGGGATCCCTGGAGGGTGGGCCTTCTCCGATAAAGGTCCATTGGGACATCGACCTGGAGAAGGAATGAAGGGTCGGCTGGCCTCCACGTGTTACTATGAGCCCCTCATTGAAAGCGCACACTCGAGAAGTGGAAAAAGCACTCTGGTTGGTCCTCGGTACCCGATGTCCTGGTTTTGAGGGGATTAACACTCATAGGTTTGGCATTTATATTGGAGTGGGCATCCGGAGAGTCTTGATCAGTTACTTGACCCACGATCGGTGAAGATCAGGGTAGTGTACCTGGATTGTGTGGGTAAAGTGTACAACCTCTGCATAGTGTAAATCTATTTGAATAGCCGTGTCCGCGGTCATGGACGGTTGGGAAGGTTGTTGTAGAGCGGTGCTGGTTTTGTTTTCAAAAAGGATTTCGGAAAAGCAAAGGCTTTGGGAATGTTTTGACCATGGGATGGTCGAAAAGGAGAAAGGTTTTGACCGTGGGATGGTCGGAAATGTATGAATGGAGTTTGGTCGTGGGACGACCTGAAGACGAGAACAAACGGGTGACCTAGTCCTAATGTTTTTCCAAAACTTTTCAAAAAAAATTCCAAAATAGTTTACAAAAAGTTTTCAACAAAGATATGTAGATGCTATATCTATAAGATAAACTATTTGAGAAAAGAACATTTCTTGGAGCCCTCCTACCACCACAACCATATTGCATATCCTCTTGTTATTATTGCTCCCTTAACGTGGTTTGCGAGTACATTCAAAGTACTCACTGGGATTGTCCCTGGCTATTAACTTGGTCAGATATCAAGAAGAGGATGAAGTTGACGACTATGCGAGCTAGGACGTCCTCCAAGTCAGTTGCCGGTAGGTTGAGGCATGATTGGGCTCTACGCGTGATGATGTTCTGTTGCTGAAGATGATATAGCCAAGTCTTGTAATTCGGTATGTCTCGGATGTTGTAATGATACTTGTCGGTTATGTTCCATGGCTCACTGATCATGGGAACGTGGTGTATGCATAACCAGGATTTCTCGGATGGTTAATCCGGGGGCCCCACAGACTTGGTATCAGAGCCATCCTGACTGTAGGAGAACCTTAGTTAGCATGGTTGCTAGACAGGACCTTAGTTTGAAAACCCGGCTTTCGAAAACTAGTTTCCCAATGAGTTTCAAAAAGTTCTACTTCTTCTCTTACTCTAAGTAAATTCTTTCGGAAATGGTTTCCTCTAACTCTCGTCCAAACTTCAAACCTACGGATTTTAAATAACTAGGATCTAGAACCCGGTGAAGACAATGAGAACAAGATGAATACAAGCAACTACAAGCAGACACAAGGAGACTACAATATCGCTCTACCAGCGGAATTCTCATAGTTCGAAGACATAAAGTGTTGCACTATCAAGAATCGTCCAAGATACGACGAAGGCTTCATCTGCAAGATAGTGACTCCGACCTAAAGAAAGACGATATCTAGGGTCGATAGTCCTAAGAATAGGATTCCCCTACATCGCGAGTAGTTAACTCCTTGGTCCCTAGCGTTGACCGTGTTTGCTTGCCTAAGTGCATCCTGTGTTGCTTGATGTGTGTTGTTGCCGAGGAGATTGCGATCCCCTCGCTTTGTTCCCTTGTTTGTATGTTCTAGTTTGCTTTGACCTCCTTAAAAATGTGACTCAAGGAGCGATAACCCCCCCCCTAGTAACTCCGGAAACACCCCTGTAAGTTGTCGCTAACGAGAACCCAGACTAACCTCGAGAGTATATGAGAGGAAAAGCCTCGCCAGAACTAGAAGTTCAATCCCGTCAAGTCAGAATCAACTCAAAGATTCCACCTCAGTGGGACGGCATACCTCGTCAAACTCACCTTGCAAGACTCGCCAATAACACCACAGCCCTTTGTTCCGCAGTCTACTATAGCAAGAATCCCGTTGAAGTCAAACGTCAATCACCGAAGGATCCTCAATATCCATAGCAAACCACCCGATAAGTCCACCAAGACAAGAAGTGAAGACCTAACCACACTAACCTTTAGTGTATTAGAGCTTCTGACCGCCTCAGGAGACTGACTAATCTAGTCGACCCTACCCCAAACTAACAGAATGATCCTCCCTAGAAGGTCAGAATCACCCCTAAAGACAGATGATTAGGAAGCGTGAGGACAACGAGTCCACTCCGCCATCAAGAAGAAGCAACACAAGAAGTGCCAATAAAGACAGCATACCCGACGCTGACTGCTTCAACCCTGACTAACTACTAGCAAGAAGAGACGTCAACCGCTAACTTATGTTGAGCTAACTCCTTAAAACATCACTAAGAAACCACCCCCGATAAGGCTTAAGCCATAATATGTCACTCGAAGACCTCAACTCAAGTTTCAGGTAAGATATATTCTTCCTCTAACATCGGGTCAGCACTCCAAGACTGAAGGTCCGCACCCCTTCCGAAGCACCTTAGTGAAGTTCTAAGGTGGAAAGACTACGTCTTTCCACTCAATCTTCAGAAGACTATCTACCCGAGGATACTCCAGAAAGACCGCCAGATTTGATGCCTTCCCGCCAAGCAACAACCCGTGAGTTATCCGATGAGAAACAAACTGAAGATTCTACAAAGTCCCTCCGCTACTTCAGCTGAAGACCCACCCGAAGGACCGCCGAAACACTAACCCCTAGGTCCTTAATGCTTAGAGGACGTGAGACTCCAATAACTCCACTAGGATAAGTATGAATAATAGTAGTATATAAGCCTCGTAGGCCATAGCTTCACGGACGCCTTCTGAAGACCTCGACTCCAGGAGAAAGATAGACGACAATCTTTAGAACCGCCACCAATGAAGTCAAGAAGGAAGGAATGCGTTATCTCCGAGCTAACCTAGTCAAATCCTAAGGGGGAAAGACTACGTCTTTCCCACACAAATAGAGTAAACCATCGCCAGGAGCAAACCTAGAAGCTTGGACCCCAACGTCGTTAATAGGATATGCTACAACCCTAAGGAAGAGTTGTGAATCCTTACAGGGAGGTACTCCTAGCTGTAGATTCTATCCTCCAACGAGTACTCCATGATGTTTAGAATCGAGGCAGTCTGCCTAGCCTAATCCCTCGGGATATCGAGCCCTGAAGGAATATAAGGTAATCCCTCGCAACCAGGACTGGACTTTGCTCAACTCTTCATGCATCCAGGAAGACCGAAGTTCAAACTCCCCCGACATAGTAACCACTTCCAAAGACGGAGACCGCAAGATAGGACGATTGAGACGATTAGCACTAACTCGACTCCAAATTCCCTAACCCTACTCTCCAGAATCTCGGGACGAGATTCTTTTAAGGGGGAAAGGTCTGTAACATCCCAATTTTAGCAACCCTGATTAGTTGTCCAGAATGCAAGAATCAGGGGGAACAAAAAAAATTATTGTTTAATGCTGAAGTGTTTGCTTGTTGTTTGGATATGCTTATGTATATGAATGTGTATTAGATGATATACTCCTTACCTTAACACCAGTTGACAAAAGCTACTTCCCAAAACAGTCTTGGCTTAATTCCCATATTCTCAAAGGTTCTGGCATTTCAAAACCTGAGCCAAGAAGCCTTTGCAAACCAACTATTTTAGTAGCTTCTATTGATAAAACTATGGAGAGCTATATAACATAATCTCCTTATGTTTTCAAGACAGAACCTTCTACTTCTCTTATCTCTAGATTTAACAAAACCTTTTATGAACCATTTGAATTCTACTCTTGGTAGAGATACCAAAGACTCTCATCTTATTCAAACTCCAACCCTTTCCAAATTGCCCAACCTTACCTCAAGTCAGACTTGATTGTAACCCTAGTAGTAGGTTTGCTTAGTTTGTAAGATGAGTTGCCTTGCTCTACTGTCTGATGAATTGCCTTGATCTGATGTTTGATTTGTCTGCTTAGGAGATAGTATGAGCTACTCTAGGAGCTCATCACTAGGATCAAGAAGTTTCCAAATCATCACACCCTAAGGAAGAATACAAACCTAGATCTGATCTCTAGCCACCAGGTGATCATCTAAAACCCTTAACCAGATCAATTCTGAAGATATCCCTTCTAGAAGTTTCCAAGTCAATGAAGACCAATATCAAGCATGGATCCTTTCTACTCAATCTACACTTCATCATACACTTGATGATGCTTGGGTACCTTGTGATGGCTCAGTATACGGCGCCAGAAAAATGCTGGTGCGGTGTTGATGTAGAGCTCGTTGGGAACCCCAAGAGGAAGGTATGTGAGCACAGCAGCAAGTTTCCCTCAGTTATGTGACTAAGGTTTAATCGAACCAGTAGGAGCAAGGAAACACCCCAAAGGTGTTGCTAGCTGAGCCTTGGCAGGGTGCACTACCCGTGTAGTAGCAACGTGGAGACCTGCACAACACAATAGAACTTTGTCCCCAACTTGCGATGAGGTAGTCATTCTCACCGTGTTTTGCTGAAAACAAAGGATTAAACGTATCGAATGTAAAGAAGTAAAAGTTTGCAGAAAGTAAACACAAAGCAGTAACAGTTTATAGATTGTATGTAAAGAAAAAGACAAGGACCGGGATCCATAGTTCACTAGAGGTGGCTCTACTTAGATAGATAACATGCTGGGTGAACAAATTACAGCGGGGCAATTGACAAACATCGAGAAAGCAATACATGCATATACTAATCATCTTGACTGGGCATTACAACATTATACATAGACCGCCATCCAACTGCATCTATGACTAAGAATCCACCTTCAGGTTATCATCCGAACCCCCTCCAGTATTAAGTTGCAAGCAACAGATTATTGCTTTACAAATTGCGTGTAAAGTAAACAATACGGTTGTTCTATGAACAAAGGATTGTTGTTTTATCCCTAGTAGCAACAACACATCTAGTGCCTTAGTGATTTCTGTCAGTTCCCCAGATTACCATAGGCATGAACCTACTATCGAGCATAAATACTAACTCTTGGAGTTGCTAGCATCTACTTGGCCACGATAGCTACTAACAACGGAAAGCATGCAAGATCACAAATAACAAAGACATGATAGAATCAATAATCAATCTAAAATAGCATCTCAATATCCATCGGATCCCTGCAAACACAACATGTAGAATTACAAATAGATGATCTTGATCATGAACGAAGCTCACAAGATCTAGACATGAAAGCACAAAGGAGGAGAACCAGCCATCTAGCTACTACATGGATCCGTAGTCCAAGGATGAACAACTCACGCATCACACCGTAGGCTTGCATGATGATGAAGAAGGCCTCTAGGGTGAAATCTCCTCTCTGGAAGGGTGCTGGGAAGAGCTTCAAATCCCCCCTGATCTAGGCATGGAGATGACAATGGCTACAGAGTCTTTCGTGGATTTTTGATCGGGCCCTTAGGGTTTTTGTCCCGATGGCAATATATAGGCGGAAGGGGAGGCCGAGGGGGTGCCGGAGGCGGCCACACCACCCTCTGGCGCGGGCCAGGATGGGTCGTGCGGCCAGGTGGTGTGGTGGCCCCCTAGCCCCTCTCCAACTCGTACTCTGGCATCTGATGACTTCCGGAAAAATAGGCACTTTGGCTTTTGTCCCGTCCAATTCCGAGAATATTCATTTTCTGACTTTCCTGGAACCAAGAACAGCAGAAACCAGGCAGCTGGCACTTTGGCTCTTGTTAATAGGTTAGTCCAAGAAATCATATGAAAAGTACTCCAAAGTTGGAACAAAACACAAGAAAGTGGATAAAACCAAGCATGGAACATCAAAAATTATAGATACATTTGCAATGTATCAACATCCCCAAGCTTAACTCCTGCTCGTCCTCGAGTAGGTAAGTGATAAAAAGAACGAATAATTTTTGAGGTGACATGCACCATCAAAGACTTGATCAAAGTATTTGTAAAACATTCAAAGATGGGATCATAGTATTTCAATCATAACATGAAAGACAAACTTCTAGCAATAAGACAAAGAAACTATGATGCAACATGAAAAGGCACAAACAAAAGAGTCATGAATAACAATGCTTTGCAAGACGTTTGTTTGTTTCACATAAAGAAAACATAGCATAATAGTATTCAGTTTGTCCCTCATAGAGTAGCAAATATAAATGCATAGGACACCTTCAAAGTTCATAAGAGTGACTAGATACAAATAGTTTTAAACAAGCAATATCAAGTTATGCATCAATCAACTAGTCTTGGGACAATGCACATAGAACTAAGAATGGCCACTATGCTCTCAAAGTAGGTGCATAAAGGTAGAAGATGGAGACTCAATATATAATGGTGGAAGAAAGGCCTTTTTATAAAAGGAAGTAGGGATTCAAGTCTCATAAAGAGCTTCCAAAAATTATGGTACTTATAGCTTTCAGCTCTCATTGCCCCTATCATAAGCATCTTGAAGTGATTAAGGTTAAAGTGAACAAACTATGGTGTACATGCTTGACGAAGTATAAGTCAGAAATATCATGTCCCTTTTATACGAGGGCCGCTCCTCATGCTACTAATGTTTAGTCACCGGTAAGTTCTTGTCATCGTATGTACATGTGTATCATAGAGAACCGCCAACAGGGTACCCCTTGCCCGATGATATGGAAGAATCCCCATATCAAAATGACAAGGCAAGCAGACAACGAGCATCTCAGCAATCTTCTTATTTACCATGGGAATATGGTGTTTTTTTCTCTCTTTACTCTTTTCATAATCTCTTTTTTTATTTTTCTCTTTTTTCTCAATATAGGACTCTTTTTTATAAGAAGAATGCTTCATAGACAGCTCATTATGGTTATGCTGCAGGTTTCCACCATGTCAGCATGGATTAGACCAGCGGCCTAGGCATTTCTCTAACACATATACATAACTCCATGGACTTACAAGCTCCCCATTCATTTCACACCGATGACATCCATATACAAAAGAGCATGATATCAACTAGGTACAAGTACCAAGTGCAATGTTGAAAGTGTTCCCTATGAAAGCATGGTTCTGCTAATTCCCAACAAATAAGTGCAATCATATACAACATAGACGACACAATGGTTCAAGTTTATTAAGGGCAAGAAAAGTAAAGTGTGCCATGAAGTTCGTGAGAGCTTTAATCACTAGTTTTCTCAAAACAAGTTTAATTTAGAAGGTAAACAAAAACATAAAAATACTTGGAATAGCATAAGATAGTAGGTAGGTATGGTGGAATCTTTGGAATAACTTGGTTTAGGGAGTTGGATGCATGAGTTGTACTCATACTTGGTTGTGGAGGCTAGCAAAAGACTGGGAGCGACAAACTAAGAGAGCAATAATGGCCATAATCATGCAGAGCGACAAAACATCATTGATCAAAGCATAAAGTGATACTACAAGTTGAAAACTAAAGGATCATAAAGGCTATGGTGACTTGAGATAGTCATAACATGGTGTGAGCATGTGCCAAGTCAACCCAACTAAAGCATCAAAGGAGAATACCACTATACTACGCTTTAATATGCTAAAACAATGCATGATTCATCCAAGGCACATTAAGCAATCTCAATTGTTTATAACAAGTCATGCTACAACAAATAATACTAAGCATAAAGCAAAAACAATATCAAGCATGTCATGATAGAGCATAGGCCACAGGCAAAAACAAGTTCTTTTTACCACATGAGCATAAACTTTCCTACTATTTTCCAAACCAAACCAAACTATTTGCAAACCAATGTATGAAAGAGGGGGTCCAACCAATTTATTCAGAAAACTAAGAAAACCAAAACAAACGAAAAAATAAATGAAAACAAAGAAGAAGACGCTCCAAGAACAACACAACTATGCATGAAACAATAAAAATGAAGCGTTTGGAAGAAACCTGGAATTTTTATTGATGAAGAAGGGGATGCCTTGGGCATCCCCAAGCTTTGACACTTGTACTTCTTGGATATTTCTTGGGTGACACGCGTGGCATCCCCAAGATTGAGCTTTATTCCATCCTTCATCTCATTACTCATTCCTTCCATACACCTGAAATTTTTCTTCATACAAAACTTCACACAATCTTTATTAGCAAATTAGTGCACTCAAGATAAATAAGTCTTAAGGTTCAGTTCTAACACCAAATAAACTTCCATTAGAACACTAGATACTGTAGCACTTCCCTCAAAAAGCTCAATTCCCCAAAAGAACTCAAAAAGGAACCAACAAGAAGCAAATGCAGAAAATGGCAGAAATCTGTCAAAACAGACCAGCAGGTAAAGACGAATTTTTTAGAAGACCTTTTGTTTCTCAAATCAAAAAGTGTTGAACTACCGAAAGTGAGATAACAACCTAGGGCAGAAGCACAAAAATTCACGCCTCAAAAAGACATTCAGAGATTTTACACGAATGTTTACGGTGAAGCACCGAAATCTGTTTCGGGACAACAACTTTCCCAATCATTACTTCTCTCTCATTAGAGGTTACTCTTGGCACAAAAAGCAAATAAAAAGGATAAGGAGAGGTTATTACAGAGGTAATAATTTCCAAGACTCATATAAAACTCTTGGTTTATCTCCCAACAAGTACTTTTCTTTAACGCCTTTAACTTAGGCATAAGAAGCAAAGAAAGAATCAAGTGTTCTCAAATGAAGAAGCATTAAGACCAAATTTTGTTTTCATAGGAGAAGCAAAAGAAATCTTTTCTCTCTTTTTAGGGAAGTGTTCTATACCTTTCTTGAGTGGGAGTTGATATTAAATGGTGCCTTCTTTCATATCAATGATGGCACCAACAGTTCCAAGAAAAGGTCTTCCCAAAGTAATAGGACAAGAAGCATTGTATTCAACATCCAAAACATGGAAATCAACAGGGACATAGGCATTGTTAACCATAATAAGAACATCATTAAGACTCCCCATGAGTTTCTTTCTAGCATTATCATCAAGTGGGACATTCAAATAACAATCTTCAAGTGGAGGCAAATCAAGCATATCATAAATCCTTCTAGGCATAGTAGAAACACTACTATCAAGATCACATAATAGATTTGAAATCAAAGTCATTCACTTACATATTAATGATGGGTTCCCAACCATCTTCTTGTTTTATAGGAATAGAAGCTTTTAGTTTCATCTTTTCTTCTTTAATCTTTATGAGAGCATCAGTAATGTGTTTTGTAAAGGCCATGTTCATAGCACTAGCATTAGGACTTTTAGCAAGCTTTTGCAGGAACTTAATAACTTCAGAGATATTGCAACCATCAAGATCAAAATCAAATTTATCATCTAGAGTAGTAGAACTATTACTAGCCTCAACACTAGTGGTGGTGATAGTAGAAACACTAATGTTTCTAGCAATTTCATCTTCTCTTTCCCACTTAGCATGTAATTCAGCTAATAGTCTAACATTTTCATCTATTCTTACTTGTATGGCATTAGTAGCTGCAAAGGGATTCTCATTAGTTTTAGGTTTAGCAGCCATTTTATTAATCAATGAAGATTGAGCTTCAGATAGAGATGATATATTCCTTTCAGCATTAGAGAGTTTCAATTGTAAATTAGGAATTTCCCTATTTAGACTCTCAAGTTGATGGCTAATGTTCTTCAAGATGCTAGATTGTTCCTCCATAGTTTTAGTAAATAGTTTATTTTGCTCATATTGCATTTGCATGAAGTTTTTAGTGGCTCTTTCAACTTCTAAATTCTTCCTTCACTAGGTAATCTAGGTTTACCATTATAACCATAAGTATTATTAGGAGTGTAGGGCCTATAATTGTTATTACCAAAAGCATTGTTGCCAAAATTATTGTTTCTTATGAAGTTCACATCAACTTGCTCTTCTTGAGCAACCAAAGAAGCTAAAGGGACATCATTTGGATCAATATGGGCTTTCCCATTCACAAGCATAGACATAATAATATCAATCTGATCACTCAAGGAGGAGGTTTCCTCAACAGAATTTACCTTCTTACCTTGTGGAGCTCTCTCAGTATGCCATTCAGAATAATTAACCATCGTATTCTCCAGAAGTTTTGTTGCAGCACCCAAAGTGATGGTCATAAAGGTACCTCTAGCAGCAGAATCCAATAGGTTCCTTGAAGAATAGTTCAATCCTGCATAAAAAGTTTGGATGATCATCCAAGTAGTCAGTCCATGAGTGGGACAATTCTTGACCAAAGATGTCATTCTTTCCCAAGCTTGAGGAACATGTTCATTATCAAGTTGTTTAAACTTCATTATTTCACTTCTCATAGATATAATCTTAGCATGAGGATAGTATTTTCCAATAAAAGCATCTTTGCATTTAGTCCAAGAATCAATACTATTCCTAGTTAAGGAACTCAACCATTCTTTAGCATTTCCTCTCAAAGAGAAAGGAAACAATTTCATCTTAATAATATCACCATCTACATCCCTATGCTTTCGCATCTCACAAAGTTCAACAAAGTTATTTAGATGGGCAGTAGCATCTTCATTACCAATACCAGAAAATTGTTCTCTCATAACAAGATTGAGCAAAGCAGGTTTTATCTCAAAGAAAGTATCTTCAGGCACCGGTGGAGCAATAGGTGTGCTCATAAAATCATTGTTGTTGGTGCTAGTGAAGTCACACAACTTAGTGTTTTCAAGAGTAGTCATTTTTCTGTGTTTTTGATAAAGAAAGCAAACTTTTAAAACCAATTTTTATGTGTTTTTGATAACAAAACAAGCAAACAAAGCAAAAAGAAACTAAGCAAAACAAAAATAACAAAGTAAAGAGATTGGTTATGAGGGACTCCCCTTGTGAAGATGTCCTTGACTCGCCGGCAACGGCGCCAGAAAAATGCTTGATGGCTCAGTATACGGCGCCAGAAAAATTGGTGCGGTGTTGATGTAGAGCTCGTTGGGAACCCCAAGAGGAAGGTATGATGAGCACAGCAGCAAGTTTCCCTCAGTTATGAAACCAAGGTTTAATCGAACCAGTAGGAGCAAGGAAACACCCCAAAGGTGTTGCTAGCTGAGCCTTGGCAGGGCGCACTACCGGTGCTAGTAGCAACGTGGAGGCCTGCACAACACAACCAAAGAACTTTGTCCCCAACTTGCGATGAGGTTGTCAATCTCACCGTGTTTTGCGGAAAACAAAGGATTAAAAGTATCGAATGGAAAGAAGTAAAAGTTTGCAGAAAGTAAACACAAAGCAGTAACAGTTTATAGATTGTATGTAAAGAAAAAGACAAGGACCGGGATCCATAGTTCACTAGAGGTGGCTCTCCTTAGATAGATAACTTGCTGGGTGAACAAATTACAGCGAGGCAATTGACAAACATCGAGAAAGCAATACATGCATATACTAATCATCTTGACTCCTTTGGAACTTGATTGGGCATTACAACATTATACATAGACCTCCATCCAACTGCATCTATGACTAATAATCCACCTTCAGGTTATCATCCGAACCCCCTCCAGTATTAAGTTGCAAGCAACAGATTATTTCTTTACGAATTGCATGTAAAGTAAACAATACGATTGTTCTATGAACAAAGGATTGTTGTTTTCTCCCTAGTAGCAATAGCACATCTAGTACCTTAGAGATTTCTGTCACTTCCCTAGATTACCAGAGGCATGAACCAACTATTGAGCATAAATACTAACTCCTGGAGTTGCTAGCATCTACTTGCCAAGATAGCTACTAACAACAAAAAGCATGCAAGATCACAAATAACAAAGACATGATAGAATCAATAATCAATCTGAAATAGCATCTCAATATCCATCAGATCCCTAGAAACACAACATGTAGAATTACAAATAAATGATCTTGATCATGAACGGAGGTCACAAGATCTAGAAATGAAAGCACAAAGGAGGAGAACCAACCATCTAGCTACTACATGGATCCGTAGTCCAAGGATGAACTACTCACGCATCACACCGGAGGCTTGCATGATGATGAAGAAGGCCTCCTGGGTGAAATCCCCTCTCCGGCAGGGTGCCGGGAAGAGCTTTAGATCCCCCCAATCTAGGGATGGAGATGACGGCGGTTATAGACTCTTTCATGGATTTTTGATTGGGCCCTTAGGGTTTTCTTCCTGAGGGAAATATATAGGTGGAAGGGGAGGCCGAGGGGTGCAGGCGCGACACCAGCCTGCGCTGGCCAGCCGGGCATGCGTGGTGTGGTGGCCCCCTGCCCCTCTCCGTCTCGTACTCTGGCATCTGATGACTTAAGGAAAAATAGGCACTTTGGCTTTTGTCCCGTCCAATTCTGAGAATATTCATTTTCTGACTTTCCTGGAACCAAAAACAGCAGAAAACAGGCAGCTGGCACTATGGCTCTTGTTAATAGGTTAGTCCAAGAAATCATATGAAAAGTACTCCAAACTTGGAACAAAACACAAGAAAGTGGATAAAACCAAGCATGGAACATCAAAAATTATAGATACATTTGCAATGTATCACCTTGCAAACCAACAAAAACATCCCCTCTCATGCTCTAGTGAAAAACCCTCAATCTGCCAAATTTGGCTAAGTCTGGAAAACTATTTCCAACATCACCTTTTTAAATGCTTCCCTTTCTCAACCCTTGTGCATTTTTGAAAATGCATATGAACCTTCTTGTTAACCATCCTAAGGACTACCAAGGCCCACTCTATCCCTTGGTTAGATCATCCTCCAACCTACCTGTTCTTGATGGTTTTGCAGGCAAGAAAATAACTATTCTTGCAAATCTAGTCAACATGCCTACTTTGACAGAAGCTCACACCATCATCCAACCTTCTATGGACCAACTCTTTGCGTGGTTGTGTTATACTCATATAGTTCTATCAATATCTACTTCAATTGTTCCAAGTGGATCTTTGTGCTTCTTAATCCCACAAGGTTTTGAAGGCTAGTTGATAATCTGCTTTGGCAGGCTTATTTTATTCAAAGTTTGAAAGCCTGTCCTGGTGAGCTCAAGCAGTATCAAGCTCAAACCCGTACACCATTGAATTCTAAATCAATTGGTCTATCCATCCATCTATCCCATGCCTCAACGGTAGATCTGAGCTCCAAGATCCAACAAGGTTTTGGTGGTATGAAAATAACATCACCCTAGATCCTCAACTCCTTGTTTTTCCACCTAATTAAAGTTGGATTTCCAATTCCCAAGGTTGAAAATGCTTTCTACACCTTGTCTACATCATCTACCTTGATCATCAAGATTTATCAAATATTATCCATAATTATTATGGCTCTGAATCTAATTATCTCTTTAATAGTCAAAATCTCCAAAACTCCTCTTCCAAAGGAAAGTTTGGTTTTTGCCAAAACACTTCCCCAAATATAAGCACTTTTGAGGCCCATATATCATAACCTATCTTCCCACTTCAAAAATAAATATTTTTGAAGAACTTTATTATTTCTTTTTGCCCATTTTCTTAAATGGCTGAATTGGAATAATAATTGTTTTAAATACTTTTATCTTCCAATAAATCTTGGGAAAATTCCCCTAAGTGTGTATTCCCATGTGGGACCATCTCAACTCAAAAACCCACCTTGTCCAATGTAAAAATATCAAATGAACTCCAAGATTTCACTTCTGTAGTTTCTGAATAAATGGATTTAAGTGGACTTCTAATCTTCTGAAAAATCCCAAATAAATCCTAGAGAGGCATATTAACCCTACCCACCTACCAGTACCATTTTCCAACCTTTTCCTATGCAAAAATTTGAACTATCTTCACAAACACCATTTTGATCAAAAAGTGCAAACAACTCAAAACATGAGCGAAAATGAAGCATATCTTTATCAAAGTCTTACCACCACTCTCCATAGCAACCAACACTCCTCCCTGGTCGAGGCTACTGTAGCATTGCACCCCTTTTGTCCTTTAGCTATTGGAGCAAGTGGGAGAGAGTAAATCAATGCCATATCTTGTAAAATCTTCACAGCAGCTGCAGCACGCCCCCTTCCTCTCTCTTGCCAATCCTGGACCCCACCTCCCTTCCCTCTGCACCACTAAAAGGTCCCGTAGCTACCCATAGCTTCCCTCCCTCTCCTTTTCTTTATTCACCCGAAGTAAAGAAGGAGAAGAAAAGCTAGCAGCCTATGACCTCTCTAGCCCTCCCCTGCTCTCAAGTGGCCCCACACCATCCTCTCCACCGCCTCCCTCGATGAATCAGATGCACAGCCCCCTCTCTAGCTCGAGCCTAAGCCCGGTGCACCATAGACAACCCTCTCCCTGGAATATAAGGCCTCGGGCCACCCTAGTACCCCTACCTCGGCTCATTTTCTCCCCCTCCCTTCAACAGCACACCACCTAGAACCACTCCTCCCCATCCGCTCTGTCCTCGCCGGGATAAAGGAGAGAAGAACTCTTGGCCATTTTCAAGTTTTGAGGTCTAGATCTCCCTCCCCTGCTCTTTCCTCTCTACATGTGGCCTCCTAGTACTCCCTAACCTCTTGTGCATCTAATCCTACCTTCATTCTCTCAGGGATGGTCGGAATCCTCGCCACAGTCGACAACCGAACAGACCCTCTCTCTGCGCTCTTGCGCGAGCCCCCTTCCTGGCATCCAGCCAAGCTTGCCGCCCCTCGTTCGACTCGCGGTGGCGCACCGCTTCACCTCCACACCACCCTCGTCATTGGAAACTCCCTAGGCGAGCACCCCTTCCCCGCCGGCGCGACCTACGGTTCTGCGTCGCACGCTCGGACTCAGCGAAGAAGAAGAGCTCGCGGCTGTCCATCTCGTTTTGATCCAATGGCCCAGACTCGCCATTACCTCTTCGGCCCCGTGTGCCACTGACCGTCGGGCCCGCCTCGGCCAGTTCAAAACGATAGAATCCCTACCACGCGTAGCCAGATGGGCTGTTATGCCCCCTGTGCAGCCCGTTTTCCTCTAGAATCCGGCCCAGTCTTTCCTTTTTCACTTAATAAATATTCTAGATCTAGTTAAATAGATACAAGGTTTAATTCAATGTAAAATGGGAAACACCCTATTTTGCCTAGATCTAATTTTGTACATGTTCCCTGACAAACCCTCTAACATGCAGCACGAAAATTAACCAAAAATACTGAGTAGTATTCTGATGGTAAAATAATCACCTAGGGGTATCCTTTCCACTAATAAAACATTTCTGTCAAAATTGTAACTCCAAATGAGTTGAACCCTATAGGTACTGAAAGTTTCTCTAATCACCCTTCATTTCACCCTTGCCCTATCTTAAGTTGCTCACCTTGTTATCTGTACCAAAAATAATAAAAACAGCCTTTTTCTGTCATTAAGAAATTCTCTAGGTCAAACCAAAACTGGTACTAACCTTATTCCAACTCCCTATTATGTGGTACACTAAGGTCCATCAAAACCCAGAAGATAAAATTTTATTGATGCTCTGTCCAATTTTGGTGAATTAATCATCTCTGGCAAGGGTAGTTTCAGTAGAAAAATCACTACTGGAGTTTCAGCACTCCAAAGTGGGTGATTTCAATTTCTACAGAACTTCATTCAAAGTTACTATCCATTTACCATTGCTTCATATCAAAAGTCCCTGTAGATTTAATCTGGTGAAAAAGACAAGTTGGATACAAAACTACATTTGGGAATTTCCTGAGGGCATTCTGTTAAATATTTTGGAGTGATTCCAAATCTCAGTGAATGAGTACATCAAGCCCTACCTAACCACCCAAGGAAGTAATTTTTGGAGCTCCAGAACTTTTCTGGTGATTTATTCCCTAAAACTAGAAGTTATTTCACTAGGAAAATCATAACTATTTAAAGAAAAGTGATAAAATAGGGAAACCACTTTTGTTGGTTTCATTTTATCAACATCTACCTGTAGGTATCATGTTTACACAATGGTGCCATAAAGAAAATGTCCTTGGTGCAAAACCCTCACTTAGGTAGTCCCTCGACAATAAACCCCAAGGGATGTTCATCCCCTTCTCCTAGGCCATCTCAATCTCCTATATCCAACCCTCTCAAAACCATCTGAATCTTAATTTGGTACTATTAAATTTCTTGCTGTTTTGTATTGGTGATTATATGCCTTGTATTGATTGTGCCCTTTTGTATGTTTGCATGTGTTCCCTATCGATGATAGTTACGATTATATCGGAGAGCAGAAGAAGATGGTTATTATTGTATATTATTGGGTATTCTAAGAAGAAGTCCAGGGACATATTGCCATATTGCTGATCATCAGGAAAGCCACCTTCTTGCTCATAAGCCTTGTCCTACTATTTTACTTATGCATGTTTTATCTACTATTTATGAAGCTGCATTGTTTTATTATATGTTGATGTATATATGGTAGTGGTTTGGCTGCTCCGAACTATTACACTTTTGTACTATTAAGTGCAACCCCCTGGGTGACACCTACTTGTCCCTAGTAGAATAGATGGTGTATTATACCATACCCTTTGGAGACCCTGTTTTAGGCGAAGCAAAAACTAGAGGATGGGAAGACCCCGAAAAAAGTTTTACCAAATGTTTTATGATAAAACCTTGGTGAGGTGGGACCTCCCAAGAGTTGTTGAGAAAGAAAAAGGTTTTGTTTTACAAAATACTGAAGGAAAGATGGAGGAAAAAGGTTTACAAAAATGCACCCGGTTCTTTGCAGTTTTGCTAGAATAATCAACCCTGTGCAACCACATTACTCTGGAATAGGACAGGGCTGGATTTGATGTTTGTTTATTCTGGTATAAGCTACCTCGTAACTACTACAGAGGATCGGGGATCCCTGGAGGGTGGGCCTTCTCCGATAAAGGTCCATGTGGGACATCGACCTGGAGAAGGAAAGAAGGGTCTGCTGGCCTCCACGCGTTACTATGAGCCCCTCATTGAAAGCGCACACTCGAGAAGTGGAAAAAGCACTCTGGTTGGTCCTCGGTACCCGACGTCCCAGTTTGAGGGGATTAACACTCATATGGTTGGCACTTATATTGGAGTGGGCATCCGGAGAGTCTTGATCGGTTACTTGACCCACGATTGGTGAAGATCAGGGTAGTGTACCCGGATAGTGTGGGTAAAGTGTACAACCTCTACAGAGTGTAAATCTATTCAAATAGTTGTGTCCGCGGTCATGGACGGTTGGGAAGGTTGCTGTAGAGCGGTGCTGGTTTTGTTTTCAAAAAGGATTTCAGAAAAGCAAAGGCTTGGGAAATGTTTTGACCATGGGATGGTCGAAAAGGAGAAAGGTTTTGACCATGGGATGGTCGGAAATGTATGAAAGGAGTTTGGTCATCGGACGACCTAAAGATGGGAACAAATGGGTGACCCAGTCCTAATGTTTTTCCAAAACTTTTCAAAAAGATTTCCAAAATAGTTTACAAAAAGTTTTCAAAAAAGATATGTAGATGCTATATCTACAAGAGAAACTATTTGAGAAAAGAACTTCTCTTGGAGACCTCCTACCACCACAGGATATTGCATATCCTCTTGTTATTATTACTCTCTTAAGGTGGTTTGCGAGTACATTCAAAGTACTCACTGGCATTGTCCCTGGCTATTAACTTGGTCAGATATCAAGAAGAGGATGAAGTTGACGGCTATGCGAGCTAGGACATCCTCCCAGTCAGTTGCCTGTGGTTGAGGCATGATTGGGCTCTACGCGTGATGATGTTCCGCTACTGAAGATGATATAGCCATAATGGAATTTATGTATGTCTTGTAATTCGGTATGTCTGGGATGTTGTAATGATACTTGTCGGTTATGTTCCACGGATCACTAATCATGGGAACATGGTGTATGCATAATCGGGATTTCTTGGATAGTTAATCCGGGGGCCCCACACCTTTGCCCTTCTCTGGATCTGCCTTGAACTTATTTCGTCATCCGGCAAGATTCCCTCTTTCAGGAAATCAAAAATTGGCTTGGCCCAAGTTGGTACAGTCCAGACGGGAAATGGTTCCTCATCAACTTCCATTGCATCTACCAGCATAGCTCCTGCCGGATCAGGCTGATCAGTCCCTGGGTTTGCAGAGGCAGTCACCGGGTTTGTTGAAGCAGTCCCCAGGCTTGCTGAGGTGCTTCCCCACTCTATCTCCATAGGTGTAGCTCCTGATCTAGAGAGTGCCGGGATGTAAATAGAATCTGATTCGGATGAGGGCGTGATAGATGGTTTTCTCAGGTGCTCCAAGGCGACATTTGGTGGGATTGGCTACCGGGACGAGCCTAACTTGGACAGCATGTCTGCTGCCTCGTTTTCAATATGGGGTATGTGATGGAACTCACATCCCTCAAAAAACCCACTTATCTTTTGAACATGGAACCTGTACATGGACATATTAGCATCCAAGGCGTCCTAATTTCCAAACACATGCTGCACCACCAAATCAGAATCTCCAAAGCATTGTATCTGACGTATCCTACTTCTTTCGCCACTTTGAGACCATGCACCAATGCTTCGTACTCCGCCACATTATTCGAGGCACTGAAGTGGATTTGAAGGACATATTTCAGTTGATCCTTCTTGGGAAAGGTAAGCACTACTCCGGCGCCCAACCCATCTTTCAGTTTCGATCCATCGAAGTGCATTTGCCAATAATTGGAGTCTAGTAGGGGTGGCTCGTATTGTATTTCAACCCAGTCCACAAAGAAATCCGCCATGGCTTGTGAATTGATTGCATCCCTTCTATCAAACTATGGCGTATAGGGAGCTAACTCGATTGCCCACTTTGCTATCCGGCCACTTGCGTCATTGTTACTCATAATTTCCGAAATGGGTGCCTCACATATCACCTTGATGGGGTGTTTCTCAAAATAGAGTTTGAGTTTCTTGGCCGACATACGCCGTACGCCATCTTCTGATAGTGAGGATAGTTATGTTTCGAGGCTGACAATACCTCGCTCAGATAGTACACCGGCCTTTGCATGGACTTTCCTTCCTCTTCGCGCTCCACTACGATTACAGCACTTACGACTTGGTTGGTCGCGGCTATGTAGAGCAACATTGGCTCCTTAGGTAGTGGTGCGGCTAGGATTGGCGCAGTAGATAACATATTTTTCAACTCTCGAAATGGTAGATGCGCCTGTGGCTTCCATGTGAACTTGTCTGCCTTTTTCATTAGTTGGTAGAGGGGCAAGGCCTTCTCTCCCAACCGACACACGAACCGACTTAACGATTCCAGGCAACCAGTGAACTTCTGCACATTGTTAAGGCATTTTGGCAATTCCATTCTTTCTATGGCCCGGATTTTTGTCGGGTTAGTTTCAATGCCACGGATAGACACCAAAAAACCGAGTAACTTTCCGGCAGGTACGCCAAAGCTGCACTTCTCTGGGTTCAGCTTCATTCGGAACCTTCTCAAGTTCACGAATGTCTGCCGGATATCATCAAGGAGCGTATTGCTTTCCTTGGTTTTTATTACCACATCATCCACGTAGACTTTCACGTTTTGACCTATTTGATCATGTAAGAATTTTTGCATGCATCACTGGTACATTTCTCCTACATTACGTAATCCAAACGGCATAGTGCGATAGCAATAAGCCCCGTACGGGGTAATAAACGCTGTCTTTATTTGATCATCCGGATTCAGGGGTATCTGGTGGAAACCATAATACGCATCAATGAATGACAGTAGCTCACATCCGGTCGTTGAGTCTATGACTTGATCTATAATAGGGAGTGGAAATGGATCTTTGGGACACGCCTTATTCAGGTTCGGATCATCTTTCTTTTTCTCCACTAGCACCGGATTAGAGAGCCAATCCGGATAGAGTACTTCCATGATAAAACCGGCCGCTAGGAGCCTAGCTATTTTGTCTCCAATGACTTTCCTCCTATCTTCGGCGAAACGCCGGAGTGGTTGCTTTACCGGCTTAGCCCTGGGTCTTACGTTCAATGAGTGCTCAGCCAACTCCCTCGGTACACCTTGCAGATCCTGAGTAGACCAAGCAAAGATGTCCCGATTCTCACAGAGGAAGTTGACGAGTTCGCTTTCCTATTTACTGCTTAACCCGACACCAATGGTCACGGTGCGCTCTGGGAATTGGTCATCGATTGGCACTTTCTTCGTGTCCTTAGTTGCTTGGAATGACACGCTCCCGTGCGGGTTGGTCAGGGCCAGCATATGTTGTTGCGCGGATTGAGCCACTACCGCCACTTCTAGTATCTTCCTTTCTTCTTGAGCTATCACGAGTGACTCAGTTAAATTAGACCCGGCTGAGGCGCACTCAATCGAACGTCGGAAGTCCCCTGATACAGTTATCATGCCCCTTGGCCCAGGCAACTTCATCTTAAATTAATTGATGTGGGTAGTTGCCATGAATTTGTTCAGCGCTGGCCTGCCGAGTAGCGCGTGATAAGCGCTCTCCAGATTCACCACTTCGAATTCCAAGTTCTCAGTACGGAAATTGTGTCTTGTGCCGAATAACACGTCAACCCGGACCTTACCAATTGGCTCATAGGAAATACCTGGTACAATGCCATGAAAGGTGGTCCTCGTTGCTTGCAACATATTCTCTGTTATTCTCAACTTGTGCATGGTATCCTTGTAAATAATGTTGATACTACTGCCATCGTCAATCAGTACCTTGGAAAACCTTACATTGAGATTCGGCCTGATAAACGTCGGATCCAGGACCAGAGCATAGGTTCCTAGGCTTGGCATGATATTTGGGTGATCCTTGACACTCCATGTAATCTCCTGATCCGCCCAGGGAATATACCTCACTACTGCTGGCTTTATTGTGTTCACCTCCATATGCCGGCGCTGCAAACTTTTCCGGACATTCTCTTCCGTGGTAAACACACAGTAGCTTTGATGATGTTCCCTGTACTCGTTTCGTCTCTCATTCTCATTGTAACCCTGACCCTGTTGCTGGCTATTGCCCACTTGATGTACCGCCTTCTTTCCGGATTCTCGTACCTCGGAGGAGGTGGTGGCAACATCAGTTGTTGTCCATTCCCCCTATCAGTAATGGTGGACATGGTGCTTCATTTCTAGGTGCTTTGTTCCGAGCTGCCTGAGCATTCCTCGAGCTTCCCTGTTCTAACTTCCTCATCCATTCACATTGACGGGTTGTATGATTCGTCGGGCTATTCGGGCTTGGCGTATGGAACTTGCAAGGTTGATCCAGCATGGACTCAAATGTATACCTCGGTCTATCCTTTTGTTCTTGCCATTGCTACTTCTGCTCCGGGGTCCAAGGTTTTTTCCCCCCGTTTCTCTGCTACTAGTTTTGCCCTCCAGATTTTTGGTGTTGGCTGGCTCCGGCATTAGAATGATCCCGGTCTACTGCTGCGACCTGTTGCGAGTTATACCGGTAATCCGGATGCTCATCCCTTCTCTTTCCTCGAAAATCATTCCTCCTTGACGATCCGGGGCCATCTCGGCCGTAATATTCCTTGTTTGCCTCGCTCGACATTAGCCAGGGTTGCGTTGGATCCCCCAAGGCATACGAATCTGCGATCTGGATTGTCTCAGCCAAGGTAGTTGGCATGTCTCGCTGTAACCTCTGCCACAGCATACTCTCATATCTGCATCCCTGAGCGAACCACGCAATAGCTTGTGATTCAATTACTCCCTCGCATGAGTTTTGCACATTGCACCACCGAGTCAGAAAATCTCTGTCTGGCTCATTCGGTCTCTGCCGGCACAACGCAAGGGTCTGTGGCCTATTGGGTCTCTTGTAAGTGCTTGAGAAGTTGCTAATGAACAGCTCCTAGAAATCCAACCAACATTTCACACTCCCTGGTGGCAAATTGTTCAGCGAAACTCGCGATGGTCCTTCTAGCATCTATGGCACATACCTTACCGCCCATCTCAAATATCCGGTTGTGATCTTGACTGCTGTGGCGTAGTCAATCAGCCAATCCTCTGGCCTAGTACTACCATCATAAGTTTGGGTTCCTCTGGCCAGCTGAAAGTTTGGCACTGGTGGCTCGTTCATGATCCGGGGCCCAAAGCATGCTGGACCCGGTGGACCTTGTATCTCCATTTGCTCCGACCTATAAATCCTATCCAATTTCAGCCTTGCATCATCTGGCTGCAAGTTCCTACTTCCCAGCCTTGACCCAATCATGTGGTGATCCGGTCTGGGGTATCCATCATTGACCATAGCCGAATAACCATCATTGTATCTTTCCTGATCCGGACGAGCATTTTGTTGTGCTGCTTGTCCCACGCTCCCCTCTCGCCGAGGTGCACGCTGTTGCTGCGTGTGAGGTAAATTTTGCCCCGTTCCCACGGGATCACGCTATCTGACATTGTCGTTGGCAGCATTTCTTTGACCGACATTGCCTTGGTCATAGTGTCCTCGAGCAGCCACACCTCGGCTGGTACTGTGCCTATCTTCATCAACTTGCACTGCTTTGCCTTTTCCATCCCTTACCGGGTCATAAGGAACCATTTGTTTGTCTCTTCTTCTGGAGTCTACTACTTCTTCTCTCCTGAGATTGTGACCCGGAGATGACGCAGCTCCTCTGGATCTCGCCAGGTTATTTCTGGCCGAATGTACCACCTATGAGTCTCCTGGTGGCACTAGGTTTGCCTTGTTTATTTCTTCATTTTGCTGGCAAGAAAATCTTAACAAGTGATTTACCCTCTCTTGTTGCCTTTGCCGGGCCTCTCCAGTTAAACCTTCTAACTCGGATGCGGCCGCATTTGCTGCCCTGAGGTTCTTTGCAGGAGTACTGTACCGATCCAGCCCCCATGTTACTATCGTGGCTGTCTGACCCGGCCTAGGCTCGTACTCCTTGTCAATCTCAGTGATCAGGTTCCTGCCTCGGATTTTCACTCCATCTATGCGGTTTGCCTTAGCATATTCTCTCAAGGTGATGTTCAAAGTAGAAGTATGTATCTCCTTGGGTCTTTGGTTGAGATCTTCGAGAGACGTTCTATTGTGTGAACTAGGTCAGGGTGGTTTCCTAACAAAGTCTTAGTAGTTAACTCTGGTTAGGTTAGTGGTTAAAGACACTTATTTTTAGCCTTCAGTTAGGTTAGAGGAATCCATCTTCGGAGAGGTTATCCTTACTCGAACTATTGACGTTGCTTCCACTCGATGGCGAAGTAGACTCGGTGCCTTGATGCATCCTTGTCTTTAGGATTTTGGAGTATTCTGGCCTTCTGGTGAGGAACTTCCTGTGGATTTGGGTAGGGTATACTAAAATAGTTAGTCTCCTGAGGTGGTCAGAACCTCTAATATACCAAAGGTTAGTAGAGTCAGGTCTTCACTTCTTGTCTCTGTAGGTAAGTCTTGTGGTTCCTTGCGAATAGTGAGGATCCTTCAGTGATTGACTTTCGGCTTCAATGGGATTCTTGCTGTAGTAGACTGATGAACTAGGGAGTGTTGCGCTATTGACGAGTCTTGAGAGGTGAGTTGGACAAGGTATGTCATCCTGCTGAGGTGAAGTCTTCAAGTTGTCCTGTCTAGTCGATGTCGAACTCTTGGTTCTTCCGATGCTTTTCCTCTCATATACTCCTGAGATTAGTCTAGGTTATCGTTAGCGACAACTAATAGGGGTGCCTGTGGTACTAGGTGAGTTATCGCTCCTCGGGTCACACTGTACAGAGGTCACCACAAACCCTAACATACAAACAAGGCGAACAGAGCGAGAGAATCGCAATGTCCTCGGCAGACAACACACATCAAGCCACACGTAATGCACTTAGGCAAGCAAACACAGTCAATGTTAGGGACCAAGGAGTTAACTACTCGCGATATAGGGGAATCCTATCTTGGGACTATTAATCCTAGATTGTTGCAGTCTGGGTCACTATCCTACAGATGAAGCCTTCATCGTATCTTGGACGCTTCTTGTTAGTGCAACACTTGATTTCTTTTGATTATGAGGATTCCGCTGGTAGGGCAATCTTGTAGTATCCTTGTGTTTGCTTGTAGTTGCTCTCTTCATCTCATTCTCATTGTCTTCACCCAAGGTCCTATTTGTTTAAAATCCATATGTTTGAAATTTGGATGAGAGGTAGAGGAAGTCATTTTCAAAATCGTTTAAGCTTGAATGAGGTAAGAAGTAGAACCTCTCGAAATGTTTTGAGGAATTAGTTTTTGAAAGTCGGGGTTTCCAAAATAGCTTTCATGTCTAACGACCATGCTAACTAAGGTTCTCCTACAGTCGGGATGGCTCTGATACCAAGTCTGTGGGGCCCCAGATTAATCCTCCGAGAATCCCTATTATGCATACACCACGATCCCATGATCAGTTAGTCGAGGCACATAACCGACAAGTATCAAAATAAACATCCATTATATAAGCGGATACATGTCATACCTTACATGCCATTATGGCTACATCAATAATCATCAGCGGAACTTCATCAAGCGTAGAGCCCGAGCCATGCCTTAACCTACAGGAAACTGACTGGGAGAACGTCCTAGCTCACATAGCCGTCAACTTCATCCTCTTCTTGATATCTGACCAAATTAATAGCCAGGGACAATGCTAGTGAGTACTTTGAATGTACTCGCAAACCACCTTAAGAGAATAATAATAACAAGACGATATGCAATATGGCTGTGGTAGTAGGAGGGCTCCAAGAGAGGTTCTTTTCTCAAATAGTTTCTCTTGTAGATATAGCATCTACATATCTTTGTTGGAAACGTCTGTAGACATTGTGGAAACCTTTTTGAAAAGTTTTGGAAAACACTAGGACCGGGTCATCCATTTGTTCCTCCTTCCGGGCATCCCATGACCAAACTCCTTTCCTTCCTTTCCGACCATCCCATGGTCAAAACATGTATCCTTTCTGACCATCCCATGGTCAAAACATTTCCAAAGCCATTGCTTTTCTGAAATCCGTTTTGAAAACAAAACCAGCACTGCTCTACATTAACCTTCCCAACCATCCATGACCGTGGACACGGCTATTCGAATAGATTTACACTCTGTAGAGGTTGTACACTTTACCCACACCATCCGGGTACCCTGCCCTGATCTACACCAATCGTGGGTGGAGTAACCGATCAAGACTCTCTGAATGCCACTCCAGTGTAAGTCCCTACCCTATGAGTGTTGTTCCCCTCAACACCGGGATGCCCTATTGATACATTGCAAATGTATCTATAATTTTTGATGTTCCATGCTTGGTTTTCTCCACTTTCTTGTGTTTTGTTCCAACTTTGGAGTACTTTTCATATGATTTCTTGGACTAACCTATTAACAAGAGCCACAGTGCCAGCTGCCTGTTTTCTGCTGTTTTTGGTTCCAGGAAAGTCAGAAAATGCATATTCTCGGAATTGGACGGGACAAAATCCAATGTGCCTATTTTTCCGGAAGTCATCAGATGCCAGAATACGAGACGGAGAGGGGCCATAGGCCGGACACACCACCTGGCCGCGCGGCCAGGCTTGGCCCGCGCCAGCGGGTGGTGTGGTGGCCCCAGGCACCCCCTCGGCCTCCCCTTCCGACTATAAGATGCCCTCGGGACGTAAACCCTAAGGACCCGATCAAAAATCCATGAAAGAGTCTCTAGCCACCGTCATCTCCATCCCTACATCTGGAGGGATCTAAAGCTCTTCCCGGCACCCTGCCGGAGAGGGGAATTCACCCTGGAGGCCTTCTTCATCACCATGCAAGCCTCCGGTGTGATGCGTGAGTAGTTCATCCTTGGACTACGGATCCATGTAGTAGCTAGATGGCTGGTTCTCCTCCTTTGTGCTTTCATGTTTAGATCTTGTGAGCTCCGTTCATGATCAAGATCATCTATTTGTAATTCTGCATGTTGTGTTTGCGGGGATCCGATGGATATTGAGATGCTATTTCAGATTGATTATTTATTCTATCATGTCTTTGTTATTTGTGATCTTGCATGCATTCCGTTGTTAGTAGCAATCTTGGCCAAGTAGATGCTAGCAACTCCAAGAGTTAGTATTTATGCTCGATAGTGGGTTCATGCCTCTGGTAATCTGGGGAAGTGATAGAAATCTCTAAGGTACTAGATGTGTTGTTGCTACTAGGGAGAAAACAACAATCCCTTGTTCATAGAACAATCGTATTATTTACTTTACCTGCAGTTCGTAAAGCAATAATCTGTTGCTTGCAACTTAATACTAGAGGGGGTTCGGATGATAACCTGAAGGTGGATTATTAGTTAAAGATGCAGTTGGATGGCGGTCTATGTATAATGTTGTAATGCCCAATCAAGTCTCAAAGGAGTCAAGATGATTAGTATATGCATGTATTGCTTTCTCGATGTTTGTCAATTGCCCCACAGTAATTTGTTCACCCAGCATGTTATCTATCTTAAGGAGATCCACCTCTAGTGAACTATGGATCCCGGTCCTTGTCTTTTACATACAATCTACAATATTTTATTGCTTTGTGTTTACTTTCTGCAAACTATTACTTCTTTCCATTCGATACGTTTAATCCTTTGTTTACCGCAAAACACGGTGAGATTGACAACCTCATCGCAAGTTGGGGACAAAGTTCTTTGGTTGTGTTGTGCAGGTCTCCACGTTGCTACTTGCACCGGTAGTGCGCCCTGCCAAACCTCAACTAGTAACACCTTTGGGGTGTTTCCTTGCTCCTACTAGTTCGATTAAACCTTGGTTACATACTGATGGAAACTTGCTGCTGTTCTCATCCTACCTTCCTCTTGGGGTTCCCAACGAGCTCTACATCAACATCGCACCAGCATTTTTCTGGCGCCGACACTGAGCCATCAAACATTTTTCTGGCGCTGTTGCCGGGGAGTCAAGGACATCTTCACAAGGGGAGTCCCTCATAACCAATCTCTTTACTTTGTTATTTTTGTTTTGCTTAGTTTCTTTTTGTTTTGTTTGCTTGTTTTCTTATCAAAAACACACAAAAAATTACTTTTACTAGTTTCCTTTCTTATTTGAAAACCCAAAAAAATGACTACTCTTGAAAACACTAAGTTGTGTGACTTCACTAGCACCAACAATAATGATTTTATGAGCACACCTATTGCTCCACCTATGCCTGAAGATACTTTCTTTGAGATAAAACCTGCTTTGCTCAATCTTGTTCTAAGAGAACAATTTTTTGATATTGGTAATGAAGATGCTGCTTCCCATCAAAATAACTTTGTTGAACTTTGTGAGATGAAAAAGCATAGGGATGTAGATGGTGATATTATTAAGCTAAAGTTGTTTCCTTTCTCTTTGAGAGGAAAACCTAAAGAATGGTTGAATTCCTTAACTAGGAATAGTATTGACTCTTGGACTAAGTGCAAAGATGCTTTCATTGGAAAGTAGTATCCTCCTGCTAAGATTATATCTATGAGAATTGAAATAATGAAGTTTAAACAACTTGATAATTAGCATGTTGCTCAAGCTTGAGAAAGAATGAAATCTTTAGGTTTAGAATTGTCCCACTCATGGACAGACTGCTTGGATGATCATCCAAACTTTTTATGCAGGATTGAACTATTCTTCAAGGAACCTATTAGATTCTGCTGCTGGAGGTACCTTTATGACCATCACTTTGGGTGCTGCAACAAAACTTCTGGATAATATGATGGTTAATTATTCTGAATGGCATACTGAGAGAGCTCCACAAGGTAAGAAGGTAAATTCTGTTGAGGAAACCTCCTCCTTGAGTGATAAGATTGATATTATTATGTCTATGCTTGTTAATGGGAAAGCCCATATTGATCCAAATAATGTTCCTTTAGGCTTTTTGGTTGCTCAAGAAGAGCAAGTTGATGTGAACTTCATAAGAAACAACAACTTTGGCAATAATGCTTATAGGAGTAATTTTGGTAACAACAATTATAAGCCATATCCTCCCAACAATGGAAATTCTTACAACAATAATACGAGTGCTCCCTCTAAACTTGAAGTTATGCTTGAATAGTTTATTAGTAAACAAACTGCTTTCAATAAAACTATTGAGGAAAAACTCTCTAATGCTGAAAGAAATATAGCATCTTTGGCTGAAGCTCAATCTACTTTGAATAAAATGGCTGCTAAACCTGAAACTAATGAGAATCCCTTTGCAGCTACTAATGCTATACAAGTAAGAATTGATGAAAATGTTAGACTATTAGCTAAATTACATGCTAAGTGGAAAAGAGAAGATGAAATTGTTAAAAACATTAGTGTTTCTACTATTACCACCACTAGTGTTGAGGCTAGTAATAGTTCTACTACTTTAGATGATAAATTTGATTTTGATCTTGATGGTTGAAATATCTCTGAAGTTATTAAGTTCCTACAAAAGCTTGCTAAATGTCCTAATGCTAGTGCTATGAACATGGCTTTTACAAAACACATTACTGATGCTCTCATAAAGATTAAAGAAGAAAAGATGAAACATAAAGCTTCTATTCGTATAAAACAAGAAGATGGTTGGGAACCCATCATTAATATGAAAGTGAATGACTTTGATTTCACAGCTTTATGTGATCTTGATAGTAGTGTTTCTATTATTCCTAGAGGGATTTATGATATGCTTGATTTTGCCTCCACTTGAAGATTGTTATTTGAATGTCCCACTAAATTATAATGCTAAAAAGAAACTCATGGGGAGTATTAATGATGTTCTTATTATGGTTAACAATGCCTATGTTCCCGTTGATTTCTATGTTTTGGATGTTGAATGCAATACTTCTTGTCCTATTACTTTGGGAAGACCTTTTCTTAGAACTGTTGGTGCCATTATTGATACGAAAGAAGGCACCATTAAATATCAACTCCCACTCAAGAAAGGTATATAACACTTCCCCAAGAAGAGAGAGAAGCTTTCTTTTGCTTCTCCTATGAAAACAAAATTTGGTCTTAATGCTTCTTCATTCGAGAACACTTGATTCTTTCTTTGCTTCTTATGCCTAACTTAAAGGCGTTAAAGAAAAGTACTTATTGGGAGATAACCCAAAAGTTTTAGATGAGTCTTGGAAGTTATTATCTCTGTAATAACCGCTCCTTATCCTTTTTATTTGCTTTTTGTGCCAAGAGTAACCTCTATTGAGAGAGAAGTAATGATTGGGAAAGTTGTTGTCCCGAAACAGATTTTTGTGCTTCACCGTAAAAATTCGTGTAAAATCTCTAAACGTCTTTTTGAGGCTCGAATATTTGTGCTTCTGCCCCAGGTTGTTATCTAACTTTCATTAGTTCAACAGTTTTTTATTTGAGCAACAGAAGGTCTTCGAAAAAATTCGTCTTTACCTGCTGGTCTGTTTTGACAGATTTCGGCCATTTTCTACATTTGCTTCTTGTTGATTCCTTTTTGAGTTCTTTTGGGGATTGAGCTTTTTGAGGGAAGTGATACAGTATATAGTGTTCTAATGGAAGTTATTTGGTGTTAGATCTGAACCTTAATACTTATTTATCTTGAGTGCACTGATGTTGCTAATAAAGATTGTGTGAAGTTTTGTATGAAGGGAAATTTTCAGGTGTATGGAAGAAATGAGTAATGAGATGAAGGATGGACTAAAGCTAATGCTTGGGGATGCCACGCGTGTCACCCCAAGAAATATCCAAGAAGTACAAGTGTCAAAGCTTGGGGATGCCCAAGGCATCCCCTTCTTCATCAATAAAAATTCCAGGTTTCTTCCAAACGCTTCATTTTTATTGTTTCATGCACAGTTGTGTTGTGCTTGGAGCGTCTTCTTTTTCGTTTTCGTTTTGGTTTTTTGTTTGGTTTTGTTTGATTAGATTTCTGATTAAATTGGTTGGAACCCCTCTTTTATACATTGGTTGGCAAATAGTTTGGTTTGTTTGGAAAAGAGTAGGAAAGTTCATGCTTATGTGGTAAAAAGAGATTGTTTTTGACTGTGGCCTATGCTCTGTCATGTCATGCTCGATATTGTTTTGGCTTTATGCTTAGTATTATTTGTTGTAGCATGAATTCTTATGAACAATTGATATTGCTTAATGTGCCTTGGATGAATCATGCGTTGTTTTAGCAAATTAAAGCATAGTATAGTGGTATTCTCCTTTGATGCTTTATTTGGGTTGACTTGGCATGCTCACACCATGTTATGACTATCTCAAGTCACCATAGCCTTTATGATCCTTTAGTTTTCAACTTGTAGTATCACTTTATGCTTTGATCAATGATGTTTTGTCGCTCTGCATGATTATGGCCATTATTGCTCTCTTAGTTTGTCGCTCCCAGTCTTTCGCTAGCCTCTAGAATAAAGTATGAGTTCCACTCATGCATCCAACTCCCTAAACCAAGTTATTCCAAAGATTCCACCATACCTACCTACTATCTTATGCTATTCCAAGTATATTCATGCTTTTGTTTACCTTCCAAATTAAACTTGTTATGAGAAAACTAGTGATTAAAGCTCTCACGAACTTGATGGCACACTTTACTTTTCTTGCCCTTAATAAACTTGAACCATTGTGTCGTCTATGTTGTATATGCTTGCACTTATTTGTTGGGAATTAGCAGAACCATGCTTTCATGGGGAACGCTTTCAACATTGCACTTGGTACTTGTACCTAGTTGATATCATGCTCTTTTGTATATGGATGTCGTCGGTGTGAAATGAAAGGGGAGATTGTAGTCCATGGATTTATGTATATGTGTTAAAGAAACGCCTGGGCCGCTGGTCTAATCCATGCTGACATGGTGGAAACCTACAGCGTAACCATAATGAGCTGTCTATGAAGCATTCTTCTTATAAAAAAAGAGTCCTATGTTGATAAAAAAGAGAAAAGAGAAAAAAAGAGATATTATGAAAAGAGGAAAGAGAGAAAAAAGCACCATATTCCCATGGTAAATAAGAAGATTGCTGAAATGCTTGTTGTCTGCTTTCCTTGTAATTTTGATATGGGGATTCTTCTGTATCATCGGGCAAGGGGTACCCCTTTGGCGGTTCTCTATGATACACATATACTTACAATGACAAGAACTTACCGGTGACTAAACTTGAGTAGCATGAGGAGCGACCCTCGTATACAAGGGACATGAGATTTCTGACTTATACTTCGTTAAGCATGTACACTATAGTTTGTTCACTTTAACCTTAATCACTTCAAGATGCTTATGATAGGGGCAATGAGAGCTAAAAGCTATAAGTACCATAATTTTTGGAAGCTCTTTATGAGACTTGAATCCCTGCTTCCTTTTATAAAAAGGCCTTTCTTCCACCATTATATTGAGTCTCCCCCTTCTATCTTTATGCACCTACTTTGAGAGCATAGTGGCCATTCTTAGTTCTATGTGCATTGTCCCAAGACTAGTTGATTTATGCATAACCTGATATTGCTTGTTTTAAACTATTTGTATCTAGTCACTCTTATGAACTTTGACGTCCTATGCATTTATATTTGCTACTCTATGAGGGACAAGCTAAATACTTTTATGCTATGTTTTCTTTATGTAAAAAAACAAACGTCCTGCAAAGCATTGTTATTCATGAATCTTTTGTTTGTGTCTTTTCATGTTGCATCATAGTTCCTTTGCTTATTGCTAGAACATTGTCTTTCATGTTATGATTGAAGTTCTATGATCCCAGCCTTGAATGTTTTACAAATACTTTGATCAAGTCTTTGATGGTGCATGTCACCTCAAAAATTATTCTTTCTTTTTATCACTTACCTACTCGAGGACGAGCAGGAGTTAAGCTTGGGGATGTTGATACATTGCAAATGTATCTATAATTTTTGTTGTTCCATGCTTGGTTTTATCCACTTTATTGTGTTTTGTTCCAACTTTGGAGTACTTTTCATATGATTTCTTGGACTAACCTATTAACAAGAACCATAGTGCCAGCTGCCTGTTTTCTGCTGTTTTTGGTTCCAGGAAAGTCAGAAAATGAATATTCTCGGAATTGGACGGGACAAAAGCCAAAGTGCCTATTTTTCCGGAAGTCATCAGATGACAGAATACGAGACGGAGAGGGGCCAGAGGCCGGCCACACCACCTGGCCGCGAGGCCAGGCTTGGCCCGCGCCAGGGGGTTGTGTGGTGGCCCCAGGCACCCCCTCGGCCTCCCCTTCCGACTATAAGATGCCCTCGGGACGTAAACCCTATGGACCCGATCAAAACTCCATGAAAGAGTTTGTAGCCGCCATCATCTCCATCCCTAGATCGGGAGGGATCTGAAGCTCTTCCCGGCACCCTGCCGGAGAGGGGAATTCACCTTGGAGGCCTTCTTCATCACCATGCAAGCCTCCGGTGTGATGCGTGAGTAGTTCATCCTTGGACTACAGATCCGTGTAGTAGCTAGATGGCTGGTTCTCCTCCTTTGTGCTTTCATGTTTAGATCTTGTGAGCTCTGTTCATGATCAAGATCATCTATTTGTAATTTTGCATGTTCTGTTTGCGGGGATCCGATGGATATTGAGATGCTATTTTAGATTGATTATTGATTCTATCATGTCTTTGTTATTTGTGATCTTGCATGCATTCCGTTGTTAGTAGCTATCTTGGCCAAGTAGATGCTAGCAACTCCAAGAGTTAGTATTTATGCTCGATAGTGGGTTCATGCCTCTGGTAATCTGGGGAAGTGACAGAAATCTCTAAGGTACTAGATGTGTTGTTGCTACTAGGGAGAAAACAACAATCCTTTGTTCATAGAACAATCGTATTGTTTACTTTACACGCAGTTCGTAAAGCGATAATCTGTTGCGTGGAACTTAATACTGGAGGGGGTTCGGATGATAACCTGAAGGTGGATTATTAGTCATAGATGCAGTTGGATGGAGGTCTATGAATAATGTTGTAATGACCAATCAAGTCTTAAAGGAGTCAGGATGATTAGTATATGCATGTATTGCTTTCTCGATGTTTTTCAGTTGCCCCGCTGTAATTTGTTCACCCAGCATGTTATCTATCTTAAGGAGAGCCACCTCTAGTGAACTATGGATCCCGGTCCTTGTATTTTACATACAATCTACAATCTTTTACTGCTTTGTGTTTACTTTCTACAAACTATTACTTCTTTCCATTCGATACGTTTAATCCTTTGTTTACCGCAAAACATGGTGAGATTGACAACCTCATCGCAAGTTGGGGACAAAGTTCTGTGGCTGTGTTGTGCAGGTCTCCACGTTGCTACTAGCACCGATAGTGCGCCCTGCCAAAGCTCAGCTAGTAACACCTTTGGGGTGTTTCCTTGCTCCTACTGGTTCGATTGAACCTTGGTTTCATACTGAGGGAAACTTGCTGCTGTGCTCATCATACGATCTCTTAGGGTTCCCAACGAGGTCTACATCAACATCGCACCAGCATTTTTCTGGCGCCGACACTGAGCCATCACCTATATAGTACAAAAGCCAACTGGAGCGCTTTTTCCACTTCCCAAGTGTGCGATTTCAATGAGGGGCTCATAGTAACATGTGGAGGCCCGCAGACCCTTCGTTCCTTCTCCCAGTCGATGTTTTACATTGACTCAGCCAGAGAAGGCCCACCCTCCAGGGATTTTTATCCCCTATAGTCGTTGCGAGGTAGCTTATACCAGAATAAACAGTCATCAACTCTAGCCTTGTCCCATTCCAGAGTAATGTGGTTGCACAGGTTAATTGTTCTAGCAAAACTACAAAGAACCGGGTGCATTTTCGTAAACCTTTTGCCTCTAGCTTTCCTTCCGCATATTGTAAAACAAAACCTTTTTCTTTCTCAACATCTCTTGGGAGGTCCCACCTCACCAAGGTTTTATCATAAAACATTTGGTAAAACTTTTTCGTGGGTCTTCACATCCTCTAGTTTTGCTTCAGCTAAAACGGGGTCTCCAGAGGGTTATGGTGATATGCACCATCTATTCTACTAGGGTCTAGTAGGTATCATCAAGGAGTTTGTACTTAATAGTACAAAAGTGTAATAGTTCAGAGGAGCCAAACCACTACCATATATACATCAACATATAGTAAGACAGTGCAGTTTTTATAAACATGCATAAGTAAAATAGTAGGACAAGGCTTATGAGCAAGAAGGTGGCTTTCCTGCGATCAGCAATATGGCGTAAATGTCCCTGGACTACTTCTTTAGATAACCAAGAATACCAATACCAATAAGATCTCTTCTTCTCGGTGTCAATACAAGCGCAACTATCGCCGTCATCGAGTATACATGCAAATAGGCAAGGCCACAATCAAAACAAGGCATACAAGTGGACATAAATTCAGCAAGAAAGTGAACAACACAAGTTTACGATTCGGTAGGTTTTGATAAGTTTGGATTTAGAAGATTGGAATTGTCATAGAAGCATTTGAAGGAAATCCTATAGAACTTATAGTCTAGAAAATTATTTATGAGAGGGCCTTTAGACCAAGTCCATACTCCATATGATACCATTGTATAGAAATGATACTAACAGATAGTTGGTGATAATAGGAAGTCAACAAAAGTGATTTCACTAATTTATCCTTTTTCTTTCATTTATTAAGCAGTTTCTAGTCATAAAGGCTCTAGTTTTAGAAAATAATCCACCAGAGATGTTCTGTATGTCCAAAAATTATTTCCTTGGGTGGTTCTGTAGATAACTTGTCTTTTTCACTAAGATTTGGAATCATGTCCTTTGATGTACTGATGTACTGATTCACTGAGAGTTGGAATCATGTCAAAGTATTTCCCAGAATGCCCTCAGGAAATTTCTAAAGGCAGTTCTGTAGACAACTTGTCTTTTTCACCAGATTAAATATACAGGGACTTTTTATATGAAGCAAAGGGCAATGGATAGGTATTGAAAATACATTCCAGTACCAATTGGAAATACTAAATTTGGAGTTGCAGAGCTACTGTAGTGATTTATCTAGTGATAAAGTCACATGCAGAAGTGTTTAAATCACTACAAGTCTACAGAAGCTCAAAAATTAGTGATCTCCTAGGGTTGGGTAGATATGGATGTAGCCCATCCAGGAGAGTTGGAGTTGGGTCAACTGGACTCAAGGTTTGGTCTAGGGAATTTTCTAAAGTCAGATTGGTCTTGTTTTTGTTATTTTGGCTACAGTAAAGATAATGCTCCACTTGGCATGAGTCGAAAGCCATGAGATAGTGCAGGTAATACAGACCAGAGGAAGTTGGTTTTACTCAATTTGGAGTTGTAAAACTCCCAGAAGAAATTTTATAATAGAATAGGTACATCTGAGTGGTAAATTTATTGTATTTAAACTGGGCAACATTTGAGGAAACCAAGAGTACTGCATGTTTCAGAATACATCTATAAACCTTAATAAATTTAGATCTGGTCGATTTGAGTGGGTTTCCATTTAAAAAATGATTTAAACCAAACTGCCATTATTAGCTCTCGAAATGGAGGAAAAAGAAAAAGGAAAAAGGGCGTTGCGGGCCAGATCTGGAGGGAGCCGGGCCACACCGAGGCAGGCCGGCCCAACTTTGCCAGCGGAGCGCACGCGCTGGCAAGTTCAAATCGCAGCGCGGGGCCCGCCCATCAGTGGCTCGTCGAGGCGAAGGGGTACGGGAAGCCCCTGGCCTTCGATTAGGGGACGATCGATGGCCTGCGTCCATCGTCCACCTCACGACGATGCCGACGAGCAGAAACCCTAGCTAGGGAACAGCAGGGGCTTGGGGGTCACAGAAGCCTCCCCGGCGACGGGGAAATGGCGGACGCCACGCGATCGATGGAGGGGAGCTGAATGTTGGTCGGCATGATGACTTCTTCGTCAGGAGGGAGCTCGCGCGACATCGGCCGAGGGGTAGTTTCGGGAGCTCACCAGAGTTGCTTCCAGAGCTGCTGAAGTTGCTGCATGTCGAAAAGAATACCAGGGTCAGATGCAGAATCGAGAGGGGATCTCAGGAGGGTGACATGCAGAGAGGGAGCGGCAGAGGGGAGAGCACCATGCTCGATTTTTGGAGGAGGCTGAAGCTTCTCTTCTTCCTTCTCTCGGGCTGTACAGAGCAGGGAGAGGGAGAGGGTGCTCGGGGGAGGTAGTGGAGGGGAGGTGAAACAAATGAGTGGCCAGAGAGGCTCGGGGGTGGCCTCCTAGCCTTATATCCGAAGGGGGATGGGTGTGTGGTGGGCATAGTCCATTTCCAAGCTTGGGATGGTGGTTGGCCAGGGATTGGCCAAGAGGGCTGGTGCTAGGGTGGTGTGTGGGGCCTGGGCACGACCAAAGAAAGAGAGGGGAGTGGTTTCTGCCCAGCTTTTGATATAAAGAGGAACACAGCAATAAATGGCATAACTTTGCCCTCCTTTTAAGGGGTAAAGGGCATGGGAGAGGGTGATGCTACAGTTATTTCAACTAGAGGGTGATGGTGCTTGCTGTGGAGAAACATTGGAGAGGTTTGGGGAGGATTTGAAAGGGTTTTGAAAGATAGCTTGAATGATTTCAAATGTTGGCCAAACTTTGGATCATGAAGCAAGTTTCAAAACTTGATCTTAGCAGGTCGGGGTAATGATGGTGGTAGGTAGGTGAGGTCAAGATACACCTCCAGTAATTTATTGAGATTTTTTAGATGATTTTTAGTGCATTTTTGATCAATTATTCAAAAAGTGCAGAAGTGGTTTATAGGGCATGATATAAGGACCTCAATTGAGCCGAAAGTTGGGGAAGTGTTTCGGCAAAAACCAAATTTTCCTTTATGGAAGAAGTTTTGGAGGTTTTGTCTATTAAAGGAATTGAATAGTTTTTGAGCCTTAATAATTATGGATAATATTGGGTAAATTTTTATATCCAAGTTAGATGTTGTACACATGCTGTATTATTCCTTTCCAACCTTTGGTTTTGGAGGATTTAACTTGATTTGGAAGGAAAGCAAGGGATAAAGGATCTTGGGCACTATTACTTTTATACCATCAAAACATGGTTGGATCTTGGAGCTCAGAGCTCACCTTGGGTCATGGAATATATGGATGGATAGACCAAGTAATGTAGATCACCATGGTACACGGGTTTGAGATTGATCATGATTGAGCTCTCCAAGAATTGGTTCCAAACTTTGAACAAAATAAGCCTGCCAAAGCAGATTATAAAATGGTCTTCAAAACCATGTGGGTTTTTGAATCACAAGGATCCATGTGGAACAAGTGAAGTAGGTATTGCTAGAACTTTATGAGGAGCACACAATCATGCAAGGAGTTGGTGAAAATAAGATAACATGTAGGTGTGAGCTTCTTCCAAAGTCGGCATGTTGATAAGATTTGCAGGAAAAGTTATTTTCTTGCCTGCAAAACCATCAAGAACAGGTGGTGACAAGGGTTTAACTCGTCAATGCCCATTGTTATGGACTTGGGTTTTGGAGAAGGAGGGAGCGCTGGAGACATCTATCGGCTAGCAAACAAGAACCACAGGGGACAAAGGATTTACCCAGGTTCAGGCCTCGTAGAAGTCCCTACTCCTGCTTGTCTGCTCGTGGAATTATTGAGGGAGTCGAAAGTAACAACGGTGCACAGATGCAATCTGGGGAGGGTTTGTGGAAGCTAGGGTTGCGTGTGTCCTCCTCGCCGCCCCTCCTAGCTTTTATATAGATAGGCTAGGTCTCGGGTAGCAGGTCGAGTCGGTTACAAGTTAGGGTTTTCTCCTTCAAACATTCTATCTTTAACTTCTTCTTGTCCTTCAAGCAATCGAGAGTTCGTAGGTTACTCAAGTCCCTCCATCCGGGTCTTGGCAACACCGTGGGCCTGTATGTATTTGGACCGTATATACCAAGCTCGAGTACATGTAGGGTATACCCATGTCAGTAGCCCCCGAGTGTCCAGTGGAATCGCATATTCGACTAGGGACTTTTTGAAGCCTTCGAGTGCCTAAATGAGTACATTTCGAAAGCTTTTATTTGTGTCATAGGGATTGTTGATATACGTGCCTGATATAACCGAAGTATCGGTATCAGTTAACCACCTTAGGGTGAAACAACGCAATCTACTCAAATTCGAGTCCCCGGACTCGAATCCGGAAAAGTGCTGGTGTAATTCAACTCAGGCCGCGGAGGTCTTACAGGAGTCGAATTCCAGTTATATGGGTGTGAGCACTTGACGCGTCCGTCAAGGCATGTTCATCATGCCTGTAGGCACGGATATGTTTCTGGTAGTGTGTAGTTAAATGCGTTGCCAGGCCTTATTCAGGTCTTACCTTCACGCCGTAGGCGCAACATCCGAATTTTATCATCGCGGAGACGATTCGGGTGACCCAGGAGACGCAGTCTCTTTGTAGGGGTAAAATTATGAGGCAGTGTCGCCATGAGTTTCCAGTGTGGATGTTATCAACACAGTTTTTTGTACAAATAATCATAGGGTGCGCGACCAGCGCTCCCTATGGAGTAACCCAGTGCTGGTTGAGTCAAGACTGCAGGACTAAAGAACTTTTGCGACTGTGGTCGTCTTTTGCTTGCTTGTTTCAGTCGATGACTCAGGCAGGTACTAAAATACTTTTGCGACTACTGTCGTCTTTTGTCTGCTTGTTTCAGTTGATGACTCAGGCATGTACTAAAACACTTTTGCGACTGCTGTCATCTTTTGCCTGCTTGTTTCCGGCGCTCCCTATGGGAGTAACCCATGTCCATAATTGAACTGTGTTTCGAGTGGTTGGGTTTGCTTTTGTGTTTGTCCATGTTCCTGCAACAAGAAAAAGAAAAGTCATAGGGTGCGCGGCCAGCGCCCCCTATGGGAGTAGCCCCCGAGTGCTTGGTGGAGTCGAAGACTCCAGCAAGGACTAAAAATAGTCGAAGTTTTCCACTGCATAGCCTTGGTGACGTCAGTGCTGACGCTTGTATGACCTTAGTTGCCCGCGTGAGCGATTTTGACGGGACGTGACGAGCGGTGGGTCCTACTTTCTGATTTTTATTTGACTGGGCGTGCCTAATCTTATTTTTAACTGCGCCTCCTCGATTTCCATGTGTCGCGCTTCCTCTTCTCCACGTGTCCAACGCGATGCGTGCCACGCGTCTAATAGGGTTTTTGTCAGCCGTTGGATTGCATCTCCCAGGGGTTAAGTAGCAATGCTGCGGCGGTAATTTCCCATCTGCGCTCTTTCTTCCTTGCTGCCATTGGTGCTGCTTTTCTGCTTTCCCCTGCGCCCATCTTCTCCATGACGCTGGACCTGCTCCGTTCGTTTCTGAGCTACTTCCTTCGCTCACATCGCCGCCGCGCAATGGGGAAGAAGAAGGGAGGCGCTGCCGCTGATTCCGAGGCCACCATCGCTGCGGCAAAGAAGAAAGGTGGCTCCACTGCTGCGGGCACCAGCACCGCTGCCGGCGGGAAGAAGAAGGTCGCGGGCACCCGTGTGACCAATGGCGCATGGCGCCCCTCTATCATCAAGGCGTCGGATCTCTGTCTTCTTCGCCAAGATGGAGTTATCTCTGTGGCAGTCGCCGATGCGCGCGTCCCCAGCGGTGATACCATTCCTGCTCTTCCCGCTAGTTTTCGAGTGATGTTTCTTGCATTCATCATTCGCGGTCTTTCCTTGCCTCTTCACGCCTTTCTTTGGGGTCTTCTTTGTTTCTATGGGCTCCAGCTCCATCAGCTGTCCCCAAATTCGCTCCTCCACATCACTTGTTTCATCACTCTCTGCGAGTGCTAGCTCGGAATCGAGCCACACTTTGGTCTTTCAAGCGCATCTTTAAATTGAAGCGTCAGTCCGCATCTGGCTCTTTAGTTTATGACGTAGGTGGTTGCAGAATCCACGTCGACCTATCCACCACCTACTTCGATATCAAGCTTACCAAGTCCGTCCAGGGATGGAGGGACAAATGGTTCTATGTTCGCGACTAGAAGGCCAAGGACGAGCACTTTGGACTCGCGCCTTTCAATCCCGCGGCTCCCTGCAAGAAGATGCGTTCTTGGAAGAACGTGATCATGCCTTCCGAACTCGCGGAGACAGACGCGCTATATCAGTGCGTCTGCGACCTCGAGAGTCGCATAGGCGCAGAAGAGGGAGGCTGCGACCTTCTCAGGACTTGGTGCATCGTCGCGTCCAGCCTCTTCAGGCCAGGGTCCATCCCATGTTTCAATGGTGTGGCGCTGATGATGCCACTCGCGCGTCTGCTGATGGAATGTCCACGAGTGAGGTAGAGAGGGTGCGACTGGTCACGAAGTACACCCTCAAGGATGTGCTTCCGAATGAGCCAGTCATTCCTCCTTTCGATGCTTCGAATCCTCCTCCTGAGGTACAATTGTGCTACGTAGTAGCTTATTTTCTCGACTGCGTTTTCTGTTGCTTATATGTTATGTTTGCTGATCTTTACTGTTTGTATGCAGGAGTGGGAGGTGTCGCCTTGTATGCCTCCCCTCCCTAAGGGGATTATTCCTCGTGAAGCTTTGGAAGAGGACGAGTCTGAGTCGACTGTCCCTTCTGATGTGGAAGAGGAAGCCCCCAAGTCCGAGAGCCCGGATACTCGCAAGCGTTCGCGTAGCGGGGATTCCGACGCGTCGACTCCTTCAACTCTAGGAGGCGTGGCTGTTGGCACGGAGTCACCAATTCCTGCCGTTCCTGTGAGGGCTGTGGCACCGTCTTCTCGCAAGAAGATGCGATTGCCCAAGGAGTCTTTGTCGGAGTCGGCGGAGGCCATGTTTGATCTTGACAAATTTGACTGGTACTTTTGCTAGTGTATTCATTCTTATCTGTTTTCTTCTTGTTGGCTTTGCCCTGGAGTTTGCCCTTTCTGAGTGCGGATTTTGTCTTGCAGTCAAGAGGCGTCGTCATCTTCTGGCGACGTCGAATTTTTGAAGGAATCGGGAGTCACGACTTCAAGGGCCAAGGTAGAGGTCGAGCGCGCTCCTTCTCCGGTGGCGGCCCACTCTGGGTACAATTCTTCGAGCTCTCCTCACGTAGGGGAGCATCGAGTAGTTGCTCGGGCGACGGTTCAGCAAACTTCTTCGGAGTCGCTGGAGGACCATGTAAGTATAACTTTCCTTCTTTTTTAATGTGGTAGTCAATGCCTTCTGCTGCCCTCTGCTGACTCCTTGTTTTGTGCGATAGCTCCTTGTAAAGGAAGCCACCCAGGTGGCGGAGCAGGTGATAGCGATGGGTCGCCAACATGCGATGCTGGAGACGCGCCACCGCGTGGTTGAGAGTAAGTGTTCTATACTTATTATTTTCGTCTTGTCTCTGTTTTGGTATAATCGACTGACAGCCAATTATTGACTACCATGTAGCTGAGCATAACGCTGTATTGCGCGATGTCACCACGTTGGAGAAGACACTAGCCGCAGCTGTGAAGGGGCGCGACGAGGCAATCGCGGCTCGTGATGATGCCGAAAAGCGCGAAGAGGATCTGCGCGCCTCCTTTGCGGCTAGAGAGAAGTTGTTGGAGGAGCAACTGTTCTCAGTCACCAAGGCCCTCTCAGGTACCTTTGCTGGTAGATATTTTATTGATGTTCTTCTCTGCCTCTGTAGTGTCGGTGGTACTAGAAGTTTTATCCATGTGTTTATTTTGGTGTAGATGCTGGCGGCTTGAGTTTTGATACACAAGCCCTTTGTTTCGATGACGCTCTGGCGGGCGCGGTATCTGCGGTCGAGGATCGTAGCGCCGCTGTCCACAATACGTTGTCCAAGGCCATGGCCACCCTGAGTCGCCTCCGGGAGGAGCTGATGCCGAAGGCGGAGCTGGTCGACAATGTGGAAGAGCTGGTGGAGTCGCTCCCTGGGGGTGTGCCTGCCACGTACATGAACTCCCTCCGCGCAGCTGGCGCGACCATGTCGCTTGCCATGGTGCAAGCCCACGGAGTCGAAGTAGATCCTTCTGCGGTGTCGAAGACGATGCCTGCTGGCGCGGATGGACAGCAGGTAGTATTCGCTCCCTTTGCGACTGCCTGTGCCAAATATGGCCATTCCTTGATAAACACTGTTGCCAAGTATTCGGAGGAGCTCAATCGTGCGAAGAAGGCGAAAACTTGACCTCGGGGGCGGCGGAAAGTCGATGGCGTCGACATCGCACGGACTTGATGAAGCCCCCGAGGTCATCGAAGTGGAAGAAGCCAGCTGCTTCGTAGTTAGTTTCTTGTAATAGTTGATGAATTGCTCTTTTGATTGGAGAACATGCCTGTTGGCGAATGTTTTTGTAGATACTTTTATGTTGATCCTGAATGCATCTGTTACTTTTGACTTTTGAGTTGGTCGCCTTATTTGCCTATGGCTTCATTTTTTGTAGGGTACATCAAGTGGTCCTGTGGGGGGAACCCCGGACTCGCCATCTGTTGAGGATAAAATGGCACCACCATGCTCCAGGGTAGAGGAGCTGTCCTTGCTTTCACGACTTCGTGATCACGTTAAGCAACTGGAGCGTGAGTTGCCCGTGATCCATGGTAGCGTGGACGTGTGGAAGTCAAAGGCTGAAAAAGTCGCCGCCCGCGAGCAATATCTGCTTGGCGAGGTGACGCAGCTGGGCGACCAGTTTAAGTGTTAGTTTTCTCATCCTCGTCTTTTCCTTTGTAGTTAATCGCAATGGTACGTTGTACTCATGCTGTTGATGCTGCTTTGTGTAGTATTTAGCGCACGCCATCCGCAGGAGGAGAGGGATAGGATTGCCATCCGTCTTCATGATCTCACCCAGGAGCAACTTCAGGAGACTGGGTACTTCTGGGTAGATCATGATCGTGCGACTGTGTTGGCGACCCTGCAGGATCACGCCTCGCGAGTGCTGCTCTTTCTGAAGAAGTCGCAGTCGTGTTTGAAGAACATCTATCGGGCGATGTTCCCGCTGGATGATACTCCATCAAGCCTGCTGGCTCTCCTGACAAAATTTCAAGATATGTCCGCGGTTCGCGAGTGCGTGAGGCAGCAGTTGGTGGCTGATGCCAAGGCTGCCCTTTCCCTGGTGCGTTTGCACAGGCCTGACGTGGATGTGGCCGCCATTGCCTCTAGGCCACCGGTGCCACCAGTAGGATCTTCCTGGAACATGGTGCCGCACTATCAGGCGGTGGATCGTCCAGCCGAGGAGGTCGTCGACTTCTTCGAGGAACAGACTAATGTTCTTCTGTTGCAAGGGTAGCCAAATATGTATCCTACACATAAGTGTACTAGTGTTGTAAAGCTCGTATACATTTGTAGATAATTTACTGTTGAATGTGTACAAATAGCTTTAAGCATGGGGTGCGTTGCACTTATGCGAGTCCTTTTCGTTAGCCTGGCCATCTTTGTATCGTTCCCTTGTCAACCTGTCAGGTGCGTTGCAGCTGGGTTGAGTTTGTGTTAAGGGGTTCGATTGATGTGCCAGCTACTTAGGATGTCGCGTTATTGTTTGAAGAACATATGTGTATAGGGTGGCGTAGCCCCCGTGAAAATTGACAAAGTGAAGGAGAACACAGAGTTTTGGGGCACTTATCTTTTATTTATTCGAAGAACAGTACGAAGTACAATGTGCGGCTAAGTAGCCTTGGCTAAATAGCCTTATTTGCGATGCAAAAGTAAACAAAAACGACTAAGGGTAGAAGCGTCGCAGTTGTGCGACGTTCCAAGGGTTGGAGTGTGCGACTCCTGTCTCTAAATCTTGAAGGCGATAGGCGCCACAGGATTACTTACGTAATCACGTGCGGTCCTTCCTGTGGGGACTCGAGCTTGAGATGCCCTGCTACTTCAGCAGGACTAGGTCACCTTCGAAGGATGCAGGCGAAGCCTTCGCTATGGTAGTTCTTGGTTCTCTTTGGTAGATCATGGATCTTTCTGCAGCGATTTCTCTTGCTTCGTCAAGGAGGTCGACAGAGTCTTCGAGTGTGAGGGATGACTCCTGCTCGCTGTAGGCGACTACGCGTGGTGCTTTGTATCGTACCTCGGCGGGTAGTACTGCCTCTGCTCCGTGTACCATAAAGAATGGCGTGTAGCCGGTGGCGCTGTTTGGAGTTGCGCGAGCTCCGGTATGGATTGCGATTAAATCGGCGGCAGCCCGCGGCTTGTTCAAGTGGTCGGAGTCTTCTTGATGCCGCTGCAGACGAGCCGTTTGCCTTTTCCACGACCGTTGGTGCGTGGGTGTGATCTTGGCGTAGCTGATGTTGATCCCCAGGTTCTCGTAGAATTCTTGGAACTCCTTGGATGTGAAGTTCGTTCCGTTCGGTGATGATGTCGCGGCATGCGAAGCGGTGAGCGATGGACTCGAAGAACTTGACTGCGTTGTGCCCTGATTGCTTGGTCACTGGCATGGCCTCAATCCACTTGGTGAATTTGTCGACTGCGACCAAGAGGTAGACGTAGCCTCCTTGCGAGGACCTTGGAAGTTTGCCAACCATGTCGAGTCCGCACTGGGCGAAGGGCCAGGCCAATGGAATAGGCCGGAGTTCTGCGCCTGGTGCGTGTGGCTTGTCCGTGAATCGCTGACAAGCATTGCACTTTTGGACTATATCCTTGGCGTCGCGTATAGCCGTGGGCCAGTAAAAACCAACTCGTAGAGCTATGGCAACGAGGGCGTGACTGCCGGCGTGGTGCCCGCAGGTCCCTTCATGGATGTCGAGGAGGACTCCTCTTCCATCGGCTAGGGAGACGCATCGTTGTAACACGCCTGTGATGCTGCGTTTATACAGTTCGCCGTTGATAATGACGAATGCCTTGGAGCATCGCGCGATGTGTCGTCCGTCTGTCGGGTCGTCCGGTAGGCGCTTGCTGAGGAGGTACGTAATGTACGGCTGCGTCCAGGATTGTTCAATCATCATGACGCTCATTGGTCCCTCGAGTCTGTGTCGAGCTCCAAGTCATCGAGTGTCATTGGCTCATTGGGTGGCATAACCCCCGAGTCCGTTGCTGCGCTTGTTTTCTTCTCTGCGGACTTTGGCTTGATGGAGCGTTCGCATATGCGCTCTAGAAATACCCGAGGTGGTATGGGTGCGCAGGTGGAGCCTATGTTGGCAAGTGCGTCCGCCTCCTCATTGCTTTCGCGACCTATGTGTCGCAACTCGCAACCATCGAAGTCTCCTTCAAGTGTGTCGTAGAGGTCGCGGTATGCGATCATGTTGTCGTTCGGTCGTCGCTTTTCGTGCATTGTTTGGTTGACGACCAGCTTGGAGTCGCCATATATGATTAGCCTCTTTGCGCCGTAGGCTTTTGCCATCCTCATCCCGTGCAACAGGGCCTCGTATTCAGCCTCGTTGTTTGACGCTGTGAACTGCATTCGCAGGATGTATTTCAGCTTGTCCCCTTGAGGTGATGTCAGTATGACACCTGCTCCTGCTCCATCTTTCCTCTTGGACCCATCGAAGTGCATTGTCCAGAGGTAGGACATGTCTGGCTTGTCCGGGAGTTGGTTTTCCATCCAATGTACGAGGAAGTCAGGGAGAACTTGCGACTTGATTGCGCCGCGCTTTTCGTATGTGATGTCTCGTGGAGACAGTTCGATTCCCCAAAGCGCGACTCGTCCTGTGGCGTCAGGGTTATTGAGGATATGTCCCAATGGGGCGTCGTTGACTACCATGATTGGGTGTTCTTGGAAGTAATGGCGCAGTCGCCGGGCGGTCATAACACGCGTCGCCACTTCCGGTAGTCTGGTACCGTTGTTTTGTTAGTGAGGACCTCGTTGAGGTAGTATCTGCAGGCGTTGTGCGCCGTGGACCTTGTTTTCCTCGGCCCGTTCGACGACGAAACCTTGTGCTAACCACTTGGTTGGTGGCGGAGATGTACAACAGCGTGGTTCCCTTTCTCGTGGAGTTACCAATCTTGGCGAGGTGGATAGCGGTAGCTTGAGGTCTTGAATGATTCTTGCGCTTCATTGGTCCACTCGAATTTGTCGACTTTGCGGAGGAGCTGATAGAAGGGCGCCTTTTCTCCCATTCGACTGATAATCGATCGGTGAGGCCGATTCGTCCGGCTAGTTGTTGAACGCCTCTTATGTTCTTTGGCTTCTCCATGGCCAGTATGGCCTTTATCTTTTTCGGGTTTGCCTCAATCCCTCTCTCGGAGATGAGATACCCGAGCAGCTGCCCAGATGGTACGCCGAAGGCGCATTTGTCCGGATTGAGCTTTATCCGGTAACGATCGAGATTGGCGAAGGTTTCACGCAAGTTGTCTATTAGAGAGGCTTCTTCCTTGGTTTTGATTACTATGTCGTCGACATTGACTTGGATGTTGCGACCTAGTTGCTCCTTGAGGCAAGTCTGCATGCACCGCTGGTATGTGGCTCCTGCGTTTTTTAGCCCGAAGGGCATTGTTATGTGAGAACACACGAAGGCGTTGTAAAAGCATTCTTCTCCTGGTCTTCCTCCTTCATTCAAATTTGGTTATAGCCTGAGTAGGCATCGAGGAAGCAGAGGCGCTCACATCCAGGAGTGGAGTCGATGATTTGATCGATCCGTGGTAGCGGGAAGTGATCTTTTGGGCAGTGCTTGTTTAAAGAAGTGAAGTCCACACACATCCGTAGGATATCCATGTCCTTTTTTGGTACCAGCACCGTATTGGCGAGCCAAGTGCTTTCCTTGATCTCGCGTATGAATTTGGCCTCGAGGAGTCTGTTGATCTCCATTCCATTGCTGTGCCGTGGCTCGAGATCACTGATTGTTGCTTGACTTCGCTTGCGTCGGGGTTGACGTTGAGTGCATGCTCGAATTCCATGGAACTCTGGCATGTCCGGGGGACACGAGGTAAATTCCCCAGTGCTCACGGAGGAATTCGACGAGCACGAGTTCCTATGCGGGACTCAAGTTGTTGGCGATGAGGGCCGTTTTAGCGGGATCTGATGGATGGACCTGCACCTTCTTTATGTGCACAGATGATTCGAAGGAGAGGTCAGGTGAGCTTGGCCTACTCAGGGGTAGGCTGACATGCATCGTTTCCTTCAATCGCTGAGCTCCTCCTGCATGCCGAAGGACTGGAGATTCTGTTGAATTCCACCATGGCGTCGAGATCCTCGAAGCTCCCGTTGATCGTGATGACGCCGTTGGGACCTGGCATTTTCATCTGCAGGTAGGCGTAGTGGGGTACCGCCATGAACCTAGCGAACACGACGCGTCCGAGGATGCAGTGGTATTGTGAGGGCCAGTTGACGACCTCAAAGTCGATGCGCTTGCGCCGGAAGTTCCTTGGCGTGCCGAATATGACGTCGAGGTTGATTTTACCCAGGGGGTATACGCCTTTCCCTGGGACGATGCCGTGGAACGTTGTGTCCGATGCCTCCAAGCAGGTTAGAGGGATCCTCATTGCTCGCAAGGTACTCGCGAATATGAGGTTGATGCCGCTTCCGCCATCCATGAAGACGCGACTCATGTCGAAGCCTCCAATTTGCGCCTCGAGTACGAGGGGGCAATGACCTGGGCGAGGTACTTGAGGCGGGTGGTCGCGTTTGTCGAAGGTAATGCGACTCACGCCCTTTGAGGTACTCAGTGGTGGATGGTGGCGAGTGCGTGGCCAAGTTGACTTGGCGAGTGATGGCCTTCTGCACCCTATTGGAGGGGCACCCCTTTTGGATCATCATGGTACCCATGGCCCGTGGGTATGGTTCGCCTCCGTGGTGCTGGTCCGGTGCAGCTCCGTTCGGGGGTGGCCCAGGTGGTGGTGGTGCACCATGTGCCACGACGCCTGGAGCGGCTCCATAGCCTCTTTCGACTGCATTGCGGTTCATCCGAACCAATCCCTCATGTAGCTTGAGGAACTCGCGGCAGTCCTTGAGGAGGTGGCTGGACTTTCTCTTGCCATCATGCTTGTCGATGTAGAAGTGTACCGTGCATGGCCCGGACAGTTTGTCCTCGATGGAGGTCGCGGGTGCTTCATCGCGAGTTCGGCGTTGCCACACTTGCATGGTTTTCCCGGAGTCGCAGTATCCGCCGCTGCGGTATCCGCTGTTGCGGTTATCGTCGCGTCTATCGGCGTAGCCGGCTGCGACCATGTTGACGTCATCGCGATCGTCGTAGACGCGCATGCGACGCTTACTCCGGCGGTTGCGTCTTTGTTCGAGTTCTGCCTCCTCGTCAGAGTCAACGCGATTTTTCACCGAATCTTCTCCATCAGCCCACCGATTCGTGATCTCCATCAGGTGGTCAATGGTCTAGGGCTTTGAGCGGCCTAGCTCCTCCCTGAGTTCCATGCGGCAGACACCACCGTTGAATGGATCAATCGCGCAGTCTTCCGAGATGTTCTCCGCGGAGTTCTTGATGATGGATCACCTTTGGATGTAAGAGCGCAGCGATTCGCCAGATCTTTGCTGGCAGCATCTCAGTTCTTCGATTGAGGCGGGGCGTTTGTACGTGCCCTTAAAGTTGCGCATGAAGATGTAGACCAGCTCATCCCAGCTGCGAATGGATCCGCGTAGGAGGTTATTGAGCCATGCACGGGCGGGGCCCTGCAGCTGTAGCTACAAGCATTGCATGGCAGTACTTCGACTGCCTCCATGTAGTCTGATGGAGGAGATGTGATCCTCCAGCCAGATCTTGGGGTCCTGCAAACCGTCAAATTTCGGGTTCTCCGATGGGAGTTTGAACCCTTTAGGCATTCGCTTTTGCCAGATGGATCTACTGAAGCATCTGGCGCTGCAGAGCTCCCCATCTTCTTCTTCCGAGTCGGTCGACCGAGCACGTCGTTCCCTTGACTTGTCGAATTTGTGCTGCGTGAGTTCATCGCGTGCATCGTAGTCGCGATCGGGTCTAGTACCGGTTCCTTGTCGAGGGCGGCTTCGATTAGCCCCAGGCCCGCGATCGTAGATTGGTGCATGGCCGTTCGGGGAACTCCAGCTGGTGGCTAGTTATTGAGACGGTACATGGTGGCCGCTGTCACCGCGGCCTGTGGTGTCCTGGGAACCACGTTGCCTCTTGTGTCGACTATCATAGAGCCGAAGTCGAGGACTTTTGCGGCGTCTATGCGTTCTTGTTCGGTGAGGTGAGCCATCCGTGATTGCCTTTTCCTAGCGAGGTGTTCGTTGCCTCTTGAGGAGGATCCTCCGTAGGAGGAGAGCCCAGCGCGACGAAGGCTTGACTCGTCCGCCGCCTTTTTACGTGCCTCAAGTTGCGTGATTGCTTGTTTTTGGCGCTTGAATTCCTCTTTTAGGAGCCAGTGGTAGCCCATCAGTAGTTCCTGCGGGGACCCGAAGGGTAGAGGTGCACCTCGTAGGGCTTCGTGGCAGCGTTCCCACTCTTGCTCGTTGAGCCTGATCACGACGCGTTCGTCGGTTTGCTCGTTGATTATGCTAGGAGGTTCGACTGCTCCTCCGTTGCCACCATTACCGCCATTGCCGGTGTTGGGCGGGTCGGTGCCGTTGCCGGTGTTACCACCGTTGCCGCGATTGGGTGGATCGGTGCCGTTGCCGGTGTTGCCACCGTTACCGCGGTTGGCGGAGGTGTCGCCTGCGTTGATGACGGTGCACATGAAGTGATTTGGGAAGCTGTTGCTTCCACAACTTTCAGATCCGGAACCGTAGGTTCCATCTTTAGTGGCCAGATCGCTTAGATCGGAGTCGCGACTGCTATCGCTAACCATGTTCCCAACTACCGCCGGAGCATTGAGCTTATTGAGGGTGCCGATCGATGGAGGGAACCATGATACTGGGGCAATCGCCCGTGCCGTCGGCTGATCGGGCATGCGAAGCGTGCCCATCTGACCAACTTGGAAGCAGAAGCTCCCAATCGCCAGGCTAATTCCGTCGCCCACGGACTCGAAGGTGTGGCGCCCCGCAAAAACCACTACTAGAAAATCGCGTTGTTTTTGTGCATTGCATCATCATGACCGCATGCTCATGTCATCATGCCACATTGCATTTGAGCATCGTCGTGTCATCTTGCATTTGTTTGCATAAAACTATATTCGAAAAATCTATTTTTGTCTTCCGAACGCCCCGTCTTTATTCAAACACAAAACCCGGGTCTCCGGATTATTTTGCTTTGTCTACCAACGGTTTTCAAAAGCCCCATTTTAAATATTAAAATATTTATTTTATTTTTAGGGGCAGCCGTACCGGGCCGTTCCGACCCAGTCGGCCACCCCAGTACAAAAACTAGACTACCCAAATCTTTTCCTACCCACCTATCCTACCCATCCCCAGCCACCTCACCCCACCCTATCACCTCGCGCCACCTCACCACTTCCTCCACCCCACCCACTCATAGCCAGCCACCTGCCCCAACTCCCTGCCACCTCCCCACCAACCCCCACACACACAACACACACACGCGTGCACGCGCCAGCCCCAGCCAGCCGCATGCACGCTCCCCACCCCGCCCACCTGCACGCACTCCCGTGCGGGCCCCACACCACCTGGCTAGCCCCCGCCTGGGCACGTCTCCCCGCCCACCTCGGGTCTCCCCTGTCTCCACCACGCACCCTCCGCTAAACACACGCACACCCAGGAACCACCAACTGCCTCGATCCCCTCTCCCCGCGGGCCCGCCCCTGGCCTCGCGTCCCCACGCGCCGTCCCACCTCCCTCTCTCTTCCACCCCACCATCACCGCCGCCTCCCTCAAGCTTCGACGCCCCCAGGCCCCACCGCCCCGGCGGCTCTCCTCCGCCCACCCACCGCGACGCCCGGCCTAGCTGGCCCCGTCCCCCCCTCTGTCTCCCTGTCGTGCTCGCTCCCGCGGGTCCCAGCGCCTCCGCCGCCTCTACCCGCGCCGGCGCCGCCTTCTCCAGCCCGGAGCCGGCCACCGCACCGCCGCGGTCCACCTCGGGACCGACCTCGCCAGGGATCCCTCCTCGCCTCCGCCCCGTTCTCCCCCGAGTCGGGCCGCCTCGCCGGCCCCACACTCGAGCGCCGCCAGGGACGCCTGCCCGATGGCCGCCCTCCGCCGCGACCTCGCTGTCCTCACCCCGTCGAGCAGCGCGCGAGGCCACGCGGGCTCCTCCCAGGCGCCATCGCCACCACCTCCGCCCGCCAAGAGCTCCCCTCCCGCGACCCCATCTCCCTCGCCTCCGTCGCGGCTCGCCTCGACCACCACCGCTCGGAACCACCCCTCCCCTCCCTGCGCGCTCTGCCCGCCACCGACCAGTAGGCCGCCGCCGCTCGCCCTTCCTCGTCATCGCCCCGGCACCGTCGACCCGCGCCCCTCCTGCTGTCACGAGCTCCTCGAGCCGGCCTGCCGGCCTCCCTCCTCCCCGCGCCCGGCAGCGCGCCCTCGCTGTCCACGTCGCCACGCGAGACGTGCCCTGCTCTGCCAGCGCGCGTGCCACAACCTTGGCTCTGGATCGGTCGGTCTGCTCCCGTTTGTTTTGTGTTGACGTTGTCTGGTGGTTGCTGGATTATGTGATGATGCTTGATGACCCGTCCCGGCCAAGACCAAGTCCCTAACGCAAGATCTTCGATGCCCTTCATGTGAAGCCAGAACCCGCAGGACCATCTCGTACCCGGTGCCCTCTATTCAAGTTCGCCTTCGACAATGAAGTTGGTACCCGAAGCATCGGCAACATCGACCTCTTCATTATTCGCTCCGCCTCCAAGGCCATCTTTTTGGTGATGATCATGCCGACAAGGACAACATGGGGGTATCTCGCCAAGATCGACCTTCGACCCGATGAATTTGATGACCACCGACAAGATCGTCCCAACCCGCCAAGTTCGCCTACCCGGACACCATGCGACAAGATCTACAATGGGACGCCATGACTGAGACCCCGGACCCGAAGACCACATGTGCGACAAGTACTCCTTCCCGTATGCGATGCTCGAGAACCCGGACGGTAAGAACACCGACGCAGAATGCCAAGTTCTTCATCCCAGACGCCAATACCGACCTGATACGCGGGCCCGACAAGATCGACACCGACCAGGGCGAGTCCGATGCGCCCCGACGCCACACCAAGACCTTCTTCCCGGAACGCCAAGCTCTTCATCTTGTATCCGACCTTCGAAGACCGATCCCGTCGAACCCTGAACCCTGAGACCGAACCCCGAACCCCGGAAACCCAAGATCTTCCGAACCCCGATGTGTGACCCTAAGCCCCTATTTTTATAATATGATATTTATCACTCGTTGCATATTAAATTCTTCATACTCGCATGCATATTTGTGTGGTTTGGGGGCATTAAGCCGATTCACCTCATAATTAAATATGGAGACCATATGCGGACATTTCTAGTCTCATATTGGTTCCATTTAAATTTGTGTAGCAAACCGATGCCATGTTTTGCCTTGTTAAGACAACCTTTAAATGGCGGGTATCTAAACAACATGAACCTAGTAAATAATTATCGGGACCCTGGTTCCGTTTAATATTGCCTAATCGCATCACATCTTTGCCATGTCATGCATTATATCATGATCATGCCGATTTTTCTGCATTAGTTGTAATTGTTGCATCGCTTGCTCCTTTTAGTGTTTTGCTTCTTCCCGGATAGGACGATGAGATGTTGTGAGCTTCGACAAGTTCTTCGATAATGAACCTTCGGCAATGTTTTCCAGGCGAGCACCTTCCCCTTTCTACCTATCTTACTTTTATAGTATTTATTCCCCCTGTTGATCTATTGCTATCAGTGTTGCGATGCTCTAGCTTTCGTACCCGTGATATTCCTTGCAGCCTTATATTGCCTTGGACACATCCTATTACCTGTTGATTGGTAGATAGTTGGACTTGCGCGTCGTAGTCGCTTGCTCAAGTGTTGTTTCGTGTCGTCAAGTACCACAGTTGATGGAGTGTTGCTGCATGTTTAAGGTTGGAGATGATCATGGCTATAATTACCGTTTAATAACTAAAAATTGAAGTAGGTAAATGCAGAGGCACAGGTGGGCAATAGATGTTATTTGGTTGTTAACCATCCACTTGTGTCCCGTAGGACCCCGAGTTCTTGACACCTGTTCCGAGATCGAGCGCGCTAACCACAGGTGGGGTGTGTGGGCACCCCCATCGATTAGTACCTGATTTCAAAGTATTGAACTGGGGGCCACAAAGTAGTTTGGGGCTTTATTACTATTCTGTACTTATGCCATGCTTTACTGCTTAATTTAAAATTGTGCGAGGTACTGCACCTGTACTGTTTAGGATTGCGGAGTGTTTTCGCGGTATCGACAAGCCCAGTCACACTTTCGGTTCCCGATCGTTCATACCACCGACGCAAACCCCGAGTCCGTCTTTGAGACCGGCCGACTTGCGGGTAGCTTAGTGGGTGGCCCCATGTACTTGCTTTGGATCTGGGAAACGCTATGACTTAGGCCCCACGACATACCGATGGGTGTATGTTAACTGATCTGGCAAAAAGGGTCGAAGTGCGTGTGGATACTTTGGTGCACCCCTGCAGGGTTAAATCTTTTCGAAAAGTCGTGTACGCGGTTATGGACGACATGGAGCACAGTTCTCGATCATAGACAACTATAACTAAAGTTTCCTGTTATAATTTGACTTGTATCCGATATGACTAGTAATCAGCTTCCCTGCAACGGAATGGCTAAATAAAAGTACCAACAACTGCTGGGTTGGGAATATCTCATGTTTATTGTATCTGACTAGTAAGTGTTGCGACTACAACAGAATGTTTAACTAAAACTGCCCAATGCTTATTATATAAGGATGACTCATGCTATTTATATTTGACTAGTAATTGCCGCAACGGTAACGAAATAAATAAAACTGCCAACTGTGTGAGTTCCTCGGTTGACTTCCTCGTTGGTCTCGAGGGGGAAATACCAGGATGGGTATGTTTGGTGGTAGAATCAGGTTGGTTACAAATAGGTCTTTCTTATCCCTCTCTGATAGCCGACCGTTATCTTGAGTCTCTATAGGTTGTTTAGTGCATGCCGCGCTGCCGCTCAGTCCACCATACCTATGTAGGCGAGGACCGCCGAATTCTAGTCTCGCCGTGTACTGGCCTCAGTACTGACCGCTCTCTCTTTTTCCTTTGCCCTTTGTCGGCACCCCTTTTGTTTAAGCAGGTTTTGAGATCGACGTCGTTAGCAGGGTTACCCTTCCGGCTTGGCCTGGGCAGGGTTATGGACGCCAATGGTTATTCTTCAGGGCTCTTAGCTCAATTTGCATCTTGTCCGTACTCGGGCGCCGTATTGTTTTCAAGGGGATTTGGATCTTTGTACTGTAAATCTTTATTCTTGACTCTTTGAGTCGCTGTTGTATATATATGTTTTGTGGGTTCCATCGAGGACTATTGTGTAATGATATTACTTCGTTTTCCACCCGCACGAAAGTGCCTGGTGGGCACCTTTGAATCATTTCTATGCGGGTTTGGCGGGAAGCGCTAAAACTTGCATAAGGCCGATTCTGAGGGTGTTACAGAAGGCCGGGCGAGTAGCCGGCGTGTGGACCGTGAAGTCAAAGGCGCCGAAAGGCTGGCGAATCTCCGCTGTTGCAGAGTTGTAGATCGCGTTTGATGGGGCCGAAGAATCTGCAACATCAGCACGCCCAATTCCCACAGACGGCGCCAATTGACGAGGGTTTAACTCGTCAATGCCCATTGTTATGGACTTGGGTTTTGGAGAAGGAGGGAGCGCTAGATAAATCTATCGGCTAGCAAACAAGCACACAGGGGACAAAGGATTTACCCAGGTTCAGGCCTCGTAGAGGTCCCTACTCCTGCTTGTCTGCTCGTGGAATTATTGAGGGAGTCGAAAGTTACAATGGTGTGCAGATGCAATATGGCGAAGGTTTGTCAAAGCTAGGGTTGCGTGTGTCCTCCTCGCCGCCCCCTCTTAGCCTTTATATAGATAGGCTAGGTCTCGGGTAGCAGGTCGAGTCAGTTACAAGTTAGGGTTTTCTCCTTCAAACTTTCTATCTTTAACTTCTTCTTGTCCTTCAAGCAATCGAGAGTCCGTAGGTTACTCGAGTCCCTCCATTCGGGCCTTGGCGACACCGTGGGCCTGTATGTATTTGGACCGTATATACCAAGCTCGAGTACCTGTAGGGTATACCCATGTCAGGTGGGTTGGAGGATGATCTAACCAAGGGAAAGAGTGGGCCATGGTAGTCTTCAGGATGGTTTACAAGATGGTTCAAAGGCATTCAAAAGGGTGATGTTGAAACAGATTCCAGACTTGGAAGCTTCTGGAATTAGAGCACTTCAGAGCTTATCTGGTTAAGGGTTTTAGATAATTACTTAGTAGCTAGGGATCAGATCCAGATTGTATTTTTTCTTAGGGTTTGGTGAGTTTAAAGTTTCTTGATCCTAGAGTATGAGCTCCTAGAGTAGCTCATACTACTTCTACGCAATCAAGTTAAACAGCAGATCAAGGTAACTCATCTTACAAACAAAACAAATCTACTACCAGGGGGACCTTCAAGCCTAGCTTGAGGTAGGGTTGGGTATTTGAAAGGGTGGAGTGTGAACAAGGTGAGAGTCCTTGGTATTTCTACCAAGAGTAGAATTCAAAAGCTTTATAAAAAGGTTTTAGAAAAACCTAGAGGTAACAGTAGTTGGAGTTCTGTCTTGATAACCTAAGGAGATTATATTATATAGCTCTCCATAGTTTGATCAATAAAAGCTAATAAAATAGTTTTAGGTTGCAAGGGAATCTTGGCTCAGGTTTTGAAATGCCAGAACATTCGAGAATATGAAACATAAGCCCAGACAGCTTTTGTTAAATAGCCTTTTGATAACTGATGTTGAGGTAAGGAGTATATCATATGTTATACGTTAAGATGCATAAGCACAAACAAACAACAAGCAAACACTGCAACCCTTAACAAGAAAAAGTTTTTGTTCCCCTTGATTTTTTCATTCTGGACAACTAATCATGGTTGCTGAAATTGGGATGTTACAACATGGATCCACTAGAGACATTGCATTTATGTTCTTTTCCTAAACCACATTGATCCACTAGTGACATTGCATGTGTGTTCTTTTCCTAAACCACATTGATCCACTAGTTGCATTGCATGTATGTTCTTTTCCTAAACCACATGGATCCACTAGACTCATTGCATGTGTGTTCTTTTCCTAAACCACATGGGAACGAGGCAATAGCCTGGAGGTTGGCTCGTAGTTGGCGCATCCCAACGAGCGGACTTCAATCCCTGTTAGAGAAGAGTTTCCGGAATTCTCACGTCGACCCCCTTGTACTAAATAAAAAAGTGTCTAGTTCCTCATAGCATTGTTTCATATTTTTCTAAACTACATGAGTCCACCTGTGACATTGCATGTGTGTTATTTTCATAAACTACATGAATCCACTAGATACATTACATGTGTGTTCTTTTCCTAAACCACATTAATCCATTTGCATGTGTGTTCTTTTCCTAAACCACATGGATCCACCGGTGATGTTGCATGTGTGTTCTTTTTCTAAACCACATGGATCCACTTGAGTCATTGCATGTGTGTTCTTTTCCTAAACCACATTGATACACTAGTGACATTTGCATGTGTGTTCTTTTCCTAAACCACATGGAACCACTAGTGACATTGCATGTGTGCACTTTTCCTAAACCACATGGATCCCAAAGTGACATTGCGTGTTTGTTATTTTCCTAAACGACATGGATCCACTCGAGTTATTGCATGTGCGTTTGTTTCCTAAACCACATTGATCCACTAGTAATATTGCATATGTGTTCTTTTCCTAAAACCACATTGATCCACTGGTGACATTGCATGTGTGTTCTTTTCCTAAACCACATGGATCCGCTGGAGTCATTGCATGTGTGTTCTTTTCCTAAACCACATTGATCTACTTATGACATTTGCATGTGTGTTATTTTCCTAAACCATATTGATCCACTGGTGACATTGCATGTTTGTTCTTTTCATATACCTCATTGATCCACTAGTGACATTTCATGTGTGTTCTTTTCATGAACCACATGGATCCACTTGTGATATTTGCATGTGTGTTCTTTCCCAAATCACATGGATCCATTGGAGTCATTGCATGTGTGTTATTTTCCTAAACCACATTGATCCACTCGTGACATTTGCATGTGTGTTCTTTTCCTAAACCACATTGATCCAATAGTGACATTTGAATGTTTGTTCTTCTCCTAAACCACATGGATCCACTAGAGACATTGCATGTGTGTTATTTTCCTAAACCACATCGATCCACTAGTGACATTGCATGTGTGTTCTTTTCCTAAACCACATGCATCCACTAGAGTCATTGCATGTTTGTTCTTTTCCTAATCCACATAGATCCACAAGAGTCATTGCATGTGTGTTATTTTCCTAAACCACATGGATCCACTTATGACATTTGCATGTGTGTTCTTTTCCTAAAACACATTGATCCACTGGTGACATTGCATGTTTGTTCTTTTTATAAACCACATTGATCCACTAGTGACATTGCATGTGTGTTCTTTTCATGAACCAGATGGACCCACCGGTGATATTTGCATGTTTGTTCTTTTCCTAAACCCCATGGATCCATTGGAGTCATTCATGTGTGTTCTTTTCCTAAACCACTTTGATCCACTCCTGACATTTTCATATATGTTCTTTTCCTAAACCACATTGATCCACTGGTGACATTTGCATGTGTGTTCTTTTACTAAACCACATGGATTCACTAGATACATTGCATGTGTGTTCTTTTCCTAAACCACATTGATCCACTAGAGACATTGCATGTGTGTTCTTTTCCTAAACCACATGGATCCACTAGAGTCATTGCATGTTTGTTCTTTTCCTAATCCACATAGATCCACTAGAGTCATTGCATGTGTGTTCTTTTCCTAAACCACATGGATCCACTTATGACATTTGCATGTGTATTCTTTTCCTAAACCACATTGATCCACTGGTGACATTGCATGTTTGTTCTTTTCATAAACCACATTGATCCACTAGTGACATTGCATGTGTGTTGTTTTCATGAACCACATGGATCCACCGGTGATATTTGCATGTTTGTTCTTTTTCTAAACCACATGGATCAATTGGAGTCATTGCATGTGCGTTCTTTTCCTAAACCACTTTGATCCACTCCTGACATTTGCATATGTGTTCTTTTCCTAAACCACATTGACCCACTAGTGACATTGCATGTGTGTTCTTTTCCGAAACCACATGGATCCACTAGTGACATTGCATGTGTGTTCTTTTCCTAAAATCACATGGATCCACTGGTGACATTGCATGTGTGTTATTTTCCTAAACCACATGGGTCCACTTGAGTCTTTGCATGTGTGCTCTTTTCCGAACCACATTGATCCACTTGTGACATTTGCATGTGTGTTATTTTCCTAAACCACATTGATCCACTGGTGACATTGCATGTTTGTTCTTTTGATAAACCACATTGATCCACTAGTGACATTGCATGTGTGTTCTTTTCATAAAACCACATGGATCCACTGGTGATATTGCATGTATGTTCTTTTCCTAAACCACATTGATCCACTTGAGTCTTTGCATGTGTGTTATTTTCCTAAACCACATTGATCCACTCGTGTCATTTGCATGTGTGTTCTTTTCCTAAACCAGATAGTTCCACTGGTGACATTTCCATGTGTGTTCTTCTCCTAAACCACATGGATCCACTAGCGACATTGCATGTGTGTTCTTTTCCTAAACCACATTGATCCACTAGCGACATTCCATGTGTTTTATTTTCCTAAACCACATGCATCCACTAGAGTCATTGCATGTTTGTTCTTTTCCTAATCCACATAGATCCACTAGAGTCATTGCATGTGTGTTCTTTTCCTAAACCACATGGATACACTTATGACATTTGCATGTGTGTTCTTTTCCTAAACCACATTGATCCACTAGTGACATTGCATGTGTGTTCTTTTCATAAACCACATTGGTCCACTAGTGACATTGCATGTGTGTTCTTTTCATGAACCACATGGATCCACCGGTGATATTTGCATGTTTGTTCTTTTCCTAAACCACATAGATCCATTGGAGTCATTGCATGTGTCTTCTTTTCCTAAACCACTTTGATCCAGTCCTGACATTTGCATATCTGTTCTTTTCCTAAACCACATTGATCCACTGGTGACATTTGCATGTGTGTTCTTTTCCTAAACCATATGGATCCACTAGTGATATTGCATGTGTGTTCTTTTCCTAAAACCACATGGATCCACTTGTGACATTGCATGTGTGTTATTTTCCTAAACCAGATGGATCCACTGGAGTCTTTGCATGTGTGTTCTTTTCCGAAACCACGTTGATCCACTTGTGACATTTGCATGTGTGTTATTTTCCTAAACCACATTGATCCACTTGTGACATTGCATGTTTGTTCTTTTCATAAACCACATTGATCCACTAGTGACATTGCATGTGTGTTATTTTCCTAAAACCACATGGATCCACTAGTGAGATTGCATGTGTGTTCTTTTCCTAAACCACATGGATCCACGGGAGTCTTTGCATGTGTGTTATTTTCCTAAACCACATTGATCCACTCGTGACATTTGCATGTGTGTTCTTTTCCTAAACCACATTGATCCACTGGTGACATTTTCATGTGTGTTCTTCTCCTAAACCACATGGATCCACTAGAGACATTGCATGTGTGTTATTTACCTAAACCACATTGATCCACTAGTGACATTTCCATCTGTATTCTTTTCCTAAACAACATGGATCCACTAGTGACATTGCATGTGTGTTCTTTTCCTAAACAACATTGATCAACTAGTGACATTGCATGTGTGTTCTTTTCCTAAACCACATGGATCCACTAGAGTCATTGCATGTTTGTTCTTTTCCTAATCCACATAGATCCAATAGAGTCATTGCATGTGTGTTCTTTTCCTAAACCACATGGATCCACTTATGACATTTGCATGTGTGTTCTTTTCCTAAACCACATTGATCCACTGGTGACATTGCATGTTTGTTCCTTTCATAAACCACATTGATCCACTAGTGACATTGCACGTGTTCTTTTCATGAACCACATGGATCCACCGGTGATATTTGCATGTGTGTTCTTTTCCTAAACCACATGGATCAATTGGAGTCATTGCATGTGTGTTCTTTTCCTAAACCACTTTGATCCACTCCTGACATTTGCATATGTGTTCTTTTCATAAACCACATTGATCCACTAGTGACATTTGCATGTGTGTTCTTTTCCTAAACCACATGGATCCACTAGTGACATTGCATGTGTGTTCTTTCCCTAAAACCACATGGATCCACTTGTGAGATTGCATGTGTGTTATTTTCCTAAACCACATGGATCCACTGGAGTCTTTGCATGTGTGTTCTTTGCCTAAACCACATTGATCCACTTGTGATAATTGCATGTGTGCTCTTTTCCTAAACCAAATTGATCCACTGGTGACATTGCATGTGTGTTCTTTTCCTAAACCACATTGATCCAATTGATCCATTGCATGTGTATTCTTTTCCTGAACCACATGGATCCACTTGTGACATTTTCATGTGTGTTGTTTTCCTAAACCACATGGATCCACTAGAGTCATTTTATGTATGTTCTTTTCCTAAACGACATTGATCCACTAGTGACATTGCATGTGTGTTATTTTCCTAAACCACATGGATCCACTAGAGTCTTTGCATGTGTGTTCTTTTCCTAAACCACAGTGATCCACTTGTGATATTTGCATGTGTGTTCTTTTCCTAAACCACATTGAGCCACTAGTGACATTGCATGTGTTCTTTTCCTAAACCACATTGATCCACTTGAGCCATTGCATGTGTATTCTTTTCCTGAACCACATGGATCCACTTGTGAGATTTGCATGTGTGTTGTTTTCCTAAACCACATGGATCCTCTAGAGTCATTTTATGTATGTTCTTCTCCTAAACCACATTGATCCACTGGTGACATTTGCATGTGTGTTCTTTTCCTAAACGACATTGATCCACTAGTGACATTTGCATGTGTGTTCTTTTTCCAAACCACATGGATCCACTAGAGACATTGCATTGTGTTCTTTTCCTAAACAACATTAATCCACTAATCACATTGCTTTTTTGTTCTTTTCCTAAACCACATGGATCCATTAGAGTAATTGCATGTGCGTTATTTTCCTAAACCACATGAATCCACTAGAGTCATTGCACGGGTGTTCTTTTCCTAAACCACGTTCATCCATTGGAGATATTTGCATGTGTGTTATTTTCCTAAACCACATGGATCCACTGGTGACATTGCATGTGTGTTCTTTTCCTAAACAACAATAATCCACTGGTCATATTTGCATGTGTGTTCTTTTCCTAAACCACATTGATCCACTAGAGTCATTGCATGTTTCTTCTTTTCCTAAACCACATAGATACACAAGAGACATTTGCATGTGTGTTCTTTTCATAAACCATATGGATCCACTAGAGACATTGCATGTGTGTTCCTTTTCTAAACCACGTGGATCCACTGGTGAGATTTGCATGTGTGTTCTTTTCCTAAACCACATGGATCCACTAGTGACATTGCATGTGTGTTCTTTTCCTGTACCACATGGATCCACTGGAGTCATTGCATGTGTGTTCTTTTCCTAAAACACATGGATCCACTAGAGACATCACATGTGTATTCTTTTCCTAAACCACATGGATCCACACGAGAAATTGTATGTGTGTTCTTTTTCTAAACCACATTAATCCATTTGAGTCATTGCATGTGTGTTATTTACCTAAACCACACAGATCCACTAGAGACATTGCATGTGTGTTATTTTCCTAAACCAGATTGATCCACTGGTGACATTTGCATGTGTGTTTTTTTCCTAAATCGCATGGATCCACTAGAGACATTGCATGTGTGTTCTTTTCCTAAACCACATTGATCCACTAGTTACATTGCATGTGTGTTATTTTCCTAAACCACATGAATCCACTAGAGTCATTACATGTGTGTTCTTTTCCTAAACCACATGGATAGACTTGAGACATTTGCATGTGTGTTCGTTTCCTAAACCACATTGATCCACTAGAGTAATTGCATGTGTGTTCTTTTCCTAAACCACATGGATCCACTTATGACGTTTGCATGTGTGTTCTTTTCCTAAACCACATTGATCCACTTGTGACATTGCATGTTTGTTCTTTTCATAAACCACATTGATCCACTAGTGACATTGCATGTCTTCTTTTCATGAACCACATGGATCCACCGGTGATATTTGCATGTGTGTTCTTTTCCTAAACTACATGGATCCATTGGAGTCATTGCATGTTTGTTCTTTTCCTAAACCAATTTGATCCACTTCTGACATTTGCATATGTGTTATTTTCCTAAACCACATTGATCCACTAGTGACATTTGCATGTGTGTTTTTTTCCTAAACAACATGGATCCACTAGTGACATTGCATGTGTCTTCTTTTCCTAAAACCACATGGATCCACTGGTGACATTGCATGTGTGTTATTTTCCTAAAACACATGGATCCACTGGAGTCTTTGGATGTGTGTTCTTTTCCTAAACCACATTGATCCACTTGTGACATTTGCATGTGTGTTATTTTCCTAAACCACATTGATCCATTGGTGACATTGCATGTGTGTTCTTTTCCTAAACCACATTGATCCACTTGAGCCATTGCATGTGTATTCTTTTCCTGAAACACATGGATCCACTTGTGACATTTGCATGTGTGTTATTTTCCTAAACCGCATGGATCCACTAGAGTCATTTTGTGTATGTTCTTTTCCTAAACCACATTGATCCACTGGTGACATTGCATGTGTGTTATTTTCCTAAACCACATGGATCCACTAGAGTCTTTGCATGTGTGTTCTTTTCCTAAACCACATTGATCCACTTGTGACATTTGCATGTGTGTTCCTTTCCTAAACCACATTGATCCACTAGTGACATTGCATGTGTGTTCTTTTCCTAAACCACATTGATCCACTTGAGCCATTGCATGTGTATTCTTTTCCTGATCCACATGGATCCACTTGTGACATTTGCATGTGTGTTCCTTTCCTAAACCACATTGATCCACTAGTGACATTGCATGTGTGTTCTTTTCCTAAACCACATTGATCCACTTGAGCCATTGCATGTGTATTCTTTTCCTGATCCACATGGATCCACTTGTGACATTTGCATGTGTGTTGTTTTCCTAAACAACATGGATCCACTAAAGTCATTTTATGTATGTTCTTTTCCTAAACCACATTGATCCACTGGTGAAATTTGCATGTGTGTTCTTTTCCTAAACCACATAGATCCACTGGTGACATTTGCATGTGTGTTCATTTTCCAAACCACATTGATCCACTAGATACATTGCATTCTGTTCTTCTCCTAAACAACATTAATCCACTAATGACATTGCATTTATGTTCTTTTCCTAAACCACATGGATCCACTAGAGTCATTGCATGTGTGTTCTTGTCCTAAACCACATTGATCCACTGGTGACATTTGCATGTGTGTTCTTTTCCTAAACCACATGGATCCCTACGTGACATTGCTTGTTTGTTCTTTTCCTAAACGACATGGATCCATTGGAGTCATTGCATGTGTGTTCGTTTCCTAAACCACATTGCTCCACTCATGACATTGCATGTTTATTCTTTTTCAAAACCACATGGATCCACTAGAGACATTGCATGTGTATTCTTTTCCTAAACCACATTGATCCACTAGTGACATTGCATGTGTGTTCTTTTCCTAATCCACTTTGATCCACTCGTGACATTGCATGTATGTTCTTTTCCCTAGCCACATGGATCCACTAGACTCATTGCATGTGTGTTCTTTTCCTAAACCACATGAGAACGAGGCAATAGCCTGGTGGTTGGCTCTTAGTTGGCGCATCCCAACGAGCGGAGTTCAATCCCTGTTAGGGACGAATTTCCGGAATTCTCACGCTGACCCGCTTGTACTATATAAAAAAGTGTCTAGTTCCTCCTAGCAATGTTTCATATTTTTCTAAACTACATGAGTCCACCTGTGACATTGCATGTGTGTTATTTTCATAAACTACAGGAATCCACTAGAGTCACTACATGTGTGTTCTTTTCCTAAACCGCATTAATCCATTTGCATGTGTGTTGTTTTCCTAAACCATAAGGATCCACCGGTGACATTGCATGTGTGTTCTTTTCCTAAACCACATGGATCCACTAGAGTCATTGCATGTGTGTTCTTGTCCTAAACCACATTGATCCACTGGTGACATTTGCATGTGTGTTCTTTTCCTAAACCACATGGATCCCTAAGTGACATTGCTTGTTTGTTCTTTTCCTAAACGACATGGATCCATTGGAGTCATTGCATGTGTGTTCGTTTCCTAAACCACATTGATCCTCTAGTAACATTATATGTGTGTTATTTTCCTAAAACCACATTGATCCACTGGAGTCATTGCATGTGTGTTCTTTTCCTAAACCACATGGATCCACTGGAGTCATTGCATGTGTGTTCTTTTCCTAAACCATATTGATCTACTTATGACATTTCAATGTGTGTTATTTTCCTAAACCACATTGATCCACTATTGACATTGCATGTTTGTTCTTTTCATAAACCACATTGATCCACTAGTGACATTTCATGTGTGTTCTTTTCATGAACCACATGGATATACTGGTGATATTTGCATGTGTGTTATTTTCCTAAACCACATGGATACATTGGAGTTATTGCATGTGTGTTCTTTTGCTAAACCACATTGATCCACTCATGACATTTGCATGTGTGTTCTTTTCCTAAACCACATTGATCCACTGGTGACATTTGCATGTGTGTCCTTCTGCTAAACCACATGGATCCACTAGAGACATTGCATGTGTGTTATTTTCCTAAACCACATTGATCCACTAGTGACATTTGCATCTGTGTTCTTTTCCTAAACCACATGGATCCACTAGAGACATTCAATGTGTGTTATTTTCCTAAACCACATTGATCCACTAGTGACATTGCATGTGTTTTCTTTTCCTAAACCACATGGATCCACTAGAGACATTGCATGTGTGTTATTCTCCTAAACCAGATTGATCCACTGGTGACATTTGCATGTGTGTTCTTTTCCTAAACCGCATGGATCCACTGGTGACATTGCATGTGTGTTCTTTTCCTAAACCACATTGATCCACTAGTTACATTGCATGTGTGTTCTTTTCCTAAACCACATGAATCCACTAGAGTCATTACATGTGTGTTCTTTTCCTAAACCACATGGATAGACTTGAGACATTTGCATGTGTGTTCTTTTCCTAAACCACATTGATCCACTAGAGTAATTGCATGTGTGTTCTTTTCCTAAACCACATGGATCCACTTATGACTTTTGCATGTGTGTTCTTTTCCTAAACCACATTGATCCACTTGTGACATTGCATGTTTGTTCTTTTCATAAACCACATTGATCCACAAGTGACATTGCATGTCTTCTTTTCATGAACCACATGGATCCACCGGTGATATTTGCATGTGTGTTCTTTTCCTAAACCACATGGATCCATTGGAGTCATTGCATGTGTGTTCTTTTCCTAAACCAATTTGATCCACTACTGACATTTGCATATGTGTTATTTTCCTAAACCACATTGATCCACTAGTGACATTTGCATGTGTGTTATTTTCCTAAACCACATGGATCCACTAGTGACATTGCATGTGTCTTATTTTCCTAAAACCACATGGATCCACTGGTGACATTGCATGTGTGTTATTTTCCTAAACCACGTGGATCCACTGGAGTCTTTGGATGTGTGTTCTTTTCCTAAACCACATTGATCCACTTGTGACATTTGCATGTGTGTTATTTTCCTAAACCACATTGATCCACTGGTGACATTGCATTTGTGTTCTTTTCCTAAACCACATTGATCCACTTGAGCCATTGCATGTGTATTCTTTTCTTGAACCACATGGATCCACTTGTGACATTTGCATGTGTGTTGTTTTCCTAAACCACATGGATCCACTAGAGTCATTTTGTGTATGTTCTTTTCCTAAACCACATTGATCCACTGTTGACATTGCATTTGTGTTATTTTCCTAAACCACATGGATCCACTAGAGTCTTTGCATGTGTGTTCTTTTCCTAAACCACATTGATCCACTAGTGACATTTGCATGTGTGTTCTTCTCCTAAACCACATGGATCCACTAGAGACATTGCATGTGTGTTAATTTCCTAAACCACATTGATCCACTAGTGACATTTGCATCTGTGTTCTTTTCCTAAACCACATGGATCCACTAGAGACATTCAATGTGTGTTATTTTCCTAAACCACATTGCATGTGTGTTCTTTTCCTAAACCACATGGATCCACTAGAGACATTGCATGTGTGTTATTTTCCTAAACCAGATTGATCCACTGGTGACATTTGCATGTGTGTTCTTTTCCTAAACCACATGGATCCACTGGTGACATTGCATGTGTGTTCTTTTCGTAAACCACATTAATCCACTAGTAACATTGCATGTTTGTTCTTTTCCTAAACCACATGAATCCACTAGAGTCATTACATGTGTGTTCTTTTCCTAAACCACATGGATAGACTTGAGGCATTTGCATGTGTGTTCTTTTCCTAAACCACATTGATCCACTAGAGTAATTGCATGTGTGTTCTTTTCCTAAACCACATGGATCCACTTATGACATTTGCATGTGTGTTCTTTTCCTAAACCACATGGATCCACTTATGACATTTGCATGTGTGTTCTTTTCCTAAACCACATTGATCCACTTGTGACATTGCATGTTTGTTCTTTTCATAAACCACATTGATCCACTAGTGATGTTGCATGCCTTCTTTTCATGAACCACATGGATCCACCGGTGATATTTACATGTGTGTTCTTTTCCTAAACCACATGGATCCATTGGAGTCATTGCATGTGTGTTCTTTTCCTAAACCACATGGATCCATTGGAGTCATTGCATGTGTGTTCTTTTCCTAAACCAATTTGATCCACTACTGACATTTTCATATGTGTTATTTTCCTAAACCACATTGATCCACTAGTGACATTTGCATGTGTGTTCTTTTACTAAACCACATTTATCCACTTGAGCCATTGCATGTGTATTCTTTTCCTGAACCACATGGATCCACTTGTGACATTTGAATGTGTGTTGTTTTCCTAAACCACATAGATCCACTAGAGTCATTTTGTGTATGTTCTTTTCCTAAACCACATTGATCCACTGGTGACATTGCGTGTGTGTTATTTTCCTAAACCACATGGATCCACTAGAGTCTTTGCATGTGTGTTCTTTTCCTAAACCACATTGATCCACTAGTGACATTTGCATGTTTGTTCTTCTCCTAAACCACATGGATCCACTAGAGACATTGCATGTGTGTTATTTTCCTAAACCACATTGATCCACTAGTGACATTCGCATCTGTGTTTTTTTCCTAAACCACATGGATCCACTAGAGACATTCAATGTGTGTTATTTTCCTAAACCACATTGATCCACTAGTGACATTGCATGTGTGTTCTTTTCCTAAACCACATGGATCCACTAGAGACATTGCATGTGTGTTATTTTCCTAAACCAGATTGATCCACTGGTGACATTTGCATGTGTGTTTTTTCCTAAACCGCATGGATCCACTGATGACATTGCATGTGTGTTCTTTTCCTAAACCACATTGATCCACTAGTTACATTGCATGTGTGTTCTTTTCCTAAACCACATGAATCCACTAGAGTCATTACATGTGTGTTCTTTTCCTAAACCACATGGATAGACTTGAGACATTTGCATGTGTGTTCTTTTCCTAAACCACATTGATCCACTAGAGTAATTGGATGTGTGTTCTTTTCCTAAACCACATGGATCCACTTATGACATTTGCATGTGTGTTCTTTTCCTAAACCACATTGATCCACTTGTGACGTTGCATGTTTGTTCTTTTCATAAACCACATTGATCCACTAGTGAGATTGCATGCCTTCTTTTCATGAACCACATGGATCCACCGGTGATATTTGCATGTGTGTTCTTTTCCTAAACCACATGGATCCATTGGAGTCGTTGCATGTGTGTTCTTTTCCTAAACCAATTTGATCCACTACTGACATTTGCATATGTGTTATTTTCCTAAACCACATTGATCCACTAGTGACATTTGCATGTGTGTTCTTTTCCTAAACCACATCGATCCACTAGTGACATTGCATGTGTCTTCTTTTCCTAAAACCACATGGATCCACTGGTGACATTGCATGTGTGTTCTTTTCCTAAACCACAAGGATCCACTGGAGTCTTTGGATGTGTGTTCTTTTCCTAAACCACATTGATCCACTTGTGACATTTGCATGTGTGTTATTTTCCTAAACCAGATTGATCCACTGGTGACATTGCATGTGTGTTCTTTTGCTAAACCACATTGATCCACTTGAGCCATTGCATGTGTATTCTTTTCCTGAACCACATGGATCCACTAGAGTCTTTGCATGTGTGTTCTTTTCCTAAACCACATTGATCCACTTGTGACATTTGCATGTGTGTTCTTTTCCTAAACCACATGGATCCACTTGATCCATTGCATGTGTATTCTTTTCCCGAACCACATGGATCCACTTGTGACATTTGCATGTGTGTTGTTTTCCTAAACAACATGCATCCACTAAAGTCATTTTATGTATGTTCTTTTCCTAAACCACATTGATCCACCGGTGACATTTGCATGTGTGTTCTTTTCCTAAACCACATTGATCCACTGGTGACATTTGCATGTGTGTTCTTTTTCCAAACCACATGGATCCACTAGATACATTGCATTTTGTTCTTTTCCTAAACAACATTAATCCACTAATGACATTGCATTTATGTTCTTTTCCTAAACCACATGGATCCACTAGAGCCATTGCATGTGCGTTATTTTCCTAAACCAGATTGATCCACTTGTGACATTTGCATGTATGTTCTTTTCCTAAACCACATTGATCCACTGGTGACATTTTCATGTGTGTTCTTTTACCAAAACACATGGATCCACTAGTGACATTGCATTGTGTTCTTTTCCTAAAGCACATTGATCCACTAGTGGCATTGCATGTATGTTCTTTTCCTAAACCACATGGATCCACTAGTCATTGCATGTTTGTTCTTTTCCTAAACCACATGGATCCAATAGCGACATTCGCATGTGTGTTCTTTTCCTAAACCACATGGATCCACTAGATACATTCAATGTGTGTTATTTTCCTAAACCACATTGATCCACTAGTGACATTGCATGTGTGTTTTTTTCCTAAACCACATGGATCCACTAGAGACATTTCATGTGTGTTATTTTCCTAAACCACATTGATCCACTGGTGACATTTGCATGTGTGTTCTTTTCCTAAACCACATGGATCCACTAGTGACATTACATGTGTGTTCTTTTCCTAAACCACATCGATCCACTAGTGACATTGCATGTGTCTTCTTTTCTTGAACCACATGGATCCACTCGTCACATTGCATGTGTGTTCTTTTCCTAAAACCACATTGATCCACTAGTGACATTGCATGTGCGTTATTTTCCTACACCACATGGATCCACTAGAGTCTTTGCATGTGTGTTCTTTTCCTAAACCACATTGATCCACTTGTGACATTTGCATGTATGTTCTTTTCCTAAACCACATTGATCCACTAGTGACATTTTCATGTGTGTTCTTTTCCTAAACTACATTGATCCACTGGTGACATTTGCATGTGTGTTCTTTTCCCAAACCACATGGATCCACTAGAGACATTGCATTGTGTTCTTTTCCTAAACCACATTGATCCACTAGTGGCATTGCATGTATGTTCTTTTTCTAAACTACATGGATCCACTAGAGTCATTGCATGTGTGTTATTTTCCTAAACCAGAGGAATCCACTAGAGTAATTGCACGTGTGTTGTTTTCCTAAACCGCGTTCATCCACTGGATATATTTACATGTGTGTTGTTTTCCTAAACCACGCGGATCCACTTATGACATTTCATGTGTGTTCTTTTCCTAAACAACAATAATCCACTAGTCACATTTGAATGTGTGTTCTTTTCCTAAACCACATTGATCCACTAGAGTCAGTGCATGTTTGTTCTTTTCCTAAACCACATGGATCCACTAGAGACATTGCATTGTGTTCTTTTCCTAAACCGCATTGATCCACTAGTGGCATTGCATGTATGTTCTTTTCCTAAACCACTTGGATCCACTAGAGTCATTGCATGTGTGTTCTTTTCTAAACCACATGGATTCACTAGAGACATTGCATGTGTGTTCTTTTCCTGAACCACATGGATCCACTCGTGACATTGCATGTGTGTTCTTTTTCTAAACTACATTGATCCATTTCAGGCATTACATGTGTGTTCTTTTCCTAAACAACATGGATCCACTAGAGACATTGCATTTATGTTATTTTCATAAACCACATTGATCCACTGGTGACATTGCATGTGTGTTCTTTTCCTAAACCACATTGATCCACTAGTGACATTTGCATGTGTGTTCTTTTCCTAAACCACATGGATCCATTAGAGATGTTGCATGTGTGCTATTTTCCTAAACAACATTGATCCACTAGTGACATTGCATTTGTGTTATTTTCCTAAACCACATGGATCCAATAGAGTCATTGCATCTGTGTTATTTTCCTAAACCACATAGATCCACTAGAGTCATTGCATGTGTGTTCTTTTCCTAAACCACATGGATCCACTGGTGACATTGCATGTGTGTGTTTTTCCTAAACCACATGGATCCACTGGATTCATTGCATGTGTATTCTTTTCCTAAAGCACATGGATCCACTTGAGTCATTGCTTGTGTGTTCTTTTCCTAAACCAATTTGATCCACTACTAACATTTGCATATGTGTTATTTTCCTAAACCACATTGATCCACTAGTGACATTTGCATGTGTGTTCTTTTCCTAAACCACATCGATCCACTAGTGACATTGCATGTGTCTTCTTTTCCTAAAACCACATGGATCCACTGGTGACATTGCATGTGTGTTCTTTTCCTAAACCACATGGATCCACTGGAGTCATTGGATGTGTGTTCTTTTCCTAAACCACATTGATCCACTTGTGACATTTGCATGTGTGTTATTTTCCTAAACCACAATTATCAACTGGTGACATTGCATGTGTGTTCTTTTCCTAAACCACATTGATCCACTTGAGCCATTGCATGTGTATTCTTTTCCTGAACCACATGGATCCACTAGAGTCTTTGCATGTGTGTTCTTTTCCTAAACCACATTGATCCACTTGTGACATTTGCATGTGTGTTCTTTTCCTAAACCACATTGATCCACTAGTGACATTGCATGTGTGTTCTTTTCCTAAACCACATTGATCCACTTGATCCATTGCATGTGTATTCTTTTCCCGAACCACATGGATCCACTTGTGACATTTTCATGTGTGTTGTTTTCCTAAACAACATCCATCCACTAAAGTCATTTTATGTATGTTCTTTTCCTAAACCACATTGATCCACTGGTGACATTTGCATGTGTGTTCTTTTGCTAAACCACACTGATCCACTGGTGACATTTGCATGTGTGTTCTTTTTCCAAACCACATGGATCCACTAGATACATTGCATTGTGTTCTTTTCCTAAACAACATTAATCCACTAATGACATTGCATTTATGTTCTTTTCCTCAACCACATGGATCCACTAGAGTCATTGCATGTGCGTTATTTTCCTAAACCACATTGATCCACTTGTGACATTTGCATGTATGTTCTTTTCCTAAACCACATTGATCCACTGGTGACATTTTCATGTGTATTCTTTTCCCAAACCACATGGATCCACTAGAGACATTGCATTGTGTTCTTTTCCTAAAGCACATTGATCCACTAGTGGCATTGCATGTATGTTCTTTTCCTAAACCACATGGATCCACTAGTCATTGCATGTTTGTTCTTTTCCTAAACCACATGGATCCAATAGTGACATTCGCATGTGTGTTCTTTTCCTAAACCACATGGATCCACTAGATACATTCAATGTGTGTTATTTTCCTAAACCACATTGATCCACTAGTGACATTGCATGTGTGTTTTTTTCCTAAACCACATGGATCCACTAGAGACATTTCATGTGTGTTACTTTCCTAAACCACATTGATCCACTGGTGACATTTGCATGTGTGTTCTTTTCCTAAACCACATGGATCCACTAGTGACATTGCATGTGTGTTCTTTTCCTAAACCACATTGATCCACTAGTGACCTTGCATGTGTGTTCTTTTCCTAAACCACATTAATCCACTAGAGCTATTACATGTGTGTTCTTTTCCTAAACCACATGGATCGACTTGAGACATTTGCATGTGTGTTCTTTTCCTAAACCACATTGATCCACTGGAGTCATTTCATGTGTGTTCTTTTCCTAAACTACTTTGATCCACTAGTGGCATTGCATGTGTGTTCTTTTCTTGAACCACATGGATCCACTCGTCACATTGCATGTGTGTTCTTTTCCGAAAACCACATTGATCCACTAGTGACATTGCATGTGTGTTATTTTCCTACACCACATGGATCCACTAGAGTCTTTGCATGTGTGTTCTTTTCCTAAACCACATTGATCCACTTGTGACATTTGCATGTATGTTCTTTTCCTAAACCACATTGATCCACTGGTGACATTTTCATGTATGTTCTTTTCCTAAACTACATTGATCCACTGGTGACATTTGCATGTGTGTTCTTTTCCCAAACCACATGGATCCACTAGATACATTGCATTGTGTTCTTTTCCTAAACCACATTGATCCACTAGTGGCATTGCATGTATGTTCTTTTTCTAAACCACATGGATCCACTAGAGTCATTGCATGTGTGTTATTTTCCTAAACCAGAGGAATCCACTAGAGTAATTGCACGTGTGTTGTTTTCCTAAGCCGCATTCATCCACTGGATATATTTACATGTGTGTTCTTTTCCTAAACCACGTGGATCCACTTGTGATATTTCATGTGTGTTCTTTTCCTAAACAACAATAATCCACTAGTCACATTTGAATGTGTGTTCTTTTCCTAAACCACATTGATCCACTAGAGTCAGTGCATGTTTGTTCTTTTCCTAAACCACATGGATCCACTAGAGACATTGCATTGTGTTCTTTTCCTAAACCGCATTGATCCACTAGTGGCATTGCATGTATGTTCTTTTCCTAAACCACTTGGATCCACTAGAGTCATTGCATTTGTGTTCTTTTCTAAACCACATGGATTCACTAGAGACATTGCATGTGTGTTCTTTTCCTGAACCACATGGATCCACTCGTGACATTGCATGTGTGTTCTTTTTCTAAACTACATTGATCCATTTCAGGCATTGCATGTGTGTTCTTTTCCTAAACAACATGGATCCACTAGAGACATTGCATTTATGTTATTTTCATAAACCACATTGATCCACTGGTGACATTGCATGTGTGTTCTTTTCCTAAACCACATTGATCCACTAGTGACATTTGCATGTGTGTTCTTTTCCTAAACCACATGGATCCATTAGAGATGTTGCATGTGTGCTATTTTCCTAAACAACATTGATCCACTAGTGACATTGCATTTGTGTTATTTTCCTGAACCACATGGATCCAATAGAGTCATTGCATCTGTGTTATTTTCCTAAACCACATAGATCCACTAGAGTCATTGCATGTGTGTTCTTTTCCTAAACCACATGGATCCACTGGTGACATTGCATGTGTGTTCTTTTCCTAAACCACATGGATCCACTTGATTCATTGCATGTGTATTCTCTTCCTAAATCACATGGATCCACTTGAGTCATTGCTTGTGTGTTCTTTTCCTATACCACATGGATCCACTGGAGACATTTGCATGTGTGTTCTTTTCCTAAACCACATTGATCCACTAGAGTCATTGCATGTGTGTTCGTTTCTTAAACCACTTTGATCCACTTGTGACATTGCATGTGGGTTCTTTTCCTAAACTACTTTGATCCACTAGTGATATTGCATGTGTGTTCTTTTCCTGAACCACATTGATCCACTCGTCACATTGCATGTGTGTTCTTTTCCTAAAACCACATTGATCCACTGTTGACATTGCATGTGTGTTCTTTTCATAAACCACATGGATCCACTGGAGTCTTTTCATGTGTGTTCTTTTCCTAAACCACATTGATCCACTTGTGGCATTTGCATGTGTGTTCTTTTCCTAAACCACATTAATCCACTGGTGAAATTGCATGTGTGTTCTTTTCCTAAACCACATTGATCCACTCGAGCCATTGCATGTGTATTCTTTTCCTGAACCACATGGATCCACTTGTGACATTTGCATGTGTGTTGTTTTCCTAAACCACATGGATCCACTAGATTCATTGTATGTATGTTCTTTTCCTAACCCCTATTGATCCACTAGTGACATTTGCATGTGTGTTCTTTTCCTAAACCACATTAATCCACTGGTGACATTTGCATATGTGTTCTTTTCCCAAACCACATGGATCCACTAGAGACATCGCATTGTGTTCTTTTCGTAAACCACATTGATCCACTAGTGACATTGCATGTATGTTCTTTTCCTAAACCACATGGATCCACTAGAGTCATTGCGTGTGTGTTATTTTCCTAAACCACATGTATCCACTAGTGACATTGCATGTGTGTTCTTTTCCTAAACCACATGGATCCACTAGAGTTATTGAATGTGTGTTCTTTTCCTAAACCACATTGATCCACTAGTGACATTGCATGTGTGTTCTTTTCCAAAACCACATGAATCCACTAGAGTCATTGCATATGTATTCTTTTCCTAAACCTCATGGATCCACTTGAGTCATTGCATGTATGTTCTTTTCCTATACCACATGGATCCAGTTGAGACATTTGCATTTGTGTTATTTTCCTAAAACACATGGATCCACTAGAGTATTGCATCCGTGTTATTTTCCTAAACCACATAGATCCACTAGAGTCATTGCATGTGTGTTCTTTTCCTAAACCACATGGATCCACTGGTGACATTGCATGTGTGTTCTTTTCCTAAACCACATGGATCCACTAGATTCATTGCATGTGTATTCTTTTCCTAAAGCACATGGATCCACTTGAGTCATTGCATGTGTGTTCTTTTCCTATACCACATGGATCCACTAGAGACATTTTCATGTGTGTTCTTTTCCTAAACTACTTTGATCCACTAGTGATATTGCATGTGTGTTCTTTTCCTGAACCACATTGATCCACTCGTCACATTGCATGTGTGTTCTTTTCCTAAAACCACATTGATCCACCGGTGACATTGCATGTGTGTTCTTTTCCTAAACCACATGGATCCACTAGAGTCTTTTCATGTGTGTTCTTTTCCTAAACCACATTGATCCACTTGTGTCATTTGCATGTGTGTTGTTTTCCTAAACCACATTAATCCAATGGTGAAATTGCATGTGTGTTCTTTTCCTAAACCACATTGATCCACTCGAGCCATTGCATGTGTATTCTTTTCCTGAACCACATGGATCCACTTGTGACATTTGCATGTGTGTTGTTTTCCTAAACCACATAGATCCACTAGATTCATTGTATGTATGTTCTTTTCCTAACCCACATTGATCCACTGGTGACATTTGCATGTGTGTTCTTTTCCTAAACTACATTAATCCACTGGTGACATTTGCATGTCTGTTCTTTTCCCAAACCACATTGATCAACTAGTAAAATTGCATGTGTGTTCTTTTCCTAAACCACATTGATCCACTAGTGACATTGCATGGATGTTCTTTTCCTAAACCACATGGATCCACTAGTGACATTGCATGTGTGTTCTTTTCCTAAACCACATTGATCCCCTAGTGACCTTGCATGTGTGTTCTTTTCCTAATACACATGAATCCACTAGATCTATTACATGTGTGTTCTTTTCCTAAACCACATGGATCGACTTGACACATTTGCATGTGTGTTCTTTTCCTAAACCACATTGATCCACTGTTGTCATTTCATGTGTATTCTTTTCCTAAACCACTTTGATCCACTAGTGGCATTGCATGTGTGTTCTTTTCTTGAACCACATGGATCCACTCGTCACATTGCATGTGTGTTCTTTTCCTAAATCCACATTGATCCACTAGTGACATTGCATGTGTGTTGTTTTCCTACACCACATGGATCCACTAGAGTCTTTGCATGTGTGTTCTTTTCCTAAACCACATTGATCCACTTTTGACATTTGCATGTATGTTCTTTTCCTAAACCACATTGATCCACTGGTGACATTTTCATGTGTGTTGTTTTCCTAAACCACATTGATCCACTGGTGACATTTGCATGTGTGTTCTTTTCCCAAACCACATGGATCCACTAGAGACATTGCATTGTGTTGTTTTCCCAAACCACATGGATCCACTAGAGTCATTACATGTGTGTTATTTTCCTAAACCAGAGGAATCCACTAGAGTAATTGCACGTGTGTTGTTTTCCTAAACCGTGTTCATCCACTTGATATATTTACATGTGTGTTCTTTTCCTAAACCACGTGGATCCACTTGTGACATTGTGTGTTGTTTTCCTAAACAACAATAATCCACTAGTCACATTTGAATGTGTGTTCTTTTCCTAAACCACATTGATCCACTAGAGTCAGTGCATGTTTGTTCTTTTCCTAAACCACATGGATCCACTAGACATTGCATTGTGTTCTTTTCCTAAACCGCATTGATCCACTAGTGGCATTGCATGTATGTTCTTTTCCTAAACCACTTGGATCCACTGGAGTCATTGCATGTGTGTTCTTTTCTAAACAACATGGATTCACTAGAGACATTGCATGTGTGTTCTTTTCCTGAACCACATGGATCCACTCGTGACATTGCATGTGTGTTCTTTTTCTAAACTACATTGATCCATTTCAGTCATTGCATGTGTGTTCTTTTCCTAAACAACATGGATCCACTAGAGACATTGCATTTACATTATTTTCATAAACCACATTGATCCACTGGTGACATTGCATGTGTGTTCTTTTCCTAAACCACATTGATCCACTGGTGACATTTGCATGTGTGTTCTTTTCCTAAACCACATGGATCCATTAGAGATATTGCATGTGTGTTATTTTCCTAAACCACATTGATCCACTAGTGACATTGCATTTGTGTTATTTTCCTAAACCACATGGATCCAATAGAGTCATTGCATCTGTGTTATTTTCCTAAACCACATTGATCCACTAGAGTCATTGCAAGTGTGTTCTTTTCCTAAACCACATGGTTCCACTGGTGACATTGCATGTGTGTTCTTTTCCTAAACCACATGGATCCACTGGATTCATTGCATGTGTATTCTTTTCTAAACCACATGGATTCACTAGAGACATTGCATGTGTGTTCTTTTCCTGAACCACATGGATCCACTCGTGACATTGCATGTGTGTTCTTTTTCTAAACTACATTGATCCATTTCAGTCATTGCATGGTTGTTGTTTTCCTAAACAACATGGATCCACTAGAGACATTGCATTTATGTTATTTTCATAAACCACATTGATCCACTGGTGACATTGCATGTGTGTTCTTTTCCTAAACCACATTGATCCACTGGTGACATTTGCATGTGTTTTCTTTTCCTAAACCACATGGATCCATTAGAGATATTGCATGTGTGTTATTTTCCTAAACCACATTGATCCACTAGTGACATTGCATTTGTGTTATTTTCCTAAACCACATGGATCCAATAGAGTCATTCCATCTGTGTTATTTTCCTAAACCACATAGATCCACTAGAGTCATTGCATGTGTGTTCTTTTCCTAAACCACATGGTTCCACTGGTGACATTGCATGTGTGTTCTTTTCCTAAACCACATGGATCCACTGGATTCATTGCAAGTGTATTCTTTTCTAAAACCACATGGATTCACTAGAGACATTGCATGTGTGTTCTTTTCCTGAACCACATGGATCCACTCGTGACATTGCATGTGTGTTCTTTTTCTAAAATACATTGATCCATTTCAGTCATTGCATGTGTGTTCTTTTCCTAAACAACATGGATCCACTAGAGACATTGCATTTATGTTATTTTCATAAACCACATTGATCCACTGGTGACATTGCATGTGTGTTCTTTTCCTAAACTACATTGATCCACTTGTGACATTTGCATGTGTGTTCTTTTCCTAAACCACATGGATCCATTAGAGATATTGCATGTGTGTTCTTTTCCTAAACCAGTTTGATCCACTGTTGACATTGCATGTGTGTTCTTTTCCTAAACCACATGCATCCACTAGAGTCATTCCATGTGTATTCGTTTCCTAAACCACATAGATCCACTAGAGTCACTGCATGTGTGTTCTTTTCCTAAACCACATGGATCCACTGGTGACATTGCATGTGTGTTCTTTTCCTAAACCACATGGATCCACTGGAGTCATTGCATATTTATACTTTTCCTAAACCACATGGATCCACTTGAGTCATTGCATGTGTGTTGTTTTCCTAAACCACTTTGATCCACTTGTGACATTGCATGTGTGTTCCTTTCCTAAACCACATGCATCCACTAGAGACATTGCATGTGTGTTCTTTTCCTAAACCAGTTTGATCCACTGTTGACATTGCATGTGTGTTCTTTTCCTAAACCACATGCATCCACTAGAGTCATTGCATGTGTATTCGTTTCCTAAACCACATAGATCCACTAGAGTCATTGCATGTGTGTTCTTTTCCTAAACCACATGGATCCACTGGTGAAATTGCATGTGTGTTCTTTTCCTAAACCACATGGATCCACTGGATTCATTGCATGTGTATTCTTTTCCTAAAGCACATGGATCCACTAGAGTCATTGCATGTGTGTTCTTTTCCTAAACCACATGGATCCACTTGAGTCATTGCATGTGTGTTATTTTCCTATACCACATGGATCCTCTAGAGACATTTGGATGTGTGTTATTTTCCTAAACCACAGTGATCCACTAGAGTCATTGCATGTGTGTTCTTTTCCTAAACCACTTTGATCCACTGGTGACATTGAATGTGTGTTCTTTTCCTAAACCACATGGATCCAGTAGTGTCATTGCATGTGTGTTCTTTTCCTAAACCACATAGATCCATCAGAGTCATTGCATGTGTGTTGTTTTCCTAAACCACATGGATCCACTGGTGACATTGCATGTGTGTTCTTTTCCTAAACCACATGCATCCACTAGCGTCATTGCATGTGTATTCGTTTCCTAAACCACATGGATCGACTTGAGTCATGGCATGTGAGTTCTTTTCCTAAACCACATGAGTCTACTGGTGACATTGCATGTGTGTTCTTTTCCTAAACCACATGGATCCACTAGAGACATTGCATGTCTGTTCTTTTCCTAAACCACATTGATCCACTAGTGACATTGCATTTGTGTTATTTTACTAAACCACATGGATCCACTAGAGTCATTCCATGTGTATTATTTTCCTAAACCACATAGAGCCACTAGAGTCATTGCATGTGTGTTCTTTTCCTAAACCACATGGATCCACTGGAGTCATTGCATATTTATACTTTTCCTAAACCACATGGATCCACTTGAGTCATTGCATGTGTGTTCTTTTCCTAAACCACTTTGATCCACTTGTGACATTGCATGTGTGTTCCTTTCCTAAACCACATGGATCCACTAGAGACATTGCATGTGTGTTCTTTTCCTAAACCAGTTTGATCCACTAGTGACATTGCATGTGTGTTCTTTTCCTTAACCACATGAATCCACTCATGACATTACACGTGTGTTCTTACCCTAATCCACATTGATCCACTTGATCCATTACATGTGTATTCTTTTCCTGAACCACATGGATCCACATGAGACATTTGCATGTGTGTTCTTTTCCTAAACCACATGGATCCACTGTTGACATTGCATGTGTGTTCTTTTCCTAAACCACATGCATCCACTAGAGTCATTGCATGTGTATTCGTTTCCTAAACCACATGGATCCACTTGTGTCATTTGCATGTGTGTTCTTTTCCTAAACCACATTAATCCAATGGTGAAATTGCATGTGTGTTCTTTTCCTAAACCACATTGATCCACTCGAGCCATTGCATGTGTATTCTTTTCCTGAACCACATGGATCCACTTGTGACATTTGCATGTGTGTTGTTTTCCTAAACCACATGGATCCACTAGATTCATTGTATGTATGTTCTTTTCCTAACCCACATTGATCCACTGGTGACATTTGCATGTGTGTTCTTTTCCTAAACTACATTAATCCACTGGTGACATTTGCATGTCTGTTCTTTTCCCAAACCACATTGATCAACTAGTAAAATTGCATGTGTGTTCTTTTCCTAAACCACATTGATCCACTAGTGACATTGCATGGATGTTCTTTTCCTAAACCACATGGATCCACTAGTGACATTGCATGTGTGTTCTTTTCCTAAACCACATTGATCCCCTAGTGACCTTGCATGTGTGTTCTTTTCCTAATACACATGAATCCACTAGATCTATTACATGTGTGTTCTTTTCCTAAACCACATGGATCGACTTGACACATTTGCATGTGTGTTCTTTTCCTAAACCACATTGATCCACTGTTGTCATTTCATGTGTATTCTTTTCCTAAACCACTTTGATCCACTAGTGGCATTGCATGTGTGTTCTTTTCTTGAACCACATGGATCCACTCGTCACATTGCATGTGTGTTCTTTTCCTAAAACCACATTGATCCACTAGTGACATTGCATGTGTGTTGTTTTCCTACACCACATGGATCCACTAGAGTCTTTGCATGTGTGTTCTTTTCCTAAACCACATTGAATCACTTTTGACATTTGCATGTATGTTCTTTTCCTAAACCACATTGATCCACTGGTGACATTTTCATGTGTGTTGTTTTCCTAAACCACATTGATCCACTGGTGACATTTGCATGTGTGTTCTTTTCCCAAACCACATGGATCCACTAGAGACATTGCATTGTGTTGTTTTCCCAAACCACATGGATCCACTAGAGTCATTGCATGTGTGTTATTTTCCTAAACCAGAGGAATCCACTAGAGTAATTGCACGTGTGTTGTTTTCCTAAACCGTGTTCATCCACTTGATATATTTACATGTGTGTTCTTTTCCTAAACCACGTGGATCCACTTGTGACATTGTGTGTTCTTTTCCTAAACAACAATAATCCACTAGTCACATTTGAATGTGTGTTCTTTTCCTAAACCACATTGATCCACTAGAGTTAGTGCATGTTTGTTCTTTTCCTAAACCACATGGATCCACTAGACATTGCATTGTGTTCTTTTCCTAAACCGCATTGATCCACTAGTGGCATTGCATGTATGTTCTTTTCCTAAACCACTTGGATCCACTGGAGTCATTGCATGTGTGTTCTTTTCTAAACAACATGGATTCACTAGAGACATTGCATGTGTGTTCTTTTCCTGAACCACATGGATCCACTCGTGACATTGCATGTGTGTTCTTTTTCTAAACTACATTGATCCATTTTAGTCATTGCATGTGTGTTCTTTTCCTAAACAACATGGATCCACTAGAGACATTGCATTTATGTTATTTTCATAAACCACATTGATCCACTGGTGACATTGCATGTGTGTTCTTTTCCTAAACCACATTGATCCACTTGTGACATTTGCATGTGTGTTCTTTTCCTAAACCACATGGATCCATTAGAGATATTGCATGTGTGTTATTTTCCTAAACCACATTGATCCACTAGTGACATTGCATTTGTGTTATTTTCCTAAACCACATGGATCCAATAGAGTCATTGCATCTGTGTTATTTTCCTAAACCACATTGATCCACTAGAGTCATTGCATGTGTGTTCTTTTCCTAAACCACATGGATCCATTGGTGACATTGCATGTGTGTTCTTTTCCTAAACCACATGGATCCACTGGATTCATTGCATGTGTATTCTTTTCTAAACCACATGGATTCACTAGAGACATTGCATGTGTGTTCTTTTCCTGAACCACATGGATCCACTCGTGACATTGCATGTGTGTTCTTTTTCTAAACTACATTGATCCATTTCAGTCATTGCATGGTTGTTCTTTTCCTAAACAACATGGATCCACTAGAGACATTGCATTTATGTTATTTTCATAAACCACATTGATCCACTGGTGACATTGCATGTGTGTTCTTTTCCTAAACCACATTGATCCACTGGTGACATTTGCATGTGTTTTCTTTTCCTAAACCACATGGATCCATTAGAGATATTGCATGTGTGTTATTTTCCTAAACCACATTGATCCACTAGTGACATTGCATTTGTGTTATTTTCCTAAACCACATGGATCCAATAGAGTCATTCCATCTGTGTTATTTTCCTAAACCACATAGATCCACTAGAGTCATTGCATGTGTGTTCTTTTCCTAAACCACATGGATCCACTGGTGACATTGCATGTGTGTTCTTTTCCTAAACCACATGGATCCACTGGATTCATTGCAAGTGTATTCTTTTCTAAAACCACATGGATTCACTAGAGACATTGCATGTGTGTTCTTTTCCTGAACCACATGGATCCACTCGTGACATTGCATGTGTGTTCTTTTTCTAAACTACATTGATCCATTTCAGTCATTGCATGTGTGTTCTTTTCCTAAACAACATGGATCCACTAGAGACATTGCATTTATGTTATTTTCATAAACCACATTGATCCACTGGTGACATTGCATGTGTGTTCTTTTCCTAAACTACATTGATCCACTTGTGACATTTGCATGTGTGTTCTTTTCCTAAAACACATGGATCCATTAGAGATATTGCATGTGTGTTCTTTTCCTAAACCAGTTTGATCCACTGTTGACATTGCATGTGTGTTCTTTTCCTAAACCCCATGCATCCACTAGAGTCATTCCATGTGTATTCGTTTCCTAAACCACATAGATCCACTAGAGTCACTGCATGTGTGTTCTTTTCCTAAACCACATGGATCCACTGGTGACATTGCATGTGTCTTCTTTTCCTAAACCACATGGATCCACTGGAGTCATTGCATATTTATACTTTTCCTAAACCACATGGATCCACTTGAGTCATTGCATGTGTGTTGTTTTCCTAAACCACTTTGATCCACTTGTGACATTGCATGTGTGTTCCTTTCCTAAACCACATGCATCCACCAGAGACATTGCATGTGTGTTCTTTTCCTAAACCAGTTTGATCCACTGTTGACATTGCATGTGTGTTCTTTTCCTAAACCACATGCATCCACTAGAGTCATTGCATGTGTATTCGTTTCCTAAACCACATAGATCCACTAGAGTCATTGCATGTGTGTTCTTTTCCTAAACCACATGGATCCACTGGTGACATTGCATGTGTGTTCTTTTCCTAAACCACATGGATCCACTGATTCATTGCATGTGTATTCTTTTCCTAAAGCACATGGATCCACTAGAGTCATTGCATGTGTGTTCTTTTCCTAAACCACATGGATCCACTTGAGTCATTGCATGTGTGTTATTTTCCTATACCACATGGATCCTCTAGAGACATTTGGATGTGTGTTATTTTCCTAAACCACAGTGATCCACTAGAGTCATTGCATGTGTGTTCTTTTCCTAAACCACTTTGATCCACTGGTGACATTGAATGTGTGTTCTTTTCCTAAACCACATGGATCCAGTAGTGTCATTGCATGTGTGTTCTTTTCCTAAACCACATAGATCCATCAGAGTCATTGCATGTGTGTTGTTTTCCTAAACCACATGGATCCACTGGTGACATTGCATGTGTGTTCTTTTCCTAAACCACATGCATCCACTAGCGTCATTGCATGTGTATTCGTTTCCTAAACCACATGGATCGACTTGAGTCATGGCATGTGAGTTCTTTTCCTAAACCACATGAGTCTACTGGTGACATTGCATGTGTGTTCTTTTCCTAAACCACATGGATCCACTAGAGACATTGCATGTCTGTTCTTTTCCTAAACCACATTGATCCACTAGTGACATTGCATTTGTGTTATTTTACTAAACCACATGGATCCACTAGAGTCATTCCATGTGTATTATTTTCCTAAACCACATAGAGCCAATAGAGTCATTGCATGTGTGTTCTTTTCCTAAACCACATGGATCCACTGGAGTCATTGCATATTTATAATTTTCCTAAACCACATGGATCCACTTGAGTCATTGCATGTGTGTTCTTTTCCTAAACCACTTTGATCCACTTGTGACATTGCATGTGTGTTCCTTTCCTAAACCACATGGATCCACTAGAGACATTGCATGTGTGTTCTTTTCCTAAACCAGTTTGATCCACTAGTGACATTGCATGTGTGTTCTTTTCCTTAACCACATGAATCCACTCATGACATTGCACGTGTGTTCTTACCCTAATCCACATTGATCCACTTGATCCATTACATGTGTATTCTTTTCCTGAACTACATGGATCCACTTGAGACATTTGCATGTGTGTTCTTTTCCTAAACCACATGGATCCACTGTTGACATTGCATGTGTGTTCTTTTCCTAAACCACATGCATCCACTAGAGTCATTGCATGTGTATTCGTTTCCTAAACCACATGGATCCACTTGAGTCATTGCATGTGTGTTCTTTTCCTAAATCACATGAGTCTACTGGTGACATTGCATGTGTGTTCTTTTCCTAAACCACATGGATCCACTAGAGACATTGCATGTCTATTCTTTTCCTAAACCACATTGATTCACTGGTGACATTTGCATGTGTTTTTTCCTAAACCACATGGATCCACTAGAGACATTGCATGTGTGTTCTTTTCCTAATACACATGAATCCACTAGATCTATTACATGTGTGTTCTTTTCCTAAACCACATGGATCGACTTGAGACATTTGCATGTGTGTTCTTTTCCTAAACCACATTGATCCACTGTTGTCATTTCATGTGTGTTCTTTTCCTAAACCACTTTGATCCACTAGTGGCATTGCATGTGTGTTCTTTTCTTGAACCACATGGATCCACTCGTCACATTGCATGTGTGTTCTTTTCCTAAAACCACATTGATCCACTAGTGACATTGCATGTGTGTTGTTTTCCTACACCACATGGATCCACTAGAGTCTTTGCATGTGTGTTCTTTTCCTAAACCACATTGATCCACTTTTGACATTTGCATGTATGTTCTTTTCCTAAACCACATTGATCCACTGGTGACATTTTCATGTGTGTTCTTTTCCTAAACTACATTGATCCACTGGTGACATTTGCATGTGTGTTCTTTTCCCAAACCACATGGATCCACTAGAGACATTGCATTGTGTTGTTTTCCCAAACCACATGGATCCACTAGAGTCATTGCATGTGTGTTATTTTCCTAAACCAGAGGAATCCACTAGAGTAATTGCACGTGTGTTGTTTTCCTAAACCGTGTTCATCCACTTGATATATTTAGATGTGTGTTCTTTTCCTAAACCACGTGGATCCACTTGTGACATTGTGTGTTCTTTTCCTAAACAACAATAATCCACTAGTCACATTTGAATGTGTGTTCTTTTCCTAAACCACATTGATCCACTAGAGTCAGTGCATGTTTGTTCTTTTCCTAAACCACATGGATCCACTAGACATTGCATTGTGTTCTTTTCCTAAACCGCATTGATCCACTAGTGGCATTGCATGTATGTTCTTTTCCTAAACCACTTGGATCCACTGGAGTCATTGCATGTGTGTTCTTTTCTAAACAACATGGATTCACTAGAGACATTGCATGTGTGTTCTTTTCCTGAACCACATGGATCCACTCGTGACATTGCATGTGTGTTCTTTTTCTAAACTACATTGATCCATTTCAGTCATTGCATGTGTGTTCTTTTCCTAAACAACATGGATCCACTAGAGACATTGCATTTATGTTATTTTCATAAACCACATTGATCCACTGGTGACATTGCATGTGTGTTCTTTTCCTAAACCACATTGATCCACTGGTGACATTTGCATGTGTGTTCTTTTCCTAAACCACATGGATCCATTAGAGATATTGCATGTGTGTTATTTTCCTAAACCACATTGATCCACTAGTGACATTGCATTTGTGTTATTTTCCTAAACCACATGGATCCAATAGAGTCATTGCATCTGTGTTATTTTCCTAAACCACATTGATCCACTAGAGTCATTGCATGTGTGTTCTTTTCCTAAACCACATGGATCCATTGGTGACATTGCATGTGTGTTCTTTTCCTAAACCACATGGATCCACTAGATTCATTGCATGTGTATTCTTTTCTAAACCACATGGATTCACTAGAGACATTGCATGTGTGTTCTTTTCCTGAACCACATGGATCCACTCGTGACATTGCATGTGTGTTCTTTTTCTAAACTACATTGATCCATTTCAGTCATTGCATGGTTGTTCTTTTCCTAAACAACATGGATCCACTAGAGACATTGCATTTATGTTATTTTCATAAACCACATTGATCCACTGGTGACATTGCATGTGTGTTCTTTTCCTAAACCACATTGATCCACTGGTGACATTTGCATGTGTTTTCTTTTCCTAAACCACATGGATCCATTAGAGATATTGCATGTGTGTTAATTTCCTAAACCACATTGATCCACTAGTGACATTGCATTTGTGTTATTTTCCTAAACCACATGGATCCAATAGAGTCATTGCATCTGTGTTATTTTCCTAAACCACATAGATCCACAAGAGTCATTGCATGTGTGTTCTTTTCCTAAACCACATGGATCCACTGGTGACATTGCATGTGTGTTCTTTTCTAAAACCACATGGATTCACTAGAGACATTGCATGTGTGTTCTTTTCCTGAACCACATGGATCCACTCGTGACATTGCATGTGTGTTCTTTTTCTAAACTACATTGATCCATTTCAGTCATTGCATGTGTGTTCTTTTCCTAAACAACATGGATCCACTAGAGACATTGCATTTATGTTATTTTCATAAACCACATTGATCCACTGGTGACATTGCATGTGTGTTCTTTTCCTAAACTACATTGATCCACTTGTGACATTTGCATGTGTGTTCTTTTCCTAAACCACATGGATCCATTATAGATATTGCATGTGTGTTCTTTTCCTAAACCAGTTTGATCCACTGTTGACATTGCATGTGTGTTCTTTTCCTAAACCACATGCATCCACTAGAGTCATTCCATGTGTATTCGTTTCCTAAACCACATAGATCCACTAGAGTCACTGCATGTGTGTTCGTTTCCTAAACCACATGGATCCACTGGTGACATTGCATGTGTGTTCTTTTCCTAAACCACATGGATCCACTGGAGTCATTGCATATTTATACTTTTCCTAAACCACATGGATCCACTTGAGTCATTGCATGTGTGTTGTTTTCCTAAACCACTTTGATCCACTTGTGACATTGCATGTGTGTTCCTTTCCTAAACCACATGCATCCACTAGAGACATTGCATGTGTGTTCTTTTCCTAAACCAGTTTGATCCACTGTTAACATTGCATGTGTGTTCTTTTCCTAAACCACATGCATCCACTAGAGTCATTGCATGTGTATTCGTTTCCTAAACCACATAGATCCACTAGAGTCATTGCATGTGTGTTCTTTTCCTAAACCACATGGATCCACTAGAGTCATTGCATGTGTGTTCTTTTCCTAAACCACATGGATCCACTGGTGACATTGCATGTGTGTTCTTTTCCTAAACCACATGGATCCAGTAGTGTCATTGCATGTGTGTTCTTTTCCTAAACCACATAGATCCATCAGAGTCATTGCATGTGTGTTGTTTTCCTAAACCACATGGATCCACTGGTGACATTGCATGTGTGTTCTTTTCCTAAACCACATGCATCCACTAGCGTCATTGCATGTGTATTCGTTTCCTAAACCACATGGATCGACTTGAGTCATGGCATGTGTTATTTTTCTAAACCACATGAGTCTACTGGTGACATTGCATGTGTGTTCTTTTCCTAAACCACATGGATCCACTAGAGACATTGCATGTCTGTTCTTTTCCTAAACCACATTGATCCACTAGTGACATTGCATTTGTGTTATTTTACTAAACCACATGGATCCACTAGAGTCATTGCATGTGTATTATTTTCCTAAACCACATAGAGCCACTAGAGTCATTGCATGTGTGTTCTTTTCCTAAACCACATGGATCCACTAGAGTCATTGCATATTTATACTTTTCCTAAACCACATGGATCCACTTGAGTCATTGCATGTGTGTTCTTTTCCTAAACCACTTTGATCCACTTGTGACATTGCATGTGTGTTCCTTTCCTAAACGACATGGATCCACTAGAGACATTGCATGTGTGTTCTTTTCCTAAACCAGTTTGATCCACTAGTGACATTGCATGTGTGTTCTTTTCCTTAACCACATGAATCCACTCATGACATTGCACGTGTGTTCTTATCCTAATCCACATTGATCCACTTGATCCATTACATGTGTATTCTTTTCCTGAACCACATGGATCCACTTGAGACATTTGCATGTGTGTTCTTTTCCTAAACCACAGGGATCCACTGTTGACATTGCATGTGTGTTCTTTTCCTAAACCACATGCATCCACTAGAGTCATTGCATGTGTATTCGTTTCCTAAACCACATGGATCCACTTGAGTCATTGCATGTGTGTTCTTTTCCTAAATCACATGAGTCTACTGGTGACATTGCATGTGTGTTCTTTTCCTAAACCACATGGATCCACTAGAGACATTGCATGTCTATTCTTTTCCTAAACCACATTGATTCACTGGTGACATTTGCATGTGTTTTTTCCTAAACCACATGGATCCACTAGAGACATTGCATGTGTGTTCTTTTCGTAAACAACATTGATCCACTGCTGACATTGCATGTGTGTTCTTTTCATAAACCACTTTGATCCACTAGTGACATTGCATGTGTGTTCTTTTCCTGTAGCACATGAATCCACTTGTGGCATTGCACGTGTGTTATTTTCCTAATCCACATTGATCCACTTGATCCATTAAATGTGTATTCTTTTCCTAAACCACATGGTTCCACTTGAGACAGTTGCATGTGTGTTCTTTTCCTAAACCACATGGATCCACTAGAGTCATTGCATGTGTGTTCTTTTCCTAAACCACATTGATCCACTTGTGACATTTGTATGTGTGTTCTTTTCCTAAACTACATGGATCCACTGGTGGCATTGCATGTGTGTTCTATTCCTAAACCACATGGAACCACTAGGGACTTTTGCATGTGTGTTCTTTACCTAAACTAGATTGATCCACTAGAGTCATTGCATGTGTGTCCTTTCCTAAACCACATTGATCCACAGGTGGCATTGCATGTGTGTTATTTTCCTAAACCACTTTGATCCACTAGTGACATTGCATGTGTGTTCTTTTCCTTAACCACATGGATCCACTAGAGTCATTGCATGTGTGTTCTTTTCCTAAACCACATGGATCCACTAGAGTCCTTGCATGTCTGTTATTTTCCTAAACCACATTGATCCACTAGAGTCACTGCATGTTTGTTTTTTCCTAAACCACGTGGATCCACTAGAGACATTTGCATGTGTGTTCTTTTTCTAAACCACATTGATCCACTGCTGAGATTTGCATGTGTGTTCTTTTCCTAAACCACATGGATCCACTAATGACATTGCATGTGTGTTCTTTTCCTGAACCACATGGATCCACTTGAGTCATTGCGTGTGTGTTCTTTTCCTAAACCACATGGATCCACTAGAGACATTGCATGTGTGTTCTTTTCCTGAACCACATGGATCCACTCGTGACATTGCATGTGTGTTCTTTTTCTAAACCACATTGATCCATTTGAGTCATTGCATGTGTGTTATTTTGCTAAACAACATGGATCCACTAGAGACATTGCATTTATGTTATTTTCATAAACCACATTGATCCACTGGTGACATTGCATGTGTGTTCTTTTCCTAAACCACATTGATCCACTGGTGACATTTGCATGTGTGTTCTTTTCCTAAACCACATGGATCCATTAGAGATATTGCATGTGTGTTCTTTTCCTAAACCACATTGATCCACTTGTGGCATTTGCATGTGTGTTCTTTTCCTAAACCACATTAATCCACTGGTGAAATTGCATGTGTGTTCTTTTCCTAAACCACATTGATCCACTCGAGCCATTGCATGTGTATTCTTTTCCTGAACCACATGGATCCACTTGTGACATTTGCATGTGTGTTGTTTTCCTAAACCACATGGATCCACTAGATTCATTGTATGTATGTTCTTTTCCTAACCCACATTGATCCACTGGTGACATTTGCATGTGTGTTCTTTTCCTAAACCACATTAATCCACTGGTGACATTTGCATGTGTGTTCTTTTCCCAAACCACATGGAACCACTAGAGACATTGCATTGTGTTCTTTTCGTAAACCACATTAATCCACTGGTGACATTTGCATATGTGTTCTTTTCCCAAACCACATGGATCCACTAGAGACATTGCATTGTGTTCTTTTCCTAAACCACATTGATCCACTAGTGACAATGCATGTATGTTCTTTTCCTAAACAACATGGATCCACTAGAGTCATTGCATGTGTGTTATTTTCCTAAAGCACATGAATCAACTTGAATCATTGCATGTGTGTTGTTTTCCTAAACCGCATTCATCCACTGGAGATATTTCCATGTGTGTTCTTTTCCTAAACCAACTGGATCCACTAGTGACATTGCATGTCTGTTCTTTTTTCCTAAACCAGTTTGATCCACTAGTGACGTTGCATGTGTGTTCTTTTCCTGAACCACATGAATCCACTCATGACATTGCACGTGTGTTCTTATCCTAATCCACATTGATCCACTTGATCCATTACATGTGTATTCTATTCCTAAACCACATGGATCCACTTGAGACATTTGCATGTGTGTTCTTTTCCTAAACCACATGGATCCACTGTGGACATTGCATGTGTGTTCTTTTCCTAAACCACATGCATCCACTAGAGTCATTGCATGTGTATTCGTTTCCTAAACCACATGGATCCACTTGAGTCATTGCATGTGTGTTCTTTTCCTAAATCACATGAGTCTACTGGTGACATTGCATGTGTGTTCTTTTCCCAAACCACATGGATCCACTAGAGACATTGCATGTCTATTCTTTTCCTAAACCACATTGATTCACTGGTGACATTTGCATGTGTTTTTTCCTAAACCACATGGATCCACTAGAGACATTGCATGTGTGTTCTTTTCGTAAACAACATTGATCCACTGCTGACAATGCATGTGTGTTCTTTTCATAAACCACTTTGATCCACTAGTGACATTGCATGTGTGTTCTTTTCCTGTAGCACATGAATCCACTTGTGGTTTTGCACGTGTGTTATTTCCCTAATCCACATTGATCCACTTGATCCATTACATGTGTATTCTTTTCCTAAACCACATGGTTCCACTTGAGACATTTGCATGTGTGTTCTTTTCCTAAACCACATGGATCCACTAGAGTCATTGCATGTGTGTTCTTTTCCTAAACCACATTGATCCACTTGTGACATTTGTATGTGTGTTCTTTTCCTAAACTACATGGATCCACTGGTGGCATTGCATGTGTGTTCTATTCCTAAACCACATGGATCCACTAGGGACTTTTGCATGTGTGTTCTTTACCTAAACTAGATTGATCCACTAGAGTCATTGCATGTGTGTCCTTTCCTAAACCACATTGATCCACAGGTGGCATTGCATGTGTGTTATTTTCCTAAACCACTTTGATCCACTAGTGACATTACATGTGTGTTCTTTTCCTTAACCACATGGATCCACTAGAGTCATTGCATGTGTGTTCTTTTCCTAAACCACATGGATCCACTAGAGTCATTGCATGTCTGTTATTTTCCTAAACCACATTGATCCACTAGAGTCACTGCATGTTTGTTTTTTCCTAAACCACGTGGATCCACTAGAGACATTTGCATGTGTGTTCTTTTTCTAAACCACATTGATCCACTGCTGAGATTTGCATGTGTGTTCTTTTCCTAAACCACATGGATCCACTAATGACATTGCATGTGTGTTGTTTTCCTGAACCACATGGATCCACTTGAGTCATTGCGTGTGTGTTCTTTTCCTAAACCACATGGATCCACTAGAGACATTGCATGTGTGTTCTTTTCCTGAACCACATGGATCCACTCGTGACATTGCATGTGTGTTCTTTTTCTAAACCACATTGACCCTTTTGAGTCATTGCATGTGTGTTATTTTTCTAAACAACATGGATCCACTAGAGACATTGCATTTATGTTATTTTCATAAACCACATTGATCCACTGTTGACATTGCATGTGTGTTCTTTTCCAAAACCACATTGATCCACTGGTGACATTTGCATGTGTGTTCTTTTCCTAAACCACATGGATCCATTAGAGATATTGCATGTGTGTTATTTTCCTAAACCACATTGATCCACTAGTGACATTGCATTTGTGTTATTTTCCTAAACCAGATGGATCCACTAGAGTCATTGCATCTGTGTTATTTTCCTAAACCACATAGATCCACTAGAATCATTGCATGTGCGTTCTTTTCCTAAACCACATGGATCCACTTGTGACATTGCATGTGTGTTCTTTTCCTAAACCACATGTATCCACTGGATTCATTGCATGTGTATTCTTTTCCTAAAGCACATGGATCCACTTGAGTCATTGCATGTGTGTTCTTTTCCTATACCACATGGATCCACTGGAGACATTTGCATGTGTGTTCTTTTCCTAAACCACATTGATCCACTAGAGTCATTGCATGTGTGTTCTTTTCTTAAACAACTTTGATCCACTTGTGACATTGCATGTGTGTTCTTTTCCTAAACTACTTTGATCCACTAGTGATATTGCATGTGTGTTCTTTTCCTGAACCACATTGATCCACTCGTCACATTGCATGTGTGTTCTTTTCCTAAAACCACATTGATCCACTGGTGACATTGCATGTCTGTTCTTTTCCTAAACCACATGGATCCACTGGAGTCTTTTCATGTGTGTTCTTTTCCTAAACCACATTGATCCACTTGTGGCATTTGCATGTGTGTTCTTTTCCTAAACCACATTAATCCACTGGTGAAATTGCATGTGTGTTCTTTTCCTAAACGACATTGATCCACTCGAGCCATTGCATGTGTATTCTTTTCCTGAACCACATGGATCCACTTGTGACATTTGCATGTGTGTTGTTTTCCTAAACCACATGGATCCACTAGATTCATTGTATGTATGTTCTTTTCCTAACCCACATTGATCCACTGGTGACATTTGCATGTGTGTTCTTTTCCTAAACCACATTAATCCACTGGTGACATTTGCATATGTGTTCCTTTCCCAAACCACATGGATCCACTAGAGACATTGCATTGTGTTCTTTTCGTAAACCACATTGATCCACTAGTGACATTGCATGTATGTTCTTTTCCTAAACCACATGGATCCACTAGAGTCATTGCGTGTGTGTTATTTTCCTAAACCACATGTATCCACTAGTGACATTGCATGTGTGTTCGTTTCCTAAACCACATGGATCCACTAGATTCATTGAATGTGTGTTCTTTTCCTAAACCACATAGATCCACTACTGACATTGCATGTGTGTTCTTTTCCTAAACCACATGGATCCACTAGAGTCATTGCATATGTATTCTTTTCCTAAACCTCATGGATCCACTTGAGTCATTGCATGTATGTTCTTTGCCTATACCACATGGATCCAGTTGAGACATTTGCATTTGTGTTATTTTCCTAAGCCACATGGATCCACTAGAGTCATTGCATCTGTGTTATTTTCCTAAACCACATAGATCCACTAGAGTCATTGCATGTGTGTTCTTTTCCTAAACCACATGGATCCACTGGTGACATTGCATGTGTGTACTTTTCCTAAACCACATGGATCCAGTAGAGTCATTGCATCTGTATTCTTTTCCTAAAGCACATGGATCCACTTGAGTCATTGCATGTGTGTTCTTTTCCTATACCACATGGATCCACTAGAGATACTTGCATGTGTGTTCTTTTCCTAAACCACATTGATCCACTAGAGTCATTGCATGTGTATTCTTTTCCTAAACCACTTTGATCCACTTGTGACATTGCATGTGTGTTCTTTTCCTAAACTACTTTTATCCACTAGGGATATTGCATGTGTGTTCTTTTCCTGAACCACATTTATCCACTCGTCACATTGCATGTGTGTTCTTTTCCTAAAATCACATTGATCCACTGGTGACATTGCATGTGTGTTCTTTTCCTAAACCACATGGATCCACTGGAGTCTTTTCATGTGTGTTCTTTTCCTAAACCACATTGATCCACTTGTGGAATTTGCATGTGTGTTCCTTTCCTAAACCAGATTGATCCACTGGTGAAATTGCATGTCTGTTCTTTTCCTAAACCACATTGATCCACTCGAGCCATTGCATGTGTATTCTTTTCCTGAACCACATGGATCCACTTGTGACATTTGCATGTGTGTTGTTTTCCTAAACCACATGGATCCACTAGATTCATTGTATGTATGTTCTTTTCCTAACCCACATTTATCCACTGGTGACATTTGCATGTGTGTTCTTTTCCTAAACCACATTAATCCACTGGTGACATTTGCATGTCTGTTCTTTTCCCAAACCACATGGATCCACTAGAGACATTGCATTGTGTTCTTTCCCTAAACCACATTGATCCACTAGTGACATTGCATGTATGTTCTTTTCCTAAACCACATGGATCCTCTAGAGTCATTGCGTGTGTGTTATTTTCCTAAACCACATGTATCCACTAGTGACATTGCATGTGTGTTCTTTTCCAAAAGCACATGGATCCACTAGAGTCATTGAATGTGTGTTCTTTTCCTAAACCACATCGATCCACTAGAGTCATTGCATGTGTGTTCATTTCCTAAACCACATGGATCCACTGGTGACATTACATGTGTGTTCTTTTCCTAAACCACATGGATCCACTAGAGTCATTGCCTGTGTATTCTTTTCCTAAACCCCATGGATCTACTTGAGTCATTGTATGTACGTTCTTTTCCTATACCACATGGATCCAGTTGAGACATTTGCATGTGTGTTATTTTCCTAAACGACATTGATCCACTAGAGTCATTGCATGTGTGTTCTTTTCCTAAACCACTTTGATCCACTGGTGACATTGCATGTGTGTTCTTTTCCTAAACCACATGGATCCACTGGAGTCATTGCATGTGTATTCTTTTCCTAAAGAACATGGATCCACTTGAGTCATTGCATGTGTGTTCTTTTCCTATACCACATGGATCCACTGGAGATATTTGCATGTGTGTTCTTTTCCTAAACCAAATTGACCCACTAGAGTCAATGCATGTGTATTATTTTCCTAAACCACTTTGATCCACTCGTGACATTGCATGTGTGTTCTTTTCCTAAACTACTTTTATCCACTAGGGATATTGCATGTGTGTTCCTTTCCTGAACCACATTTATCCACTCGTCACATTGCATGTGTGTTCTTTTCCTAAAACCACATTGATCCACTGGTGACATTGCATGTGTGTTCTTTTCCTAAACCACATGGATCCACTGGAGTCTTTTCTTGTGTGTTCTTTTCCTAAACCACATTGATCCACTTGTGGAATTTGCATGTGTGTTCTTTTCCTAAACTAGATTGATCCACTGGTGAAATTGCATGTCTGTTCTTTCCCTAAACCACATTGATCCACTCGAGCCATTGCATGTGTATTCTTTTCCTGAACCACATGGATCCACTTGTGACATTTGCATGTGTGTTGTTTTCCTAAACCACATGGATCCACTAGATTCATTGGATGTATGTTCTTTTCCTAACCCACATTTATCCACTGGTGACGTTTGCATGTGTGTTCTTTTCCTAAACCACATTAATCCACTGGTGACATTTGCATGTCTGTTCTTTTCCCAAACCACATGGATCCACTAGAGACATTGCATTGTGTTCTTTTCCTAAACCACATTGATCCACTAGTGACATTTCATGTATGTTCTTTTCCTAAAGCACATGGATCCACTAGAGTCATTGAATGTGTGTTCTTTTCCTAAACCACATCGATCCTCTAGAGTCATTGCATGTGTGTTCTTTTCCTAAACCACATGGATCCACTAGTGACATTGTATGTGTGTTCTTTTCCTAAACCACATGGATCCACTGGAGTCATTGCCTGTGTATTCTTTTCCTAAACCCCATGGATCCACTTGAGTCATTGTATGTACGTTCTTTTCCTATACCACATGGATCCAGTTGAGACATTTGCATGTGTGTTATTTTCCTAAACGACATTGATCCACTAGAGTCATTGCATGTGTGTTCTTTTCCTAAACCACTTTGATCCACTGGTGACATTACATGTGTGTTCTTTTCCTAAACCAATACGATCCACTAGTGAAATTGCATGTGTGTACTGTTCCTGAACCACATGGATCCACTCGTCGCATTGCATGTGTATTATTTTCCTAAAACCACATTGATCCACTAGTGACATTGCATGTGTGTTCTTTTCCTAAACCACATGGATCCACGAAAGTCTTTGCATGTGTGTTCTTTTCCTAAACCACATTGATCCACTTGTGACATTTGCATGTGTGTTCTTTTCCTAAACCATATTGATCCACTGGTGACATTGGATGTGTGTTCTTTTCCTAAACCACATTGATCCACTTGAGCCATTCCATGTGTATCCTTTTCTTGAACCACATGGATCCACTTGTGACATTTGCATGTGTGTTGCTTTTCTAAACCACATGGATCCACTAGAGTCATTGTATGTATGTTCTTTTCCAAAACCACATTGATCCACTGGTGACATTTGCATGTGTGGTTTTTTCCTAAACCACATTGATCCACTAGTGACATTTGCATGTGTGTTCTTTTGCCAAACCACATGGATCCATTAGAGACATTGCATTGTGTTCTTTTCCTAAACCACATTGATCCACTAGTGACAATGCATGTATGTTCTTTTCCTAAACAACATGGATCCACTAGAGTCATTGCATGTGTGTTATTTTCCTAAACCACATGAATCCACTTGAATCATTGCATGTGTGTTCTTTTCCTAAACCGCATTCATCCACTGGAGATATTTTCATGTGTGTTCTTTTCCTAAACCAACTGGATCCACTGGTGACATTGCATGTGTGTTCTTTTCCTAAACAACAATAATGCACTGGTCACATTTGCATGTGTGTTCTTTTCCTAAATCACATTGATCCACTAGAGTCATTGCATGTTTGTTCTTTTCCTAAAGAACATGGATCCACTAGAGACATTTGCATGTGTGTTCTTTTCCTAAACCATATGGATCCACTAGAGACATTGCATGTGTGTTCCTTTCCTAAACCACATGGATCCACTGGTGAGATTTGCATGTGTGTTCTTTTCCTAAACCACATGGATCCACTGGTGACATTGCACGTGTGTTCTTTTCCTGAACCAGATGGATCCACTACAGATATTCCATGTGTGTTCTTTTCCTAAACCACATTTATCCACTAGTGACATTTGCATGTGTGTTCTTTTCCTAAACCTCATGTATCCATTAGAGACATTGCATGTGTGTTATTTTCGTAAACCAGATTGATCCACTAGTGACATTGCATGTGTGTTCTTTTTCTAAACCACATGGATCCACTAGAGTGATTGCATGTGTATTATTTTCCTAAACCACATGGATCCACTTGAGTCATTTCATGTGTGTTCTTTTCCTAAACCACATATATCCACTAGTGACATTGCATGTGTGTTCTTTTCCTAAACCACATGGATCCACTGGAGTCATTGCATGTGTATTCTTTTCCTAAACCACATGGATCCACTTGAGTCATTGCATGTGTGTTATTTTCCTATACCACATGGATCCACTAGAGACATTTGGATGTGTGTTATTTTCCTAAACCACAGTGATCCACTAGAGTCATTGCATGCGTGTTGTTTTCCTAAACCACTTTGATCCACTGGTGACATTGAATGTGTGTTCTTTTCCTAAACCACATGGATCCAGTAGTGTCATTGCATGTGTGTTCTTTTCCTAAACCACATAGATCCATCAGAGTCATTGCATGTGTGTTCTTTTCCTAAACCACATGGATCCACTGGTGACATTGCATGTGTGTTCTTTTCCTAAACCACATACATCCACTAGCGTCATTGCATGTGTATTCGTTTCCTAAACCACATGGATCCACTTGAGTCATGGCATGTATGTTCTTTTCCTAAACCACATGAGTAAACTTGAGACATTGCATGTCTGTTCTTTTCCTAAACCACATTGATCCACTAGTGACATTGCATTTGTGTTATTTTAATAAACCACATGGATCCACTAGAGTCATTGCATGTGTATTATTTTCCTAAACCACATAGAGCCACTAGAGTCATTGCATGTGTGTTCTTTTCCTAAACCACATGGATCCAATGGAGTCATTGCATATTTATTCTTTTCCTAAACCACATGGATCCACTTGAGTCATTGCACGTGTGTTCTTTTCGTAAACCACTTTGATTCACTTGTGACATTGCATGTGTGTTCCTTTCCTAAACCACATGGATCCACTAGAGACATTGCATGTGTGTTCTTTTCCTAATCCAGTTCGATCCACTAGTGACATTGCATGTGTATTCCTTTCCTGAACCACATGTATCCACTCATGACATTGCACGTGTGTTCTTATCCTAATCCATATTATTCCACTTGATCCATTACATGTGTATTCTTTTCCTAAACCACATGGATCCACTTGAGACATTTGCATCTGTGTTCTTTTCCTAAACCACATGGATCCACTGTTGACATTGCATGTGTGTTCTTTTCCTAAACCGCATGCATCCACTAGAGTCATTGCATGTGTATTCGTTTCCTAAACCACATGGATCCACTTGAGTCATTGCATGTGTGTTCTTTTCGTAAATCACATGAGTCTACTGGTGACATTGCATGTGTGTTCTTTTCCTAACCCACATGGATACACTAGAGACATTGCATGTCTATTCTTTTCCTAAACCACATTGATTCACTGGTGACATTTGCATGTGTTTTTTCCTAAACCACATGGATCCACTAGAGACATTGCATGTGTGTTCTTTTCGTAAACCACATTGATCCACTGCTGACATTGCATGTGTGTTCTTTTCATAAACCAGTTTGATCCACTAGTGACATTGCATGTGTGTTCTTTTCTTGTAGCACATGAATCCACTTGTGGCATTGCACGTGTGTTATTTTCCTAATCCACATTGATCCACTTGATCCATTACATGTGTATTATTTTCCTAAACCACATGGTTCCACTTGAGACATTTGCATGTGTGTTCTTTTCCTAAACCACATGCATCCACTAGAGTCATTGCATGTGTGTTCTTTATCTAAACCACATTGATCCACTTGTGACATTTGTATGTGTGTTCTTTTCCTAAACTAAATGGATCCACCATTGCATTTAATTTCTTTTCATAAACCACACTCATCCACTAGTGACATTGCATGTGTGTTCTTTTCCTAAACCACATTGATCCACTAGTGACATTGCATGTGTGTTCTTTTCCTAAACCACATGATTCCACTAGACTCATTGCATCTGTGTTCTTTTCCTAAACCACATGAGAACGAGGCAATAGCCTGGTGTTTGGCTCATAGTTGGCGTATCCCAACAAGCGGATTTCAATCCCTGTCAGGGTCGAATTTCCGGAATTCTCACGCTGACTCGCTTGTACTATATCAAAAAAGTGTCTAGTTCCTCCTAGCATTGTTTCATCTTTTTCTAAACTACATGGGTCCACATGTGACATTGCATGTGTTTTATTTTCCTACACCACATTAATCCACTAGAGTCATTACATGTGTGTTCTTTTTCTATACCGGATTGATCCATTTGCATGTGTGTTCTTTTCCTAAACCACATGCATCCACTATTGACATTGCATGTGTGTTCTTTTCCTAAACCACATGGATCCACTAGAGTCATTGCATGTGTGTTCTTTTCCTAAACCACATTGATCCACTTGTGACATTTTCATGTGTGTTCTTTTCCTAAACCACGTGGATCCACTAGTGACATTGCATGTGTGTTCTTTTCCAAAACCACATGGATCCACTAGTGACATTGCGTGTTTGTTTTTTCCTAAATGACATGGAACCACTGGAGTCATTGCATGTGTCTTTGTTTCCTAAACCACATTGATCCACTAGAGTCACTGCATGTGTGTTCTTTTCCTAAACCACATTTATCTACTTATGACATTTGCATGTGTGTTATTTTCCTAAACCACATTGATCCACTAGTAACATTGCATGTTTGTTCTTTTCATAAACCACATTGTTCCACTAGTGACATTGCATGTGTGTTCTTTTCATGAACCACATGGATCCACTTGTGATATTTGCATTTGTGTTCTTTTCCTAAACCACATGGATACATTGAAGTCATTGGATGTGTGTTCTTTTCCTAAACCACATTGATCCACTCGTGACATTTGCATGTGTGTTCTTTTCCTAAACCACATTGATGCACTGGTGACATGTGCATATGTGTTCTTTTCCTAAACCACATGGATCCACTAGAGTCATTGCATGTGTGTTCTTTTCCTAAATCACATGAGTCTACTGGTGACATTGCATGTGTGTTCTTTTCCTAGACCACATGGATCCGCTAGAGACATTGTACGTCTATTCGTTTCCTAAACTACATTGATTCACTGGTGACATTTGCATGTGTTTTTTCCTAAACCACATGGATCCACTAGAGACATTGCATGTGTGTTCTTTTCGTAAACCACATTGATCCACTGCTGACATTGCATGTGTGTTCTTTTCATAAACCAGTTTGATCCACTAGTGACATTGCATGTGTGTTCTTTTCCTGTAGCACATGAATCCATCTGTGGCATTGCACGTGTGTTATTTTCCTAATCCACATTGATCCACTTGATCCATTACATCTGTATTCTTTTCCTAAACCACATGGTTCCACTTGAGACATTAGCATGTGTGTTCTTTTCCTAAACCACATGGATCCACTAGAGTCATTGCATGTGTGTTCTTTTCCTAAACCACATTGATCCACTTCTGACATTTGTATGTGTGTTCTTTTCCTAAACTACATGGATCCACTGGTGGCATTGCATGTGTGTTCTTTTCCTAAACCACATGGATCCACTAGGGACATTTGCATGTGTGTTCTTTACCTAAACTAGATTGATCCACTAGAGTCATTGCATGTGTGTACTTTCCTAAACCACATTGATCCACAGGTGGCATTGCATGTGTGTTATTTTCCTAAACCACTTTGATCCACTAGTGACATTGCATGTGTGTTCTTTTCCTTAACCACTTTGATCCACTAGAGTCATTGCATGTGTGTTCTTTTCCTAAACCACATGGATCCACTAGAGTCCTTGCATGTCTGTTATTTTCCTAAACCACATTGATCCACTAGAGTCACTACATGTTTGTTTTTTCCTAAACCACGTGGATCCACTAGAGACATTTGCATGTGTGTTCTTTTTCTAAACCATATTGATCCACTGCTGAGATTTGCATGTGTGTTCTTTTCCTAAACCACATGGATCCACTGATGACATTGCATGTGTGTTCTTTTCCTAAACCACATGGATCCACTTGAGTCATTGCGTGTGTTTTTTTTCCTAAACCACATGGATCCACTAGAGACATTGCATGTGTGTTCTTTTCCTGAACCACATGGATCCACTCGTGACATTGCATGTGTGTTCTTTTTCTAAACCACATTGATCCATTTGAGTCATTGCATGTGTGTTCTTTTCCTAAACCACATGGATCCACCATTGCATTTAATTTCTTTTCATAAACAACACTGATCCACTAGTGACATTGCATGTGTGTTCTTTTCCTAAACCACATTGATCCACTGGTGACATTGCATGTGTGTTCTTTTCCTAAACCACATGATTCCACTAGACTCATTGCATTTGTGTTCTTTTCCTAAACCACATGAGAACGAGGCAATAGCCTGGTGTTTGGCTCATAGTTGGTGCATCCCAACGGGCGGAGTTCAATCCCTATCAGTGTCGAATTTCCGGAATTCTCACGCCGACCCGCTTGTACTATATCCAAAAAGTGTCTAGTTCCTCCTAGCATTGTTTCATCTTTTTCTAAACTACATGAGTCCACATGTGACATTGCATGTGTTTTATTTTCCTACACCACATTAATCCACTAGAGTCATTACATGTGTGTTCTTTTCCTATAACGGATTGATCCATTTGCATGTGTGTTCATTTCCTAAACCACATGCATCCACTATTGACATTACATGTGTGTTCTTTTCCTAAACCACATGGATCCACTAGAGTCATTGCATGTGTGTTCTTTTCCTAAACCACATTGATCCACTTGTGACATTTTCATGTGTGTTCTTTACCTAAACCACGTGGATCCACTAGTGACATTGCATGTGTGTTCTTTTCCAAAACCACATGGATCCACTAGTGACATTGCGTGTTTGTTTTTTTCCTAAATGACATGGATCCACTGGAGTCATTGCATGTGTCTTTGTTTCCTAAACCACCTTGATCCACTAGAGTCAGTGCATGTGTGTTCTTTTCCTAAGCCACATTTATCTACTTATGACATTTGCATGTGTGTTATTTTCCTAAACCACATTGATCCACTAGTAACATTGCATGTTTGTTCTTTTCATAAACCACATTGATCCACTAGTGACATTGCATGTGTGTTCTTTTCATGAACCACATGGATCCACTTGTGATATTTGCATGTTTGTTCTTTTCCTAAACCACATGGATCCATTGAAGTCATTGGATGTGTGTTCTTTTCCTAAACCACATTGATCCACTCGTGACATTTGCATGTGTGTTCTTTTCCTAAACCACATTGATGCACTGGTGACATGTGCATATGTGTTCTTTTCCTAAACCACATGGACCCACTAGAGTCACTGCATGTGTGTTATTTTCCCAAACCACATTGATCCACTGGTGACATTGCATGTGTGTTCTTTTCCTAAACCACATGGATCCACTAAAGACATTGCATGTCTATTCTTTTCCTAAACCACATTGATTCACTGGTGACATTTGCATGTGTTTTTTCCTAAACCACATGGATCCACTAGAGACATTGCATGTGTGTTCTTTTCGTAAACCACATTGATCCACTAGTGACATTGCATGTGTGTTCTTTTCATAAAGCAGTTTGATCCACTAGTGACATTGCATGTGTGTTCTTTTCATAAAGCAGTTTGATCCACTAGTGACATTGCATGTGTGTTCTTTTCCTGTACCACATGGATCCACTTGTGACATTGCACGTGTGTTATTTTCCTAATCCACATTGATCCACTTGATCCATTACATGTGTATTCTTTTCCTAAACCACATGGTTCCACTTGAGACATTTGCATGTGTGTTCTTTTCCTAAACCACATGGATCCACTAGAGTCATTGCATGTGTGTTCTTTATCTAAACCACATTGATCCACTTGTGACATTTGTATGTGTGTTCTTTTCCTAAACTAAATGGATCCACTAGTGGCATTGCATGTGTGTTATTTTCCTAAACCACTTTGATCCACTAGGGACATTGCATGTGTGTTCTTTTCCTTAACCACATGGATCCACTAGAGTCATTGCATGTGTGTTCTTTTCCTAAACCACATGGATCCACTAGAGTCCTTGCATGTCTGTTATTTTCCTAAACCACATTGATCCACTAGAGTCACTGCATGTTTTTTTTCCTAAACCACGTGGATCCACTAGAGACATTTGCATGTGTGTTCTTTTTCTAAACCACATGGATCCACTAATGACATTGCATGTGTGTTCTTTTCCTGAACCACATGGATCCACTTGAGTCATTGCGTGTGTGTTCTTTTCCTAAACCACATGGATCCACTAGAGACATTGCATGTGTGTTCTTTTCCTGAACCACATGGATCCACTAGTGACATTGCGTGTTTGTTTTTTTCCTAAATGACATGGAACCACTGGAGTCATTGCATGTGTCTTTGTTTCCTAAACCACATTGATCCACTAGAGTCACTGCATGTGTGTTCTTTCCCTAAACCACATTTATCTACTTATGACATTTGCATGTGTGTTATTTTCCTAAACCACATTGATCCACTAGTAACATTGCATGTTTGTTCTTTTCATAAACCACATTGATCCACTAGTGACATTGCATGTGTGTTCTTTTCATGAACCACATGGATCCACTTGTGATATTTGCATTTGTGTTCTTTTCCTAAACCACATGGATACATTGAAGTCATTGGATGTGTGTTCTTTTCCTGAACCACATGGATCCACTCGTGACATTGCATGTATGTTCTTTTTCTAAACCACATTGATCCATTTGAGTCATTGCATGTGTGTTCTTTTCCTAAACCACATGGATCCACCATTGCATTTAATTTCTTGTCATAAACCACACTCATCCACTAGTGACATTGCATGTGTGTTCTTTTCCTAAATCACATTGATCCACTAGTGACATTGCATGTGTGTTCTTTTCCTAAACCACATGATTCCACTAGACTCATTGCATCTGTGTTCTTTTCCTAAACCACATGAGAACGAGGCAATAGCCTGGTGTTTGGCTCATAGTTGGCGCATCCCAACAAGCGGATTTCAATCCCTGTCAGGGTTGAATTTCCGTAATTCTCACGCTGACCCGCTTGTACTATATCAAAAAAGTGTCTAGTTCCTCCTAGCATTGTTTCATCTTCTTCTAAACTACATGAGTCCACATGTGACATTGCATGTGTTTTATTTTCCTACACCACATTAATCCACTAGAGTCATTACATGTGTGTTCTTTTCCTATACCGGATTGATCCATTTGCATGTGTGTTCTTTTCCTAAACCACATGCATCCACTATTGACATTGCATGTGTGTTCTTTTCCTAAACCACATGGATCCACTAGAGTCATTGCATGTGTGTTCTTTTCCTAAACCACATTGATCCACTTGTGACATTTTCATGTGTGTTCTTTTCCTAAACCACGTGGATCCACTAGTGACATTGCATGTGTGTTCTTTTCCAAAACCACATGGATCCACTAGTGACATTGCGTGTTTGTTTTTTTCCTAAATGACATGGAACCACTGGAGTCATTGCATGTGTCTTTGTTTCCTAAACCACATTGATCCACTAGAGTCACTGCATGTGTGTTCTTTTCCTAAACCACATTTATCTACTTATGACATTTGCATGTGTGTTATTTTCCTAAACCACATTGATCCACTAGTAACATTGCATGTTTGTTCTTTTCATAAACCACATTGATCCACTAGTGACATTGCATGTGTGTTCTTTTCATGAACCACATGGATCCACTTGTGATATTTGCATTTGTGTTCTTTTCCTAAACCACATGGATACATTGAAGTCATTGGATGTGTGTTCTTTTCCTGAACCACATGGATCCACTCGTGACATTGCATGTATGTTCTTTTTTCTAAACCACATTGATCCATTTGAGTCATTGCATGTGTGTTCTTTTCCTAAACAACATGGATCCACCATTGCATTTAATTTCTTTTCATAAACCACACTCATCCACTAGTGACATTGCATGTGTGTTCTTTTCCTAAACCACATTGATCCACTAGTGACATTGCATGTGTGTTCTTTTCCTAAACCACATGATTCCACTAGACTCATTGCATCTGTGTTCTTTTCCTAAACCACATGAGAACGAGGCAATAGCCTGGTGTTTGGCTCATAGTTGGCGCATCCCAACAAGCGGATTTGAATCCCTGTCAGGGTCGAATTTCCGGAATTCTCACGCTGACCCGCTTGTACTATATCAAAAAAGTGTCTAGTTCCTCCTAGCATTGTTTCATCTTTTTCTAAACTACATGAGTCCAGATGTGACATTGCATGTGTTTTATTTTCCTACAGCACATTAATCCACTAGAGTCATTACATGTGTGTTCTTTTCCTATACCGGATTGATCCATTTGCATGTGTGTTCTTTTCCTAAACCACATGCATCCACTATTGACATTGCATGTGTGTTCTTTTCCTAAACCACATGGATCCACTAGAGTCATTGCATGTGTGTTCTTTTCCTAAACCACATTGATCCACTTGTGACATTTTCATGTGTGTTCTTTTCCTAAACCACGTGGATCCACTAGTGACATTGCATGTGTGTTCTTTTCCAAAACCACATGGATCCACTAGTGACATTGCGTGTTTGTTTTTTTCCTAAATGACATGGAACCACTGGAGTCATTGCATGTGTCTTTGTTTCCTAAACCACATTGATCCACTAGAGTCACTGCATGTGTGTTCTTTTCCTAAACCACATTTATCTACTTATGACATTTGCATGTGTGTTATTTTCCTAAACCACATTGATCCACTAGTAACATTGCATGTTTGTTCTTTTCATAAACCACATTGATCCACTAGTGACATTGCATGTGTGTTCTTTTCATGAACCACATGGATCCACTTGTGATATTTGCATTTGTGTTCTTTTCCTAAACCACATGGATACATTGAACTCATTAGATGTGTGTTCTTTTCCTGAACCACATGGATCCACTCGTGACATTGCATGTATGTTCTTTTTTCTAAACCACATTGATCCATTTGAGTCATTGCATGTGTGTTCTTTTCCTAAACAACATGGATCCACCATTGCATTTAATTTCTTTTCATAAACCACACTCATCCACTAGTGACATTGCATGTGTGTTCTTTTCCTAAACCACATTGATCCACTAGTGACATTGCATGTGTGTTCTTTTCCTAAACCACATGATTCCACTAGACTCATTGCATCTGTGTTCTTTTCCTAAACCACATGAGAACGAGGCAATAGCCTGGTGTTTGGCTCATAGTTGGCGCATCCCAACAAGCGGATTTGAATCCCTGTCGAATTAATTTCCGAATTCTCACGCTTGTACTATATCAAAAAAGTGTCTAGTTCCTCCTAGCATTGTTTCATCTTTTTCTAAACTACATGAGTCCACATGTGACATTGCATGTGTTTTATTTTCCTACAGCACATTAATCCACTAGAGTCATTACATGTGTGTTCTTTTCCTATACCGGATTGATCCATTTGCATGTGTGTTCTTTTCCTAAACCACATGCATCCACTATTGACATTGCATGTGTGTTCTTTTCCTAAACCACATGGATCCACTAGAGTCATTGCATGTGTGTTCTTTTCCTAAACCACATTGATCCACTTGTGACATTTTCATGTGTGTTCTTTTCCTAAACCACGTGGATCCACTAGTGACATTGCATGTGTGTTCTTTTCCAAAACCACATGGATCCACTAGTGACATTGCGTGTTTGTTTTTTCTTAAATGACATGGAACCACTGGAGTCATTGCATGTGTCTTTGTTTCCTAAACCACATTGATCCACTAGAGTCACTGCATGTGTGTTCTTTTCCTAAACCACATTTATCTACTTATGACATTTGCATGTGTGTTATTTTCCTAAACCACATTGATCCACTAGTAACATTGCATGTTTGTTCTTTTCATAAACCACATTGATCCACTAGTGACATTGCATGTGTGTTCTTTTCATGAACCACATGGATCCATTTGTGATATTTGCATTTGTGTTCTTTTCCTAAACCACATGGATACATTGAAGTCATTGGATGTGTGTTCTTTTCCTAAACCACATTGATCCACTCGTGACATTTGCATGTGTGTTCTTTTCCTAAACCACATTGATGCACTGGTGACATGTGCATATGTGTTCTTTTCCTAAACCACATGGATCCACTAGAGTCATTGCATGTGTGTTCTTTTCCTAAATCACATGAGTCTACTGGTGACATTGCATGTGTGTTCTTTTCCTAAACCACATGGATCCACTAGAGACATTGCATGTCTATTCGTTTCCTAAACTACATTGATTCACTGGTGACATTTGCATGTGTTTTTTCCTAAAGCACATGGATCCACTAGAGACATTGCATGTGTGTTCTTTTCGTAAACCACATTGATCCACTGCTGACATTGCATGTGTGTTCTTTTCATAAACCAGTTTGATCCACTAGTGACATTGCATGTGTGTTCTTTTCCTGTAGCACATGAATCCATCTGTGGCATTGCACGTGTGTTATTTTCCTAATCCACATTGATCCACTTGATCCATTACATGTGTATTCTTTTCCTAAACCACATGGTTCCACTTGAGACATTTGCATGTGTGTTCTTTTCCTAAACCACATGGATCCACTAGAGTCCTTGCATGTCTGTTATTTTCCTAAACCACATTGATCCACTAGAGTCACTATATGTTTGTTTTTTCCTAAACCACGTGGATCCACTAGAGACATTTGCATGTGTGTTCTTTTTCTAAACCACATTGATCCACTGCTAAGATTTGCATGTGTGTTCTTTTCCTAAACCAAATGGATCCACTGATGACATTGCATGTGTGTTCTTTTCTTGAACCACATGGATCCACTTGAGTCATTGCGTGTGTGTTCTTTTCCTAAACCACATGGATCCACTAGAGACATTGCATGTGTGTTCTTTTCCTGAACCACATGGATCCACTCGTGACATTGCATGTGTGTTCTTTTTCTAAACCACATTGATCCATTTGAGTCATTGCATGTGTGTTCTTTTCCTAAACCACATGTATCCACCATTGCATTTAATTTCTTTTCATAAACCACACTGTCCACTAGTGACATTGCATGTGTGTTCTTTTCCTAAACCACATTGATCCACTAGTGACATTGCATGTGTGTTCTTTTCCTAAACCACATGATTCCACTAGACTCATTGCATTTGTGTTCTTTTCCTAAACCACATGAGAACGAGGCAATAGCCTGGTGTTTGGCTCATAGTTGGTGCATCCCAACGAGCGGAGTTCAATCCCTATCAGGGTCGAATTTCCGGAATTCTCACGCCGACCCGCTTTACTATATCAAAAAAGTGTCTAGTTCCTCCTAGCATTGTTTCATCTTTTCCTAAACTACATGAGTCCACATGTGACATTGCATGTGTTTTATTTTCCTACACCACATTAATCCACTAGAGTCATTACATGTGTGTTCTTTTCCTATACCGGATTGATCCATTTGCATGTGTGTTCATTTCCTAAACCACATGCATCCACTATTGACATTACATGTGTGTTCTTTTCCTAAACCACATGGATCCACTAGAGTGATTGCATGTGTGTTCTTTTCCTAAACCACATTGATCCACTTGTGACATTTTCATGTGTGTTCTTTTCCTAAACCACGTGGATCCACTAGTGACATTACATGTGTGTTCTTTTCCAAAACCACATGGATCCACTAGTGACATTGCGTGTTTGTTTTTTTCCTAAATGACATGGATCCACTGGAGTCATTGCATGTGTCTTTGTTTCCTAAACCACATTGATCCACTAGAGTCATTGCATGTGTGTTCTTTTCCTAAACCACATTTATCTACTTATGACATTTGCATGTGTGTTATTTTCCTAAACCACATTGATCCACTAGAGACATTGCATTTATGTTATTTTCATAAACCACATTGATCCACTGGTGACATTGCATGTGTGTTCTTTTCATGAACCACATGGATCCACTTGTGATATTTGCATGTGTGCTCTTTTCCTAAACCACATGGATCGATTGAAGTCATTGGATGTGTGTTCTTTTCCTAAACCACATTGATCCACTCGTGACATTTGCATGTGTGTTCTTTTCCTAAACCACATTCATACACTGGTGACATGTGCATATGTGTTCTTTTCCTAAACCACATGGACCCACTAGAGTCACTGCATGTGTGTTATTTTCCCAAACCACATTGATCCACTGCTGACATTGCATGTGTGTTATTTTCCTAAACCACATGGATCCACTAAACACATTGCATGTCTATTCTTTTCCTAAACCACATTGATTCACTGGTGACATTTGCATGTGTTTTTTCCTAAACCACATGGATCCACTAGAGACATTGCATGTGTGTTCTTTTCATAAACCACATTGACCCACTAGTGACATTGCATGTGTGTTCTTTTCATAAAGCAGTTTGATCCACTGGTGACATTGCATGTGTGCTCTTTTCATAAAGCAGTTTGATCCACTAGTGACATTGCATGTGTGTTCTTTTCCTGTACCACATGGATCCACTTGTGACATTGCACGTGTGTTATTTTCCTAATCCACATTGATCCACTTGATCCATTACATGTGTATTCTTTTCCTAAACCTCATGGTTCGACTTGAGACATTTGCATGTGTGTTCTTTCCCTAAACCACATGTATCCACTAGAGTCAATGCATGCGTGTTCTTTTCCTAAACCACATTGATCCACTAGTGACATTTGTATGTGTGTTCTTTTCCTAAACTACATGAATCCACTGGTGGCATTGCATGTGTGTCCTTTTCCTAAACCACATGGATCCACTGGGGACATTTGCATGTGTGTTCTTTACCTAAACTAGATTGATCCACTAGAGTCATTGCATGTGTGTTATTTTCCTAAACCACTTTGATCCACTAGTGACATTGCATGTGTGTTCTTTTCCTGAACCACATGGATCCACTAGAGTCATTGCATGTGTGTTCTTTTCCTAAACCACATTGATCAACTAGAGTCACTGCATGTTTTTTTCCTAAACCACATGGATCCACTAGAGAAATTTGTATGTGTGTTCTTTTCCTAAACTATATGGATCCACTAGAGACATTGCATGTGTGTTCCTTTCCTAAACCACATGGATCCACTAGTGAGATTTGCATGTGTGTTCTTTTCCTAAACCACATGGATCCACTGATGACATTGCATGTGTGTTCTTTTCCTGAACCACATGGATCCACTTGAGTCATTGCATGTGTGTTCTTTTCCTAAACCACATGGATACATTGAAGTCATTGGATGTGTGTTCTTTTCCTGAACCACATGGATCCACTCGTGACATTGCATGTGTGTTCTTTTTCTAAACCACATTGATCCATTTGAGTCATTGCATGTGTGTTCTTTTCGTAAACCACATGGATCCACCATTGCATTTGTGTTCTTTTCATAAACCACACTGATCCACTAGTGACATTGCATGTGTGTTCTTTTCCTAAACCACATTGATCCACTGGTGACATTGCATGTGTGTTCTTTTCCTAAACCACATGATTCCACTAGACTCATTGCATGTGTGTTCTTTTCCTAACCCACATGAGAACGAGGCAATAGCCTGGTGTTTGGCTCATAGTTGGCGCATCCCAACGAGCGGAGTTCAATCCCTATCAGGGTCGAATTTCCGGAATTCTCACGCCGACCAGCTTGTACTATATCGAAAAAGTGTCTAGTTTCTCCTAGCATTGTTTCATCTTTTTCTAAACTACATGAGTCCACATGTGACATTGCATGTGTGTTATTTTCCTACACCACATTAATCCACCAGAGTCATTACATGTGTGTTCTTTTCCTAAACTGGATTGATCCATTTGCATGTGTGTTCTTTTCCTAAACCAGATGGATCCACTATTGACATTCCATGTGTGTTCTTTTCCTTAACCACATTGATCCATTACATGTGTGTTCTTTTCCTAAAACAACATTGATCCAATGGTGTCATTGCATGTGCGTTCTTATCCTAAACCACATGGGTCCACTTGATTCATTGCATGTGTGTTCTTTTCCTAAACCACATTTATCTACTTATGACATTTGCATGTGTGTTATTTTCCTAAACCACATTGATCCACTAGTAACATTGCATGTCTGTTCTTTTCATAAACCACATTGATCCACTAGTGACATTGGATGTGTGTTCTTTTCCTAAACCACATGGATCCACTCATGACATTTGCATGTGTGTTCTTTTCCTAAACCACATTTGATGCACTGGTGACATGTGCATATGTGTTCTTTTCCTAATCCACATGGATCCACTAGAGTCAATACATGTGTGTCATTTTCCCAAACCACATTTGTGGCATCCCGCAAAAACCACTATTAGAAAATCGCGTTGTTTTTGTGCATTGCATCATCATGACCGCATGCTCATGTCATCGTGCCACCTTGCATTTGAGCATCGTCATGTCATCTTGCATTTGTTTGCATAAAACTATTTTCGAAAAGTCTGTTTTTGTTTTCTAAACGCCCCGTCTTCATTTCAAATTAAAAGCCGGGTCTCTGGATTATTTTGTTTAGTCTACCAACGGTCTTCAAAACCCCGTTTTAAATAATAAAATATTTTCTCTTATTTTTTTTAGGAGGCAGCCCGCCAGGCCCGAAAGCCCGGTCGGCCACCTCCAAGCCCTAATCTAAAACCTAGTATAATTCCTAATCCTCCAAAACCCTAGATCTACCTAAACCCTAACCTACCTAACCCCTACCCTTATCCACACAACACTCACCCACCGCACCCACACAGCCCAGCCCACACAAAGACACACGACACCGACACACCAAACTGTCAGACTTCACTCCCGCCTCAGACGCTCCAGCCCCGTCTCCAGAGCCCCGTGCCACCGCCTGGGTCCTCCTCTCCGCTCTTCGCCAACTGCCCGCCACTGTCGCTTCATCGTCGGCCGTCGGCCGCGCCTCCGTGCTCCCCGCTGAGCCCGGCGCCGTCTCGGGTCCCCTCCGCTTCGGCCACGCCGTCGCGGCCCCGGCCACTCGCCGGCCCTCCCGCGTCTCCTCTGGTCGCTAGGGCGTGGTCCACCTCCCAGGCGGCGCCACCGAGCCTTCCCGCTAAGCTGTCAGTGCCAAGGCCGCTTCTTCATCCGCTCGGCCCGCCCGCCGTCCTTGTCGTACAGCCGCCAAGATTTCGCCTTCCTCAAGGCCACTTCAAGATCCGCCGCCCTTCGACGCCAACAAGCTCGCCGGACCACCGCCCTCCTCCCGCGTGACCCGCCTCCAGCCTGAAAGGCTCTCGCCTCCTGGCGAGCGTCAGGTTCGCCGTCCAGCCGAGCCTTCCCTGCTGATGTCTCCTTCGGCCAGCGTCGCCTGTCGCAGACTCTGCTTCAGAATGTGACTGACCGACCCCAAGCTTGTCGTGGCCGAACTCGCCGTCTTTTTTCCCTGCAGGTCGCCATCGTCAGTACCAGGTGGTGCTGCTCAGTTTTGGGAGCCTCTTTGTTTCCTCTGCCTCGGGTACCCGTGTGTAGTCGGGTATGACCTTGTACAGCACCCAGTACATGTTGTATGAACAACATCTAGTCATATTCGCTAGATGCTTGAATTCTCCTTTGTTTCTGTTGATGTCTTGTTTTTGTTTTGTTTAATATATGGCTTCCCAACACCGTGTACCGGTATTGAGTGGAGGAAGTACCGAGATGGGACCGAAGAATCACCGAAACCCGAATATCATCGACATGGGCCCGATGACCGCCAGGACCGCCACATGAAACGCCATGCCTTTCTTCACGAATGTCGAGACCCCGAACCCGAGTACCGTTCCCCCGGATCGCCATGTTTTCCACCCCAGATCCGAAGATGCCAAAGACCCCCGATCCATGGACCCTATGATCGAGACCCTGAGGACATCTTCCTCTCGGACCCAAGGAACCCGGATCCGAAAGCCGATCCCGAAGACCGATCCCGGCGCCCGAACCCCTTCGAAACCAAGATCGCCGATACCCTAATGTGATTACCTTTCTGAGACCCCTATTTTTATAATGATATATACCTGTTGCATATTAAAATGAACATGCTTGCGTACATATTGTGGGTGTTTGGGGCTAATGCGATAATTCACCTAAATTAAATATGGGGACCATATGCGGACTTTTCTAGTCTTATATTGGTCTCATTTAAATTTGTGTAGCGAACCGATGCCATGTTTCGCCCTGTTAATACAACATTCAAATCACGAGGGTTCTAAACAACTTGAATCATATAATCATTTATCGGGATCCCGATTCCGCTTAATACTGCCTAATCACACCGCAATTGCATCATATCATAATCATGCCGGATCTTCTGCCGTAATATTAAATAGTGCATCCGGTGTTTCTTTTAGTGTTTTGCTTCTTCGCGGATTAGACCGATGAGTGGCTGCGAGTATCGACAAGTTCTTCGGATATGAATATCCGGCAGTGTTTCCCAGGCGAGCATCTCTTCCCCTTCTACCTATTTTGCATTTATAGTCTTTATTTCCTCCTGTTGATCTATTGCTATCCTTGTCGCGATGCTTTAGTTTTCTGAACACCAGTTATATCCCGTGCAACCTCTATATTGCCTTGGACACCTCCTATTACCTGTGTTTGGTAGATAGTCCTTATGTAGTCGAGTTGCTTGCTCAAAGCGATCTCGTGTTGTCAAGTACCACAGTTGTTGAAATGCTGGCAGATGCTTAACGGTGGAGTTGATCATGGCTTACATTATAACTTGTTAATTTAAAATGCTGGAAATAGATATAATGCAGAGGCACCGATGGGTAATAGTCAATATTTGGTTTTTAACCGCCCACTTGTGTCCACCTAGGACCCGAGTTCTTGTCAACTGTTCCAAGATCGAGCGCGCTAACCACAGGTGGGGTGTGTGGGCACCCCCATCGGCTTACTACCTGATTTCAAAGTATTGTACCGGGAGCCACAAGTAGTTTGGGGCTTTATTACTATCCTATACTTATGCCATGCTTTCATCATTATTTAAGATTGTGTGAGCACTGTATCGTTTAGGATTGAGTGTTTTCGCCAGATCGACAAGCCCATACACTTTCGGTTCCCAATTGATGTACCATTGACGCAAACCCCGGGTCCGTTTTGAGGCGGCCAACTTCGCTATGGTAGCTTAGTGGAGGGCCCCCCATGTACTTGCTTTGGATCCGGGAAACGCCATGACTTAGGCCCCGCCGACATACCGATGGGTGTATGTTAACCGATCCGGCAAAAGGGTCGGCGTGTGGATACTTTGGTGCACCCCTGCAGGGTTAAATCTTTTCGAAAAGCCGTGTCCGCGGTTATGGACGACTTGGAGCACAGTTTCTCGATCATAGACAACAATAACTAAAGTTTACTACTATAATTTGACTTACATCTGAGATGACTAGTAAGTTGGATAACTGCCATGGAAAGATTAAATATACCTGCCAACCGTGTGAGTTTTCCTCGGCTTGACTTCCTCGTTTGGTCTCGAGGGGGAATACCAGGATGGGTATGTTTGGTGTTAGTAACAGGTGGTTTCGAATAGGTCTTTCTTATCCCTCTCTAATAGCCGACAGTTGAATCGAGTTTCTATAGATTGTTTAGTGCATGCTGCGCTGCCGCTTCAGTCCACCATACCTATGTAGGCGAGAGCCGCCGAATTCTAGCCTCGCCATGTACTGGCCTCAGTACTGACGCTCCTCTTTTTCCTTTGCCCTTTGTCGGCACCCCTTTTCTTTTAGCAGGTTTCGACGTCGTTAGCACGGTTACCCTTCCGGCTTGGCCTGGGCAGGGTTATGGACGCCATTGGTTATTCTTCAGGGCGCTTAGCCCAATTTGCATCTTGTCCGTACTCGGACGTTGTATCGATTTCAAGGTGGTTTGGATCTTGTATTGTATATTCAGATTCTTGACTCCGAGTCGCTTGTATATATATATATATCTGTTCTGTGGGTCCCATCGAGGACTGTTGTGTAATGTTATTACTTCGTTTTCCACCCGCACAAAAGTGCCTTGTGGGCGTCCTTGAATCGTTTCTATGCGGGTTTGGCGAAAAGGGCTAAAACTTGCATAGGGCCGATTCGAGGGTGTTACAACATTGATCCACTGGTGACATTTGCATGTGTGTTCTTTTCATAAACCACATGGATCCACTAGAGATATTGCATGTGTGTTATTTTCCAAAACCACATTGATTCACTAGTGACATTACATTTGTGTTATTTTCCTAAACCACATGGATCCACTAGAGTCATTGCATGTGTGGTATTTTCTAAACCACATAGATCCACTAGAGTCATTGCATGTGTGTTGGTTTCCTAAACCACATGGATCCACTGGAGTCATTGCATGTTTATTCTTTTCCTACACCACATGGATCCACTAGAGCCATTGCATGTGTGTTCTTTTCCTATACCACATGGTTCCACTTGAGACATTTGCATGTGTGTTCTTTTCCTAAACCACATTGATCCACTAGAGTCATTGCATGTGTGTTCTTTTCCTCAACCACATTGATCCACTCGTCACATTGCATGTGTCTTATTTTTCTAGAACCACATTGATCCACTAGTGACATTGCATGTGTGTTCTTTTCCTAAACAACATGGATCAACTAGAGTCTTTTCATGTGTGTTCTTTTCCTAAACCATATTGATCCACTTGTGAGATTTTCATGTGTGTTCTTTTCCTAAACCACATTGACCCACTGGTGAAATCGCATGTGTGTTCTTGTCCTAAACCACATTGATCCACTCGAGCCATTGCATGTGTATTCTTTTCCTGAACCACATGGATCCACTAGAGTCATTGTATGTGTGTTCTTTTCCTAACCCACATTGATCTACTTCTGACATTTGCGTGTGTTCTTTTCCTAAACCACATTGATCCACTTGTGACATTTGCATGCGTGTTATTTTCCCAAACCACATGGATCCACTATAGACATTGCATTGTGTTCTTTTCCTAAACCACATTTATCAACTAGTGACATTGCATGTATGTTCTTTTCCTAAACCACATGGATCCACTAGAGTCATTGCATGTGCGTTATTTTCTTAAACCACATGGATCCACTAGTGACATTGCATGTGTGTTCTTTTCCAAAACCACATGGATCCACTAGAGTCATTGCATGTGTGGTCTTTTCCTAAACCACATAGATCCACTAGACTCATTTCATGTGTGTTCTTTTTCTAAACCACATGGATCCACAGGTGACATTACATGTGTGTTCTTTTCCTAAACCACATGGATCCACTAGAGTCATTACATGTGTATTCTTTTCCTCAACCACATGGATCCACTTGAGTCATTGCATGTGTGTTCTTTTCCTATACTACATGAATCCTCTTGAGACATTTGCATGTTTGTTCTTTTCCTAAACCACATTGATCCACTAGAGTCATTGCATTTGTGTTCTTTTCCTAAGCCACTTTGATCCCTTGGTGACATTGCATGTGTGCTCTTTTCCTAAACCACTTTGATCCACTAGTGACATTGCATGTGTGTTCTTTTCCTGAACCACATGGATCCACTAGTGACATTGCATGTGTGTTCTTTTCCTGAACCACATGGATCCACTCATCACATTGCAAGTGTGTTCTTTTCCTAAAACCACATTGATCCACTGGTGACATTGCATGTGTGTTATTTTCCTAAACCACATGGATCCACTGGAGTCTTTTCATGTGTGTTCTTTTCCTAAACCACATTGATGCAGTTATGACATTTGCATGTGTGTTCTTTTCCTAAACCACATTGATCCACTCGTGAAATTTCATGTGTGTTCTTTTCCTAAACCACATTGATCCGCTCGAGCCATTGCATGTGTATTCTTTTCCTAAACCACATGGATCCAGTTGTGACATTTGCATGTGTGTTGTTTTCCTAAACCACATGGATCCACTAGAGTCATTACATATGTGTTCATTTCCTAAACCACATGGATCCACTAGTGACATTGCATGTGTGTTCTTTGCCTAAACCACTTTGATCCACTAGTGGCATTGCATGTGTGTTCTTTTCTTGAACCACATGGATCCACTCATCACATTGCAAGTGTGTTCTTTTCCTAAAACCACATTGATCCACTGGTGACATTGCATGTGTGTTCTTTTCCTAAACAACATGGATCCACTGGAGTCTTTTCTTGTGTGTTCTTTTCCTAAACCACATTGATCCACTTGTGACATTTGCATCTGTGTTCTTTTCCTAAACCACATTGATCCACTTGTTAAATTGCATGTGTGTTCTTTTCCTAAACCACATTGATCCACTCGAGCCAGTGCATGTGTATTCTTTTCATGAACCACATGGATCCAGTAGTGACATTTGCATGTGTGTTGTTTTCCTAAACCACATGGATCCACTAGAGTCATTTCATGTGTGTCCTTTTCCTAAACCACATGGATCCACTAGTGACATTGCATGTGTGTTCTTTTCCTAAACCACATGGATCCACTTGAGTCATTGCATGTGTATGCTTTTCCTAAACCACGTGGATCCACTTGAGTCATTGCATGTGTGTTCTTTTCCTATACCACATGGATCCACTTGAGACATTTGCACGTGTGTTGTTTTCCTAAACCACATGGATCCACTAGAGTCATTATATGTATGTTCTTTTCCTAACACACATTGATCCACTGGTGAGATTTACATGTGTGTTATTTTCCTAAACCACATTGATCCACTAGTGATATTTGCATGTGTATACTTTTCCTAAACTACATGGATCCACTAGATTCATTGCATGTGTGTTATTTTCCTAAACCACATTAATCCGCTGGTGACATTTGCATGTGTGTTCTTTTCCTAAACCACATGGATCCACTAGAGATATTGCATGTGTGTTATTTTCCTAAACCACATTGATCCACTAGTGACATTGCATTTGTGTTATTTTACTAAACCACATGGATCCACTAGAGTCATTGCATGTGTGTTATTTTCCTAAACCACATAGAGCCACTAGAGTCATTGCATGTGTGTTCTTTTCCTAAACCACATGGATCCACTGGAGTCATTGCATGTTTATTATTTTCCTAAACCACATGGATCCACTTGAGTCATTGCATGTGTGTTCTTTTCCTAAACCACTTTGATCCACTTGTGACATTGCATGTGTGTTCCTTGCCTAAACTACTTTGATCCACTACTAACATTGCATGTGTGTTCTTTTCCTGAACCACATTGATCCACTCATCACATTGCATGTGTGTTCTTTTCCTAAAACCACATTGATCCACTGGTGACATTGCATGTGTGTTCTTTTCCTAAACCACATGGATCCACTGGAGTCTTTTCATGTGTGTTCTTTTCCTCAACCACATTGATCCACTTGTGACATTTGCATGTGTGTTCTTTTGGTAAACCACATTGATCAACTAGTAAAATTGCATGTGTGTTCTTTTCCTAAACCACATTGATCCACTCGAGCCATTGCATGTGTATTCTTTTCCTGAACCACATGGATCCACTTCTGACATTTGCATGTGTGTTGCTTTCCTAAACAACATGGATCCACTAGAGTCATTGTATGTATGTTCTTTTCCTAACCCACATTGATCCAGGGGTGACATTTGCATGTGTGTTCTTTTCCTAAACCACATTTCTCCTCTGGTGACATTTGGATGTGTGTTCTTTTCCTAAACCACATGGATCCACTAGAGTCATTGCATGTGTGTTATTTTCCTAAACCACATTGATCCACTGGTGACATTTGCATGTGTGTTCTTTTCCTAAAGCACATTGATCCACTGGTGACATTTGCAAGTGTGTACTTTCCTAAACCACATGGATCCATTAGAGTCATTGCATGTGTGTTATTTTCCTAAACCACATTGATCCGCTGGTGACATTTTTATGTGTGTTCTTTTCCTAAACCACGTGGATCCACTAGAGATATTGCATGTGTGTTATTTTCCTAAACCTCAATGATCCACTAGTGACATTGCATTTGTGTTATTTTCCTAAACCACATGGATCCACTAGAGTCATTGCATGTTTGTTCTTTTCCTAAAGCACATTGATCCACTTGTTAAATCGGCATGCGTGTTATTTTCCTAAACCACATAGATCCACTAGAGTCATTCCATGTGTGTTCATTTCCTAAACCACATTGATCCACTAGAGTCATTGCATTTGTGTTCTTTTCCTAAGCCACTTTGATCCCTTGGTGACATTGCATGTGTGCTCTTTTCCTAAACCACTTTGATCCACTAGTGACATTGCATGTGTGTTCTTTTCCTGAACCACATGGATCCACTAGTGACATTGCATGTGTGTTCTATTCCTGAACCACATGGATCCACTCATCACATTGCAAGTGTGTTCTTTTCCTAAAACCACATTGATCCACTGGTGACATTGCATGTGTGTTATTTTCCTAAACCACATGGATCCACTAGAGTCTTTTCATGTGTGTTCTTTTCCTAAACCACATTGATCCACTTGTGACATTTGCATGTGTGTTCTTTTCCTAAACCACATTGATCCACTTGTGACATTTGCATGTGTGTTCTTTTCCTAAACCACATTGATCCACTTGTGAAATTTCATGTGTGTTCTTTTCCTAAACCACATTGATCCACTCGAGCCATTGCATGTGTATTCTTTTCCTGAACCACATGGATCCAGTTGTGACATTTGCATGTGTGTTGTTTTCCTAAACCACATGGATCCACTAGAGTCATTGCATGTGTGTTCATTTCCTAAACCACATGGATCCACTAGTGACATTGCATGTGTGTTCTTTGCCTAAACCACTTTAATCCACTAGTGGCATTGCATGTGTGTTCTTTTCCTGAACCACATGGATCCACTCATCACATTGCAAGTGTGTTCTTTTCCTAAAACCACATTGATCCACTGGTGACATTGCATGTGTGTTCTTTTCCTAAACAACATGGATCCAGTAGAGTCTTTTCTTGTGTGTTCTTTTCCTAAACCACATTGATCCACTTGTGACATTTGCATCTGTGTTCTTTTCCTAAACCACATTGATCCACTTGTGAAATTGCATGTGTGTTCTTTTCCTAAACCACATTGATCCACTCGAGCCAGTGCATGTGTATTCTTTTCATGAACCACATGGATCCAGTTGTGACATTTGCATGTGTGTTGTTTTCCTAAACCACATGGATCCACTAGAGTCATTTCATGTGTGTCCTTTTCCTAAACCACATGGATCCACTAGTGACATTGCATGTGTGTTCTTTTCCTAAACCACATGGATCCACTTGAGTCATTGCATGTGTATGCTTTTCCTAAACCACATGGATCCACTTGAGTCATTGCATGTGTGTTCTTTTCCTATACCACATGGATCCACTTGAGACATTTGCACGTGTGTTGTTTTCCTAAACCACATGGATCCACTAGAGTCATTATATGTTTGTTCTTTTCCTCACCCACATAGATCCACTGGTGAGATTTGCATGTGTGTTATTTTCCTAAACCACATTGATCCACTAGTGATATTTGCATGTGTATACTTTTCCTAAACCACATGGATCCACTAGATTCATTGCATGTGTGTTCTTTTCCTAACCCACATTGATCCACTGGTGACATTTGCATGTGTGTTCTTTTCCTAAACTACATTAATCCACTGGTGACATTTGCATGTCTGTTCTTTTCCCAAACCACATTGATCAACTAGTAAAATTGCATGTGTGTTCTTTTCCTAAACCACATTGATCCACTAGTGACATTGCATGGATGTTCTTTTCCTAAACCACATGGATCCACTAGAGATATTGCATGTGTGTTATTTTCCTAAACCACATTGATCCACTAGTGACATTGCATTTGTGTTATTTTACTAAACCACATGGATCCACTAGAGTCATTGCATGTGTGTTATTTTCCTAAACCACATAGAGCCACTAGAGTCATTGCATGTGTGTTCTTTTCCTAAACCACATGGATCCACTAGAGTCATTGCATGTTTATTATTTTCCTAAACCACATGGATCCACTTGAGTCATTGCATGTGTGTTCTTTTCCTAAACCACTTTTATCCACTTGTGACATTGCATGTGTGTTCCTTTCCTAAACTACTTTGATCCACTACTAACATTGCATGTGTGTTCTTTTCCTGAACCACATTGATCCACTCATCACATTGCATGTGTGTTCTTTTCCTAAAACCACATTGATCCACTGGAGTCTTTTCATGTGTGTTCTTTTCCTCAACCACATTGATCCACTTGTGACATTTGCATGTGTGTTCTTTTCGTAAACCACATTGATCAACTAGTAAAATTGCATGTGTGTTCTTTTCCTAAACCACATTGATCCACTTGAGCCATTGCATGTGTATTCTTTTCCTGAACCACATGGATCCACTTCTGACATTTGCATGTGTGTTGCTTTCCTAAACAACATGGATCCACTAGAGTCATTGTATGTATGTTCTTTTCCTAACCCACATTGATCCAGGGGTGACATTTGCATGTGTGTTCTTTTCCTAAACCACATTTCTCCACTGGTGACATTTGGATGTGTGTTCTTTTCCTAAACCACATGGATCCACTAGAGTCATTGCATGTGTGTTATTTTCCTAAACCACATTGATCCACTGCTGACATTTGCATGTGTGTTCTTTTCCTAAAGCACATTGATCCACTGGTGACATTTGCATGTGTGTACTTTCCTAAACCACATGGATCCATTAGAGTCATTGCATGTGTGTTATTTTCCTAAACCACATTGATCCGCTGGTGACATTTTTATGTGTGTTCTTTTCCTAAACCACGTGGATCCACTAGAGATATTGCATGTGTGTTATTTTCCTAAACCTCAATGATCCACTAGTGACATTGCATTTGTGTTATTTTCCTAGACCACATGGATCCACTAGAGTCATTGCATGTTTGTTCTTTTCCTAAAGCACATTGATCCACTTGTAAAATTTGCATGCGTGTTATTTTCCTAAACCACATAGATCCACTAGAGTCATTGCATGTGTATTCATTTCCTAAACCACATGTATCCACTAGTGACATTGCATGTGTGTTCGTTTCCTAAACCACATGGATCCACTGGAGTCAGTGCATGTTTATTATTTTCCTAAACCACATGGATCCACTTGAGACATTGCATGTGTGTTCTTTTCCTAAACCACTTTGATCCACTTGTGACATTGCATGTGTGTTCTTTTCCTAAACCACTTTGATCCACTTTTGACATTGCATGTGTGTTCTTTTCCTAAACTACTTTGATCCACTTGTGACATTGCATGTGTGTTCTTTTCATGAACCACATTGATGCACTCGTCACATTGCATGTGTGTTCTTTTCCTAAAACCACATTGATCCACTGGTGACATTGCATGTGTGTTCTTTTCCTAAACCACATGGATCCACTGGAGTCTTTTCATGTGTGTTCTTTTCCTCAACCACATTGATCGACTTGTGACATTTGCATGTGTGTTCTTTTCCTAAACCACATTGATCCACTAGTGAAATTGCATGTGTGTTGTTTTCCAAAACCACATTGATCCACTTAAGCCATTGCATGTGTATTCTTTTCCTGAACCACATGGATCCACTTGTGACATTTGCATGTGTGTTGCTTTCCTAAACCACATGGATCCACTAGAGTCATTGTATGTATGTTGTTTTCCTAACCCAGATTGATCCACTAGTGACATTTGCATGTGTGTTCTTTTCCTAAATCACATTGCTCCACTAGTGACATTTGCATATGTGTTCTTTTCCTAAACCACATGGATCCACTAGAGTCATTGCACGTGTGTTATTTTCCTAAACCACATTGATCCACTAGTGACATTTGCATGTGTGTTCTTTTCCTAAATCACATGGATCCAGTCGTGACATTGCATGTGTGTTCTTTTCCTAAGCCACATGGATCCACTGGAGTCATTGCATGTGTATTCTTTTCCTAAACTAGATGTATCCACTTGAGTCATTGCATGTGTGTTCTTTTCCTATACTACATGGATCCTCTTGAGACATTTGCATGTTTGTTCTTTTCCTAAACCACATTGATCCACTAGAGTCATTGCAAGTGTGTTCTTTTCCTAAGCCACTTTGATCCACTGGTGACATAGCATGTGTGTTCTTTTCCTAATTCACTTTGATCCACTAGTGACATTGCATGTGTGTTCTTTTCCTGAACCACATGGATCCACTCATCACATTGCAAGTGTGTTCTTTTCCTAAAACCACATTGATCCACTGGTGACATTGCATGTGTGTTCTTTTCCTAAACCACATGGATCCACTGGAGTCTTTTCATGTGTGTTCTTTTCCTAAACCACATTGATCCACTTGTGACATTTGCATGTGTGTTCTTTTCCTAAACCACATTGATCCGCTTGTGAAATTGCATGTGTGTTCTTTTCCTAAACCCCATTGATCCACTCGAGCCATTGCATGTGTATTCTTTTCCTGAACCACATGGATCCACTTGTGACATTTGCATGTGTGTTGTTTTCCTAAACCACATGGATCCACTAGAGTCATTGCATGTGTGTTCTTTTCCTAAACAACATGGATCCACTGGTGACATTGCATGTGTGTTCTTTTCCTAATCCACATGGATCCACTAGATTCATTGCATGTGTATTCTTTTCCTAAAACACAAGGATCCACTTGAGTCATTGCATGTGTGTTCTTTTCCTATACCACATGAATCCATTGGAGACATTTGCACGTGTGTTGTTTTCCTAAACCACATGGATCCACTAGAGTCATTATATGTATGTTCTTTTCCTAACCCACATTGATCCACTGGTGACATTTGCATGTGTGTTCTTTTCATAAACCACATTGATCCACTATTGATATTTGCATGTGTGTACTTTTCCTAAACGACATGGATCCACTAGAGTCATTGCATGTGTGTTATTTTCCTAAACCACATTAATCTAATGGTGACATTTGCATGTGTGTTCTTTTCCTAAAACACATGGATCCACTAGAGAAATTGCATGTGTGTTCTTTTCCTAAACCACATTGATCCACTGGTGACATTGCATTTGTGTTATTTTAATAAACCACATGGATCTACTAGAGTCATTGCATGTGTGTTATTTTCCTAAACCACATAGAACCACTAGAGTCATTGCATGTGTGTTCTTTTCATAAACACATGGATCCACTGGAGTCATTGCATATTTATTCTTTTCCTAAACCACATGGATCCACTTGAGTCATTGCATGTGTGTTCTTTTCCTAAACCACTTTGATCCACTTGTGACATTGCATGTGTGTTCTTTTCATAAACTACTTTGATCCACTACTAACATTGCATCTGTGTTCTTTTCCTAAACCACATTGATCCACTCGTCACATTGCATGTGTGTTATTTTCCTAAAACCACATTGATCCACTAGTGACATTGCATGTGTGTTCTTTCCCTAAACCACATGGATCCACTGGAGTCTTTTCATGTGTGTTCTTTTCCTCAACCACATTGATCGACTTGTGACATTTGCATGTGTGTTCTTTTCGTAAACCACATTGATCAACAGGTTAAATTGCATGTGTGTACTTTTCCCAAACCACATTGATCCACTCGACCCATTGCATGTGTATTCTTTTCCTGAACCACATGGATCCACTTGCGACATTTGCATGTGTGTTCTTTTCCTAAATCACATTGATCCACTAGTGACATTTGCATGTGTGTACATTTCCTAAACCACATTGATCCACCGGTGACATTGCATGTGTGTTATTCTCCTAAACCACATTGATCCGCTGGTGACATTTTTATGTGTGTTCTTTTCCTAAACCACATGGATCCACTAGAGATATTGCATGTGTGTTATTTTCCTAAACCTCATTGATCCACTAGTGACATTGCATTTGTGTTATTTTCCTAAACCACATGGATCCACTAGAGTCATTACATGTTTGTTCTTTTCCTAAAGCACATTGATCCACTTGTGAAATTTGCATGTGTGTTATTTTCCTAAACCACATGGATCCACTAGTGACATTGCATCTGTGTTCTTTTCCTAAACCACATGGATCCACTTGAGTCATTGCATGTGTATTCTTTTCCTAAACCACATGGATCCACTTGAGTCATTGCATGTGTGTTCTTTTCCTATACCACATGGATCCACTAGAGACATTTGCATGTGTGTTCTTTTCCTAAACCACATTGATCCACTAGAGTCATTGCATGTGTGTTCTTTTCCTAAACCACTTTGATCCACTTGTGACATTGCATGTGTGTTATTTTCCTAAACTACTTTGATCCACTACTAACATTGCATGTGTGTTATTTTCTTGAACCACATTGATCCACTCATCACATTGCATCTGTGTTCTTTTCCTAAAACAACATTGATCCACTGGTGACATTGCATGTGTGTTCTTTTCCTAAACCACATGGATCCACTAGAGTCATTTCATGTGTGTTCTTTTCCTCAACCACATTGATCGACTTGTGACATTTGCATGTGTGTTCTTTTCCTAAACCACATAGATCCACTAGTAAAATTGCATGTGTGTTCTTTTCCAAAACCACATTGATCCACTCGAGCAATTGCATGTGTATTCTTTTCCTGAACCACATGGATCCACTTGTGACATTTGCATGTGTGTTGCTTTCCTAAACCACATGGATCCACTAGAGTCATTGTATGTATGTTCTTTCCTAACCCATATTGATCCACTGGTGACATTTGCATGTGTGTTCTTTTCCTAAATCACATTGCTCCACTAGTGACATTTGCATGTGTGTTCTTTTCCTAAATCACATTGCTCCACTAGTGACATTTGCATGTGTGTTCTTTTCCTAAACCACATGAATCCACTAGAGTCATTGCATGTGTGTTATTTTCCTAAACCACATTGATCCACTAGTGACATTTGCATGTGTGTTCTATTCCTAAAACACATTGATCCACTAGTGACATTTCCATGTGTGTTCTTTTCCTAAACCAAATGGATCCACTAGAGTCATTGCATGTGTGTTATTTGCTTAAACCACATTTATCCACTAGTGACATTTGCATGTGTGTTCTTTTCCTAAACAACTTGGATCCACTAGAGAAATTGCATGTGTGTTATTTTCCTAAACCACATGAATCCACTAGAGTCATTGCATGTGTGTTATTTTCCTAAACCACATTGATCCACTAGTGACATTTGCATGTGTGTTCTATTCCTAAAACACATTGATCCACTAGTGACATTTCGATGTGTGTTCTTTTCCTAAACCAAATGGATCCACTAGAGTCATTGCATGTGTGTTATTTGCCTAAACCACATTGATCCACTAGTGACATTTGCATGTGTGTTCTTTTCCTAAACAATATGGATCCACTAGAGAAATTGAATGTGTGTTATTTTCCTAAACCACATGGATCCACTAGAGCCATTGCATGTGTGATCTTTTCCTAAACCACATTGACCCACTAGTGACATTGCATTTGTGTTTTTTCCAAAACCATATGGATCCTCTAGAGTCATTGCATGTGTGTTCTTTTCCTAAACCACATAGATCCACTAGAGTCATTGCATGTGTGTTCTTTTCCTAAACCACATGGATCCACTAGTGACATTACATGTGTGTTCTTTTCCTAAACCACATGGATCCACTTGAGTCATTGCATGTGTATTCTTTTCCTAAACCACATGGATCCACTTGAGTCATTGCATGTGTGTTCTTTTCCTATACCACATGGATCCACTAGAGACATTTGCATTTGTGTTCTTTTCCTAAACCACATTAATCCACTAGAGTCATTGCATGTGTGTTCTTTTCCTAAACCACTTGTGACATAGCATGTGTGTTCTTTTCCTAAGCCACATGGATCCACTGGAGTCATTGCATGTGTGTTCTTTCCCTAAGCCACATGGATCCACTGGAGTCATTGCATGTGTATTCTTTTCCTAAACTACATGGATCCACTTGAGTCATTGCATGTGTGTTCTTTTCCTATACTACATGGATCCTCTTGAGACATTTGCATGTTTGTTCTTTTCCTAAACCACATTGATCCACTAGAGTCATTGCAGGTGTGTTCTTTTCCTAAGCCACTTTGATCCACTGGTGACATAGCATGTGTGTTCTTTTCCTAAATCACTTTGATCCACTAGTGACATTGCTTGTGTGTTCTTTTCCTGAACCACATGGATCCACTCATCACATTGCAAGTGTGTTCTTTTCCTAAAACGACATTGATCCACTGGTGACATTGCATGTGTGTTCTTTTCCTAAACCACATGGATCCACTGGAGTCTTTTCATGTGTGTTCTTTTCCTAAACCACATTGATCCACTTGTGACATTTGCATGTGTGTTCTTTTCCTAAACCACATTGATCCGCTTGTGAAATTGCATGTGTGTTCTTTTCCTAAACCACATTGATCCACTCGAGCCCTTGCATGTGTATTCTTTTCCTGAACCACATGGATCCACTTGTGACATTTGCATGTGTGTTGTTTTCCTAAACCACATGGATCCACTAGAGTCATTGCATGTGTGTTCTTTTCCTAAACCCCATGGATCCACTGGTGACATTGCATGTGTGTTCTTTTCCTAAACCACATGGACCCACTAGATTCATTGCATGTGTATTCTTTTCCTAAACCACAAGGATCCACTTGAGTCATTGCATGTGTATTCTTTTCCTATACCACATGAATCCATTGGAGACATTTGCACGTGTGTTGTTTTCCTAAACCACATGGATCCACTAGAGTCATTATATGTATGTTCTTTTCCTAACCCACATTGATCCACTGGTGACATCTGCATGTGTGTTCTTTTCATAAACCACATTGATCCACTATTGATATTTGCATGTGTGTACTTTTCCTAAACGACATGGATCCACTAGAGTCATTGCATGTGTGTTATTTTCCTAAACCACATTAATCTAATGGTGACATTTGCATGTGTGTTCTTTTCCTAAAACACATGGATCCACTAGAGATATTGCATGTGTTTTCTTTTCCTAAACCACATTGATCCACTAGTGACATTGCATTTGTGTTATTTTACTAAACCACATGGATCCACTAGAGTCATTGCATCTGTGTTATTTTCCTAAACCACATAGAGCCAGTAGAGTCATTGCATGTGTGTTCTTTTCATAAACACATGGATCCACTAGAGTCATTGCATATTTATTCTTTTCCTAAACCACATGGATCCACTTGAGTCATTGCATGTGTGTTCTTTTCCTAAACCACTTTGATCCACTTGTGACATTGCATGTGTGTTCTTTTCATAAACTACTTTGATCCACTACTAACATTGCATCTATGTTCTTTTCCTGAACCACATTGATCCACTCGACACATTGCATGTGTGTTCTTTTCCTAAAACCACATTGATCCACTAGTGACATTGCATGTGTGTTCTTTTCCTAAACCACATGGATCCACTAGAGTCTTTTCATGTGTGTTCTTTTCCTCAACCACATTGATTGACTTGTGACACTTGCATGTGTGTTCTTTTCGTAAACCACATTGTTCAACTAGTTAAATTGCATGTGTGTTCTTTTCGTAAACCACATTTATCCACTAGTGACACTGCATGCTTGTTGTTTTCCTAAATCACAAGGATCCACTAGATTTACTGCATGTGTGTTCTTTTCCTAAACCACATGGATCCACCAGATACATTGCATGTATGTTCTTTTCCTAAACCACATTGATCCACCGGTGACATTGCATGTGTGTTATTCTCCTAAACCATATTGATCCGCTGGTGACATTTTTATGTGAGTTCTTTTCCTAAACCACATGGATCCACTAGAGATATTGCATGTGTGTTATTTTCCTAAACCTCATTGATCCACTAGTGACATTGCATTTGTGTTATTTTCCTAAACCACATGGATCCACTAGAGTCATTACATGTTTGTTCTTTTCCTAAAGCACATTGATCCACTTGTGAAATTTGCATGTGTGTTATCTTCCTAAACCACATGGATCCACTAGTGACATTGCATCTGTGTTCTTTTCCTAAACCACATGGATCCACTTGAGTCATTGCATGTGTATTCTTTTCCTAAACCACATGTATCCACTTGAGTCGTTGCATGTGTGTTCTTTTCCTATACCACATGGATCCACTAGAGACATTTGCATGTGTGTTCTTTTCCTAAACCACATTGATCCACTAGAGTCATTGCATGTGTGTTCTTTTCCTAAACCACTTTGATCCACTTGTGACATTGCATGTGTGTTCTTTTCCTAAACTACTTTGATCCACTACTAACATTGCATGTGTGTTCTTTTCTTGAACCACATTGATCCACTCATCACATTGCATGTGTGTTCTTTTCCTAAAACAACATTGATCCACTGGTGACATTGCATGTGTGTTCTTTTCCTAAACCACATGGATCCACTGGAGTCTTTTCATGTGTGTTCTTTTCCTCAACCACATTGATCGACTTGTGACATTTGCATGTGTGTTCTTTTCCTAAACCACATAGATCCACTAGTAAAATTGCATGTGTGTTCTTTTCCAAAACCACATTGATCCACTCGAGCCATTGCATGTGTATTCTTTTCCTGAACCACATGGATCCACTTGTGACATTTGCATGTGTGTTGCTTTCCTAAACCACATGGATCCACTAGAGTCATTGTATGTATGTTCTTTCCTAACCCATATTTATCCACTCGTGACATTTGCATGTGTGTTCTTTTCCTAAATCACATTGCTCCACTAGTGACATTTGCATGTGTGTTCATGTCCTAAAACCACATGAATCCACTAGAGTCATTGCATGTGTGTTATTTTCCTGAACCACATTGATCCACTTGAGTCATTGCATGTGTGTTCTTTTCCTAAACCACATTGATCCACTAGTGACATTGCATGTGTGTTCTTTTCCTAAACCACATGGATCCACAAGAGTGATTGCATGTGTGTTCTTTTCTAAAACACATTGATCCATTTGTGATATTTCCATGTGTGTTCTTTTCCTAAACAACATGGATCCACTACATACATTACATGTGTGTTATTTTCCTAAACCACATTGATCCACTAGTGACATTGCACGTGTGTTCTTTTCCTAAACCACATGGATCCACTAGGGACATTGTGTGTGTGTTCTTTTCCTGAACCAAATGGATCCACTACAGTCATTGCATGTGTGTTCTTTTCCTAAACTAGATGGATCCACTCGTGGAATTGCATATGTGTTCTTTTCCTAAATCACATGGATCCACTGGATTCATTGCATGCGTGTTCTTTTCCAAACCACATGGATCCACTTGAGACATTGCATGTGTGTTCTTTTCCTAAACCACATGGATCCACTAGCGTCATTGCATGTGTGTTCTTTTCCTAAACCACATTGATCCATTAGAGTCATTGCATGTGTTGTTTTCCAAAACCACATGGATCCACTGGTAACATTGCATGTGTGTTCTTTTCTTAAACCGCATGGATCCACTAGAGTCATTGCATGTGTATTCTTTTCTTAAACCACATGGATCCACTTGTGAGATATGCATGTGTGTTCTGTTCCTAAACCACATAGATCCACTGGTGACATTTGCATGTGTGTTCTTTTCCTAAACAACATGGATACACTTGAGACATTTGCATGTGTGTTCTTTTCCTAAAACCACATTGATCCATTAGAGTCATTGCATGTGTATTCTTTTCCTAAACCACATTGATCCACTTGTGAAATTTGCATGTGTGTTCTTTTCCTCAACCACATTGATCGACTTGTGACATTTGCATGTGTGTTCTTTTCCTAAACCACATAGATCCACTAGTAAAATTGCATGTGTGTTCTTTTCCAAAACCACATTGATCCACTCGAGCCATTGCATGTGTATTCTTTTCCTGAACCACATGGATCCACATGTGACATTTGCATGTGCGTTGCTTTCCTAAACCACATGGATCCACTAGAGTCATTGTATGTAATGCTCTTTCCTAACCCATATTGATCCACTGTGACATTTGCATGTGTGTTCTTTTCCTAAATCACATTGCTCCACTAGTGACATTTGCATGTGTGTTCATGTCCTAAAACCACATGAATCCACTAGAGTCATTGCATGTGTGTTATTTTCCTGAACCACATTGATCCACTTGAGTCATTGCATGTGTGTTCTTTTCCTAAACCACATTGATCCACTAGTGACATTGCATGTGTGTTCTTTTCCTAAACCACATGGATCCACAAGAGTGATTGCATGTGTGTTCTTTTCTAAAACACATTGATCCATTTGTGATATTTCCATGTGTGTTCTTTTCCTAAACAACATGGATCCACTACATACATTACATGTGTGTTATTTTCCTAAACCACATTGATCCACTAGTGACATTGCACGTGTATTCTTTTCCTAAACCACATGGATCCACTAGGGACATTGTGTGTGTGTTCTTTTCCTGAACCAAATGGATCCACTACATCATTGCATGTGTTCTTTTCATAAACTACATGCATCCACTCGTGGCATTGCATATGTGTTCTTTTCCTAAATCACATGGATCCACTGGATTCATTGCATGCGTGTTCTTTTCCAAACCACATGGATCCACTTGAGACATTGCATGTGTGTTCTTTTCCTACACCACATGGATCCACTAGCGTCATTGCATGTGTGTTCTTTTCCTAAACCACATTGATCCATTAGAGTCATTGCATGTGTTGTTTTGATAAACAACATGGATCCACCGTAACATTGCATGTGTGTTCTTTTCTTAAACCGCATGGATCCACTAGAGTCATTGCATGTGTATTCTTTTCTTAAACCACATGGATCCACTTGTGAGATATGCATGTGTGTTCTGTTCCTAAACCACATAGATCCACTGGTGACATTTGCATGTGTGTTCTTTTCCTAAACAACATGGATACACTTGAGACATTTGCATGTGTGTTCTTTTCCTAAAACCACATTGATCCATTAGAGTCATTGCATGTGTATTCTTTTCCTAAACCACATTGATCCACTTGTGAAATTTGCATGTGTGTTCTTTTCCTCAACCACATTGATCGACTTGTGACATTTGCATGTGTGTTCTTTTCCTAAACCACATAGATCCACTAGTAAAATTGCATGTGTGTTCTTTTCCAAAACCACATTGATCCACTCGAGCCATTGCATGTGTATTCTTTTCCTGAACCACATGGATCCACATGTGACATTTGCATGTGTGTTGCTTTCCTAAACCACATGGATCCACTAGAGTCATTGTATGTATGTTCTTTCCTAACCCATATTGATCCACTGGTGACATTTGCATGTGTGTTCTTTTCCTAAATCACATTGCTCCACTAGTGACATTTGCATGTGTGTTCATGTCCTAAAACCACATGAATCCACTAGAGTCATTGCATGTGTGTTATTTTCCTGAACCACATTGATCCACTTGAGTCATTGCATGTGTGTTCTTTTCCTAAACCACATTGATCCACTTGAGTCATTGCATGTGTGTTCTTTTCCTAAACCACATTGATCCACTAGTGACATTGCATGTGTGTTCTTTTCCTAAACCACATGGATCCACAAGAGTGATTGCATGTGTTCTTTTCTAAACACATTGATCCATTTGTGATATTTCCATGTGTGTTCTTTTCCTAAACAACATGGATCCACTACATACATTACATGTGTGTTATTTTCCTAAACCACATTGATCCACTAGTGACATTGCACGTGTGTTCTTTTCCTAAACCACATGGATCCACTAGGGACATTGTGTGTGTGTTCTTTTCCTGAACCAAATGGATCCACTACAGTCATTGCATGTGTGTTCTTTTCCTAAACTAGATGGATCCACTCGTGGAATTGCATATGTGTTCTTTTCCTAAATCACATGGATCCACTGATTCATTGCATGCGTGTTCTTTTCAAAACCACATGGATCCACTTGAGACATTGCATGTGTGTTCTTTTCCTAAACCACATGGATCCACTAGCGTCATTGCATGTGTGTTCTTTTCCTAAACCACATTGATCCATTAGAGTCATTGCATGTGTTGTTTTCCAAAACCACATGGATCCACTGGTAACATTGCATGTGTGTTCTTTTCTTAAACCGCATGGATCCACTAGAGTCATTGCATGTGTATTCTTTTCTTAAACCACATGGATCCACTTGTGAGATATGCATGTGTGTTCTGTTCCTAAACCACATAGATCCACTGGTGACATTTGCATGTGTGTTCTTTTCCTAAACAACATGGATACACTTGAGACATTTGCATGTGTGTTCTTTTCCTAAAACCACATTGATCCATTAGAGTCATTGCATGTGTATTCTTTTCCTAAACCACATTGATCCACTTGTGAAATTTGCATGTGTGTTCTTTTCCTCAACCACATTGATCGACTTGTGACATTTGCATGTGTTCTTTTCCTAAACCACATAGATCCACTAGTAAAATTGCATGTGTGTTCTTTTCCAAAACCACATTGATCCACTCGAGCCATTGCATGTGTATTCTTTTCCTGAACCACATGGATCCACATGTGACATTTGCATGTGCGTTGCTTTCCTAAACCACATGGATCCACTAGAGTCATTGTATGTATGTTCTTTCCTAACCCATATTGATCCACTGGTGACATTTGCATGTGTGTTCTTTTCCTAAATCACATTGCTCCACTAGTGACATTTGCATGTGTGTTCATGTCCTAAAACCACATGAATCCACTAGAGTCATTGCATGTGTGTTATTTTCCTGAACCACATTGATCCACTTGAGTCATTGCATGTGTGTTCTTTTCCTAAACCACATTGATCCACTAGTGACATTGCATGTGTGTTCTTTTCCTAAACCACATGGATCCACAAGAGTGATTGCATGTGTGTTCTTTTCTAAAACACATTGATCCATTTGTGATATTTCCATGTGTGTTCTTTTCCTAAACAACATGGATCCACTACATACATTACATGTGTGTTATTTTCCTAAACCACATTGATCCACTAGTGACATTGCACGTGTATTCTTTTCCTAAACCACATGGATCCACTAGGGACATTGTGTGTGTGTTCTTTTCCTGAACCAAATGGATCCACTACAGTCATTGCATGTGTGTTCTTTTCCTAAACTAGATGGATCCACTCGTGGCATTGCATATGTGTTCTTTTCCTAAATCACATGGATCCACTGGATTCATTGCATGCGTGTTCTTTTCCAAACCACATGGATCCACTTGAGACATTGCATGTGTGTTCTTTTCCTACACCACATGGATCCACTAGCGTCATTGCATGTGTGTTCTTTTCCTAAACCACATTGATCCATTAGAGTCATTGCATGTGTTGTTTTCCAAAACCACATGGATCCACTGGTAACATTGCATGTGTGTTCTTTTCTTAAACCGCATGGATCCACTAGAGTCATTGCATGTGTATTCTTTTCTTAAACCACATGGATCCACTTGTGAGATATGCATGTGTGTTCTGTTCCTAAACCACATAGATCCACTGGTGACATTTGCATGTGTGTTCTTTTCCTAAACAACATGGATACACTTGAGACATTTGCATGTGTGTTCTTTTCCTAAAACCACATTGATCCATTAGAGTCATTGCATGTGTATTCTTTTCCTAAACCACATTGATCCACTTGTGAAATTTGCATGTGTGTTCTTTTCCTCAACCACATTGATCGACTTGTGACATTTGCATGTGTGTTCTTTTCCTAAACCACATAGATCCACTAGTAAAATTGCATGTGTGTTCTTTTCCAAAACCACATTGATCCACTCGAGCCATTGCATGTGTATTCTTTTCCTGAACCACATGGATCCACATGTGACATTTGCATGTGTGTTGCTTTCCTAAACCACATGGATCCACTAGAGTCATTGTATGTATGTTCTTTCCTAACCCATATTGATCCACTGGTGACATTTGCATGTGTGTTCTTTTCCTAAATCACATTGCTCCACTAGTGACATTTGCATGTGTGTTCATGTCCTAAAACCACATGAATCCACTAGAGTCATTGCATGTGTGTTATTTTCCTGAACCACATTGATCCACTTGAGTCATTGCATGTGTGTTCTTTTCCTAAACCACATTGATCCACTAGTGACATTGCATGTGTGTTCTTTTCCTAAACCACATGGATCCACAAGAGTGATTGCATGTGTGTTCTTTTCTAAAACACATTGATCCATTTGTGATATTTCCATGTGTGTTCTTTTCCTAAACAACATGGATCCACTACATACATTACATGTGTGTTATTTTCCTAAAACACATTGATCCACTAGTGACATTGCACGTGTATTCTTTTCCTAAACCACATGGATCCACTAGGGACATTGTGTGTGTGTTCTTTTCCTGAACCAAATGGATCCACTACAGTCATTGCATGTGTGTTCTTTTCCTAAACTAGATGGATCCACTCGTGGCATTGCATATGTGTTCTTTTCCTAAATCACATGGATCCACTGGATTCATTGCATGCGTGTTCTTTTCCAAACCACATGGATCCACTTGAGACATTGCATGTGTGTTCTTTTCCTAAACCACATGGATCCACTAGCGCCATTGCATGTGTGTTCTTTTCCTAAACCACATTGATCCATTAGAGTCATTGCATGTGTTGTTTTCCAAAACCACATGGATCCACTGGTAACATTGCATGTGTGTTCTTTTCTTAAACCGCATGGATCCACTAGAGTCATTGCATGTGTATTCTTTTCTTAAACCACATGGATCCACTTGTGAGATATGCATGTGTGTTCTGTTCCTAAACCACATAGATCCACTGGTGACCTTTGCATGTGTGTTCTTTTCCTAAACAACATGGATACACTTGAGACATTTGCATGTGTGTTCTTTTCCTAAAACCACATTGATCCATTAGAGTCATTGCATGTGTGTTCTTTTCCTAAACCACATTGATCCACTTGTGAAATTTGCATGTGTGTTCTTTTCCTAAACCACATTGATCCACTTGTGTCATTGCATGTGTGTTCTTTTCCTAAACCACATTGATCCACTAGTGACATTGCATGTGTGTCGTTTTCCTAAAAACACATTGATCCACTAGTGACATTGCATGTGTTTTTTTCCTGAACACATGGAACCACTAGAGTCATTGCATGTGGATTCTTTTCCTAAACCACATTAATCCACTAGTGACATTGCATGTGTGTTCTTTCCTATACCACACGGATCCACTAGAGTCATTTCATGTGTGTTCTTTTCCAAAACCACATTGATCCACTTGAGATATTTGCATGTGTGTTCTTTTCCTAAACCACATGGACCCACTGGACTCAGTGCATGTGTGGTCTCTTCCTAAACCACATTGATCCACTATTGACATTGCATCTGTGTTCTTTTCCTAAACCACTTTTATCCACTAGTGACATTGCATGTGTGTTCTTTTCCTAAACCACATTGATCCAGTAGTGACATTGCATGTGTGTTCTTTTCCTGAACCACATGAGAACAAGGTAATAGCCTAGTGGTTGGGTCAGAGTTGGCGCATCCCAACAACCATAGTTCGATCCCTGACAGGGACGAATTTCTGGAATTATCACACTGACTCGCTTCTACTATATCAGAAAAGTGTCTAGTTACTCCTAGTATTGTTTCATCTTTTCCTAAACCACATGAGTCCACCAGTGACATTGCATGTGTTATATTTTCCTACACCACGTGATTCCACTAGAGACATTACACGTGTGTTCTTTTCCTAAACCGCATTAATCCATTAGAGACATTTGCATGTGTGTTCTTTTCCTAAACCACATGGATCCACTGGTGACATTGCATGTGTGTTATTTTCCTAAACCACATTGATCCACTAGGAACATTTGCATATGTGTTCTTTTCCTAAACCGCCTGGATCCACTAGTGACATTGCATGTGTGTTCTTTTATTAAACCACATGGATCCACTGGTGACATGGCTTGTTTGTTCTTTTCCTAAACCACATGGATCCACTAGATTCATTGCATGTGTGTTCGTTTCCTAAACCACATTTATCCACTGGTAACATTGCATGTGGGTTCTTTTCCTAAAACCACATTGATCCACTGGTGACATTGCATGTGTGTTCTTTTCCTATACCACATGGATCCACTAGAGTCATTGTATGTGTGTTATTTTACACAACCACTTTGATCCACTGGTGACATTGCATGTGTGTTCTTTTCATAAACCACATTGATGCACTGGTGACATTGCATGTGTGTTCTTTTCATAAACCACATTGATCTACTGGTTATATTGATTGTGTGTTGTTTTCTTGAACCACATGGATCCACCGTGACATTTGCATCTCTGTTCTTTCCTAAATCACACGGATCCACTGGAGACGTTGCATGTGTGTTCTTCTCCTAAACCACATTGATCCACTGGTGACATTTGCATGTGTGTTCTGTTCCTAAACCGGATGGATCCACTGGTGACATTTCATGTGTGTTCTTTTCCTAAACCACATGGATCCACTAGAGTCATAGCATGTGTGTTCTTTTCCTAAACCACATTGATCCACTAGTGACATTGCATATGTGTTCTTTTCCTAAAACTACATTGATCCACTAGTGACATTACATGTGTGTTCTTTTCCTGAACCACATGGATCCACAACAGTCATTGGATGTGTGTTCTTTTCTAAACCACATTAATCCATTTGTGACATTTGATGTGTGTTCTTTTCCTAAACAACATGGATCCACTAGAGACATTGCATGTGTGTTATTTTCCTAAACCACATTGATCCACTAGGGACATTGCATGTGCATTCTTTTCCTGAACCACATGGATCCACTAGAGTCATTGCATGTGTGTTGTTTTCCTAAACTAGATGGATCCACTCGTGAAATTGCATATGTGTTCTTTTCCAAAATCACATGGATCCACTGGATTCATTGCATGTGTGTTCTTTTCGAAACCACATGGATCCACTTGAGACATTGCATGTGTGTTCTTTTCCTAAACCACATGGATCCACTAGAGTCATTGCATGTGTGTTCTTTTTCTAAACCACATTGATCCATGAGAGTCATTGCATGTGTTCTTTTCCAAATCCACATGGATCCACTAGTAACATTGCATGTGTGTTCTTTTCTTAAACCGCATGTATCCACTAGTGTCATTACATGTCTATTCTTTTCCTAAAACACATGGGTCCACTAGGGACATTGCATGTGTGTTATTTTCCTAAACCACATGGATCCACTTGTGAGACATGCATGTGTGTTCTGTTCCTAAACCACATGGATCCACTGGTGACATTTTCATGTGTGTTCTTTTCCTAAACCACATGGATACACTTGAGACATTTGCACGTGTGTTCTTTTCCTAAACCACATTGATCCACTGGTGACATTGTATGTGTTTTCTTTTCCTAAAACCACATTGATCCACTAGGGACATTGCATATCTGTTCTTTTCCTGAACCACATGGATCCATTAGAGTCATTGCATGTGTGTTCTTTTCCGAAACCACATTGATCCACTTGTCAAATTTGCATGTGTGTTCTTTTCCTAAACCACATTGATCCACTTGAGTCATTGCATGTGTGTTCTTTTCCTAAACCACATTGATCCACTTGTGACATTGCATGTGTGTCCTTTTCCTAAAACCACGTTGATCCACTAGTGACATTGCATGTGTTTTTTCCAAGAACACATGGATCCACTAGACTCATTGCATGTGTGTTCTTTTCCTAAACCACATTAACCCACTAGTGACACTGCATGTGTGTTCTTTTCCTAAACCACATGGATCCACTAGATTCATTTCATGTGTGTTCTTTTCCAAAACCACATGGATCCACTGGAGACATTGCATGTGTTCTTTTCCTAAACCACATTGATCCGCTAGAGATATTTGCATCTGCGTTCTTTTCCTAAACCACTTTTATCCACTAGTGACATTGTATGTGTGTTCTTTTCCTAAACCACATTGATCCACTAGTGAAATTGCATGCGTGTTCTTTTCCTGAACCACATGAGAACAAGGCAATAGCCTAGTGGTTGGGTCGAAGTTGGCGCATCCCAACGACCAGAGTTCGATCCCTGCCAGGGACGAATTTCTGGAATTATCACGCTGACTCGCTTCTACTATATCAGAAAAGTGTCTAGTTCCTCCTAGTATTGTTTCCACTTTTCCTAAACCACATGAGTCCACTGGTGACATTGCATGTGTTATATTTTCCTACACCACGTGAATCCACTAGAGACATTACACGTGTGTTCTTTTCCTAAACCGCATTGATCCATTCTAGACATTTGCATGTGTGTTCTTTTCCTAAACCACATGGATCCACAGGTGACATTGCATGTGTGTTATTTTCCGAAACCATATTGATCCACTAGTGAGATTTGCATATGTGTTCTTTTCCTAAACCGCCTGGATCCACTAGTGACATTGCATGTGTGTTCTTTTATTAAACCACATGGATCCACTGGTGACATGGCTTGTTTGTTCTTTTCCTAAACCACATGGATCCACTAGACTCATTGCATGTGTGTTCGTTTCCTAAACAACATTTATCCACTAGCAACATTGCATGTGGTTTCTTTTCCTAAAACCACATTGATCCACTGGTGACATTGCATGTGTGTTATTTTCCTATACCACATGGATCCACTAGTCATTGCATGTGTGTTCTTTTCCAAAACCACATTGATCCACTTGTGACATTTGCATGTGCGTTATTTTCGTAAACCACATTGATGCACTCGTGACATTGCATGTGTGTTCTTTTCATAAACCACATTGATCTACTAGTTATATTTATTGTGTGTTGTTTTCTTAAACCACATGGATCCACTGGTGACATTTGCATGTCTATTCTTTTCCTAAACCACACGGATCCACTGAAGACGTTGCATGTGTGTTCTTTTCCTAAACCACGTTGATCCACTGGTGACATTTGCATGTGTGTTCTGTTCCTAAACCACATGGATCCACTGGTGACATTTCATGTGTGTTCTTTTCCTAAACCACATCCATCCACTAGAGTCATTGCATGTGTGTTATTTTCCTAAACCACATGAATCCACTAGATTCATCGCATGTGTGTTCTTTTCCTACACCACATTGATCCACTAGAGACATTTGCACGTGTGTTCTTTTCCTAAACCACATGGATCCACTGGCGACATTGCACCTGTGCCCTTTTCCTAAACCACATGGATCCACTAGACTCATTTCCATGTGTGTTATTTTCCTAAACCACATGGATCCACTAGACACATTGCATGTGTGTTCTTTTCCTAAACCACATGGATCCACTGGTGAGATTTGCATGTGTGTTCTTTTCCTAAACCACATGGATCCACTTGTGACATTGCATGTGTGTTCTTTTCCTAAACCACTTGGATCCACTGGTGACATTGCATGTGTGTTCTTTTCCTAAACCACATGGATCCACTAGAGTCATAGCATGGGTGTTCTTTTGCCAAACCACATTGATCCACTGGTGACATTGCATACGTGTCCTTTTCCTAAAACCACATTGATCCACTAGTGACATTGCATGTGTGTTCTTTTCCTGAACCACCCGGATCCACTAGAGTCATTGCATGCGTGTTCTTTTCTAAACCTCATTGATCCATTTGAGATATTTGCATGTGTGTTCTGTTCCTAAACCACATAGATCCACTGGTGACATTTGCATGTGTGTTCTTTTCCTAAACAACATGGATACACTTGAGACATTTGCATGGGTGTTCTTTTCCTAAAACCACATTGATCCATTAGAGTCATTGCATGTGTGTTCTTTTCCTAAACCACATTGATCCAATTGTGAAATTTGCATGTGTGTTCTTTTCCTAAACCACATTGATCCACTTGTGTCATTGCAGGTGTGTTCTTTTCCTAAACCACATAGATCCACTAGTAAAATTGCATGTGTGTTCTTTTCCAAAACCACATTGATCCACTCGAGCCATTGCATGTGTATTCTTTTCCTAAACCACATGGATCCACTTGTGACATTTGCATGTGTGTTGCTTTCCTAAACCACATGGATCCACTAGAGTCATTGTATGTATGTTCTTTCCTAACCCATATTGATCCACTGGTGACATTTGCATGTGTGTTCTTTTCCTAAATCACATTGCTCCACTAGTGACATTTGCATGTGTGTTCATGTCCTAAAACCACATGAATCCACTAGAGTCATTGCATGTGTGTTATTTTCCTGAACCACATTGATCCACTTGAGTCATTGCATGTGTGTTCTTTTCCTAAGCCACATTGATCCACTAGTGACATTGCATGTGTGTTCTTTTCCTAAACCACATGGATCCACAAGAGTGATTGCATGTGTGTTCTTTTCTAAAACACATTGATCCATTTGTGATATTTCCATGTGTGTTCTTTTCCTAAACAACATGGATCCACTACATACATTACATGTTTGTTATTTTCCTAAACCACATTGATCCACTAGTGACATTGCACGTGTGTTCTTTTCCTAAACCACATGGATCCACTAGGGACATTGTGTGTGTGTTCTTTTCCTGAACCAAATGGATCCACTACAGTCATTGCATGTGTGTTATTTTCCTAAACTAGATGGATCCACTGTGGCATTGCATATGTGTTCTTTTCCTAAATCACATGGATCCACTGATTCATTGCATGCGTGTTCTTTTCCAAACCACATGGATCCACTTGAGACATTGCATGTGTGTTCTTTTCCTAAACCACATGGATCCACTAGCGTCATTGCATGTGTGTTCTTTTCCTAAACCACATTGATCCATTAGAGTCATTGCATGTGTTGTTTTCCAAAACCACATGGATCCACTGGTAACATTGCATGTGTGTTCTTTTCTTAAACCGCATGGATCCACTAGAGTCATTGCATGTGTATTCTTTTCTTAAACCACATGGATCCACTTGTGAGATATGCATGTGTGTTCTGTTCCTAAACCACATAGATCCACTTGTGACATTTGCATGTGTGTTCTTTTCCTAAACAACATGGATACACTTGAGACATTTGCATGTGTGTTCTTTTCCTAAAACCGCATTGATCCATTAGAGTCATTGCATGTGTGTTCTTTTCCTAAACCACATTGATCCACTTGTGAAATTTTCATGTGTGTTCTTTTCCTAAACCACATTGATCCACTTGTGTCATTGCATGTGTGTTCTTTTCCTAAACCACATTGATCCACTTGTGACATTGCATGTGTGTCATTTTCCTAAAAACACATTGATCCACTAGTGACATTGCATGTGTTTTTTTCCTGAACACATGGAACCACTAGAGTCATTGCATGTGGATTCTTTTCCTAAACCACATTGATCCACTTGTGAAATTTGCATGTGTGTTCTTTTCCTAAACCACATTGATCCACTTGTGTCATTGCATGTGTGTTCTTTTCCTAAACCACATTGATCCACTAGTGACATTGCATGTGTGTCGTTTTCCTAAAAACACATTGATCCACTAGTGACATTGCATGTGTTTTTTTCCTGAACACATGGAACCACTAGAGTCATTGCATGTGGATTCTTTTCCTAAACCACATTAATCCACTAGTGACATTGCATGTGTGTTCTTTCCTATACCACACGGATCCACTAGAGTCATTTCATGTGTGTTCTTTTCCAAAACCACATTGATCCACTTGAGATATTTGCATGTGTGTTCTTTTCCTAAACCACTTTTATCCACTAGTGACATTGCATGTGTGTTCTTTTCCTAAACCACATTGATCCAGTAGTGACATTGCATGTGTGTTCTTTTCCTGAACCACATGAGAACAAGGCAATAGCCTAGTGGTTGGGTCGGAGTTGGCGCATCCCAACAACCATAGTTCGATCCCTGACAGGGACGAATTTCTGGAATTATCACACTGACTCGCTTCTACTATATCAGAAAAGTGTCTAGTTACTCCTAGTATTGTTTCATCTTTTCCTAAACCACATGAGTCCGCCAGTGACATTGCATGTGTTATATTTTCCTACACCACGTGATTCCACTAGAGACATTACACGTGTGTTCTTTTCCTAAACCGCATTAATCCATTAGAGACATTTGCATGTGTGTTCTTTTCCTAAACCACATGGATCCACTGGTGACATTGCATGTGTGTTATTTTCCTAAACCACATTGATCCACTAGGAACATTTGCATATGTGTTCTTTTCCTAAACCGCCTGGATCCACTAGTGACATTGCATGTGTGTTCTTTTATTAAACCACATGGATCCACTGGTGACATGGCTTGTTTGTTCTTTTCCTAAACCACATGGATCCACTAGATTCATTGCATGTGTGTTCGTTTCCTAAACCACATTTATCCACTGGTAACATTGCATGTGGGTTCTTTTCCTAAAACCACATTGATCCACTGGTGACATTGCATGTGTGTTCTTTTCCTATACCACATGGATCCACTAGACTCATTGTATGTGTGTTATTTTACACAACCACTTTGATCCACTGGTGACATTGCATGTGTGTTCTTTTCATAAACCACATTGATGCACTGGTGACATTGCATGTGTGTTCTTTTCATAAACCACATTGATCTACTGGTTATATTGATTGTGTGTTGTTTTCTTGAACCACATGGATCCACTGGTGACATTTGCATCTCTGTTCTTTTCCTAAATCACACGGATCCACTGGAGACGTTGCATGTGTGTTCTTCTCCTAAACCACATTGATCCACGTGACATTTGCATGTGTGTTCTGTTCCTAAACCGGATGGATCCACTGGTGACATTTCATGTGTGTTCTTTTCCTAAACCACATGGATCCACTAGAGTCATAGCATGTGTGTTCTTTTCCTAAACCACATTGATCCACTAGTGACATTGCATATGTGTTCTTTTCCTAAAACTACATTGATCCACTAGTGACATTGCATGTGTGTTCTTTTCCTGAACCACATGGATCCACAACAGTCATTGGATGTGTGTTCTTTTCTAAACCACATTAATCCATTTGTGACATTTGATGTGTGTTCTTTTCCTAAACAACATGGATCCACTAGAGACATTGCATGTGTGTTATTTTCCTAAACCACATTGATCCACTAGGGACATTGCATGTGCATTCTTTTCCTGAACCACATGGATCCACTAGAGTCATTGCATGTGTGTTGTTTTCCTAAACTAGATGGATCCACTCGTGAAATTGCATATGTGTTCTTTTCCAAAATCACATGGATCCACTGGATTCATTGCATGTGTGTTCTTTTCGAAACCACATGGATCCACTTGAGACATTGCATGTGTGTTCTTTTCCTAAACCACATGGATCCACTAGAGTCATTGCATGTGTGTTCTTTTTCTAAACCACATTGATCCATGAGAGTCATTGCATGTGTTCTTTTCCAAATCCACATGGATCCACTAGTAACATTGCATGTGTGTTCTTTTCTTAAACCGCATGTATCCACTAGTGTCATTACATGTCTATTCTTTTCCTAAAACACATGGGTCCACTAGGGACATTGCATGTGTGTTATTTTCCTAAACCACATGGATCCACTTGTGAGACATGCATGTGTGTTCTGTTCCTAAACCACATGGATCCACTGGTGACATTTTCATGTGTGTTCTTTTCCTAAACCAGATGGATACACTTGAGACATTTGCACGTGTGTTCTTTTCCTAAACCACATTGATCCACTGGTGACATTGTATGTGTTTTCTTTTCCTAAAACCACATTGATCCACTAGGGACATTGCATATCTGTTCTTTTCCTGAACCACATGGATCCATTAGAGTCATTGCATGTGTGTTCTGTTCCTAAACCACATGGATCCACTGGTGACATTTCATGTGTGTTCTTTTCCTAAACCACATCCATCCACTAGAGTCATTGCATGTGTGTTATTTTCCTAAACCACATGAATCCACTAGATTCATCGCATGTGTGTTCTTTTCCTACACCACATTGATCCACTAGAGACATTTGCACGTGTGTTATTTTCCTAAACCACATGGATCCACTGGCGACATTGCACGTGTGCCCTTTTCCTAAACCACATGGATCCACTAGACTCATTTCCATGTGTGTTATTTTCCTAAACCACATGGATCCACTAGACACATTGCATGTGTGTTCTTTTCCTAAACCACATGGATCCACTGGTGAGATTTGCATGTGTGTTCTTTTCCTAAACCACATGGATCCACTTGTGACATTGCATGTGTGTTCTTTTCCTAAACCACTTGGATCCACTGGTGACATTGCATGTGTGTTCTTTTCCTAAACCACATGGATCCACTAGAGTCATAGCATGGGTGTTCTTTTGCTAAACCACATTGATCCACTGGTGACATTGCATACGTGTCCTTTTCCTAAAACCACATTGATCCACTAGTGACATTGCATGTGTGTTCTTTTCCTGAACCACGTGGATCCACTAGAGTCATTGCATGCGTGTTCTTTTCTAAACCTCATTGATCCATTTGAGATATTTGCATGTGTGTTCTTTACCTAAACAACATGGATCAACTAGAGACATTTCATGTGTGTTATTTTCCTAAACCACATTGATCCACTAGTGACATTGCACGTGTGTTATTTTCCTAAACCACATGGATCCACTAGGGACATTGCATGTGTGTTCTTTTCCCGAACAACATGGATCCAGTAGAGTCATTGCATGTGTGTTCTTTTCCTAAACCAGATGGATCCACTTGTGACATTGCATATGTGTTCTTTTCCTAAATCACATGGATCCACTGGATTCATTGAATGTGTGTTCTTTTCCAAACCACATGGATCCACTTGATACATTGCATGTGTGTTCTTTTCCTAAACCTCATGGATCCACTAGAGTCATTGCATGTGTGTTCTTTTCCTAAACCACATTGATCCATTAGAGTCATTGCATGTGTGTTATTTTCCTAAACCACATGAATCCACTAGATTCATCGCATGTGTGTTGTTTTCCTAAACCACATTGATCCACTAGCGACATTTGCACGTGTGTTCTTTTCCTAAACCACATGGATCCACTGGCGACATTGCACGTGTGCCCTTTTCCTAAACCACATGGATCCACTAGACTCATTTGCATGTGTGTTCTTTTCCTAAACCACATGGATCCAATAGACACATTGCAGGTGTGTTCTTTTCCTAAACCACATGGATCCACTTGTGACATTGCATGTGTGTTCTTTTCCTAAACCACTTGGATCCACCGGTGACATTGCATGTGTGTTCTTTTCCTAAACCACATGGATCCACTAGAGTCATAGCATGTGTGTTCTTTTCCTAAACCACATCGATCCACTGGTGACATTGCATATGTGTTCTTTTCCTAAAACCACATTGATCCACTAGTGACATTGCATGTGTTCTTTTCCTTAACCACATGGATCCACTAGAGTCATTGCATGCGTGTTCTTTTCTAAACCACATTGATCCATTTGTGATATTTGCATGTGTGTTCTTTTCCTAAACAACATGGATCCACTAGAGACATTGCATGTGTGTTATTTTCCTAAACCACATTGATCCACTAGTGAGATTGCACGTGTGTTCTTTTCCTAAACCACATGGATCCACTAGGGACATTGCATGTGTGTTCTTTTCCTGAACCACATGTATCCACTAGAGTCATTGCAAGTGTGTTCTTTTCCTAAACCAGATGGATCCACTCGTGACATTGCATATATGTTCTTTTCCTAAATCACATGGATCCACTGGATTCATTGCATGTGTGTTCTTTTCCAAACTAAATGGATCCACTTGAGACATTGCATGTGTGTTCTTTTCCTAAACCACATGGATCCACTAGAGTCATAGCATGTGTGTTCTTTTCCTAAACCACATTGATCCACTAGTGACATTGCATATGTGTTTTTTCCCAAAACCACATTGATCCACTAGTGACATTACATGTGTGTTCTTTTACTCAACCACATGGATCCACAAGAGTCATTGCATGCGTGTTCTTTTCTAAAGCAGATTGATCCATTTGTGATATTTGCATGTGTGTTCTTTTGCTAAACAACATGGATCCACTAGAGACATTGCATGTGTGTTATTTTCCTAAACCACATTGCTCCACTAGTGATATTGCACGTGTGTTCTTTTCCTAAACCACATGGATCCACTAGGGACATTGAATGTGTGTTCTTTTCGTGAACCACATGGATCCACTAGAGTCATTGCATGTGTGTTCTTTTCCTAAACCAGATGGATCCACTCGTGACATTGCATACGTGTTCTTTTCCTAAATCACATGGATCCACTTGATTCATGGCATGTGTGTTCTTTTCCAAACCACATGGATCCACTTGAGACATTGCATGTGTGTTCTTTTCCTAAACCACATGGATCCACTAGAGTCATTGCATGTGTGTTCTTTTCCTAAACCACATTGATCCATTAGAGTCATTGCATGTGTTCTTTTCCAAAACCACATGGATCCACTGGTAACATTGCATGTGTGTTCTTTTCTTAAACCGCATGGATCCACTAGATACATTGCATGTGCATTCTTTTCCTAAAACACATGGATCCACTGGAGTCATTGCAGGTGTGTTATTTTCCTAAACCACATGGATCCACTTGTGATACATGCATGTGTGTTCTGTTCCTAAACCACATGGATCCACTGGTGATATTTGCATGTGTGTTCTTTTCCTAAACCACATTGATCCACTAGAGTCATTGCATGTGTGTTGTTTTCCTAAACCACATTGATCCACTGGTGACATTGCATGTGTGTTCTTTTCCTAACACCACATTTATCCACTAAGGACATTGCATGTGTGTTCTTTTCCTGAACCACATGGATCCATTAGAGTCATTGCATGTGTGTTCTTTTCCTAAACCACATTGATCCACTTGTGAAATTTTCATGTGTGTTCTTTTCCTAAACCACATTGATCCACTTGAGTAATTGCATGTGTGTTATTTTCCTAAACCACATTGATCCCCTCATGACATTGCATGTGTGTCCTTTTCCTAAAACCACGTTGATCCACTAGTGACATTGCATGTGTTTTTTTCCTGAACACATAGATCCACTAGAGTCATTGCATGTGTGTTCTTTTCCTAAACCACACTAATCCACTTGTGACATTGCATTTGTGTTCTTTTCCTAAACCACATGGATCCACTAGAGTCATTTCATGTGTGTTCTTTTCCAAAACCACATGGATCCACTTGTGACATTGCATGTGTGTTCTTTTCCTAAACCACTTAGATCCACTAGTGACATTGCATGTGTGTTGTTTTCCTAAACCACATGGATCCACTAGAGTCATAGCATGTATGTTTGTTTCCTAAACCACATTGATCCATTGGTGACATTGCATATGTGTTCTTTCCTAAAACCACATTGATCCACTAGTGACATTGCATGTGCGTTCTTTTCCTGAACCACATGGATCCACAAGAGTCATTGCATGTGTGTTCTTTTCTAAACCACGTTGATCCATTTGTGATATTTGCATGTGTGTTCTTTTCCTAAACAACAAGGATCCACTAGAGACATTGCATGTGTGTTATTTTCCTAAACCACATTGATCCACTAGTGACATTGCACGTGTGTTCTTTTCCTAAACCACGGATCCACTAGGGACATTGCATGTGTGTTCTTTTCCTGAACCACATGGATCCACTAGAGTCATTGCATGTGTGTTCTTTTCCTAAACCAGATGGATCCACTCGTGACATTGCATATGTATTATTTTCCTAAATCACATGGATGCACTAGATTCATTGCATGTGTGTTCTTCTCCAAACCACATGGATCCAGTTGAGACATTGCATGTGTGTTCTTTTCCTAAACCACATGGATCCACTAGAGTCATTGCATGTGTGTTCTTTTCCTAAACCACATTGATCCATAAGAGTCATTGCATGTGTTCTTTTCCAAAACCACATGTGTCCACTGGTAACATTGCATGTGTGTTCTTTTCTTAAACCGCATGGATCCACTAGAGTCATTGCATGTGTATTCTTTTCCTAAAACACATGCATCCACTGGAGTCGTTGCATGTGTGTTATTTTCCTAAACCACATGGATCCACTTGTGAGACATGCATGTGTGTTCTGTTCCTAAACCACATGGATCCATTGGTGACATTTGCATGTGTGTTCTTATCCTAAACCACATGGATACACTTGAGACATTTGCATGTGTGTTCTTTTCCTAAACCACATTGATCCACTGGTGACATTGCATGTGTGTTCTTTTCCTAAAACCACATTGATCCACTAGGGACATTGCATGTGTGTTCTTTTCTTGAACCACATGGATCCATTAGAGTCATTGCATGTGTGTTATTTTCCTAAACCACATGAATACACTAACTTCATCGCATGTGTGTTCTTTTCCTAAACCACATTGATCCACTAGAGACATTTGCATGTGTGTTCTTTTCCTAAACCACATGGATCCACTGGCGACATTGCACGTGTGCCCTTTTCCTAAACCACATGGATCCACTAGACTCATTTGCATGTGTGTTCTTTTCCTAAACCACATGGATCCACTTGTGACATTGCATGTGTGTTCTTTTCCTAAACCACTTGGATCCACTGGTGACATTGCATGTGTGTTCTTTTCCTAAACCACATGGATCCACTAGAGTCATATCATGTGTGTTCTTTCCCTAAACCACATTGATCCACTGGTGACATTGCATATGTGTTCTTTTCCTAAAACCACATTGATCCACTAGTAACATTGCATGTGTGTTCTTTTACTGAACCACATGGATCCACAAGAGTCATTGCATGCGTGTACTTTTCTAAACCACATTCATCCATTTGTGATATTTGCACGTGTGTTCTTTTCCTAAACCACATTGATCCACTTGAGTCATTGCATGTGTGTTCTTTTCCTAAACCACATTGATCCACTTGTGACATTGCATGTGTGTCCTTTTCCTAAAACCACATTGATCCACTAGTGACATTGCATGTGTTTTTTTCCTGAACACATGGATCCACTAGATTCATTGCATGTGTGTTCTTTTCCTAAACCACATTAATCCACTAGTGACGTTGCATGTGTGTTCTTTTCCTAAACCACATGGATCCACTAGAGTCAATTCATGTGTGTTCTTTTCCAAAGCCACATGGATCCACTTATGACATTGCATGTGTGTTCTTCCTAAACCACTTGGATCCACTAGAGTCATATCATGTGTGTTCGTTTCCTAAACCACATTGATCCATTGGTGGCATTGCATATGTGTTCTTTTCCAAAAACCACATTGATCCACTAGTGACATTGCATGTGTGTTCTTTTCCTGAACCCCATGGATCCACAAGAGTAATTGCATGTGTGTTCTTTTCTAAACCACATTGATCCATTTGTGATATTTGCATGTGTGTTATTTTCCAAAACAACATGGATCCACTAGAGACATTGCATGTGTGTTATTTTCCTAAACCACATTGATCCACTAGTGACATTACACGTGTGTTCTTTTCCTAAACCACACGGCTCCACTAGAGTCATTGCACATGTGTTCTTTTCCTAAACCACATTGATCTACTTGTGAAATTGCATGTGTGTCCTTTTCCTAAAACCACATGGATCCACTAGAGTCATTGCACGTGTGTTCTTTTCCTAAACCAGATGGATCCACTCGTGACATTGCATATGTGTTCTTTTCCTAAATCACATGGATCCACTAGATTCATTTCATGTGTGTTCTTTTCCTAAACCACATTGATCCACTTGAGTAATTGCATGTGTGTTCTTTTCCTAAACCACATTGATCCCCTCATGACATTGCATGTGTGTCCTTTTCCTAAAACCATGTTGATCCACTAGTGACATTGGATGTGTTTTTTTCCTGAACACATAGATCCACTAGATTCATTGCATGTGTGTTCTTTTCCTAAACCACACTAATCCACTAGTGACTTTGCATTTGTGTTGTTTTCCTAAACCACATGGATCCACTAGAGTCATTTCATGTGTGTTCTTTTCCAAAACCACATGGATCCACTTGTGACATTGCATGTGTGTTCTTTTCCTAAACCACTTAGATCCACTAGTGACATTGCATGTGTGTTCTTTTCCTAAACCACATGGATCCACTAGAGTCATAGCATGTATGTGTGTTTCCTAAACCACATTGATCCATTGGTGACATTGCATATGTGTTCTTTCCTAAAACCACATTGATCCACTAGTGACATTGCATGTGCGTTCTTTTCCTGAACCACATGGATCCACTTGTGAGACATGCATGTGTGTTCTGTTCCTAAACCACATGGATCCACTGGTGACATTTTCATGTGTGTTCTTTTCCTAAACCACATGGATACACTTGAGACATTTGCACGTGTGTTCTTTTCCTAAACCACATTGATCCACTGGTGACATTGTATGTGTTTTCTTTTCCTAAAACCACATTGATCCACTAGGGACATTGCATATCTGTTCTTTTCCTGAACCACATGGATCCATTAGAGTCATTGCATGTGTGTTCTTTTCCGAAACCACATTGATCCACTTGTCAAATTTGCATGTGTGTTCTTTTCCTAAACCACATTGATCCACTTGAGTCATTGCATGTGTGTTCTTTTCCTAAACCACATTGATCCACTTGTGACATTGCATGTGTGTCCTTTTCCTAAAACCACGTTGATCCACTAGTGACATTGCATGTGTTTTTTTCAAGAACACATGGATCCACTAGACTCATTGCATGTGTGTTCTTTTCCTAAACCACATTAACCCACTAGTGACACTGCATGTGTGTTCTTTTCCTAAACCACATGGATCCACTAGATTCATTTCATGTGTGTTCTTTTCCAAAACCACATGGATCCACTTGAGACATTGCATGTGTTCTTTTCCTAAACCACATTGATCCGCTAGAGATATTTGCATCTGCGTTCTTTTCCTAAACCACTTTTATCCACTAGTGACATTGTATGTGTGTTCTTTTCCTAAACCACATTGATCCACTAGTGAAATTGCATGCGTGTTCTTTTCCTGAACCACATGAGAACAAGGCAATAGCCTAGTGGTTGGGTCGAAGTTGGCGCATCCCAACGACCAGAGTTCGATCCCTGCCAGGGACGAATTTCTGGAATTATCACGCTGACTCGCTTCTACTATATCAGAAAAGTGTCTAGTTCCTCCTAGTATTGTTTCCACTTTTCCTAAACCACATGAGTCCACTGGTGACATTGCATGTGTTATATTTTCCTACACCACGTGAATCCACTAGAGACATTACACGTGTGTTCTTTTCCTAAACCGCATTGATCCATTCTAGACATTTGCATGTGTGTTCTTTTCCTAAACCACATGGATCCACAGGTGACATTGCATGTGTGTTATTTTCCGAAACCATATTGATCCACTAGTGACATTTGCATATGTGTTCTTTTCCTAAACCGCCTGGATCCACTAGTGACATTGCATGTGTGTTCTTTTATTAAACCACATGGATCCACTGGTGACATGGCTTGTTTGTTCTTTTCCTAAACCACATGGATCCACTAGACTCATTGCATGTGTGTTCGTTTCCTAAACAACATTTATCCACTAGCAACATTGCATGTGGTTTCTTTTCCTAAAACCACATTGATCCACTAGTGACATTGCATGTGTGTTATTTTCCTATACCACATGGATCCACTAGAGTCATTGCATGTGTGTTCTTTTCCAAAACCACATTGATCCACTTGTGACATTTGCATGTGCGTTATTTTCGTAAACCACATTGATGCACTCGTGACATTGCATGTGTGTTGTTTTCATAAACCACATTGATCTACTAGTTATATTTATTGTGTGTTGTTTTCTTAAACCACATGGATCCACTGGTGACATTTGCATGTCTATTCTTTTCCTAAACCACACGGATCCACTGAAGACGTTGCATGTGTGTTCTTTTCCTAAACTACGTTGATCCACTGGTGACATTTGCATGTGTGTTCTGTTCCTAAACCACATGGATCCACCGGTGACATTTCATGTGTGTTCTTTTCCTAAACCACATCCATCCACTAGAGTCATTGCATGTGTGTTATTTTCCTAAACCACATGAATCCACTAGATTCATCGCATGTGTGTTCTTTTCCTAAACCACATGGATCCACTTGTGACATTTGCATGTGTGTTGCTTTCCTAAACCACATGGATCCACTAGAGTCATTGTATGTATGTTCTTTCCTAACCCATATTGATCCACTGGTGACATTTGCATGTGTGTTCTTTTCCTAAATCACATTGCTCACTAGTGACATTTGCATGTGTGTTCATGTCCTAAAACCACATGAATCCACTAGAGTCATTGCATGTGTGTTATTTTCCTGAACCACATTGATCCACTTGAGTCATTGCATGTGTGTTCTTTTCCTAAACCACATTGATCCACTAGTGACATTGCATGTGTGTTCTTTTCCTAAACCACATGGATCCACAAGAGTGATTGCATGTGTGTTCTTTTCTAAAACACATTGATCCATTTGTGATATTTCCATGTATGTTCTTTTCCTAAACAACATGGATCCACTACATACATTACATGTTTGTTATTTTCCTAAACCACATTGATCCACTAGTGACATTGCACGTGTGTTCTTTTCCTAAACCACATGGATCCACTAGGGACATTGTGTGTGTGTTCTTTTCCTGAACCAAATGGATCCACTACAGTCATTGCATGTGTGTTATTTTCCTAAACTAGATGGATCCACTCGTGGCATTGCATATGTGTTCTTTTCCTAAATCACATGGATCCACTGGATTCATTGCATGCGTGTTCTTTTCCAAACCACATGGATCCACTTGAGACATTGCATGTGTGTTCTTTTCCTAAACCACATGGATCCACTAGCGTCATTGCATGTGTGTTCTTTTCCTAAACCACATTGATCCATTAGAGTCATTGCATGTGTTGTTTTCCAAAACCACATGGATCCACTGGTAACATTGCATGTGTGTTCTTTTCTTAAACCGCATGGATCCACTAGAGTCATTGCATGTGTATTCTTTTCTTAAACCACATGGATCCACTTGTGAGATATGCATGTGTGTTCTGTTCCTAAACCACATAGATCCACTTGTGACATTTGCATGTGTGTTCTTTTCCTAAACAACATGGATACACTTGAGACATTTGCATGTGTGTTCTTTTCCTAAAACCACATTGATCCATTAGAGTCATTGCATGTGTGTTCTTTTCCTAAACCACATTGATCCACTTGTGAAATTTGCATGTGTGTTCTTTTCCTAAACCACATTGATCCACTTGTGTCATTGCATGTGTGTTCTTTTCCTAAACCACATTGATCCACTTGTGACATTGCATGTGTGTCATTTTCCTAAAAACACATTGATCCACTAGTGACATTGCATGTGTTTTTTTCCTGAACACATGGAACCACTAGAGTCATTGCATGTGGATTCTTTTCCTAAACCACATTGATCCACTTGTGAAATTTGCATGTGTGTTCTTTTCCTAAACCACATTGATCCACTTGTGTCATTGCATGTGTGTTCTTTTCCTAAACCACATTGATCCACTAGTGACATTGCATGTGTCGTTTTCCTAAAACACATTGATCCACTAGTGACATTGCATGTGTTTTTTTCCTGAACACATGGAACCACTAGAGTCATTGCATGTGGATTCTTTTCCTAAACCACATTAATCCACTAGTGACATTGCATGTGTGTTCTTTCCTATACCACACGGATCCACTAGAGTCATTTCATGTGTGTTCTTTTCCAAAACCACATTGATCCACTTGAGATATTTGCATGTGTGTTCTTTTCCTAAACCACTTTTATCCACTAGTGACATTGCATGTGTGTTCTTTTCCTAAACCACATTGATCCAGTAGTGACATTGCATGTGTGTTCTTTTCCTGAACCACATGAGAACAAGGCAATAGCCTAGTGGTTGGGTCGAGTTGGCATCCCAACAACCATAGTTCGATCCCCAGGGACAATTTCTGGAATTATCACACCACTCGCTTCTACTATATCGTAAAAGTGTCTAGTTACTCCTAGTATTGTTTCATCTTTTCCTAAACCACATGAGTCCGCCTGACATTGCATGTGTTATATTTTCCTACACCATTGATTCCACTAGAGACATTACACGTGTGTTCTTTTCCTAAACCGCATTAATCCATTAGAGACATTTGCATGTGTGTTCTTTTCCTAAACCACATGGATCCACTGGTGACATTGCATGTGTGTTATTTTCCTAAACCACATTGATCCACTAGGAACATTTGCATATGTGTTCTTTTCCTAAACCGCCTGGATCCACTAGTGACATTGCATGTGTGTTCTTTTATTAAACCACATGGATCCACTGGTGACATGGCTTGTTTGTTCTTTTCCTAAACCACATGGATCCACTAGATTCATTGCATGTGTGTTCGTTTCCTAAACCACATTTATCCACTGGTAACATTGCATGTGGGTTCTTTTCCTAAAACCACATTGATCCACTGGTGACATTGCATGTGTGTTCTTTTCCTATACCACATGGATCCACTAGACTCATTGTATGTGTGTTATTTTACACAACCACTTTGATCCACTGGTGACATTGCATGTGTGTTCTTTTCATAAACCACATTGATGCACTGGTGACATTGCATGTGTGTTCTTTTCATAAACCACATTGATCTACTGGTTATATTGATTGTGTGTTGTTTTCTTGAACCACATGGATCCACTGGTGACATTTGCATCTCTGTTCTTTTCCTAAATCACACGGATCCACTGGAGACGTTGCATGTGTGTTCTTCTCCTAAACCACATTGATCCACTGGTGACATTTGCATGTGTGTTCTGTTCCTAAACCGGATGGATCCACTGGTGACATTTCATGTGTGTTCTTTTCCTAAACCACATGGATCCACTAGAGTCATAGCATGTGTGTTCTTTTCCTAAACCACATTGATCCACTAGTGACATTGCATATGTGTTCTTTTCCTAAAACTACATTGATCCACTAGTGACATTGCATGTGTGTTCTTTTCCTGAACCACATGGATCCACAACAGTCATTGGATGTGTGTTCTTTTCTAAACCACATTAATCCATTTGTGACATTTGATGTGTGTTCTTTTCCTAAACAACATGGATCCACTAGAGACATTGCATGTGTGTTATTTTCCTAAACCACATTGATCCACTAGGGACATTGCATGTGCATTCTTTTCCTGAACCACATGGATCCACTAGAGTCATTGCATGTGTGTTGTTTTCCTAAACTAGATGGATCCACTCGTGAAATTGCATATGTGTTCTTTTCCAAAATCACATGGATCCACTGGATTCATTGCATGTGTGTTCTTTTCGAAACCACATGGATCCGCTTGAGACATTGCATGTGTGTTCTTTTCCTAAACCACATGGATCCACTAGAGTCATTGCATGTGTGTTCTTTTTCTAAACCACATTGATCCATGAGAGTCATTGCATGTGTTCTTTTCCAAATCCACATGGATCCACTAGTAACATTGCATGTGTGTTCTTTTCTTAAACCGCATGTATCCACTAGTGTCATTACATGTCTATTCTTTTCCTAAAACACATGGGTCCACTAGGGACATTGGATGTGTGTTATTTTCCTAAACCACATGGATCCACTTGTGAGACATGCATGTGTGTTCTGTTCCTAAACCACATGGATCCACTGGTGACATTTTCATGTGTGTTCTTTTCCTAAACCAGATGGATACACTTGACACATTTGCACGTGTGTTCTTTTCCTAAACCACATTGATCCACTGGTGACATTGTATGTGTTTTCTTTTCCTAAAACCACATTGATCCACTAGGGACATTGCATATCTGTTCTTTTCCTGAACCACATGGATCCATTAGAGTCATTGCATGTGTGTTCTGTTCCTAAACCACATGGATCCACTGGTGACATTTCATGTGTGTTCTTTTCCTAAACCACATCCATCCACTAGAGTCATTGCATGTGTGTTATTTTCCTAAACCACATGAATCCACTAGATTCATCGCATGTGTGTTCTTTTCCTACACCACATTGATCCACTAGAGACATTTGCACGTGTGTTATTTTCCTAAACCACATGGATCCACTGGCGACATTGCACGTGTGCCCTTTTCCTAAACCACATGGATCCACTAGACTCATTTCCATGTGTGTTATTTTCCTAAACCACATGGATCCACTAGACACATTGCATGTGTGTTCTTTTCCTAAACCACATGGATCCACTGGTGAGATTTGCATGTGTGTTCTTTTCCTAAACCACATGGATCCACTTGTGACATTGCATGTGTGTTCTTTTCCTAAACCACTTGGATCCACTGGTGACATTGCATGTGTGTTCTTTTCCTAAACCACATGGATCCACTAGAGTCATAGCATGGGTGTTCTTTTGCTAAACCACATTGATCCACTGGTGACATTGCATACGTGTCCTTTTCCTAAAACCACATTGATCCACTAGTGACATTGCATGTGTGTTCTTTTCCTGAACCACGTGGATCCACTAGAGTCATTGCATGCGTGTTCTTTTCTAAACCTCATTGATCCATTTGAGATATTTGCATGTGTGTTCTTTACCTAAACAACATGGATCAACTAGAGACATTTCATGTGTGTTATTTTCCTAAACCACATTGATCCACTAGTGACATTGCACGTGTGTTATTTTCCTAAACCACATGGATCCACTAGGGACATTGCATGTGTGTTCTTTTCCCGAACTACATGGATCCACTAGAGTCATTGCATGTGTGTTCTTTTCCTAAACCAGATGGATCCACTTGTGACATTGCATATGTGTTCTTTTCCTAAATCACATGGATCCACTGGATTCATTGAATGTGTGTTCTTTTCCAAACCACATGGATCCACTTGAGACATTGCATGTGTGTTCTTTTCCTAAACCTCATGGATCCACTAGAGTCATTGCATGTGTGTTCTTTTCCTAAACCACATTGATCCATTAGAGTCATTGCATGTGTGTTATTTTCCTAAACCACATGAATCCACTAGATTCATCGCATGTGTGTTGTTTTCCTAAACCACATTGATCCACTAGCGACATTTGCACGTGTGTTCTTTTCCTAAACCACATGGATCCACTGGCGACATTGCACGTGTGCCCTTTTCCTAAACCACATGGATCCACTAGACTCATTTGCATGTGTGTTCTTTTCCTAAACCACATGGATCCAATAGACACATTGCAGGTGTGTTCTTTTCCTAAACCACATGGATCCACTTGTGACATTGCATGTGTGTTCTTTTCCTAAACCACTTGGATCCACTGGTGACATTGCATGTGTGTTCTTTTCCTAAACCACATGGATCCACTAGAGTCATAGCATGTGTGTTCTTTTCCTAAACCACATCGATCCACTGGTGACATTGCATATGTGTTCTTTTCCTAAAACCACATTGATCCACTAGTGACATTGCATGTGTGTTCTTTTCCTTAACCACATGGATCCACTAGAGTCATTGCATGCGTGTTCTTTTCTAAACCACATTGATCCATTTGTGATATTTGCATGTGTGTTCTTTTCCTAAACAACATGGATCCACTAGAGACATTGCATGTGTGTTATTTTCCTAAACCACATTGGTCCACTAGTGAGATTGCACGTGTGTTCTTTTCCTAAACCACATGGATCCACTAGGGACATTGCATGTGTGTTCTTTTCCTGAACCACATGTATCCAGTAGAGTCATTGCAAGTGTGTTCTTTTCCTAAACCAGATGGATCCACTCGTGACATTGCATATATGTTCTTTTCCTAAATCACATGGATCCACTGGATTCATTGCATGTGTGTTCTTTTCCAAACTAAATGGATCCACTTGAGACATTGCATGTGTGTTCTTTTCCTAAACCACATGGATCCACTAGAGTCATAGCATGTGTGTTCTTTTCCTAAACCACATTGATCCACTAGTGACATTGCATATGTGTTTTTTCCCAAAACCACATTGATCCACTAGTGACATTACATGTGTGTTCTTTTACTCAACCACATGGATCCACAAGAGTCATTGCATGCGTGTTCTTTTCTAAAGCACATTGATCCATTTGTGATATTTGCATGTGTGTTCTTTTGCTAAACAACATGGATCCACTAGAGACATTGCATGTGTGTTATTTTCCTAAACCACATTGCTCCACTAGTGATATTGCACGTGTGTTCTTTTCCTAAACCACATGGATCCACTAGGGACATTGCATGTGTGTTCTTTTCCTGAACCACATGGATCCACTAGAGTCATTGCATGTGTGTTCTTTTCCTAAACCAGATGGATCCACTCGTGACATTGCATACGTGTTCTTTTCCTAAATCACATGGATCCACTTGATTCATGGCATGTGTGTTCTTTTCCAAACCACATGGATCCACTTGAGACATTGCATGTGTGTTCTTTTCCTAAACCACATGGATCCACTAGAGTCATTGCATGTGTGTTCTTTTCCTAAACCACATTGATCCATTAGAGTCATTGCATGTGTTCTTTTCCAAAACCACATGGATCCACTGGTAACATTGCATGTGTGTTCTTTTCTTAAACCGCATGGATCCACTAAATACATTGCATGTGCATTCTTTTCCTAAAAAACATGGATCCACTGGAGTCATTGCAGGTGTGTTATTTTCCTAAACCACATGGATCCACTTGTGAGACATGCATGTGTGTTCTGTTCCTAAACCACATGGATCCACTGGTGATATTTGCATGTGTGTTCTTTTCCTAAACCACATTGATCCACTAGAGTCATTGCATGTGTGTTGTTTTCCTAAACCACATTGATCCACTGGTGACATTGCATGTGTGTTCTTTTCCTAACACCACATTTATCCACTAAGGACATTGCATGTGTGTTCTTTTCCTGAACCACATGGATCCATTAGAGTCATTGCATGTGTGTTCTTTTCCTAAACCACATTGATCCACTTGTGAAATTTTCATGTGTGTTCTTTTCCTAAACCACATTGATCCACTTGAGTAATTGCATGTGTGTTATTTTCCTAAACCACATTGATCCCCTCATGACATTGCATGTGTGTCCTTTTCCTAAAACCACGTTGATCCACTAGTGACATTGCATGTGTTTTTTTCCTGAACACATAGATCCACTAGAGTCATTGCATGTGTGTTCTTTTCCTAAACCACACTAATCCACTTGTGACATTGCATTTGTGTTCTTTTCCTAAACCACATGGATCCACTAGAGTCATTTCATGTGTGTTCTTTTCCAAAACCACATGGATCCACTTGTGACATTGCATGTGTGTTCTTTTCCTAAACCACTTAGATCCACTAGTGACATTGCATGTGTGTTGTTTTCCTAAACCACATGGATCCACTAGAGTCATAGCATGTATGTTTGTTTCCTAAACCACATTGATCCATTGGTGACATTGCATATGTGTTCTTTCCTAAAACCACATTGATCCACTAGTGACATTGCATGTGCGTTCTTTTCCTGAACCACATGGATCCACAAGAGTCATTGCATGTGTGTTCTTTTCTAAACCACGTTGATCCATTTGTGATATTTGCATGTGTGTTCTTTTCCTAAACAACAAGGATCCACTAGAGACATTGCATGTGTGTTATTTTCCTAAACCACATTGATCCACTAGTGACATTGCACGTGTGTTCTTTTCCTAAACCACACGGATCCACTAGGGACATTGCATGTGTGTTCTTTTCCTGAACCACATGGATCCACTAGAGTCATTGCATGTGTGTTCTTTTCCTAAACCAGATGGATCCACTCGTGACATTGCATATGTATTATTTTCCTAAATCACATGGATGCACTAGATTCATTGCATGTGTGTTCTTTTCCAAACCACATGGATCCAGTTGAGACATTGCATGTGTGTTCTTTTCCTAAACCACATGGATCCACTAGAGTCATTGCATGTGTGTTCTTTTCCTAAACCACATTGATCCATAAGAGTCATTGCATGTGTTCTTTTCCAAAACCACATGTGTCCACTCGTAACATTGCATGTGTGTTCTTTTCTTAAACCGCATGGATCCACTAGAGTCATTGCATGTGTATTCTTTTCCTAAAACACATGCATCCACTGGAGTCGTTGCATGTGTGTTATTTTCCTAAACCACATGGATCCACTTGTGAGACATGCATGTGTGTTCTGTTCCTAAACCACATGGATCCATTGGTGACATTTGCATGTGTGTTCTTTTCCTAAACCACATGGATACACTTGAGACATTTGCATGTGTGTTCTTTTCCTAAACCACATTGATCCACTGGTGACATTGCATGTGTGTTCTTTTCCTAAAACCACATTGATCCACTAGGGACATTGCATGTGTGTTCTTTTCTTGAACCACATGGATCCATTAGAGTCATTGCATGTGTGTTATTTTCCTAAACCACATGAATACACTAACTTCATCGCATGTGTGTTCTTTTCCTAAACCACATTGATCCACTAGAGACATTTGCATGTGTGTTCTTTTCCTAAACCACATGGATCCACTGGCGACATTGCGTGTGCCCTTTTCCTAAACCACATGGATCCACTAGACTCATTTGCATGTGTGTTCTTTTCCTAAACCACATGGATCCACTTGTGACATTGCATGTGTGTTCTTTTCCTAAACCACTTGGATCCACTGGTGACATTGCATGTGTGTTCTTTTCCTAAACCACATGGATCCACTAGAGTCATATCATGTGTGTTCTTTCCCTAAACCACATTGATCCACTGGTGACATTGCATATGTGTTCTTTTCCTAAAACCACATTGATCCACTAGTAACATTGCATGTGTGTTCTTTTACTGAACCACATGGATCCACAAGAGTCATTGCATGCGTGTACTTTTCTAAACCACATTGATCCATTTGTGATATTTGCACGTGTGTTCTTTTCCTAAACCACATTGATCCACTTGAGTCATTGCATGTGTGTTCTTTTCCTAAACCTCATTGATCCACTTGTGACATTGCATGTGTGTCCTTTTCCTAAAACCACATTGATCCACTAGTGACATTGCATGTGTTTTTTTCCTGAACACATGGATCCACTAGATTCATTGCATGTGTGTTCTTTTCCTAAACCACATTAATCCACTAGTGACGTTGCATGTGTGTTCTTTTCCTAAACCACATGGATCCACTAGAGTCAATTCATGTGTGTTCTTTTCCAAAGCCACATGGATCCACTTATGACATTGCATGTGTGTTCTTCCTAAACCACTTGGATCCACTCGAGTCATATCATGTGTGTTCGTTTCCTAAACCACATTGATCCATTGGTGACATTGCATATGTGTTCTTTTCCAAAAACCACATTGATCCACTAGTGACATTGCATGTGTGTTCTTTTCCTGAACCCCATGGATCCACAAGAGTCATTGCATGTGTATTCTTTTCTAAACCACATTGATCCATTTGTGATATTTGCATGTGTGTTATTTTCCAAAACAACATGGATCCACTAGAGACATTGCATGTGTGTTATTTTCCTAAACCACATTGATCCACTAGTGACATTACACGTGTGTTCTTTTCCTAAACCACACGGCTCCACTAGAGTCATTGCACATGTGTTCTTTTCCTAAACCACATTGATCTACTTGTGGAATTGCATGTGTGTCCTTTTCCTAAAACCACATGGATCCACTAGAGTCATTGCACGTGTGTTCTTTTCCTAAACCAGATGGATCCACTCGTGACATTGCATATGTGTTCTTTTCTTAAATCACATGGATCCACTAGATTCATTTCATGTGTGTTCTTTTCCTAAACCACATTGATCCACTTGAGTAATTGCATGTGTGTTCTTTTCCTAAACCACATTGATCCCCTCATGACATTGCATGTGTGTCCTTTTCCTAAAACCATGTTGATCCACTAGTGACATTGGATGTGTTTTTTTCCTGAACACATAGATCCACTAGATTCATTGCATGTGTGTTCTTTTCCTAAACCACACTAATCCACTAGTGACTTTGCATTTGTGTTGTTTTCCTAAACCACATGGATCCACTAGAGTCATTTCATGTGTGTTCTTTTCCAAAACCACATGGATCCACTTGTGACATTGCATGTGTGTTCTTTTCCTAAACCACTTAGATCCACTAGTGACATTGCATGTGTGTTCTTTTCCTAAACCACATGGATCCACTAGAGTCATAGCATGTATGTGTGTTTCCTAAACCACATTGATCCATTGGTGACATTGCATATGTGTTCTTTCCTAAAACCACATTGATCCACTAGTGACATTGCATGTGCGTTCTTTTCCTGAACCACATGGATCCACAAGAGTCATTGCATGTGTGTTCTTTTCTAAACCACGTTGATCCATTTGTGATATTTGCATGTGTGTTCTTTTCCTAAACAACAAGGATCCACTAGAGACATTGCATGTGTGTTATTTTCCTAAACCACATTGATCCACTAGTGACATTGCACGTGTGTTCTTTTCCTAAACCACACGGATCCACTAGGGACATTGCATGTGTGTTCTTTTCCTGAACCACATGGATCCACTAGAGTCATTGCATGTGTGTTCTTTTCCTAAACCAGATGGATCCACTCGTGACATTGCATATGTATTCTTTTCCTAAATCACATGGATGCACTAGATTCATTGCATGTGTGTTCTTTTCCAAACCACATGGATCCACTTGAGACATTGCATGTGTGTTCTTTTCCTAAACCACATGGATCCACTAGAGTCATTGCATGTGTGTTCTTTTCCTAAACCACATTGATCCATAAGAGTCATTGCATGTGTTCTTTTCCAAAACCACATGTGTCCACTGGTAACATTGCATGTGTGTTCTTTTCTTAAACCGAATGGATCCACTAGAGTCATTGCATGTGTATTCTTTTCCTAAAACACATGCATCCACTGGAGTCGTTGCATGTGTGTTATTTTCCTAAACCACATGGATCCACTTGTGAGACATGCATGTGTGTTCTGTTCCTAAACCACATGGATCCATTGGTGACATTTGCATGTGTGTTCTTTTCCTAAACCACATGGATACACTTGAGACATTTCCATGTGTGTTCTTTTCCTAAACCACATTGATCCACTAGTGACATTGCATGTGTGTTCTTTTCCTAAAACCACATTGATCCACTAGGGACATTGCATGTGTGTTCTTTTCTTGAACCACATGGATCCATTAGAGTCATTGCATGTGTGTTATTTTCCTAAACCACATGAATACACTAACTTCATCGCATGTGTGTTCTTTTCCTAAACCACATTGATCCACTAGAGACATTTGCATGTGTGTTCTTTTCCTAAACCACATGGATCCACTGGCGACATTGCACGTGTGCCCTTTTCCTAAACCACATGGATCCACTAGACTCATTTGCATGTGTGTTCTTTTCCTAAACCACATGGATCCACTTGTGACATTGCATGTGTGTTCTTTTCCTAAACCACTTGGATCCACTGGTGACATTGCATGTGTGTTCTTTTCCTAAACCACATGGATCCACTAGAGTCATATCATGTGTGTTCTTTCCCTAAACCACATTGATCCACTGGTGACATTGCATATGTGTTCTTTTCCTAAAACCACATTGATCCACTAGTAACATTGCATGTGTGTTCTTTTACTGAACCACATGGATCCACAAGAGTCATTGCATGCGTGTACTTTTCTAAACCACATTGATCCATTTGTGATATTTGCACGTGTGTTCTTTTCCTAAACCACATTGATCCACTTGAGTCATTGCATGTGTGTTCTTTTCCTAAACCTCATTGATCCACTTGTGACATTGCATGTGTGTCCTTTTCCTAAAACCACATTGATCCACTAGTGACATTGCATGTGTTTTTTTCCTGAACACATGGATCCACTAGATTCATTGCATGTGTGTTCTTTTCCTAAACCACATTAATCCACTAGTGACGTTGCATGTGTGTTCTTTTCCTAAACCACATGGATCCACTAGAGTCAATTCATGTGTGTTCTTTTCCAAAGCCACATGGATCCACTTATGACATTGCATGTGTGTTCTTCCTAAACCACTTGGATCCACTAGAGTCATATCATGTGTGTTCGTTTCCTAAACCACATTGATCCATTGGTGACATTGCATATGTGTTCTTTTCCAAAAACCACATTGATCCACTAGTGACATTGCATGTGTGTTCTTTTCCTGAACCCCATGGATCCACAAGAGTCATTGCATGTGTGTTATTTTCTAAACCACATTGATCCATTTGTGATATTTGCATGTGTGTTATTTTCCAAAACAACATGGATCCACTAGAGACATTGCATGTGTGTTATTTTCCTAAACCACATTGATCCACTAGTGACATTACACGTGTGTTCTTTTCCTAAACCACACGGCTCCACTAGAGTCATTGCACATGTGTTCTTTTCCTAAACCACATTGATCTACTTGTGAAATTGCATGTGTGTCCTTTTCCTAAAACCACATGGATCCACTAGAGTCATTGCACGTGTTTTCTTTTCCTAAACCAGATGGATCCACTCGTGACATTGCATATGTGTTCTTTTCCTAAATCACATGGATCCACTAGATTCATTGCATGTGTGTTCTTTTCCAAACCACATGGATCCACTTGAGACATTGCATGTGTGTTCTTTTCCTAAACCACATGGATCCACTAGAGTCATTGCATGTGTGTTCTTTTCCTAAACCACATTGATCCATTAGAGTCATTGCATGTGTTCTTTTCCAAAACCACATGGATCCACTGGTAACATTGCATGTGTGTTCTTTTCTTAAACCGCATGGATCCACTAGAGTCATTGCATGTGTATTCTTTTCATAAACACATGGATCCACTGGAGTCGTTGCATGTGTGTTATGTTCCCAAACCACATGGATCCACTGGTGGCATTTGCATGTGTGTTCTTTTGCTAAACCACATGGATACACTTGAGACATTTGCATGTGTGTTCTTTTCCTAAACCACATTGATCCACTGGTGACATTGCATGTGTGTTCTTTTCCTAAAACCACATTGATCCACTAGGGACAATGCATGTTTGTTCTTTTCTTGAACCACATGGATCCATTAGAGTCATTGCATGTGTGTTCTTTTCCTAAACCACATTGATCCACTTGTGAAATTTACATGTGTTTTATTTTCCTAAACCACATTGATCCACTTGAGTCATTGCATGTGTGTTCTTTTCCTAAACCACATTGATCCACTTGTGACATTGCATGTGTTTCCTCTTCTTAAAGCCACGTTGATCCACTAGTGATATTGCATGTGTTTTTTTCCCGAACACATGGATCCACTAGAGTCATTGCATGTGTGTTCTTTTCCTAAACCACATTAATACACTAGTGACATTGCATGTGTGTTCTTTTCCTAAACCACATGGATCCACTAGAGTCATTTCATGTGTGTTCTTTTCCAAAACCACATGGATCCACTAGAGACATTGCATGTGTTCTTTTCCTAAACCACATTGATCCACTATAGATATTTGCATGTGTGTTCTTTTCCTAAACCACTTGGACCCAGTGGACTCAGTGCATGTGTGTTCTCTTCCTAAACCACGTATATACACTATTGACATTGCATCTATGTTTTTTTGTAAACCACTTTTATCCACTGGTGACATTGCATGTGTGTTCTTTTCCTAAACCACATTGATCCACTTGTTACATTTGCATGTGAGTTCTTTTACTAAACCGCATTGATCCACTGGTGACATTACATGTGTGTTCTTTTCCTAAACCACATTGATCCACTTGTTACATTGCATGTGCGTTTTTTTCCTAAAACCACATTGATCCACTAGGGACATTGCATGTGTGTTATTTTCCTGAACCACATGGATCCACTAGAGTCATTGCATCTGTGTTCTTTTCCTAAACCACTTTTATCCACTAGAGTCATTGCATGTGTGTTATTTTCCTAAACCACATTGATCCACTTGTTACATTTGCATGTGAGTTCTTTTCCTAAACCGCATTGATCCACTGGTGACATTACACGTGTGTTCTTTTCATAAACCACATTGATCCACTAGTGACATTGCATGTGTGTTCTTTTCCTAATACCACATTGATCCACTAGGGACATTGCATGTGCGTTGTTTTCCTGAATCACATGGATCCACTAGAGTCATTGCATGTGTGTTCTTTTCCTAAACCACATTGATCCACTTGTGAAATTTGCATGTGTGTTCTTTTCCTAAACCACATTGATCCACTTGAGTCATTGCACGTGTGTTCTTTTCCTAAACCACATTGATCTACTTGTGAAATTGCATGTGTGTCCTTTTCCTAAAACCACGTTGATCCACTAGTGACATCGCATGTGTTTTTTCCTGAAAACATGGATCCACTAGAGTCATTGCATGTGTGTTCTTTTCCTAAACCACATTAATCCACTAGTGACATTGCATGTGTGTTCTTTTCCTAAACCACATGGATCCACTAGAGTCATTTCATGTGTGTTCTTTTCCAAAACCACATGGATCCACTAGAGACATTGCATGTGTTCTTTTCCTAAACCATATTGATCCACTAGAGATATTTGCATGTGTGTTCTTTTCCTAAACCACATGGACCCACTGGACTCAGTGCATGTGTGTTCTCTTCCTAAACCACATTGATCCACTATTGACATTGCAACTGTGTTCTTTTCCTAAACCACTGTTATGCACTGGAGACATTGCATGTGTGTTATTTTCCTAAACCACATTGATCCACTAGTTACATTACATTTGTGTTCTTTTCCTGAACCACATGAGAACAAGGCAATAGCCTAGTGGTTGGGTCGCAGTTGGTGCATCCCAACGACCAGAGTTCGATCCCTACCAAGGGACGAATTTCCGGAATAATCACGCTGACTCGCTTCTACTATATTAGAAAAGTGTGTAGTACCTCCTAGTATTGTTTCATCTTTTCCTAAAGCACATGAGTCCATTGGTGACATTGCATGTGTTATATTTTCCTACACCATGTGAATCCACTAGAGACATTACACGTGTGTTCTTTTCCTAAACCACATGGATCCACTAGTCACACTGCATATGTGTTCTTTTCCTAAACCACATTGATCCACTAGTGACATTTGCATGTGTGTCCTTTAATAAACAACATTGATTTGCTAGGGTCATTTCATGTGTGTTCTTTTCATGAACCACATGGATCCACTAGAGACATTTGCATGCTCTTTCTTTTCCTAAACCACATGGATCCATTAGAGACATTGCATGTGTGTTATTTTCCTAAACCACATGGATCCACTGGTGAGATTTGCATGTGTGTTCTTTTCCTAAATCACATGGATCCACTGGTGACATTACATGTGTATTCTGTTCCTAAACCGCATGGATCCACAAGAGTCATTGTATGTATGTTATTTTTCTAAACCACATTGATCCACTGGTGACATTTGCATGTGTGTTCTTTTCCTAAACCACATTGATCCACTGATGACATTTGCATGTGTGTTCTTTTACTAGACCACATGGACCCACTCGTGACACTACATGTGTGTTCTTTTCCTAACCAACATGGATCCACTAGATTCATTGCATGTGTGTTCTTTTCCTAAACCACATGGATCCACTAGAGACATTGCATGTATTTTCTTTTACTAAACCATATTGATCCACCAGTGACATTGCATGTGTGTTCTTTTCCTAAACCACATTTATCCACTAGTGAGACTTCATGTGTGTTGTTTTCCTAAATCACATGGATCCACTAGATTTATTGCAAGTGTGTTCTTTTCCTAAACCACATGGATCCACTAGATACATTGCATGTATGTTTGATGACCCACAAGTATAGGGGGTGTATCACAGTATTTTCGAGGGAAGTGAAACCCAATTTATTGATTCGTTACAAGGGGAGCCAAAGAATATTTATCAGCCTTAACAACTGAGTTGTCAATTCAGCTGCACCTGGAAACAATCTTGCTCACAGCAGTTTATCAGTAGCAACTGTTTTGTGGTAGGAATAGTAAAGCAGCAGCAGTAGTAAAGCAAAGATAGTAGTAACAAAAGCAGTAAACAGTGGGATTCGAGTGCGGTAGGCATAGGGATGGATGGACGGGCGTTGCATGGACAAGACAATTCACATAGCAATCAGAACATAGGGCAATTGCAGATAAATAAGATAAAGCATCCAAGTACTAGACAATCCTAGGCATGTGTTCCATATATAGTCATACGTGCTCGCAATGAGAACTTGCACAACATCTTTTGTCCTTCCAGCCCGTTTGCAGCGGGGCCTCTAGGGAACTACTGGCAATTAAGGTGCTCCTTTTAATAAAGCACCAGAGCAAAGCATTAACACTCCGTGAACACATGTGATCCTCACATCAAAGCCTTTCCCTTCCGGTTATCCTGATTTCTGTCACTTCGGGGCCATAGGTTCTGGACAACGACGTGTGTATACAACTTGCAGATAAGACCCAAAACAATACTATCAAAATGAATCAATAATAAGTTCAGATCTGAAATCATGGCACTCGGGCCCTAGTGACAAGCATTAAGCACAACAAGTCGCAACAAAGTCATAAAGCACTAATAGGAGATACTAGGCACCATGCCCTAACAATTTGATGCCATTACATGAACGATCTCATCCAATCCCTACCATCCCCATAGCCTACAGCGGGGGATTACTCACTCATAAATGGGGGAAACTTGATGGTCGATGGAGAAGCGATGGTGATTGTCACATCCCAAAATTTTCCAAATTTTGAAATGTGAAAATTTTAAACAAAATGAAGAACCAAATTCTTCATTATTTCAGAAGGAACAAAAACTTTTGGAACATTTAATATAATGCCTCCAAAACCCAAGCCAAATAAAATGGTTTTTGTTTGTGAAGTGGTGTGCATGTTTTAAAATCCGAAATCATGAAGCATGCATGAGCATCTTGACTTGGTTGCATTTTAAAAACTTAAGAGAAGTGAAAAATATCTCAAACCCTAAAACTTTAATTATTGGTTAACCCTAAGAACAACACAATACTATGGATATACTCCATATTTATATTAAACAAAAGAACTCCTATGAGGGCTAAAAAGATAAAGGACAAATTAATAAAACAATAGAAATTGGTTTCATCCAATTAGGAGCCATGGATAAAAAGATATGAATTATTTTGAGAATATAATTAAGAAAGGAAATATTAACTATTAAAGCCAAAGTGAATAAATTTGATTAGAAAAATTTGAGTTAGAAAGTAAATGTGTTCTATAATGCCCTAAAAACCTAATTTGAGTTTTACAAATTTTTACAAATTTGTTGATTCAAATTGGATCATTAAATCAAAAGTTATTTAAGAAAACGGAAAAAGAAAAAGAAAAACTGAAGGAAAAAAACACAGCAGCAGCAACTCGGCCCAAACCTATCCCACTAAGCCCACCCGGCACTCCCCCTTCCCCTCTATTTCTCACCGACCCCTCCTCACATCCCCTCGCTGACGGCTCGACCCCACCTCCACGTCACCCTCCACCTCACCATCTTCAACCGAACGACGAACAACCCACTCCCCTCCTCTGCCGTTTCCAAATCGGCTCGAATTCGAGCGTTTCTGTAAATTAAACTCCACTCCGACCACGGCCTCTTAATCCCCACCCCCTCCTCTTCGTTTTCCCTCGACACACACCGAGAGCCACTAGGCTGCTCGGAATCTTGCTCGGACCACCGCAGACCCCGACGAGCTCCGGCGAGGATTTCGGCGAGAACCGACAACCCCACGCCCTCCCCTCTGTCCTGTTAGCTTCGCCATGCTCTGGCGCGCCTACTGACAAATCATGTTCTTTTTTTGTGCCCTAGGTCATCGCCACGGTCACCACCGGCGTCACCCTCTGCCGTCGCCGTTCACCGGTGATTTCCGGTGAGTCGCAGGTTCCCGCCGCCCTCTTTTGGTTACAGCCAACTTCTACACGACCAAGCACACCTCGCTGACCTATTGCCTTGTCTGCTCGAGCCCCAGGTCGACGACACCGTCTCGGAGACACGAGCTCCGCCGTCGGCAGAACTCCGGCGAGGAATCCCCGGCAAATCTGAGCGCCCCTTCATCGACCGCGACCATCCCCGAGACCACCTCGACCGCGGCGATCGCTGGTAATAGTCCACGGTCTCCCTGACCCTCTAGAATCACCGGAGCGCCACCCACGGCCGACGCTTGTCGCCCGGGCGCCGCCGATCACGTGGTCGACCGCCGAGAGCCGTCCGATTAAATCGTCTCGGCTAGGATTAGATCGGCGAGCGGCAGTGCAGGCTAATCTGGATCGCCGTTGCCACTTAAAATCAACGGCCCACGTTACCGATCCGCCCGAACGATGCGATCCAATAAGAACATGCCACGAGGCACGAAAGGCGTGCTTAAATTAGAAAATAGGCAGAATTTGTATTAAACTTAGAAATTCAATAACTTTTGATTCACAAATCAGAAAAATGCAAATTTGGTGTCTATGGATTCAGAAAAATGAGACCTTCACTGCTGAGGCCTTATTTCACCCTTTAACTTCTGTGAAATAGAAGTTTTAGGCAGAACCTTTTTAGGAGTATTTTAACCATAAAAATTGTTTTGTAAATTATTTTTGGGTGAATCTTTTTGCTATGGATTGCAAATTGAACCCTCTATCGAGTAAGACCAAAATATAAATTTGGTTGGCTATGCCTAATAGCCTGGAAATTATTTAGTGAGTTTGTCCTTGCCAAATGATAGAAATTATTGCTAATTGTTACAATTGCACAAATGGTTGCATTTCTAATCTTGCAATTATAAAATGTTCAGGAAACACTTAGTATTGTTCAAAACATTGTTATAACAATTTGTACAATAAAATTTGCCATCTTGCATGCTTGCATATTTTGCATGATTTTTGTATTGCCATTAGTGTTGACTTTGTGCATGTTTTGTCTTGGTTGTTTTGTTTGATAGATTGTGTGGATTGTCAAGTGTGTTACTGCAAAGAGTGTACCAACACCACCAACTACTAAGGCAAGTGGCACTATCATCCATGTCCTACTATTTTCATTACACCTAGTGGATTTTTATAGTATGCATGATAGGACTACTATGATACTATGCTATGCTATGTCCTATTTAGGATATCCTTTATATCCTCCTTAGTGGAAATACTGTAGTTGTAGATGCTTAGCCCTTCTATAGATTCAGGGTGGATTATACCATATTGTGATTATATGAAGTGTTGGAAAAATATATGTTTTGTATAATAAAACAAGTACTCAATGAATCACCTGGGTGGAATGTGGATACTCAGTTGAGAATAAGGTAAACGAAGGAACCATGTCTATGGCTATCTCTTTCGTGTGTGCATTAGGAGAATACCACCCAGGAACTTAGAGATTGAACATGTTTCTCGTACAGTGGCTTTCATGTACAGCCACATGCCAAATAGGCTCTGGCCTAGTCAATTACATAGTGGAAGACCCTTGCATTGGTACCTCTTCAGGTTAACTAGAATTATGCATTGGAGGTTTATCCTTGCATTGGTGCCTGGTAGACGTGCTGGCATTATGTATTGGGAGGACTTCTATGGAAAGACTTTGTCACATTGTCGATCTGCCGGTACTCCATCTTGGTGAGTACTAATCCAGCGGCCACTGGTGACGTCAAGACGAGATTGTGTCTTGTGGGTAAAGTGTACAACTTCTGCAGAAGATTAAATTCTAATTACTTAGCTGTGTCCCTGGTTATGGACAACTCTGAGCAACTAAGGCCTGAAGCTATGGATGATCTCGACATTCTAATTTCTCAAAGTAAAACTTAATGGTGACAACAAGGGAGTAGAAGCACTTGGAGTTTGCCAAGGAGTTCCGAATGTTGTTGAAAGATCAAAACTATTTTGCAAAGATAGGATAAAACCATGTTGCTTTCTGCAAATAAGCCTAAGCTCTACTTAGCCAAATATGCATGTAGTAATAGTCCTACTTATATTCACCAACTTGTGACACTTACCAATACATTCAAAGTATTGACCCTTTTGTGGCTGCAACCTATCATGTTGCAGGTTATTCTATTGATGAGTGTGGATTGACGATAGAGGTTATGAGTCTACACCTAACATGTTTGCCTGTGGCACATGAAGATGAAGGACTCCATGCTTTACTTGTATTCTGCTGCTTTGTAATAAGGTAGCCTATGGTTGTGAGTATGTAATAAAGTATTTATATTCTAGATCATGCGATGTAATATGACCTTTGTATCTTGATATTATATCTTAAACTGTGGGTGCTAGCTAGTCGATCCAGGGACTAGCACTATAAACACAAGGATCTGTACCTTAACAGGTTCGGGTCTTTACAGTGATGATGATGGCGATGATCTCCTCCAATTCCCCGTCCCGACAGGGTGCCAGAACGGAGTTTTTGGTGCTGTTTCGTGGAATCTGGTCGTGGTGGTGGAGCGGAACTCCTTCTGGAAAAACGTCGAACCCCCCGAAGTTTTTAGGTCATAAGGCTCCTTATAGGCGAAGAGAGAGACCGAGGGTGCTGGGGCCCACACCACCTGGCGGCGGCCTGGTCGCTCGCCAGTGTGGTGTGGCCACCCAGGGCTCTTCTCATCTCGTATTCGCCTCGAGTCTTCGGGTGAAATAGGATTTTTGGCATATTTTCCAGGATTTTTCCTGATAGTTGATTTTCTGCAAAAAAAGTAGACACCAAGGCAATTCTGCTGAAAACAGCGTCAGTTTGCATTAGTTGAATCCAAATCACACAAGTATAGAGGAGAAACAATAGCAAAAGTGTTCGGGAAAGTATATACGTTTTGGACGTATCAACTCCCCCAAGCTTAGCTTATTGCTTGTCCTCAAGCAATTCAGTTGAAAACTGAGTGCGATAAAAGAACTTTCACGAACACATTTGCTTCATATGATGTAAATATTCTCAGCAATGTGATCAACTACTTAGACAATTCATAATAAAGAGTGTGCAATTGAGTCTACTTAATAGTCATTGCAAACTATGAAGAGATTCCAACTCAAGAATAATAAGTAGCACAAAGCACAAACATAAGCAACATTACAATGCTCATAGAAAGGTATGATAGAGTGGTATCTCGCTTGCCTTTGATTATGAATGCCAAGGCACCTCTGAAGTTCAAGTGATGACTAGAAGTAAAGATATCAAAGATACAAGCATCAAAGTCATAACACAAATAATCAAGTAATGGGACAAACACAAAGAATGACAACTATGCTCTCAAGAAGGTGCTCAAAGAATATGTGGAGACTCAACAAGTAGAAGAAAAAGGTTTTGAGAAATTTGAAAGGCTTCCAAATGTTGAAAGTATGGTACTTGTTAGCTTTGAGCTCTCATTGCCCCTATCATAAGCATCTTTAATGTGGTTAAGGTGAAAGTGAGGTCTAATCTGAGTTATATGCTTGACAGACTATAAACTGAAGATCCCAAGTCCCTTGAGTACGAGGGCCGCTCCTCATGCTACTCAACTTTAGTTACCGATAAGTTCTTGTCATCGTAAGTATGTGCGTATCATTGAGAACCGCCAACGGGGTACCCCTTGCCCGATGATACGTAAGAATCCCCATATCAAAATGACAAGGCAAGCAAACAATGGGTTACGCTATCTCTCTTTCCTCTTTTTATTTACCATGGGAAAATGGTACTTTTTTCTCTCTTTCCTCTTTTCATAAATCTCCTTTTTTTCTTTTTCTCAATAGCTATCTCTCTCTTTTTCTAAGAAGAATGCTTCACAGATATCATTATGGTTACGCTGCAGGTTTCCACCATGTCAGGATGGATTAGACCAGCGTCCTAGACGTTTCTCTAACACACATACATAACTCCATGGACTTACAAGCTCCCATTTTATTTCACACCGACGACATCTGCAAATAAAAGAGCAAGGTATCAACTGGGTATATATTTACAAGTGTTGAAAGCGTTCCCCGTGACAGCACGGTTCTGCTAATCCCCAGCCTATAATTTTCAAGCATATAACTTTCATGGAGAGTTCACAATGGTTCAGGTTTATTATGTGCAGGAAATAAAGTGTGCCATCAAGTTCGTGAGAGCTTTACTAACTAATTTTCCCATAACAAGCAAACATTTTATTCGGAAGAAAACAAGGCATATTGAATATGCACGGGAGTAGCAAGTGATGCTAATAGGTAGGTATGGTGGACACTTTGGAAATATTTGGTTTAGGGAGTTGAAAACATGAGTAAAACACTCAGTGGAAGTGAAGGCTAGCAATAGTAAGGGAGCGACAAACGAGTGAGCAATAGCTGTCATTATCATGCTTGCAACAAAACGGGACTAATCATGGCATGAAAGTGATTCAAGATCCTCAAGGCAAAATAATTCATCGAGGCTTAACTGATTATTACAGTCATGTGCATGCGTGAGCATGTGCCAAGTGAATTCAAATGAAACATTCAGAGGAGGATACCACAGTGTCATACCAATTTATGAATAGAGCAATGCAAGCAAACATTCATGAGACATGCTACAAACTATTAGCGAGCTGGAGCTAATCACAAGAAAGCAAGAACTACTAAGCATCCAAAGAAAACTACACTCTACATGAATAGACTAAGCACGCCCACAGTGATGAGTATATGCACAAAAATGAAAACAAATAGAGTTTGTTACCAGCCTCTTACCACGCCTCAAGTTGTCATTGATCCTTATTATTGCTCTTCACTTGTGTGGCTTGAATAATAATATGAAACCAATAATCCACTGAGAACTGCCGAACCCTGTAGCAAACTTGCAAAAACCAAAGAAGAACGACAAATATTTTTGGTGTTTTCAAATTTTAAATAAGAACCACGGCAAAAAGCAAAGCAAAATCTTTTTGGGTTTTTCGAATAGTTCAAACAAAGCGAAAAGGGAAAAGCAAACCAAGGCAAAAAGAAGAAGCAAACCAAAGAGAAACAACAAAAATATTTTTGGTCTTTTTGTGTTTTTTAGAAAGCAAAAGCAAAGAAGAACGAAAACTAAAGAGAGAACGAAAACATGAATATACAAAGTACCGACACAACATGATACGGAGATGAGTGCAGTGTCGGCATACCTCCCCCCAAGCTTAGGCTTTTGGCCTAAGTGGGTATCAATCCATGTACGAATAGGGGTTCCAAGCGGGCGGATCTTGGTAAGAATGGTCGTAGTTGGGCCCATGAGAAGAAGAGGAAGCTCCCCAATGATAAGCGGGCTGCTGATATGAAGACTCTCCCTCATTCGAGGGCTGGACCGAATCGTCCGTGACCTCCCTTCTAGTGTCCTGATCCTGTTGGGAGAGCTCTCCCAAGTACGTGTCAAGCTCCTCCTCAGTGAGGGACCATCCTTCCCTGTTATCAAGGTTTAACAAAATAGGTGCAGGCAAAAGAACAACACGCTCGGACTTGCTCTTTCTCCAACCAGCTTTGAGAAAGGTTATTTCATAAGATAACTCACTCAAACTAGCCCACGAGGAAAAAAAATTATGTTGTATCATGGAATTAAAACCAAGCCTCTCTATGGGAAACTGTAGGTGTAGATGATGAGGCACTAAACCATGCAATGCTAGCAAACGAGAAGCAATGAGGCCTCCACAAATTCCACCTTTCTCATGATTAGCAGCAAGACAGAAAGCTATCAAAGCACCCAAGTTGTAAGACCTATATCGTCTAAGAGCAGCAAAGATAAATGCTAGATCAAACGAAGATAACTTATTGGAAGTTTTCCTAGCAAGAACACACTTGGCAATAAAGTAGGCAAAGTAGCGAATGGAGGGAAGATGAATGTTACGGATTTTTCCATCCTCCTTTGAGAAGTTACTCCCTTGACAAATTTCTGCGTATAAATCCAGGAGTGGTTCCGGTCTCTCTTTAATCTTCTTACATGATCCCCATTGAGGTACCTTAATGGCTGTAGAAAAATCATCAAGAGAAAGATTGACAGCAATATTGTAAATTTTGTAATGGACCATGGGGTTAGGCAAAGAGTGACTAAATTGGAAATCCTGCACCACAGACATGGTTAGCTTCACAAGTTGACAAGGTTCATCTTCCAAGAAACGCTCTAACCCTGCATTAGAAACCAAAGTGTGGAAATCTTGTAGAATTCCTGCAGCTCTCATGAACTCAGGGCATGGATAAATGGAGGGAAAAACTTCCTCCTCCCTATGGACCTTCATGACCTCAGGCACCCAAAGCTCATGTTGGTTTAGGTGGTGCTCACTCATCTTTTATTTTGAAATTGAAACACCTATTAAACAAGTGATTGCAAAGTAAATATAATAAAGGATTCTACTCATAGGGACTTGAAAGAGGCCTAAACATGCATCAAAACTATATCTCTAAGCATTAAACAAGCTTACAAGCTCTCATAACCAGTCACCTACAACAGCAAAATAGTCAACGTATAATCCACTAAACACAAATCTACTTGGACAAGGGGAGGAGTCACATACCAAGGAACAATTGCTCCAAATTTCAGCAAAAAAGATGGGCTGAGCAAGGAGATCGAAGAAATCGAGAGCAAGCATAGAAAGAACGTGATTTTGAGCTATGAACTGGAGCTTACTCGGGAGAGAGAAGAAAGTGGCAGGTGAGAGAAGTAGTGGGGGGCCAGGGGTGGCCCACACTAGGGCATGGCGCCACCCAGGGCTAGCCGCGCCACCACATGGTGTGCCTGCCTGGTGGACCTCCCTGGTACCTACCAGGTACTCCTCTGCCCCTTTTTTCACGTAAAAATTTAATATGAATTTTCTGGAATTTTTCGAGACACTTTATTTTTGGGCTTTTTTCAGAAATAGAAGAATGATTTTCTGACAAACAGATTTTTTTTCTTTTTTTGGAAACATGATGCAAAGACAAAACAAGTCTAGAACTACAGAAGTTCTAGCATGCAAGCAACTAACAACACAAAGAAAACCAAACGAAAGCAAAAACTAAAATGCAAAGGATAGAATTAAACGGAGACAATCATAATGAAAACATTGTTTTGTTCAATGGAATCCTTTTGTTAGCAAGGTTGATCAAGTCTTGCTACCAAAACAATTGCATATGAGACAAAACTTTGTACTCCACTAATGATTATGTTACCTCAACCTTGATAGCAATGGTCCCAATCATAATAGTTTCAAATTTTTCTTTTGGTATGGGACAATATATTTCTCCAACTTGAATGCCTTCAACATGTTCAATTGAATTTAAACCATAAGTTCTTTCAATCTTCTTGGGGAAATAGACAGTATGTTCCTTGTCATTAACATTGAAGGACACCTTTCCTTGATTACAATTAATAACAGCTCCTGCAGTATTAAGAAAAGGTCTCCCAAGAATAATAGACATATTATCATCTTCAGGCATTTCAAGCACAACAAAATCAGTTAATATCAAGCAATTATGAGCCACCTGAACAGGTACATCCTCACATATACCCACAGGAATAGTGGTAGACTTATCAGCCATTTGCAAAGATATATCAGTTGGTATCGATTTTTCAAGCTGAAGCCTCTTATAGAGAGAGAAAGGCATAACACTAACTCCATCTCCCAAATCACACAAAGCAGTTCTAACACAACTGTTCTTAATAGAGCAAGGGATAGTTGGAATCCCTGGGTCTCCAAGCTTCTTAGGAACCTTACCATTGAAAGAATAATTAGCAAGCAAAATAGAGATTTCTTCATTTGGGATCTTCCTTTTATTCGAGACAATGTCCTTCATAAACTTTGAGTAAGGAGGCAATTTAATAGCATCAGTCAAAGGAATTTGCAAGAATAAAGGCTTCATCCACTCACAAAACTTATTATAGAGTTCATCTTCCTTTGACTTGTGTTTCTTATCAGGGAAAGGCGTAGGTTTTTGGACCCAAGGTTCTCTTTCACTACCATGTTTCTTAGCAATAAAATCTTCTTTAGTGTATTTAGTAGTCTTAGTGTGATTTCTAGGTTCTTCTCCAACTTTTTCTTCATTAGGAACTTCATTTTCTTCATTACCACTTTCAGTTTCAGCATCAAAGATAGATATACTATTAGGATCTATAGCAGGTTCAGAGGAATCTACAATAGTTTTATGTTTCTTTTTCCTTTTCTTATGAGTAGAACCACTATTTTCAGCTTGTTGAGAATCCTGCTCAATTCTTTTGGGATGCCCCTCAGGATATAGAGGATCCTGGGTAGCAGCACCACTTCTAGTTCTAATTTCATAAGCATGTTTTTCTTTAGCAGCATTAACTAGCAAGTCGTTTTGCACTTTAACAAGTTGATCTATTTGAGTTTGAACCATTTGAAAGTGTTTAACAATCATTTTAACATCATTAGAGGTTCTTTCCATAATATCTTTCAACTCAACAATAGCTCTAGTGTTTTCCATTAGATGATTTTGCACCCTTTTATTAAAGTTATCTTGCTTAACAATAAAGATATCAAATTCTTCTAAGCATTGATCAGGAGGTTTCAAGTAAGGGATATCACTTTCATCAAAGTTTTGGAGAGAGTGTACCTCAATAGTGGGTGAGTAGGGAATAGGCTTACATAATTCTTCTATAGGAGGTAAATTCTTGACATCTGCAACTTTAATTCCCTTCTCCTTAAGACATTTCTTAGCTTCCTTCATCACTTCATCATTTAATTCAATAACTCCCCTCTTCTTTGATGTTGGAATAGGCACAGGAATAGATGGTTCAGATACAATTACTTCAGGTATAGCTTGTTTAGGAGGAGTCCAATCTTCATAATTCTTGCTTATTTTAGCCATTAAATCCTCAGCTTCCTTAGGAGTCCTATTCCTGAAAACACAATCAGCACAACTATCTAGGTATGTCCTAGATTCTTTGGTTAGTCCATTATAAAATATATCAAGAAGCTCATTCTTAGGTAATGGACTACCAGCCTGTGCATGAATCAAAGCACAAAACCTTGCCCAAGATTCAGGCAATACCTCTTTTTCTCCCTGTTTGAAATAAAAAAGGTCCTGCAAAATAGCATGTCTAGCATTGGGAGGAAAATATTTCTGCAGAAAAGTACTAATCAAGCACTCAGGGCTATCAATAGATCCAGGAGGTAAATTACTAAACCAGGTTTTAGCTTCTCCTTGCAGCGAAAAGGGGAAAATCTTAGCAACAAAGTAAGTACGCATCTTAATATCATCAGAAAACAAGCCACTCATGATAGAAAGTTCATTAATATGTGCTACCGCACTTTCATTCTTAGTCCCACAAAAAGGTTCTTTCTCGACAATAGCTATGTAAGATAGATCGAGAGAAAAATCATAATCTTCATCTATAATGTTGATGGGAGAAGCAGCAAACTTAGCATCAGGAGATAATTTGGGTCTAATAGTATGCCTCTCAAGGAGACTCTTAGCATCGCTCCTATCATGGGTGTTCTTACATTCTTTAATAAACTCATCGGTCATCTCAACATAATCTTCTTCAATATCATAACTCTCACTAGACTCAGATGAGCTAACATGTGTGGTAGTGTCTTCATTAGGAGTTTCGGTATTTCCAGCTATAGTTCTAGCAATCGTAGAATCTAGGAAAGGACCTAATGAACCACTCTTATCAAGCACAGTAGAAGCAGCATCATAAGCATCAGAAGTTTTAGATTCAGCAGTAGTAGCAGTGTGTGTAGCACGTGTATGTGGTGGTGTATCGAGCTTACTTATAACAGATGGTGAATCAAGAGCAGCAGAGGTGTTCAGAACCGTACCTCTTCTTCTAGTGGATGGTAAAATAGGAAACTTGCCATCACGAGACTTACCCATGATGGATGGATAGCAGCGAACAATAAAGAATCCAAGTGAACTTGATAAATAAAGCTATGCTCCCCGGCAACGGCGCCAGAAATTAGTCTTGATGACCCACAAGTATAGGGGGTGTATCACAGTATTTTCGAGGGAAGTGAAACCCAATTTTCGAGGGAAGTGAACACATGTGATCCTCACATCAAAGCCTTTCCCTTCCGGTTATCCCGATTTCTGTCACTTCGGGGCCATAGGTTCCGGACAACGATGTGTGTATACAACTTGCAGATAAGACCCAAAACAATACTATCATAATGAATCAATAAGAAGTTCAGATCTGACATCATGGCACTCGGGCCCTAGTGACAAGCATTAAGCATAACAAGTCGCAACAAAGTCATAAAGCACTAATAGAAGATACTAGGCACCATGCCCTAACAATCTGATGCCATTACATGAACGATCTCATCCAATCCCTACCATCCCCATAGCCTACAACGGGGGATTACTCCCTCATAGATGGGGGAAACATGGATGGTCGATGGAGAAGCAATGGTGATGATGATGGCGATGATCTCCTCCAATTCCCCGTCTCGGCAGGGTGCCAGAACGGAGTTTCTGGTGCTGTTTCGTGGAATCTGGTGGTGGCGGCGGAGCGGAACTCCTTCTAGAAAAACATAGACCCCCCCGAAGTTTTTAGGTCAGAAGGCTCCTTATAGGCAAAGAGAGAGACCGAGGGGTGCCTAGGGGGCCCACACCACCCCCTGGCGCGGCCTGGCCTGGCCCGCGCTAGCAGGTGGTGTGGCCCCGCCTGTGGCTCTTCTCCGCCTCGTGATACATCTCCTGAGTCTTGGTGAAATAGGATTTTGGCATATTTTCCGGGATTTTTCACGATAGTTGATTTTCTGCACAAAAGTAGACACCAAAGGCAATTCTGCAAAGACATCAGTTCGCATTAGTTGCATCCAAATCACACAAGTATAGAGGAGAAACAATAGCAAAAGTGTTCGGGAAAGTAGATACGTTTTGGACATATCAACTCCCCCAAGCTTAGCTTATTGCTTGTCCTCAAGCAATTCAGTTGAAAATTGAGTGCGATAAAAGAACTTTCACGAACACATTAGCTTCATATGATGTAAATATTCTCAGCAATGTGATCAACTACTTAGACAATTCATAATAAAGAGTATGCAACTGAGTCTACTTAATAGTCATTGCAACCTATGAAGAGATTCCAACTCAAGAATAATAAGTAGCACAAAGCACAAACATAAGCAACATTACAATGCTCATAGAAAGGTATGATAGAGTGGTATCTCGCTTGCCTTTGATTATGAATGCCAAGGCACCTCTGAAGTTCAAGTGATGACTAGAAGTAAAGATATCAAAGATACAAGCATCAAAGTCATAACACAAATAATCAAGTAATGGGACAAACACAAAGAATGACAACTATGCTCTCAAGAAGGTGCTCAAATAATATGTTGAGACTCAACAAGTAGAAGAAAAAGGTTTTGAGAAATTTGAAAGTCTTCCAAATGCTGAAATTTGCATGTGCGTTCTTTTCCTAAACCACCTTGATCCACTTGTGAAATTTGCATGTGTGTTATTTTCCTAAACCACATTTATCCTAAAGAGTCATTCTATGTATGTTCTTTTCCTAACCCACATTGATCCACTGGTGACACTTGCATGTGTGTTCTTTTTGTAAAGCACATTGATCCACCGATGACATTTGCATGTGTGTTCTTTTACTAAACCACATGGACCCACTGGTGATACTACATGTGTGTTCTTTATCTATCCAACATGGATCCACTAGATTCATTGCATGTGTGTTCTTTTTCTAAACCACATGGATCCACTAGAGACATTGCATGTATTTTCTTTTACTAAACCATATTGATCCACCAGTGACATTGCATGTGTGTTCTTTTCCTAAACCACATTTATCCACTAGTGACACTTCATGTGTGTTGTTTTCCTAAATCACATGGATCCACTAGATTTATTGCATGTGTGTTATTTTCCTAAACCACATGGATCCACTAGATACATGGCATGTATGTTCTTTTCCAAAACCATATTGATCCACCAGTGAAATTGCATGTGTGGTCTTTTCATAAACCACATGGATCCACTAGAGACATTGCATGTGGGTTCTCTTCCTAAACCACATGGATCCACAGGTGACATTGCATGTGTATTATTTTCCTAAACCACATGAATCCACTAGATTCATGGCATGTGTGTTCTTTTCCTAAACCACATTGATCCACTAGAGACATTTGCACGTGTGTTCTTTTCCTAAACCACATGGATCCACTGGCGACATTGCACGTGTGCCCTTTTCCTAAACCACATGGATCCACTAGACTCATTTGCATGTGTGTTCTTTTCCTAAACCACATGGATCCACTAGACACATTGCATGTGTGTTCTTTTCCTAAACCACATGGATCCACTGGTGAGATTTGCATGTCTGTTCTTTTCCTAAACCACATGGATCCACTTGTGACATTGCATGTGTGTTCTTTTCCTAAACCACATTGATCCATTTGAGTCATTGCATGTGTTCTTTTCTAAAACCACAGGGATCCACTAGAGTCATTGCATGTGTATTCTTTTCCTAAAACACATGGATCCACTTGAGTCATTGCATGTGTGTTATTTTCCTAAACCACATGGATCCACTTGTGAGACATGCATGTGTGATCTGTTCCTAAACCACATGGATCCACTGGTGAGATTTGCATGTGTGATCTTTTCCTAAACTACATGGATACACTTGAGACATTTGCATGTGTGTTCTTTTCCTAAACCAAATTGATCCACGGGTGACATTGCATGTGTGTTCTTTTCCTAAAACCACATTGATCCACTAGGGACATTGCATGTGTGTTCTTTTCCTGAACCACATGGATCAATTAGAGTTATTGCATGTGTGTTCTTTTCCTAAACCACATTGATCCACTTGTGAAATTTGCATGTGTGTTCTTTTCCTAAACCACATTGATCCACTTGAGTCATTGCATGTGTGTTCTTTTCCTAAACCACATTGATCCACTTGTGACATTGCATGTGTGTCCTTTTCCTAAAACCACGTTGATCCACTAGTGACATTGCATGTGTTTTTTTCCTGAACACATGGATCCACTAGAGTCATTGCATGTGTGTTATTTTCCTAAACCACATTAATCCACTAGTGACATTGCATGTGTGTTCTTTTCCTAAACCACATGGATCCACTAGAGTCATTTCATGTGTGTTTTTTCCAAAACCACATGGATCCACTAGAGACATTGCATGTGTTCTTTTCCTAAACCACATTGATCCACTAGAGATATTTGCATGTGTGTTCTTGTCCTAAACCACATGGACTCACTAGACTCAGTGCATGTGTGTTCTCTTCCTAAACCACATTGATCCACTATTGACATTGCATTTGTGTTCTTTTCCTAAACCACTTTTATCCACTGGTGACATTGCATGTGTGTTCTTTTCCTAAACAACATTGATCCACTAGTGACATTGCATTTGTGTTCTTTTCCTAAAACCACATTGATCCACAGGTGACATTGCATGTGTGTTCTTTTCCTGAACCACATGAGAACAAGGCAATAGCCTAGTAGTTGGGTCGCAGTTGGCGAATCCCAACGACTAGAGTTCGATCCCTGCCAGGGACGATTTTTCGGAATTATCACGCTGACTCGCTTCTACTATATCAGAAAAGTATCTAGTTCCTCCGAGTATTGTTTCATCTTTTCCTAAACCGCATGAGTCCACTGGTGACATTGGATGTGTTATATTTTCCTACACCACGTGAATCCACTAGAGACATTACACGTGTGTTCTTTTCCTAAACCGCATTGATCCATTGGAGACATTTGCATGTGTGTTCTTTTCCTAAACCACATGGATCCACTGGTGACATTGCATGTGTGTTATGTTCCTAAACCACATTGATCCACTAGTGACATTTGCATATGTGTTCTTTTCCTAAACCGCCTGGATCCACTAGTGACATTGCATGTGTGTTCTATTCTTAAACCACAAGGATCCACTGGTAACATTTCTTTTTTGTTATTTTCCTAAACCACATGGATCCACTAGACTCATTGCATGTGTGTTCGTTTCCTAAACCTCATTTATCCACTAGCGACATTGCATGTGGGTTCTTTTCCTAAAACCACATTGATCCACTGGTGACATTGCATGTGTGTTCTTTTCCTATACCACATGGATCCACAAGAGTCATTGCATGTGTGTTCTTTTCCAAAACCACATTGATCCACTTGTGACATTTGCATGTGCGTTATTTTCGTAAACCACATTGATGCACTGGTGACATTGCATGTGTGTTCTTTTCATAAACCACATTGATCTACTGGTGACATTGATTGTGTGTAGTTTTCTTGAACCACATGGATCCACTGGTGACATTTGCATGTCTGTTCTTTTCCTAAACCACACGGATCCACTGGACACGTTACATGTGTGTTCTTTTCCTAAACCACTTTGATCCACTGGTGACATTTGCATGTGTGTTCTGTTCCTAAACCGCATGGATCTACTGGTGACATTTCATGTGTGTTATTTTCCTAAACCACATCGATCCACCAGAGTCATTGCATGTGTGTTATTTATCTAAACCACATTCATGCACTTGTCACATTTGCATGTGAGTTCTTTTCCTAAACCACATTAATCCACTAGTGACATTACATGTGTGTTCTTTTCATAAACCATATTGATCCACTGGTGACATTGCATGTCTATTCTTTTCCTAAAACCACATTGATCCACTAGGGACATTGCATGTGTGTTCTTTTCCTGAACCATATGGATCCACTAGAGTCGCATGCGTGTTCTTTTCCTAAACCACATTGATCCACTTGTGAAATTTGCATGTGTGTTCTTTTCCTAAACCACATTGATCCACTTGAGTCATTGCACGTGTGTTCTTTTCCTAAACCAGATTGATCCACTTGTGAAACTGCATGTGTGTCCTTTTCCTAAAACCACGTTGATCCACTAGTGACATTGCATGTGTATTTTTCCTGAACACATGGATCCACTAGAATCATTGCATGTGTGTTCTTTTCCTAAACCACATTAATCCACTGGTGACATTGCATTTGTGTTCTTTTCCTAAACCACATGGATCCACTAGAGTCATTTCATGTTTGTTCTTTTCCGAAACCACATGGATCCACTAGAGACATTGCATGTGTTCTTTTCCTAAACCACATTGATCCACTAGAGATATTTGCATGTGTGTTCTTTTCCTAAACCACATGGAACCACTGGACTCAGTGCATGTGTGTTCTCTTCCTAAACCACATTGATCCACTATTGACATTGCATATGTGTTCTTTTCCTAAACCACTTTTATCCACTATTGACATTGCATATGTGTTGTTTTCCTAAACCACATTATTCCACTTGAGTCATTGCACGTGTGTTCTTTTCCTAAACCAGATTGATCCACTTGTGAAACTGCATGTGTGTCCTTTTCCTAAAACCACGTTGATCCACTAGTGACATTGCATGTGTATTTTTCCTGAACACATGGATCCACTAGAATCATTGCATGTGTGTTCTTTTCCTAAACCACATTAATCCACTAGTGACATTGCATGTGTGTTCTTTTCCTAAACCACATGGATCCACTAGAGTCATTTCATGTGTGTTCTTTTCCGAAACCACATGGATCCACTATAGACATTGCATGTGTTCTTTTCCTAAACCACATTGATCCACTAGAGATATTTGCATGTGTGTTCTTTTCCTAAACCACATGGAACCACTAGACTCAGTGCATGTGTGTTCTCTTCCTAAACCACATTGATCCACTATTGACATTGCATATGTGTTTTTTTCCTAAACCACTTTTATCCACTATTGACATTGCATATGTGTTGTTTTCCTAAACCACATTGATCCACTAGTGACATTGCATGTGTGTTCTTTTCCAAAAACCACATTGATCCACTGGTGACATTGCATGTGTGTTCTTTTCCTGAACCACATGAGAACAAGGCAATAGCCTAGTGGTTGGGTCGCAGTTGGCGCATCCCAACGACCAGAGTTTGATCCCTGCCAGGGACAAATTTCCGGAATTATCACGTTGACTCGCTTCTACTATATCAAAAAAGTGTCTAGTTCGTCCTAGTATTGTTTCATCTTTGCCTAAACCACATAAGTCCACTAGTGACATTGCATGTGTTATATTTTCGTACACCACGTGAATCCACTAGAGACATTACACGTGTGTTCTTTCCTCAACCGCATTAATCCATTGGATACATTTGCATGTGTGTTCTTTTCCTAAAACACATGGATCCACAGGTGGCATTGCATGTGTGTTATTTTCCTAAACCACATTGATCCACCGGTGACATTTGGATATGTGTTCTTTTCCTAAATCGCCTGGATCCACTAGTGACATTGCATGTGTGTTCTTTTCTTAAATCACATGGATCCACTAGAGTCATTGCATGTGTGTTCTTTTCAAAAACCACATTGATCCACGTGTGACATTTGCATGTGCATTATTTTCGTAAACCACATTGATCCACTAGTGACATTGCATGTGGGTTCTTTTCATTAACCACGTGGATCTACTAGTGACATTGATTGTGTGTTGTTTTCCTGAACCACATGGCTCCACTGGTGACATTTGCATGTCTGTTCTTTTCCTAAACCACATGGATCCACTTGAGACGTTGCATGTGTGTTCTTTTCCTAAACTACATGGATACAATTTGAGACATTTGCATGTGTGTTCTTTTCCTAAACCAAATTGATCCACGGGTGACATTGCATGTGTGTTCTTTTCCTAAAACCACATTGATCCACTAGGGACATTGCATGTGTGTTCTTTTCCTGAACCACATTGATCCATTAGAGTTATTGCATGTGTGTTCTTTTCCTAAACCACATTGATCCACTTGTGAAATTTGCATGTGTGTTCTTTTCCTAAACCACATTGATCCACTTGAGTCATTGCATGTATGTTCTTTTCCTAAACCACATTGATCCACTTGTGACATTGCATGTGTGTCCTTTTCCTAAAACCACGTTGATCCACTAGTGACATTGCATGTGTTTTTTTCCTGAACACATGGATCCACTAGAGTCATTGCATGTGTGTTCTTTTCCTAAACCACATGGATCCACTAGAGTCATTTCCTGTGTGTTTTTTTCCAAAACCACATGGATCCACTAGAGACATTGCATGTGTTCTTTTCCTAAACCACATTGATCCAATAGAGATATTTGCAAGTGCTTTCTTGTCCTAAACCACATGGACCCACTGGACTCAGTGCATGTGTGTACTCTTCCTAAACCACATTGATCCACTATTGACATTGCATTTGTGTTCTTTTCCTAAACCACTTTTATCCACTGGTGACATTGCATGTGTGTTCTTTTCCTAAACAACATTGATCCGCTAGTGACATTGCATTTGTGTTCTTTTCCTAAAAGCACATTGATCCACTGGTGACATTGCATGTGTGTTCTTTTCCTGAACCACATGAGAACAAGGCAATAGCCTAGTGGTTTGGTCGCAGTTGGCGAATCCCAACGACCAGAGTTCGATCCCTGCCAGGGATGATTTTTCGGAATTATCACGCTGACTTGCTTCTACTATATCAGAAAAGTTTCTAGTTCCTCCGAGTATTGTTTCATCTTTTCCTAAACCGCTTGAGTCCACTGGTGACATTGCATGTGTTATATTTTCCTACACCACGTGAATCCACTAGAGACATTACACGTGTGTTCTTTTCCTAAACCGCATTGATCCATTGGAGACATTTGCATGTGTGTTCTTTTCCTAAACCACATGGATCCACTGGTGACATTGCATGTGTGTTATTTTCCTAAACCACATTGATCCACTGGTGACATTTGGATATGTGTTCTTTTCCTAAACCGCCTGGATCCACTAGTGACATTGCATGTGTGTTCTTTTCTTAAACCACATGGATCCACTGGTGACATTGCTTGTTTGTTCTTTTCCTAAACCACATGGATCCACTAGACTCATTGCATGTGTGTTCGTTTCCTAAACCACATTTATCCACTAGCGACATTGCATGTGGGTTCTTTTCCTAAAACCACATGATCCACTGGTGACATTGCATGTGTGTTCTTTTCCTATACCACATGGATCCACTAGAGTCATTGCATGTGTGTTCTTTTCAAAAACCACATTGATCCACGTGTGACATTTGCATGTGCATTATTTTCGTAAACCACATTGATCCACTAGTGACATTACATGTGTGTTCTTTTCATAAACCACATGGATCTACTAGTGACATTGATTGTGTGTTGTTTTCCTGAACCACATGGCTCCATTGGTGACATTTGCATGTCTGTTCTTTTCCTAAACCACATGGATCCACTGGAGACGTTGCATGTGTGTTATTTTCCTAAACTACATGGATACACTTGAGACATTTGCATGTGTGTTCTTTTCCTAAACCAAATTGATCCACGGGTGACATTGCATGTGTGTTCTTTTCCTAAAACCACATTGATCCACTAGGGACATTGCATGTGTGTTCTTTTCCTGAACCACATGGATCCATTAGAGTTATTGCATGTGTGTTCTTTTCCTAAACCACATTGATCCACTTGTGAAATTTGCATGTGTGTTCTTTTCCTAAACCACATTGATCCACTTGAGTCATTGCATGTGTGTTCTTTTCCTAAACCACATTGATCCACTTGTGACATTGCATGTGTGTCCTTTTCCTAAAACCACGTTGATCCACTAGTGACATTGCATGTGTTTTTTTCCTGAACACATGGATCCACTAGAGTCATTGCATGTGTGTTATTTTCCTAAACCACATTAATCCACTAGTGACATTGCATGTGTGTTCTTTTCCTAAACCACATGGATCCACTAGAGTCATTTCATGTGTGTTTTTTCCAAAACCACATGGATCCACTAGAGACATTGCATGTGTTCTTTTCCTAAACCACATTGATCCACTAGAGATATTTGCATGTGTGTTCTTGTCCTAAACCACATGGACCCACTGGACTCAGTGCATGTGTGTTCTCTTCCTAAACCACATTGATCCACTATTGACATTGCATTTGTGTTCTTTTCCTAAACCACTTTTATCCACTAGTAACATTGCATGTGTGTTCTTTTCCTAAACAACATTGATCCACTAGTGACATTGCATTTGTGTTCTTTTCCTAAAACCACATTGATCCACTGGTGACATTGCATGTGTGTTCTTTTCCTGAACCACATGAGAACAAGGCAATAGCCTAGTGGTTGGGTCGCAGTTGGCGAATCCCAACGACCAGAGTTCGATCCCTGCCAGGGACGATTTTGCGGAATTATCACGCTGACTTGCTTCTACTATATCAGAAAAGTGTCTAGTTCCTCCTAGTATTGTTTCATCTTTTCCTAAACCGCATGAGTCCACTGGTGCCATTGCATGTGTTATATTTTCCTACACCACGTGAATCCACTAGAGACATTACACGTGTGTTCTTTTCCTAAACCGCATTGATCCATTGGAGACATTTGCATGTGTGTTCTTTTCCTAAATCACATGGATCCACTGGTGACATTGCATGTGTGTTATTTTCCTAAACCACATTGATCCACTAGTGACATTTGCATATGTGTTCTTTTCCTAAACCGCCTGGATCCACTAGTGACATTGCATGTGTGTTCTATTCTTAAACCATAAGGATCCACTGGTAACATTTCTTGTTTGTTCTTTTCCTAAACCACATGGATCCACTAGACTCATTGCATGTGTGTTCGTTTCCTAAACATCATTTATCCAGTAGCGACATTGCATGTGGGTTCTTTCCCTAAAACCACATTGATCCACAGGTGACATTGCATGTGTGTTCTTTTCCTATACGACATGGATCCACTAGAGTCATTGCATGTGTGTTGTTTTCCAAAACCAGATTGATCCACTTGTGACATTTGCATGTGCGTTATTTTCGTAAACCACATTGATGCACTGGTGACATTGCATGTGTGTTCTTTTCATAAACCACATTGATCTACTAGTGACATTGATTGTGTGTTGTTTTCTTGAACCACATGGATCCACTTGTGACATTTGCATGTCTGTTCTTTTCCTAAACCACACGGATCCACTAGACATGTTACATGTGTGTTCTTTTCCTAAACCACTTTGATCCACTGGTGACATTTGCATGTGTGTTCTGTTTCTAAACCGCATGGATCTACTGGTGACATTTCATGTGTGTTCTTTTCCTAAACCACATCGATCCACCAGAGTCATTTCATGTGTGTTATTTATCTAAACCACATTGATGCACTTGTCACATTTGCATGTGAGTTCTTCTCCCAAACCACATTAATCCACTGGTGACATTACATGTGTGTTCTTTTCATAAACCATATTGATCCACTGGTGTCATTGCATGTCTGTTCTTTTCCTAAAACCACATTGATCCACTAGGGACATTGCATGTGTGTTCTTTTCCTAAACCACATGGATCCACTAGAGTCGCATGCGTGTTCTTTTCCTAAACTACATTGATCCACTTGTGAAATTTGCATGTGTGTTCTTTTCCTAAACCACATTGATCCACTTGAGTCATTGCACGTGTGTTCTTTTCCTAAACCAGATTGATCCACTTGTGAAACTGCATGTGTGTCCTTTTCCTAAAACCACGTTGATCCACTAGTGACATTGCATGTGTATTTTTCCTGAACACATGGATCCACTAGAATCATTGCATCTGTGTTCTTTTCCTAAACCACATTAATCCACTAGTGACATTGCATGTGTGTTCTTTTCCTAAACCACATGGATCCACTAGAGTCATTTCATGTGTGTTCTTTTCCGAAACCACATGGATCCACTAGAGACATTGCATGTGTTCTTTTCCTAAACCACATTGATCCACTAGAGATATTTGCATGTGTGTTCTTTTCCTAAACCACATGCAACCACTAGACTCAGTGCATGTGTGTTCTCTTCCTAAACCACATAGATCCACTATTGACATTGCATATGTGTTTTTTTCCTAAACCACTTTTATCCACTATTGACATTGCATATGTGTTGTTTTCCTAAACCACATTGATCCACTAGTGACATTGCATGTGTGTTCTTTTCCTAAAACCACATTGATCCACTGGTGACATTGCATGTGTGCTCTTTTCCTGAACCACATGAGAACAAGGCAATAGCCTAGTGGTTGGGTCACAGTTGGCGCATACCAACGACCAGAGTTTGATCCCTGCCAGGGACGAATTTCCGGAATTATCACGTTGACTCGCTTCTACTATACCAGAAAAGTGTCTAGTTCCTCCTAGTATTGTTTCATCTTTGCCTAAACCACATAAGTCCACTAGTGACATTGCATGTGTTATATTTTCGTACACCACGTGAATCCACTAGAGACATTACACGTGTGTTCTTTTCCTCAACCGCATTATTCCATTGGATACATTTGCATGTGTGTTATTTTCCTAAAACACATGGATCCACTGGTGGCATTGCATGTGTGTTATTTTCCTAAACCACATTGATCCACTGGTGACATTTGGATATGTGTTCTTTTCCTAAACCGCCTGGATCCACTAGTGACATTGCATGTGTGTTCTTTTCTTAAACCACATGGATCCACTAGTGACATTGCTTGTTTGTTCTTTTCCTAAACCACATGGATCAACTAGACTCATTGCATGTGTGTTTGTTTCCTAAACCACATTTATCCACTAGCAACATTGCATGTGGGTTCTTTTCCTAAAACCACATGATCCACTGGTGACATTGCATGTGTGTTCTTTTCCTATACCACATGGATCCACTAGAGTCATTGCATGTGTGTTCTTTTCAAAAACCACATTGATCCACGTGTGACATTTGCATGTGCATTATTTTCGTAAACCACATTGATCCACTAGTGACATTGCATGTGTGTTCTTTTCATAAACCACATGGATCTACTAGTGACATTGATTGTGTGTTGTTTTCTTGAACCACATGGCTCCACTGGTGACATTTGCATGTCTGTTCTTTTCCTAAACCACATGGATCCACTAGAGACGGTGCATGTGTATTCTTTTCCTAAACCACATTGATCCACTGGTGACATTGCATTTGTGTTCTTTTCCTATACCACATGGATCCACTAGAGTCATTGCATGTGTGTTCTTTTCCAAAACCACATTAATCCACTTGTGACATTTGCATGTGTGTTATTTTCGTAAACCACATTGATGCACTCGTGACATTGCATGTGTGTTCTTTTCATAAACCACATTGATCTACTGGTAATATTGATTGTGTGTTGTTTTCTTGGACCACATGGATCCACTGGTGACATTTGCATGTTTGTTCTTTTCCTAGACCACACGGATCCACTGGAGACGTTGCATGTGTGTTCTTTTCCTAAACCACTTTGATCCACTCGTGACATTGGTATGTGTGTTCTGTTCCTAAACCGCATGGATCTACTGGTGACATTTCATGTGTGTTCTTTTCCTAAACCACATCGATCCACTAGAGTCATTGCATGTGTGTTATTTATATAAACCACGTTGATCCACTTGTCACATTTGCATGTGAGTTCTTTTCCTAAACTACATTAATCCACTGGTGACATTACATGTGTGTTCTTTTCATAAACCACATTGATCCATTGGTGACATTGCATGTGTGTTATTTTCCTAAAACCACATTGATCCACTAGGGACATTGCATGTGTGTTCTTTTCCTGAACCACATGGATCCACTAGAGTCGCATGTGTGTTCTTTTCCTAAACCACATTGATCCACTTGTGAAATTTGCATGTGTGTTCTTTTCCTAAACCACATTGATCCACTTGAGTCATTGCATGTGTATTCTTTTCCTAAACCAGATTGATCCACTTGTGAAATTGCATGTGTGTCCTTTTCCTAAAACCACGTTGATCCACTAGTGACATTGCATGTGTTTTTTTCCTGAACACATGGATCCACTAGAGTCATTGCATGTGTGTTCTTTTCCTAAACCACATTAATCCACTAGTGACATTGCATTTGTGTTCTTTTCCTAAACCACATGGATCCACTAGAGTCATTTCATGTGTGTTCTTTTCCGAAACCACATGGATCCACTAGAGACATTGCATGTGTTCTTTTCCTAAACCACATTGATCCACTAGAGATATTTGCATGTGTGTTCTTTTCCTAAATCACATGGAACCACTAGACTCAGTGCATGTGTGTTCTCTTCCTAAACCACATTGATCCACTATTGACATTGCATATGTGTTCTTTTCCTAAACCAGTTTTATCCACTTGTGACATTGCATGTGTGTTGTTTTCCTAAACCACATTGATCCACTAGTGACATTGCATGTGAGTTCTTTTCCTAAAACCACATTAATCCACTGGTAACATTGCATGTGTGTTCTTTTCCTGAACCACATGAGAACAAGGAAATAGCCTAGTGGTTGGGTCGTAGTTGGCGCATCCCAACGACCAGAGTTTAATCCCTGCCAGGGAAGAATTTCCGGAATTATCACGTTGACTCGCTTCTACTATATCAGAAAAGTGTCTAGTTCCTCCAAGTCTTGTTTCATCTTTTCCTAAACCACATGAGTCCACTTGTGACATTGCATGTGTTATATTTTCCTACACCACGTGAATCCACTAGAGACATTACACGTGTGTTCTTTTCCTCAACCGCATTGATCCATTGGAGACATGTGCATGTGTGTTCTTTTCCTACACCACATGGATCCACTGGTGACATTGCATGTGTGTTATTTTGCTAAACCACATTGATCCACTGGTGAAATTTGGATATGTGTTCTTTTCCTAAACCGCCTAGATCCACTAGTGAAATTGCATGTGTGTTCTTTTCTTAAACCGCATGGATCCACTGGTGACATTGCTTGTTTGTTCTTTTCCTAAACCACATGGATCCACTAGACTCATTGCATGTGTGTTTGTTTCCTAAACCACATTTATCCACTAGCAACATTGCATGTGGGTTCTTTTCCTAAAACCACATGATCCACTGGTGACATTGCATGTGTGTTCTTTTCCTATACCACATGGATCCACTAGAGTCATTGCATGTGTGTTCTTTTCAAAAACCACATTGATCCACGTGTGACATTTGCATGTGCATTATTTTCGTAAACCACATTGATCCACTAGTGACATTGCATGTGTGTTCTTTTCATAAACCACATGGATCTACTAGTGACATTGATTGTGTGTTGTTTTCTTGAACCACATGGCTCCACTGGTGACATTTGCATGTCTGTTCTTTTCCTAAACCACATGGATCCACTAGAGACGGTGCATGTGTATTCTTTTCCTAAACCACATTGATCCACTGGTGACATTGCATTTGTGTTCTTTTCCTATACCACATGGATCCACTAGAGTCATTGCATGTGTGTTCTTTTCCAAAACCACATTAATCCACTTGTGACATTTGCATGTGTGTTATTTTCGTAAACCACATTGATGCACTCGTGACATTGCATGTGTGTTCTTTTCATAAACCACATTGATCTACTGGTGATATTGATTGTGTGTTGTTTTCTTGGACCACATGGATCCACTGGTGACATTTGCATGTCTGTTCTTTTCCTAGACCACACGGATCCACTGGAGACGTTGCATGTGTGTTCTTTTCCTAAACCACTTTGATCCACTCGTGACATTGGTATGTGTGTTCTGTTCCTAAACCGCATGGATCTACTGGTGACATTTCATGTGTGTTCTTTTCCTAAACCACATCGATCCACTAGAGTCATTGCATGTGTGTTATTTATATAAACCACGTTGATCCACTTGTCACATTTGCATGTGAGTTCTTTTCCTAAACTACATTAATCCACTGGTGACATTACATGTGTGTTCTTTTCATAAACCACATTGATCCATTGGTGACATTGCATGTGTGTTATTTTCCTAAAACCACATTGATCCACTAGGGACATTGCATGTGTGTTCTTTTCCTGAACCACATGGATCCACTAGAGTCGCATGTGTGTTCTTTTCCTAAACCACATTGATCCACTTGTGAAATTTGCATGTGTGTTCTTTTCCTAAACCACATTGATCCACTTGAGTCATTGCATGTGTATTCTTTTCCTAAACCAGATTGATCCACTTGTGAAATTGCATGTGTGTCCTTTTCCTAAAACCACGTTGATCCACTAGTGACATTGCATGTGTTTTTTTCCTGAACACATGGATCCACTAGAGTCATTGCATGTGTGTTCTTTTCCTAAACCACATTAATCCACTAGTGACATTGCATTTGTGTTCTTTTCCTAAACCACATGGATCCACTAGAGTCATTTCATGTGTGTTCTTTTCCGAAACCACATGGATCCACTAGAGACATTGCATGTGTTCTTTTCCTAAACCACATTGATCCACTAGAGATATTTGCATGTGTGTTCTTTTCCTAAATCACATGGAACCACTGGACTCAGTGCATGTGTGTTCTCTTCCTAAACCACATTGATCCACTATTGACATTGCATATGTGTTCTTTTCCTAAACCAGTTTTATCCACTTGTGACATTGCATGTGTGTTGTTTTCCTAAACCACATTGATCCACTAGTGACATTGCATGTGAGTTCTTTTCCTAAAACCACATTGATCCACTGGTAACATTGCATGTGTGTTCTTTTCCTGAACCACATGAGAACAAGGAAATAGCCTAGTGGTTGGGTCGTAGTTGGCGCATCCCAACGACCAGAGTTTAATCCCTGCCAGGGAAGAATTTCCGGAATTATCACGTTGACTCGCTTCTACTATATCAGAAAAGTGTCTAGTTCCTCCAAGTCTTGTTTCATCTTTTCCTAAACCACATGAGTCCACTTGTGACATTGCATGTGTTATATTTTCCTACACCACGTGAATCCACTAGAGACATTACACGTGTGTTCTTTTCCTCAACCGCATTGATCCATTGGAGACATGTGCATGTGTGTTCTTTTCCTACACCACATGGATCCACTGGTGACATTGCATGTGTGTTATTTTGCTAAACCACATTGATCCACTGGTGAAATTTGGATATGTGTTCTTTCCCTAAACCGCCTAGATCCACTAGTGAAATTGCATGTGTGTTCTTTTCTTAAACCACATGGATCCACTGGTGACATTGCTTGTTTGTTCTTTTCCTAAACCACATGGATCCACTAGACTCATTGCGTGTGTGTTTGTTTCCTAAACCACATTTATCCACTAGCTACATTGCATGTGGGTTCTTTTCCAAAAACCACATGATCCACTGGTGACATTGCATGTGTGTTCTTTTCCTATACCACATGGATCCACTAGAGTCATTGCATGTGTGTTCTTTTCAAAAACCACATTGATCCATGTGTGACATTTGCATGTGCATTATTTTCGTAAACCACATTGATCCACTAGTGACATTGCATGTGTGTTCTTTTCATAAACCACATGGATCTACTGGTGACATTGATTGTGTGTTGTTTTCTTGAACCACATGGATCCACATGTGACAGTTGCATGTCTGCTCTTTTCCTAAACCACATGGATCCACTGGAGACGTTGCATGTGTGTTCTTTTCCTAAACCACATTGATCCACTGGTGACATTGCATTTGTGTTGTTTTCCTAAACCACATGGATCCACTAGAGTCATCGCATGTGTGTTATTTTCCTAAACCACATTGATCCACTTGTCACATTTGCATGTGAGTTCTTTTCCTAAACCGCATTGATCCTCTGTTGACATTACACGTGTGTTCTTTTCATAAACCACATTGATCCACTGGTGACATTGCATGTGTGTTCTTTTCGTTAACCACATGGATCCACTAGTGACATTTGCATGTGTGTTCTTTTCCTAAACCATATGGATCCATTGGAGTCATTGAATGTGTGTTCTTTTCCTAAACCACATTGATCCACTAGTGACATTTTATGTGTGTTATTTTCCTAAACCACCTTGATCCAGTAGAGTCATTGCATGTGTGCTCTTTTCCTAATCCACATGGATCCACGAGTGACATTGCATGTGTGTTCTTTTCCAAAACCACATGGATCCACTGGAGTCATTGCATATGTATTCTATAACTAAACCACATGGATCCACTTGAGTCATTTTATGTGTGTACTTTTCCTAAACCACATGGATCCACTTGATATATTTGCATGTGTTATCTTTTCCTAAACAGATTGATCCACTGGACTCATTGCATGTGTGTTCTTTTCCTAAACCACATTGATCCACAGGTGACATTGCCTGTGTGCTCTTTTCCTAAACCACTTTGATCCACTGGTGACATTGCATGTGTGTTCTTTTCCTGAACCACATGGATCCAGTCATGACATTGCATGTGTGTTCTTTTACTAAACTACATTGATCCACTTGAGTCATTGCATGTGTGTTCTTTTCCTAAACCACCTGGATCCACTAGGGACATTGGATTTATGTTCTTTTCCTAAACCACATTGATCCACTAGTGATATTGCATATGTGTTTAATTCCTAAACAATATTGATCCACTAGTGACATTGTGATACATTGTAAATGTATCTATAATTTTTGATGTTTCATGCTTGGTTTATCCACTTTCTTGTGTTTTGTCCCAACTTTGGAGTACTTTTCATATGATTTCTTGGACTAACCTATTAACAAGAGCCACAGTGCCAGCTGCCTGTTTTCTGCTATTTTTGGTTCCAGGAAAGTCAAAAAATGAATATTCTCAGAACTAGACGGGACAAAAGCCAAAGTGCCTATTTTTCTGAAAGTGATCAAGTGCCAGAATACGAGACGGAGAAGGGCCAGGGAGCCACCACACCACCTGGCCGCGCGGCCAGGCCTGGCCCGTGCCAGGGGCTGGTGTGGCCGCTCCCGGCACCCCCTCGGCCTCTCTTTCCGCCTATATATTGCCCTCAGGACGAAAACCCTAGGTACCCGATCAAAAATCCACGAAAGATTCTGTAGCCGCCGTCATCTCCATCCCTAGATCGGGAGGGATCTGAAGCTCTTCCCGGCACCCTTCCAGAGAGGGGAATTCCTCCGTTGTGATGCGTGAGTAGTTCATCCTTGGACTACGGATCCATGTAGTAGCTAGATGGCTGGTTTCTCCTCCTTTGTGCTTTCATGTTTAGATCTTGTGAGCTCCGTTCATGATCAAGATCATCTATTTGTAATTCATACATGTTGTGTTTGCGGGGATCCGATGGATATTGAGATGCTATTTCAGATTGATTATTTATTCTATCATGTCTTTGTTATTTGTGATCTTGCATGCTTTCCGTTGTTAGTAGCTATCTTGGCCAAGTAGATGCTAGCAACTCCAAGAGTTAGTATTTATGCTCGATAGTGGGTTCATGCCTCTGGTAATCTGGGGAAGAGACAGAAATCTCTAAGGTACTAGATGTGCTTTTGCTACTAGGGAGAAAACAAAAATCCTTTGTTCATAGAACAATCGTATTGTTTACTTTACACGTAGTTCGTAAAGCAATAATCTGTTGCTTGCAACTTAATACTGGAGGGGGTTCAGATGATAACCTGAAGGTGGATTATTAGTCATAGATGCAGTTGGATGGCGGTCTATGTATAATGTTGTAATGCCCAATCAAGTCTCAAAGGAGTCAAGATGATTAGTATATGCATGTATTTCTTTCTCGGTGTTTGTCAATTGCCCCTCTGTAATTTGTTCACCCAGCATGTTATCTATCTAAGGAGAGCCACCCCTAGTGAACTATGGATCCCAGTCTTTGTCTTTTACATACAATCTACAATATTTTACTGCTTTGTGTTTACTTTCTGCAATCTTTTACTTCTTTCCATTCGATACGTTTAATCCTTTGTTTTCCGCAAAACACAGTGAGATTGACAACCTCATCGCAAGTTGGGGACAAAGTTCCGTGGTTGTGTTGTGCAGGTCTCCACGTTGGTACTAGCACCGGTAGTGCTCCCTGCCAAAGCTCAGCTAGTAACACCTTTGGGGTGTTTCCTTGCTCCTACTGGTTTGATTAAACCTTGGTTTCATAACTGAGGGAAACTTGCTGCTGTGCTCATCATACCTTCCACTTGGGGTTCCCAACGAGCTCTACATCAACCACGAGCCATCAACACTTTTATGGGCGCCATGCATTGAGCCATCACATTGCATGTATATTATTTTCCTAAACCACTTTGATCTACCGATGACATTGCATCTGTGTTCTTTTCCTGAACCACAAGGATACACTCGTGACATTACATGTGTGTTTTTCTCTAAACCACATTGATCCACCTCAGCCATTGCATGTGTCTTCTTTTCCTAAACCACATGGATCCACTTCAGACATTGCATTTATGTTCTTTTCCTAAACCACATTGATCCACTAGTGATATTGCTTGTGTATTCTTTTACTAAACCACATTGATCCACTGGTGACATTGCATGTGGGTTCTTTTCCTAAACCACATGGATCCACTAGAGTAATTACATGTGTGTTCTTTTACTAAACCACACGAGAACGAGGCAATAGCCTAGTGATTGGGTCATAGTTGGCACATGCCAATGACCGGAGTTTGATCCCCGTCAGGGATGGATTTCTAGAATTCTCACACCGACCTGCTTCTCCTATATCAGAAAAGTGTCTAAATCCTCCTAGCACTCATCTTTTCCTAAACAACATGAGTCCAGTTGTGAAATTGCATGTATGTTCTTTTCCTAAACCACATGGATCCACTAGAGACATTGCATGTGTGTTTTTTCCTAAACCACATTGATCCAGTGGTGACATTTCCATCTGTTTTTTTCCTAAACCACGTGGATCTAATGGAGATATTGCATGTGTGTTCTTTTCCTAAACCACATTGTTCCAGTGGTGACATTTCCATGTTTTTTCCCAAAACCACATGGATCCACTAGAGTCATTGCATGTGTGTTATTTTCCTAAACCACATTGATCCACTTGTCACATTTGCATGTAAGTTCTTTTCCTAAACCACATTGATCCACTGGTGACATTACATGTGTGTTCTTTTCATAAACCACATTGATCCACTGGTGACATTGCATGTGTGTTCTTTTCCTTAACCACAAGGATCCCCTGGTGACATTTTCATGTGTGTTCTTTTCCTAAACCATATGGATCCATTGGAGTCGTTGAATGTGTGTTCTTTTCCTAAACCACATTGAACCACTAGTGACATTGCATATGTGTTCTTTTCCGAAACCACAAGGATCCACTAGAGTTATTGCATGTGTGTTCTTTTCCTAAACCACGTGGATCTACGAGTGACATTGCATGTGTGTTCTTTTCCAAATCCACATGGATCCACTTGAGTCATTGCATATGTATTCTATTCTAAACCACATGGATCCACTTGAGTCAATGTATGTGTGTACTTTTCCTAAACCACATGGATCCACTTGAGATATTTGCATGTGTGTTCTTTTCCTAAATAGACTGATCCACTGGAGTCATTGCATGTGTGTTCTTTTCCTAAACCACATTGATCCACTGGTGACATTGCCTGTGTGCTCTTTTCCTAAACCAGTTTGATCCACTGGTGACATTGCATGTGTGTTCTTTTCCTGAACCACATGGATCCACTCATGACATTGCATGTGTGTTCTTTTACTAAACCACATTGATCCACTTGAGTCATTGCATGTGTGTTCTTTTACTAAACCACATGGATCCACTAGAGACATTGGATTTATGTTCTTTTCCTAAACCACATTGATCCACCAGTGACATTGCATGTGTATTCTATTCCTAAACCACATTGATCCACTAGTGACATTGCATGTGTATTCTTTTCCTAAACCACTTTGATCTACCGATGACATTGCATCTGTGTTCTTTTCCTGAACCACATGGATACACTTGAGACATTGCATTTATGTTGTTTTCCTAAACCACATTGATCCACTTGAGACATTGCATTTATGTTCTTTTCCTAAACCACATTGATCCACTAGTGATATTGCTTGTGTATGATTTTACTAAACTACATTGATCCACTGGTGACATTGCATGTGTGTTCTTTTCCTAAACCACATGGATCCACTAGAGTAATTGCATGTGTGTTCTTTTACTAAACCACACGAGAACGAGGCAATAGCCTAGTGGTTGGGTCATAGTTGGCGCATCCCAACGACCGGAGTTTGATCCCTGTCAGGGATGAATTTCCGGAATTTTCACACCGACCCGCTTATCCTATATCAGAAAAGTGTCTAAATCCTCCTAGCACTCATCTTTTCCAAAACAACATGAGTCCAGTTGTGAAATTGCATGTGTGTTCTTTTCCTAAACCACATGGATCCACTAGAGACATTGCATGTGTTTTTTTTCCTAAACCACATTTACCCAGTGGTGACATTTGCATCTGTTTTTTTCCTAAACCACATGGATCTACTAGAGACATTGCATGTGTGTTCTTTTCCTAAACCACATTGATCCAGTGGTGACATTTGCATCTTTTTTTCCTAAACCACATGGATCCACTGGAGACATTGCATGTGTGTTATTTTCGTAAACCACCTGGACCCAATGGACTCACTACATGTGTGTTCTTTTCTAAACCACATTGATCCACTATTGACATTACATTTGTGTTCTTTTCCTAAACCACTTTGATCCACTCGTGACATTGCATGTGTGTTCATTTCCTAAACCACGTTGATCCACTGGTGACATTGCATGTGTGTTCTTTTCCTAAACCACATTGATCCACTAATGACATTTCCATGCATGTTCTTTTCCTAAACTACATGGATCCACTAGAGACATTGCATGTGTGTTTTTTTCCTAAACCACATTGATCCACTAGTGACATTGCATGTGTGTTCTTTTCCTAGACCACATGGATCCATTAGTGTCATTGCATGTGTGTTATTATCCTAAACAACATGAATCCACTAGAGTCATTGCACATGTGTTATTTTCCTAAACCGCGATCCACTAGAGAAATTTGCATGTCTGTTCTTTTCCTAAACCACATGGATCCACTGGTGGCATTGCATGTGTGTTATTTTCCTAAACCACATGGATAAACCGGCATCATTGTATGTGTGTTATTATCCTAAACCACATGGATCCACTGGTGAGTTTTGCATGTGTGTTCTTTTGCTAAACCACATGGATCCACTTGTGAAATTAAATGTGTGTACTTTTCCTGAACCACATGGATCCACTAGAGTCATTGCATGTTTGTTCTTTTCCTAAACCACATGGATCCACTAGATACATTGCATATATGTTCTTTTCGTAAACCATATTGATCCACCAGTGACATTGCATGTGTGTTATTTTCCTAAACCACTTTGATCCACTGGTTACATTGCATGTGTGTTCTTTTTTCTGAACCACATGGATCCACTCGTGACATTGCATGTGTATTATTTTCCTAAACCACATGGATCCACATGAGACATTGCATTTATGTTCTTTTCCTAAACCACATTGATCCACTAGTGACATGGCATGTGTATTCTTTTCCTAAACCACATTGATCCACTTGTGACATTGGATGTGTGTTCTTTTCGTAAACCACATGGATCCACTAGAGTAATTGCATGTGTGTTCTTTTTCTAAACCACATTACAACGAGGCAATAGCCTAGTGGTTGGGTCATAGTTGGCGCATCCCAACGACCGGAGTTCGATCCCTGTCAGGGACGAATTTCCGGAATCCTCACACCGACCCGCTTCTACTATATCAGAAAAGTGTCCAGTTCCTCCTAGAACCACACGAGTTGTAACATCCCAAGTTTTTAGAAAATTGGGACTAGAAAAATTGCATTTGTATGTCATTCGTGATCATTGCATTGCATATTGGCATCATGAAAAGTTCTCAAATGAAAATAATGATCTATAAAACCCTAAATTATATATGCCACTTTACTCCTAAAGGGAATGAAATAGGATCTACTAAAGCAATTATTGCTAAGCCAACAAACTTTGCTAATACTATCCTAAAATGATCTACTTGAATTTAGAAAATATTAGAAACAAGTTTGAACTTATTTTGAGTTCAAATGAAAAAGATATGTGAGAAAGAAGTAAATGGAAAAAGGAAAAGAATAAAGAAAAAAACTAAACCTAACCTACCTCGGCCCCCAGCCCGCGTGGCCCAGCTAGCCCACTATCCTTTGCACGCTCCGCCGCTCGCGAGCGACGCATAATAGCCTAGCAGCACGCAAAGTAGTAGGCCGGCCTAGAGTCACCGCCCCGCCAGCCCTAGCGCGCCCTCCCTCCTTCTCTCGCTGACACACCGGACCCACCCTAGTCTCCATCTTCCTCACGTCGGCAGAGACCATGATGAACACATTCATCCCCACCGAATCAAATTCCGCCAAAATTGGAACGAATCTGTTCGGTTTTCTTGCCCCCTCGCACACGAAACCTCGCCCATATATTCTTCCGCACCAGACCTCATTTTATTTTCGCAAAACCATGGACCCTAGCCCCAGATCGATCTACTCCCAATATCACCAGAGTTCTTCCACATTGGTGCTGCCAGGAAGGTCAAGTCCGAGGTTCTGAGCCTCCCCATGCTCTCCTTTACCCCTCTATCTCCTCCAACAGTTCTTCTGCACCTCCCTGATGTAAACACCCGGATGTTTAATCCCAGATGCCTGTTATGTCATACATCGCAATTCCAGGATTACCATTTTTGCGAGACATAACAGATTGGATATCATAGTACTTCATCCATTACAAACCATAAATAAGGTCTTACACAAATAAGGATCTCACGATCCAGTCTTAATACAACAAGCAGCAGAATAAATAATAAGCGTAGCGGTGGGGTCCATCTTCAGGGGCACAGGCAATGCTGACGAAGGCAGATAGTCCTAGTTATCATAGTCGTCCTGCTGTCCTTCATCTTGGTAGTCTCCTTCATAGTCTGGCCATGAGAATAGCCAGGGACAAAAGCCATGAGCACTCTTTAAGTACTCGCAACCTACCACTAACAAGTAATATAGTTCTAGTATAAATGCTAACTCTAAGTTTAACTATAAAGTTAAGTTTGAAACCTACGCTAAGTTCTGAAACCAAGAAAGATAAAATAAAGTTCTAAAATCACTTAAGTTGGGGAGCTAGTGTCATAGTCACAACCCTGTTGTGGTCAAGTCAAGATTCATCATTCATTTCATCAGTCATTTTGAAAATATCTGACAACGAAACAGTATGGCCACTCCAACTGTCCATAACCGCGGATGCGGCTATTCGAATAGTTTGACACTCTGTAGAGGTGGTACACTTTCACCACAAGATTCGATACACCTGTCAGGGATAACCCTGAATCATCATACTTAGTATGCAGATAATCAAACATAACCTTTCCTATACACACCCTAGTATAAGCACCTCTCCTATGAGCATGGCCTCCCAACCATGACTATCTGTGATCTTGGGCACTGCATAGGTGGACAACATTGAGAGGTAGCCTCAGCTCAAACCTCTCCTGCGAGGGAACTAATACTAATGCATATAAACTTCCATCTAAGCCTTACCCAATTCAGGTATTGTGGTTGTACGATAAATTTGGAATGGTATCGCATCTGAATCCAACCATCAGTTTTTGTAAGAGGGCTAAGGCTCATGCCTCAACATTTTCATCATCATAAACCATTTGTGTTTCTCAACACATGTCAAAACATCTCAATAGAATGACTCATCATTCCAAGGTTTTCATAATTCCTTTTCACCAAGTATTCCCATCTAAAGTGACTCAAGTTTTAGTTTAGCTCTAAACTACTAAGTTAAGAGTGTTCACTAAGGTGGGATGCTAATCTCAATCTCATGCCATTGGATGACATCTAAGGTTATCTAGATAGGTCAAGTTTTATACTCTTTATGCTACCTTCAAACACGTAAAGTACTTTAATAAAGTAAAGAAGTAAAAGCTTGGAAAATTAAACTTGGGGTAGGTAAATAGTCAAAGTGGTATAACCAAAGCATGTCTAAATCTTTGCTTGGGTTATCTAGATTGCAAGGGTTAGCTTGCATGGTTAATGAGGGCTTGCTAAGTATTATACTTGCAAGTGTTATCTTGCTTTGGTTGGTGCAGTGGTTGAAGTTTTCTTCCTCCTCCTCTTGGTAGAACTCCTCCTCCTCCTCGAAAGCTTGGTCGGTACTATCGTCTATAAATACATACGAAGTACACAATCACCATACAATACTTAACTAGTCTAATTAGCACTCTAATGCATAAATTTGATGATCTATTATCATCACAAGCATCACAAGGTTTTGTTAACTAGTTTCATTCTTTTTATTTAAGAAAACTAATTTCTACTCATTGAAATTAACTAAGATTTAATATTCTCCACTTAAAATATGGGATCATGTTGACACATGTCATCACCACATATTATAACATATGGGAATGTGATTTAAATGTTGGATCACATTTAATTAAGTTTAAGTTTAACATTTAATGATTTAAAGTGACTAGAAATGCCTATATAGCATTATTTTGGTACTTGTCCAAAGTCACTGCATGCAAACCTTAATATTATTAAATATTCAGATAGGTATGGTTAAATGTGAATTTTGAGAGTTGGAATCAACTCAAAAGCTATCATGGTTGATTTTATAAAAATGTTTGAATGTGCAAAAGCTTCTGTCTTGTTATTTTTACTAGGAGAGATCTCTAACTGTAAATAAATTAAATTCATCGGGCTTGGATAGATATTTTCAGAAGCTCTCCAACAATATTTGAATCACTCAATTTGGTTCAGAAAATCTTCTTGAATTGATTTTTAAACTAAGGGACATAAGTGAGTTCAAACTAAAATAGAAAAATCTATATTTGAATTCGTGGGCTAGCGCGGGAAAGAAAATGGGCCGGCCCAGTGGCACTCCGCGGCGCGGATGACAGCTGACAGCGGGGTGCCGCAGGTCAGTGACATATCCAACACGAAGCGGTACAAGGCGACGTGGATCGTTGGATTAAAAGGAAGATCTACGGCTTTGGCTTGTCGTCAACGACAGACAGGTCGCCGATGAGGTGTAACCCTAGCGGCTCAGTGGGGGTCTAGGGCGGCTTATTGGGGCTCCGGTGAGGATCGGCGAGGCGAGCAAATGAACAAGTCGCAGACGGCGGTTCTCCTGGTACTGGTGGTGTCCCGAGAGGTGGCCTTGATCAACGTCCCCTTCTTCTCCGTCTGCGGCAGACTCTGGCGAAATCCCGGCGCTGCGAACGGCAGCTTGCTCCGGTGGGGCTCTAGGAGTGTTCTGAGAGGGATGGATGATAATGGTGTGAGGAAATGGTGCTAGGGAGGCCTCTATTTATAGGCTCGGCGAAGCGGCCGAGGAGCATGGGCTGTGCTCGCCGGTGACCATGGAACAGCGAGCTAGAGGTGTGGGTGGTGGGCTAGGACGATGGGCGGTGCCCTGGCGAGTGTCACGGCAGTGTGTGTAGTGGTTTGCGGTCGGGAGAGGTGAGTGGCACAGCACGCACGATGTCTCTGGCGACGGCGAGTTTCGTGGCGGCCGGCGACTACGGGGCACGGTCGGGGGAACGGGCATGTCCGTTAGCTTCCTAGGATGATGGTGATCGTGTAGGCGGGCGGATGGAGCGAGGCGGGGTCTGGCTGAGCGGGGACCATGCGCGCTCGGCATGGCAGACAGGCTCCGGGCGCGGCGGCTCCTGGCCGCTCCTTGCTCTGTCCGCGGGCTGGGGCTGGCTTGGCGGTGGAGGTGCACCACAGGCGACATGCTGGACATGGTGGGCGAGGCTGGTGGCGATTGTGGCGCGCTGTCGCCGGTGAAGGTGCTCAATGGTGCTTGGCCTTAATGTCCATGACCATTTGGTCATGTGCACAGTGTGTGGCCAGGCTACAAAAGGGTAGGGGTTGCACTGGGTGGCTTTGGTTGCAAAATAGGAGACCACATTGGTCAAAACACTGCTCATAATAGTGTTTGTGGTTTTTGTTTGAATTTTTCCCACAAGGTATTTGTAGAAATGGCCGAAAGAATTTAAGTTTTGAATTTTGAGATGATTTTTGGTGGAGTTGTTTGTCACATGCTTAAACATCTGTGGTTGCTTGGGATTTGAAAATGGAGTTCATTTGTGTGGTTTTTGAATAAGTGGGATCTTCTCATATGAACTACATTCAAATTTCAAATGTCATTTAAATTTAGTGTTTGAAATTTTTTGGGGTAAAGCAAAGTGGGCCTTGGTACATCAATACTTGTACTAGCAAGGGGTGCAAAGATCCACATTTTTTCTGTTAGGTGTTGAGTTCTAGGAATAGCTAAAGTAGGCATGGTGATTAAAATGGCACAAATGACCATTTGCTTCTTTTATTCAATTTGATTTGTTTTTCTTTGGTATTTCTTCGGAATGATCTAGATGATGTTTAATTCACCTAAGAATCATTTTACAATCAATGGATCACTTAAACATGGCAATTGAAAACAACTCCTAAATTAAATGCACACACGTATGAATGCTTAATGATTTTCAATTGGAAAAGTTTTTGTTAACCCTAATTTGGGTAGATTTGATCTTGATCACTTGGATTAAAGTTTTGCGATGTTACACCTGACCTCGTACCACTCTCGCAGGAGCACAGGAGCACCGGGGATTCCTTGTCGGGATTCCGCATTGCCAGACACCTCTGTCCGCTCTCTGTCGCTGTTCTAGGAAGAAAACACCAGAGACGAATAGACCACCGAGCTCCCCAACCTCTCCACCATTCCGTGGTGGTGATCCCCATCATCGGCGAGCATTGCAACCACCGCTGCCATCAATCAATGAGGGCATCATCTCCAACTCCGGCAACCCAGCCGCCAACGAGCAAGGCTCTGTTCCTTGTCGTAGGATCTAACATGGACCACCAGGATTGGGCAAGCCGAGCCAAGCCGCTAGCAGGATCTCTAGCTGATGTCAGCTCGAGTCAACGCCAAGCCGTCGACCTCCGTCCGTTAGATCTTACCACTTAAACGAAGAGGTACCGGCCAGTAGAATTGCGCCACGTCACCTCCACGTCTCTAATTAATTGAAAATATATTTAAAAGGACAGAAATACACCAAAACTTCTATAGTTCATAGAAACTTATCTGTAAGTCCAAATTTTACAAATAATATATCAATGGATTCAGAAATGTACTTACAATAATATTGTACTATTATATCAAACTTTTACAATATATATTTGTTGTAGTTATTTAAATGATTTAATGGCCTAATTGTAGTATATAAATCATAGTAAATTGTATATGTATCAGAAAATACAAATAAGGTATCTATAGAATCCTAGTGTTATGTACGACACTAATATGGCTTTAGATATAATTATTTTTATGGAAAATGTTTTACATGATTTAAATCCTTATAATTAGTATTTAAATTATAGGAAAATATCCAGAACTCCAAATTGAGTGAATCCAATTTCCACGGGTTTATCTAAGTAATACCATCTTTAGAAAATATAAATAAAAGTATTTGTCATGGTTTTAACAGATGATATTGCAGAAAGCTCTAAATGCATTGCAATAGTAATTAAATCATATAAAAATATCTGTAAATGATTTTTAGGTGATTCCAATTGCTAATGGTTCTAAATTGCATTACCTACCTGTTAGTATTTAAATCACAATTTAATTCGATATAAACATCAGAACTTTAATTAAAGTGAGTTAAACCCTATTAAATCAACATATCTTTATTAATAATTTGTCTTATGCATTAAATACTTTTTCATATGCATCATGAGACATATTAATGTTCAGATAACTAAATACAACCATTGTTACACATTAAATCACCATTCATGCATTTGTTCATCATCGTTCTATTTTATTATGCATAATTGCAATGTTTTAATGGTGTGTTTGTTGTGTTTTGCTTAAAACGCTAGATTGCGAGGAGTGCAACTATTGTGATTGTGACGAGTGAAATCTTTTATATTATGAGGATTATCTGAATGACTACATCTACAACAAAGGCAATTAGAGCTATCATAAATGTTCTACTATTTTTTCTATGCATGTAGTATGATTTTCAGTAGTGATGCATGTGTAGGATCTTTGTTTTACTACTATGCTATGCTATGCCACCCAGACATGATTGCCATATTTCCATGACTTGAGTTCCTTTGATCCATCGTATTGTAGTTGCTTAGCCATGCTTATTAGATGCGCAATGGGAATTCATGATTGATTCTATTATGGAAAGATGTGTTTTGCTAAAATGAAAACAACTGGAAAGCATTGAATCTTCTGGATGTGATGGGATTGATATTTTTGGTGGTTTCAATGCGAAAAGGCACCCAGGACACTAAGGTTGGACAGGTTTCTTTTGTAGTAGATTCCAGTACAACCGCATGTCATTGTTTGTCTTGACTAACTAGGTTGTGGGAACCTAACCCAATGTGACTAGCAGATGTAGGGGATGTAGGTTGGTATGGGTCCGTCCTGAGGGATCAGGGTTCTACTTCTGAAAGGTTTCGTCTTGGTTTTCTCCCTAGCATGGCACAAAATTAGTGTAGTGGTACGAGCGGGTTGATGATGGCTCAGTGTTGATGTAGAGCTCGTTGGGAACCGCAAGAGGAAGGTATGATGAGCACAGCAGCAAGTTTCCCTCAGTTATGAAACCAAGGTTTAATCGAACCAGTAGGAGCAAGGAAACACCCCAAAGGTGTTGCTAGCTGAGCCTTGGCAGCGCGCACTACCGGTGCTAGTAGCAACGTGGAGACCTGCACAACACAACCACAGAACTCTGTCCCCAACTTGCGATGAGGTTGTCAATCTCACCGTGTTTTGCTGAAAACAAAGGATTAAACGTATCGAATCGAAGGAACTAAAAGTTTGCAGAAAGTAAACACAAAGCAGTAAATAGTTTATAGATTGTATGTAAAGAAAAGGACCGGGATCCATAGTTCACTAGAGGTGGCTCTCCTTAAGATAGATAACATGCCGGGTGAACAAATTACAACGGGGCAATTGACAAACATCGAGAAAGCAATACATGCATATACTAATCATCTTGACTCCTTTGAGACTTGATTGGGCATTACAACATTATACATAGACCGCCATCCAACTACATCTATGACTAATAATCCACCTTCAGATTATCATCCGAACCCCCTCCATTATTAAGTTGCAAGCAACAGATTATTGCTTTACGAATTGCGTGTAAAGTAAACAATATGATTGTTCTATGAACAAAGGATTGTTGTTTTCTCCCTAGTAGCAACAGCACATCTAGTACCTTAGAGATTTCTGTCACTTCCCCAGATTACCAGAGGCATGAACCACTATTGAGCATCAATACTAACTCTTGGAGTTGCTAGCATCTACTTGGTCAAGATAGATACTATCAACGGAAAGCATGCAACATCACAAATAACAAAGACATGATATAATCAATAATAAATCTAAAATAGCATCTCAATATCCATCGGATCCCCACAAACACAACATGTATGCATTACAAATAGATGATCTTGATCTTGAACGGAGCTCACAAGATCTAGATATGAAAGCAAAAAGGAGGAGAACCAGCCATCTAGCTACTACATGGATCCGTAGTCCAAGGATGAACTACTCACGCATCACACCAGAGGCTTGCATGGTGATGAAGAAGGCCTCCAGGGTGAATTCCCCTCTCCGGTAGGGTGCCAGGAAGAGCTTCAGATCCCTCCTGATCTAGGGATGGAGATGACGGCGGCTACACACTCTTTCCTGGATTTTTTATCGGGTACTTAGGGTTTTCGTCCCGAGGGCATCTTATAGGTGGAAGGAGAGGCCGAGGGGGTGCTGGGGTCGGCCAGACCACCCCATGGCGTATTCTAGCATTTGATGACTTCCAAAAAAATAAACACTTTGGCTTTTGTCCCGTCCAAGTCCGAGAATATTCATTTTCTGACTTTCCTGGAACCAAAAACAGCAGAAAACAGACAGTTGGCACTGTGGCTCTTGTTAATAGGTTAGTGCAAGAAATCATATGAAAAGTACTCCAAAGTGTGGACAAAACACAAGAAAGTGGATAAAACCAAGCATGGAACATAAAAAATTATAGATACTTTTGCAATGTATCAACATACCCAAGCTTAAATCCTGCTCGTCCTCGAGTAGATAAGTTATAAAAGGAAAGAATAATTTTTGAGGTGACATGCACCATCAAAGACTAGATCAAAGTATTTGTAAAACATTCAAGGCTGGGATCATAGTACTTCAATCATAACATGAAAGACAAAGTTCTAGCAATAAGACAAAGAAACTATGATGCAACATGAAAAGGCACAGACAAAATATTCATGAATAACAATGCTTTGCAAGACGTTTGTTTGTTTCACATAAAGAAAACATAGCATAATAGTATTCAGCTTGTCCCTCATAGAGTAGCAAAACATAAATGCATAGGACACCTTCAAAGTTCATAAGAGTGATTAGATACAAATAGTTTAAAACAAGCAATATCAAGTTATGCATCAATCAACTAGTCTTGGGACAATGCACATATAACTATGAATGGCCACTATGCTCTCAAAGTAGGTGCATAAAGGTAGAAGGTGGAGACTCAATATAATGGTGGAAGAAAGGCCTTCATGGAAGGAAGTAGGGATTCAAGTCTCATAAAGAGCTTCCAAAAATTATGGTACTTATAGCTTTCAGCTCTCATTGCCCCTATCATAAGCATCTTTAAGGTGATTAAGGTTAAAGTGACACAACTAAGAGGATATGCTTGACAAGTTATAAACTGAAATCTCATGCCCCTTACTTACGAAGACCGATCCTCATGCTACTCAACTTTAGTCACAAGTAAGCTCTTGTCATTGTATGTACATATGTATCATAAAGAACCTCCAATGGGGTACCCCTTGCACATGATAGAAGAGCTATCCCTTAATCAAAATGACAAGGCAAGCAGACAATGAGCATCTCAGCGATCTTTTTATTTGCTATTTGCATAGGTTTTTATTAAGGATGCTTCATAGAGTGCTCATTATGGTGATGCTGCAAGTTACCACCATGATTAGGCATGGCTTAGGCTAGCGGCCCATGCGTTTCTCTAACACACATACAAACTCCATGATTTTACAAGTTCCACTTTTATTTCACACCGCCGGGATCCATAAGCAAAAGAACATGATATCAACGGGGTACAAAGTACAAGTGCAATGTTGAAAGTGTTCCCCATGATACATGGTTATGCTAATTTCAACTTATAAAGCGCAAGCATATACGCAACAAAGAAGAAGTGTGCCATCAAGTTCGTGAGAGCTTTAATCACTAGTTTTCTCATAACAAGTTTAATTTGGAAGGTAAACAAAAGCATGAATATACTTGGAATAGCATAAGCTAGTAGGTAGGTATGGTGGACTCTTTGGAATAACTTGGTTTAGGGAGTTGGATGCATGAGTGGAACTCATACTTGGTTGTGGAGGCTAGCAAAAGTATGGGAGCGACAAACTAAGAGAGCAATAATGGCCATAATCATGCAGAGCAACAAAACATCATTGATCAAAGCATAAAGTGATACTACAAGTTGAAAACTAAAGGATCATAAAGGCTTATGGTGACTTGATATAGTCATAACATGGTGTGAGCATGCGCCAAGTCAACCCAAATAAAGCATCAAAGGAGAATACCATTATACTATGCTTTAATATGCTAAAACAACACATGATTCATCCAAGGCACATTAAGAAATCTGAATTGTTTATAACAAGTCATGATACAGCAAAGAATACTAAGCATAAAGCCAAAACAATATCAAGCATGGCATGACAAAGCATAGGCCACAGTAAAAAATGAGCTCTTTTTACCACACAAGTATGAACTTTCCTACTCTGTTCCAAACCAAACCAAACTATTTGAAAACCAATGTATGAAAGAGGGGGTCCAACCAATTTATTCAGAAAACTAAGCAAACAAAGGCAAACAAAAAACCAAAACGAAAATGAAAAATAAGATGCTCCAAGAACAACACAATTGTGCATGAAACAATAAAAATAAAGCGTTTGGAAGAAACCTGGGATTTTTATTGATGAAGAAGGGGATGCCTTGGGCATCCCCAAGCTTTGACGCTTGTACTTCTTGGATATTTCTTGGGGTGACACGCGTGGCATCCCCAAGCTTGAGCTTTAGTCCATCCTTCATCTCATTACTCATTCCTTCCATACACCTGAAATTTTTTCCTTCAAACAAAACTCCACACAATCTTTATTAGCAACATTAGTGCACTCAAGATAAATAAGTCTTAAGGTTCAGTTATAACACCAATAATCTTCCATTAGAACACTAGCTACCAAAGCACTTCCCTCAAAAAGCTCAATTCCCCAAAAAACTCAAAAAGGAACCAACAATAAGCAAATGCAGAAAATGGCAGAAATCTGTCAAAACTGACCAGCAGGTAAAGACGAATTATTTCGAAGATCTTCTGTTGGTCAAATCAAAAAGTGTTGAACTAACTAAAGTTAGATAACAACCTGGGGCAGAAGCACAAAAATTCACGCCTCAAAAAGACGTTCAGAGATTTTACACGAATTTTTACGGTGAAGCACAGAAATCTGTTTCAGGACAACAACTTTCCCAATCATTACTTCTCTCTCATTAGAGATTACTCTTGGCACAAAAAGCAAATAAAAAGGATAAGGAGCATTTATTACTGAAGTAATAACTTCGAAGACTCATCTAAAACTTTTGGGTTATCTCCCAATAAGTACTTTTCTTTAACGTCTTTAAGTTAGGCATAAGAAGCAAGAAAAAGAATCAAGTGTTCTCAAATGAAGAGGCATTAAAACCAAATTTGTTGCCCTTACCTCTCTTACTTTTATTCCTAACTTTGGGGAAAATATGATTGTTTGGTGGAGAGAAAAGGTGCATGGTCCCCTTTCCCACATCTATTATCGCTCCAAGGAGTTCTAATAGGGACCTTCCAAGTGTAATTTGTCCTTTTCGTACACATTCAATAACAAGATAATCAGTAGAAATCATTTTCCCAAGGATCTTTGTAAACACTCCTTCAGGTATTCCAATAGGTAATATGGTAGCATTATTAGCAAGAGATGTTTCTTTTCCTCCTTCAGTAAGCCCCCAAAGATTTAAAGAGTCATAAATATCTTTGGGCATAAGACAAAATTCAGACATGATATCACCGTGGTCTTGAAAAGTTTCTATGTTTATCTCAATCTTTACTGTAGGGAGCCACTTTGATGGTTCAGAATTTATTGGAACATAATTATGATGCTCCCTAAGCATATTATAGCAATCTTTTAAGCTAGAAGTGCTAGTCTCAAGAGTGTTCACTCTAGCAAATATTCTTGCGAAAGAAATATCAGTTTGGAGGAATTTCTTTATAGCATTAATAGCATCATCCTCATTACATTGGAGGAAATCTCCTCCCACAACAGCATCTAAAGCATATCTATAGCAAAGAGCAATTCCAAGGTAAAAACTGCTAAGGAACAAGCTTTGAGTCATTTTTGGCTCAGTTTTTTCATGTAGATCAGTGATTCTAGACCAAGCTTCCTTAGAAACTTTCCTCAATTCCTTGTTGAAAAGTGACATAGTGATTGGAGCAAGGCTAGACATAGTGGCAACTTGAGAAAGGAACTAATTTTTTTGTGTTTTCAAATAAGAAACCAAACTAGTAAAACTAATTTTTGTGTGTTTTTGACAAAGAAACAAGCAAACAAAGCAAAAAGAAACTAGGCAAAACAAAAAATAACAAAGTAAAGAGATTGGTTATGAGGGAATCCCCTTGTGAAGATGTCCTTGACTACCCGGCAACGGCGCCAGAAAAATGCTTGATGGCTCAGTGCTGATGTAGAGCTCGTTGGGAACCCCAATAGAAAGGTATGATGAGCACAACAGCAAGTTTCCCTCAGTTATGAAACCAAGGTTTAATCGAACCAGTAGGAGCAAGGAAACACCCCAAAGGTGTTGCTAGCTGAGCCTTGGCAGGGAGCACTACCGGTGCTAGTAGCAACGTGGAGACCTGCACAACACAACCACAGAACTCTGTCCCCAACTTGCGATGAGGTTGTCAATCTCACCGTGTGTAACATCCCAACTTTAGCAACCCTGATTAGTTGTCCAGAATGCAAAAATCAGGGGGAACAAAACCTTTTTCTTGTTTAATGCTGAAGTGTTTGCTTGTTGTTTGGATATGCTTATGCATATGAATGTGTATTAGATGATATACTCCTTACCTTAACACCAGTTGACAAAAGCTACTTCACAAAACATTCTTGGCTTAATTTCCATATTCTCAAATGTTCTGGCATTTCAAAACATGAGCCAAGATGCTTAAGTAACCAAAACTATTTTTGTAACCTCTATTGACAAAACTATGGAGAGTTATATAATATAATCTCCTTATGCTCTCAAGACAGAAACTTCAACTACTCTTACCTCTAGGACCTCCAAAACCTTTTTGTAAGCTTGTGAATCCTACTCTTGGTAGAGATAACAAGTACCTTACCTTGTTCAAACTCCAACCTATTTCAAAATACCCATCCTTACCTCAATCTAAGATTGGTGGTAACCCTAGTAGTAGTTGATTTGTTTGTAAGATGAGTTGCCTTGATCTGCTGTTTGAATTTTCTACTTAGGAGATAGTATGAGCTACCCTAGGAGCTCATCCACTAGGATCAAGATACTTTAAGATCACCAAATCCTAAGAAGTAATACAAGATGGATCTGATCTCTAGCCACTAGGTGATCATCCAAAACCCTTAACCAGATCAGCTCTAAAGTGATCTAAATCCAGAAGCTCCCAAGTCAATGAAGACCAACATCAAGCATGGATCCTTTATACTAAATCTACACTTAAACATCATCCACTTGATGATGGTTGGGTACCTTACAACCCATTAGAAACATCCCCTCTCATGCTCTAGTCAAAAACCCTAAATCTGCCAAATTTGGCAGTCTGGAAATCTATTTCCAACATCACCTTTTTGGATGCCTCCCTTTCTCAACCCTTGTGCAAATTTTATAATGCATCTGAACCATATTGTTAACCATACTAAGGACTACCAAGGCCCACTATTTCCCTTGGCTAGATCATCCTCCGACCCACTTGTCCTTGATGATTTTGTAGGCAAGAAAATAACTTTCCTGCAAACCTAGTCAGCATGCCTACATTGGTAGAAGCTCACACCATCATACCACCTTCCTTGGACCAACTCTTTGCATGGTTGTGTTCTACTAATATAGGTATATCATTACATACTTCCCTTGCTCCAATTGGATCCTTGAGCTGTTTAAACCCACAAGGTTTTGAAGGCTAGTTGATAATCTACTTTGGAAGGCTTATTTTATTCAAATTTTGAAAACAATTCTTGTGAAACTCAAACAAGATCAAGCTCAAACCTCTATACCATGTTGAATTACATCACTTGGTCTATTCATCCATCTACCCCATGCCCCAAGGGGAGATCTGACCTCCAAGATACCACCATGTTTTGATGGTATGAAATTAACATCACCCTAGATCCTTAATCTAGGGTATTTCACCAAAATCAATTTGGATTCTCCAATCCCAAGGTTGCAAATTCTTGCTACACATTTTCTAAATCATCTATCTTGGTCATCAAGATTTATCAAATTTTATCCATAATTATTTTGGCTCCAAATCTAATTAATCTCTTTAATAGTCAAAATCTCCAAAACTCCTTCCCTAAAGGAAATTTTGGTTATTGCCAAAACACTTCTTCAACTTTTGGCTCAACTAAGGGCCCCACACCATACCACATCTTCCCACTTCAAAAATATATATTTTTGAAGAGCTTTATTATTTCTTTTTGCCCATTTTCCTAAATGGCTGAATTGGAATAAGAATAGTTTAAAATACTTTTGATCCTCTATAAATCTTGGGAAAATTCTCCTAAGTGTATATTCACATTTGGGACCACTCCACATCAAAATACAACATGGTCCAATGTAAAATTATCAAATGATCTTCTATAAATTACTTCTGTACTTTTTAATAAATGATTTTAAGTGGACTTAAAATACTTTGAAAAATCCCAAATAATTCCTGGATAGCTATCTTGACCTCATCTATCTCCCAGTACCATTTCCTCATCTGATCCAATGCAAGTTTTTGGACTTTCTGATCAAATATGCCAAGTGAGCAAATCCTCATATCAAAAACCCACAAAATCTACACCAGCCTGGTCAAACAAACTTGCACAGCACACCTCCCATCCCTCTGGTCGAGATACACTGTAGCAACACTGTAGCACCCCCTTCCCCTTGTCCTTTAGTGCTTGGAAGAGGAGAGAAACACATGGTTATGTCACATCTTGCCTTGTATTAACTCATAGCTGCTACCACTCCCCCTCTCTACTCTAGCCCGACCAGAAAACCACTGACCTCACCTCTCCACGCCCACAGTAACGAGCCACCCCTGGTTTTTACCTCTCCCTCTTTCTCCCATAAACCGAGTGCACCCTAGACCACTCCCTCTTTTGCTAAATAGGCCAGAGGCCTCCCCCATCCGCAAATCCCCCTTCATTCCACTACCTGGCCACCAGAGCCTTCCCCCACGAGCCCCAGCTCCTCCCTCTTCTCCACAGCTCCTTGGAGAGGGAAGAAACTCCTTCAGCCATTCTCCAGGAAGGTGAAGACACCATCGAACAAAGCCACTTCCTACCACTCTCTCTGTAGAACCCGGAAGCGGCACCGCCGTTGCATGTCCAAGCTAGAGCTCCGTCAGTCCGGCCCACTCCCAGCGTCTGCACCTCCTCCAGAGGCCATCTCAGGAACTCCACCCACCCCCTGACTCCCGTAGAAATCATCTCGATGACATGCAGCCGCCCAGGAGTGCTCCCCGGCGAGCTCACGAGCCTGCTCCGCCGCGGGATGCACGCGACGCGCTCCTTCCTCGAACCCCGCTGTGCCGCCCCTCTTCCTGGTAGCCGTCGTCGACTGTCCCATCTCCGCCATCCATCGTCGCCTCCCGAAGCCCCAGGTGAGCACCCCCGAGCTCCACTGAGACCGCCTAGGGTTTCCTCTCCTGCGGCCGGCGCGAGGTAGTAGGCGATCCCATGGCCGTCGATCTGCCTTTAAATCGGACGGTCAGGGTGTCCCCGTACCGCCTCGGTGCCTCGGAGTCACGGACCCGTGGGCCCCGCCGCGAGAAGTTCAAATTTGTCTCCCTCCCGCTCAACGCGCCCCGGGTGGGCCGAATCCCCTCCCTCTAAGGCCCATCTTCCCCAAATCTAGCCCAGACAGCAGGCCTCCTCTCCTTTTTAATCAAATTCCAAAACTAGATGAAATAGCTGCTTGGTTTAATTAGTTCTGAAAATGGAAACTGCTGGGAATTACCCAGATATGATTTTTGGTATATATCTACTTCTTTTCTTCAACTGCTGGGAATTGCCCAAGTGAATTAAAGCCTTCTTCTTAGGGTAGTTTCACTGGATAAATCACTACAGTAGACCTGCAACTCCAAAAAGAGTGAATCCAATTTCTACGGAAAGGTATTAGCAATACCTAACAAATGTCCTTGGTTTCATATCAATAGCTTCTGTAGATTTAATCTGGTGAAAAAGACAATTTGTCTACAAAACTGCCTTTGGGAATTTCCTGAGGGCATTCTTGTAATTATCTTGACATGATTCCAACTCGCAGTGAACAAGTACATCAAACCATACCTAACCATCCAAGGAAATAATTTTTGGAGCACCAGAACTTTTCTGGTAAATTATATCCTAAAACTAGAGCTTTTATCACTAGTATATTCATAATAAATTGAAGAAAAGTGATAAAATAGTGAAACCACTTTTGTTGGTTTCATTTTATAAACTCCTATCCGTTGGTATCATTTTTACACAATGGTATCATACAGAATATGTCCTTGGTCCAACCCCCCCCCTTAAGTAATTCCTCGGCTATAAATCCTAAGGGGATTTTCTTCCATATTTCCAATACAAGGCCAATCCTACTAAATGCATTTCTCCTAAGACCTAATGATTTGTGAACTTGTATTGTTCATTGTTTGCTGTATGTATTGGTGCTTGTATGTTGATTTTGGCTTGATTCAATTGTATCTGCTGCCGGGACGATGATAGTTGCGATGAAATCGGAGAGCAGAAGAAGTGGTATCTATTATTGGTATTGGTATTATGGGTTATGTAAAGAAGTCCAGGGACATTTAGGCCATATTGTTGACCATCAGGCAAGCCACCTTCTTGCTCATAAGCCTTGTCCTACTATTTTACTTATGCATGTTTTGTCTACTATTTGTGAAACTTCATTGTTTTATTATATGTTGATGTATTTATGGTAGTGGTTTCGCTCCTCCGAACTATTACACTCTTGTACTACTAAGTACAACCCCCCTTGGTGATACCTACTTGTCCCTAGTAGAATAGATGGTGCATACCCACCATACCCCTTTGGAGACCCTGTTTTAGCCAAAGAAAAGCTAGAGGATGGGAAGACCCTGGCAAAAGTTTACCAAATGTTTTCTGATAAAACCTTGGTGAGGTGGGACCTCCCAAGAGACGTTGAGAAAGAGATAAGGGTTTTGTTTTATAAAATGCTGGAGGAAAACCAGAGGAAAAAGGTTTACAAAAATGCACCCGGTTCTTTGTAGTTTAGCTATAACAACTTAACCATGTGCAGCCACATTACTCTGGAATGGGACAGGGCTGGATTTGATGTTTGTTTACTCTTGTATAAGCTGCCGCGCAACAACTACAGGGGATCGGGGATCCCTGGAGGGTGGGCCTTCTCCGATAAAGGTCCATGTGGGACATCGACCTAGAGAAGGAACAAAGGGTCTGCTGGCCTCCATGCATTACTATGAGCCCCTCATTGAAAGCGCACACTCGAGAAGTGGAAAAAGTGCTCGGTTGGTCCTCGGTACCCGATGTCCCGGTTTTGAGGGGATTAACACTCATAGGGTAGGCACTTATATTGAGTGTGCATCCGGAGAGTCTTGATCGGTTACTCGACCCACGATCAGTGAAGATCAGGGTAGTGTACCCGGATGGTGTGGGTAAAGTGTACAACCTCTGCAGAGTGTAAATCTATTCGAATAGCCGTGTCCATGGTTAAGGACGGGTTGGACAAACTTCTGTAGAGCGGTGCTGGTTTTGTTTTCAAAAAGGATTTCTAAAAAGAAATGGTTTTGAAAATGTTTTGACCATGGGATGGTCGGCAAGGATCCCTGTTTTGACCATGGGATGGTCAGAAAGAGATTGAAGGAGTTTGGTCGTGGGACGACCAGGAGAAGGAACCAAATGGGTGACCTAGTCCTAATATTTTTCCAAAACATTTCAAAAAGGTATCCAAAATGCTTTATAAAAGTTTTCAACAAAGATATGTAGATGCTATATCTACAAGAGAAACTAATTGAGAAAAGAACCTCTCCTGGAGCCCTCCTACTACCACAGCCATAATTCATATCCTATTGTTATTAATATTATGTTAAGGTGGTTTGCGAGTACCTTCAAAGTACTCACTGGCATTGTCCCTGGCTATTAACATGGTCAGATATCAAGAAGAGGATGACGTTGGCGACTATGCGAGCTAGGACGTTCTTCCAGACAGTTGCCTGTAGGTTAAGGCATGGAATGGGCTCTACACTTGATGAAGTTCTGTTGTTGATATTTGATGTAGCCATAACGACATTCATGTAAGTCTTGTAAATTCGGTATGTCTCGGATGTTGTAATGATACTTGTCGGTTTTGTGTCACGACTAACTGATCATGGGATCATGGTTGTATGCATAACAGGGATTCTCAGAGGATTAATCCGGGGGCCCCACAGACTTAGTATCAGAGCCATCCTGACTGTAGGAGAACCTTAGTTAGCATGGTCGCTAGACAGGAACCTTATTTTGAAAATCCCGGCTTTCGAAAACTAGTTTCTCAATGAGTTTCAAAAAGTTCTACTTCTTCTCTTACTCTAAGTAAATGTGTTGGAAAATGGTTTACTCTAAATCTCGTCCAAACTCCAAATCTACGGATTTTAAACATCAAGGATCTAGAACCCGGTGAGACAATGAGAACAAGACGAAGACAAGAAACTACCAGCAAACACAAGGAGACTACAATATTGCTCTACCAGCGGAATCCTCACAATCAGAAGACATCGGGTGTTGCACTATCAAGAAGCGTCCAAGATACGACGAAGGCTCCATCTGCAAGATAGTGACTCCGACCTGAAGAAAGATGGTATCTAGGGTCAATAGTCCTAAGAATAGGATTCCCCTGCATCGCGAGTAGTTAACTCCTTGGTCCCTAGCATTGGCTGTGTTTGCTTGCCTAAGTGCCTCATGTGTTGCTTGATGTGTGATGTTTGCCGAGGACATTGTGATTCTCCCGCCCTATTCGCCTTGTTTGTATGCTCTGGTTTGCTCTTGTCTCCTTAAAAATGTGACTCGAGGAGCGATAACCCACCTAGTAACTCAGGAAATCCCTGTGTTAGCTGTTGGTATTGAGACCCAGACTAACCTCGAGAGTATATGAGAGAAAAAGCATCGCCGGAACCAGGAGTTCGACATCGTCAAGTCCGAATCAACTCAAAGATTTCACCTCAGCAGGACGGCATACCTTGTCAAACTCACCTTGCAAGACTCGTCAATAACACCACACTCCCTTGTTCCTCAGTCTACTACAGCAAGATTTCCGTTGGAGCTGAAAGTCGATCACCGAACGATCCTCAATATCCACAGGAAACCACCCAATAAGTCAACCAAGACAAGAAGTGAAGACCTAACTACGCTGACCTCCAGTATATCCGACCTTCCAACTACCGCAGGAGACTAACTATTCTAAGTCGACCCTACCCAAATCAACGGGAAGTTCCTCCCCGAAAGACCAGATTACTCCAACCTCCTAGAGACAGGACTGCCTGAAGGCAACGAGTCTACTTCACCACCAAGGAAAAGCAACGTCAATAAGTCTGAATAAGGATAACCTCTCCGAAGATGAATGTATCTAACCTAACTGAAGGCTAACAATAAGTGTCGTTAACCACTAACCTACCCAGAGGTAACCACTAAGACTGCGTTAGAAAACCACCCTGACCTGGTTCCCGCAATAGAACGTCTCTCGGAGAGCTCAACCCAAGACCCAAGGAGATACATACCTCTGCAACACCTCGCCAGCCCTTCAAGACAGAAGCTCTACACCATTCTCGAAGGACCCGAGTGCATCTCTAAGGGGGAAAGACTGCGTCTTTCCAACTCAATCTCCAGAAGATGGTCTATCGGAAGACGCTTCAGAAGAGATCTCAGGATCCGATGTCCTTTCGCCAAACAACAAGCCCGAGAGTTATCAGAGGAGAAACTAACTAATGATCCTACAAAGTCCCTCTGCTATTTCAGCCGCAGACATACCGGACGAACCACAACATCGCCAACCCCTAGGCTCCAATCGCTTAGAGGACGTAAGTCTCCGATGGCTTCAGCAGGCTAAGAACGAATAATAGTAGTATATAAGCCCAGTAAGTCATAATCCCCGGAAAACTTCTGAAGGTCTCTACTCTAGAAGAAAGATGGACGACAATCCCTAGAAACCACATTCAATGACTTCAAGAAGGAAGGACTATGTCAACTCTCCAATATACGCCAGTTTAATCCTAAGAGGGAAAGACTGCGTCTTTCCCACAAAATAGGGTAACCCTTCGCTGAAGGAAACTCTGGAGTCGTAGCCCTAAAATCGTTAGTTAGGATATGCTACGACCCTAAGGAAGAGCTGTGAATCCTTAGAGCGAGGTACCCCCAGCCGTGGATTCTAGCCTCTGACTAGTACCCCGTGAGGTTCAGCATCGAGATAGTCTGCCCAGTCTAAGCCCTCGAGATATAGAGTCCGGAAGGAAAAGAAGGTCATCCCTCGCAAGCGGGACTAGACTCTGCTCAACTCTCCGAGCATTCTGGAAGACCGAAGCCCAACTTCATCAACAGAGTAGTCACCTTCAAGGACGGAGTCCGTAAGATAGTACGCATAAGACACCTAGTATCAACCCGACTCAAAATCCCCTAACCCTACTCTCCTAAATCTCTGGACGAGATTTTTTTAAGGGGGAAAGGTCTGTAACATCCCAATTTCAGCAACCCTGATTAGTTGTCCAGAATGCAAAAATCAGGGGGAACAAAAACTTTTTCTTGTTTAATGCTGAAGTGTTTGCTTGTTGTTTGGATATGCTTATGCATATGCATATGAATGTGTATTAGATGATATACTCCTTACCTTAACACCAGTTGACAAAAGCTACTTCCCAAAACAGTCTTGGCTTAATTTCCTTATTCTCAAATGTTCTGGCATTTCAAAACATGAGCCAAGATGCTTAAGTAACCAAAACTATTTTTGTAACCTCTATTGACAAAACTATGGAGAGTTATATAATATAATCTCCTTATGCTCTCAAGACAGAAACTTCAACTACTCTTACCTCTAGGACCTCCAAAACCTTTTTGTAAGCTTGTGAATTCTACTCTTGGTAGAGATACCAAGGACCTTACCTTGTTCAAACTCCAACCTATTTCAAAATACCCATCCTTACCTCAAGCTAAGCTTGGGTAACCCTAGTAGTAGTTGATTTGTTTGTAAGATGAGTTGCCTTGATCTGATGTTTGAATTTTCTGCTTAGGAGATAGTATGAGCTACCCTAGGAGCTCATCCACTAGGATCAAGATACTTTAAGATCACCAAATACTAAGAAGGAATACAAGATGGATCTGATCTCTAGCCAATAGGTGATCATCTAAAACCCTTAACCAGATCAGCTCTGAAGTGATCTAAATCCAGAAGCTCCCAAGTCAATGAAGACCAACATCAAGCATGGATCCTTTCTACTCAATCTACACTTAAACATCATCCACTTGATGATGGTTGGGTACCTTACAACCCATTAGAAACATCCCCTCTCATGCTCTAGTCAAAAACCCTAAGTCTGCCAAATTTGGCTAAGTGTGGAAATCTGTTTCCAACATCACCTTTTTGAATGCCTCCCTTTCTCAACCCTTGTGCATTTTTGATAATGCATCTGAACCATATTGTTAACCATCCTAAGGAATACCAAGGCCCACTCTTCCCCTTGGATAGATCATCCTCCTAACCATTTGTCCTTGATGATTTTGCAGGCAAGAAAATAACTTTCCTGCAAACCTAGTCAGCATGCCTACTTTGGTAGAAGCTCACACCACCATCCCACCTTCCTTGGACCAACTCTTTTCATGGTTGTGTTCTACTAATATAGGTATATCATTACCTACTTCACTTGTTCCAGTTGGATACTTGAGCTGTTTAAACCCACAAGGTTTTGAAGGCTAGTTGATAATCTGCTTTGGCAGGCTTATTTTATTCAAATTTTGAAAACAATTATTGGAAAACTCAAACAAGATCAAGCTCAAAACTCTATACCATGTTGAATTAAATCACTTGGTCTATTCATCCATCTACCACATGCCCCAAGGGGAGATCTGAACTACAAGATACCACCATGTTTTGATGGTATGAAATTAAAATCACCCTAGATCCTTAATCTAGGGTATTTCACCAAAATCAACTTGGATTCTCCAATACCAAGGTTGCAAATGCTTGCTACACCTTGTCTACATAATCTATCTTGTTCATCAAGATTTATCAAATTTTATCCATAGTTATTTTGGCTCCAAATATAATTAATCTCTTTAATAGTCAAAATCTCCAAAACTCCTTCCCTAAAGGAAAGTTTGGTTTTTGCCAAAACACTTCTTCAACTTTTGGCTCAACTAAGGTCCCCACACAATACCACATCTTCCCACTTCAAAAATATATATTTTTGAAGAGCTTTATTATTTCTTTTTGCCCATTTTCCTAAATGGCTGAATTGGAATAAGAATAGTTTAAAATACTTTTGATCCTCAATAAATCTTGGGAAAATTCTCCTAAGTGTATATTCACATTTGGGACCAACGCACATTAAAATCCAACAAGGTCAAATGTAAAATTATCAAATTATCTTCTAGAAATTACTTCTGTACCTTTTGAATAAATGATTTTAAGTGGACTTAAAATACTCTGAAAAATCCCAAATAATTCCTGGATAGCTATCTTGACCTCATCTATCTCCCAGTAACATTTCCTCATCTGGTCCAATGCAAGTTTTTGGACTTTCTTCATAACCACCTATTAGATCAAATATGCCAAGTGAGCAAATCCTCATATCAAAAACCCACCAAATCTACACTAGCCTGGTCAAACAAACTTGCACAACACACCTCCCATCCCTCTGGTCGAGATACACTGTAGCACCCCATTCCCCTTATCCTTTAGTGCTTGGAAGAGGAGAGAAACACATGGTTATGTCACATCTTGCCTTGTATTAACTCACAGCTGCTACCACTCCCCCTCTCTACTCTAGCCCGACCAGAAAACCACTCACCTCACCTCTCCACGCCCACAGTAACGAGCCCCCCCTGGTTTTTACCTCTCCCTCTTGCTCCCATAAACCGAGTGCACCCTAGGCCACTACCTCTTTTGTTAAATAGGCCAGAGGCCTCCCCCATCCGCAACTCCCCCTTCATTCCACTCCCTGGCCACTAGATCCTTACCCCACGAGCCCCAGCTCCTCCCTCTTCTCCACAACTCCTTGGAGAGGGAAGAAACTCCTTCGGCCATTCTCCAAGAAGGTGAAGCCACCATCGAACAAAGCCACTTCCTACCACTCTCTATGTAGATCTATACTCCCCTCACGCATATCTACTTGTCCCTGTCCTCCTTTCTTTGCAGGAACCCCGGAAGCACCATCGCCGTTGCATGTCCAAGCTAGAGCTCCGTCAGTCCGGCCCACTCCCCGCGTCTGCAGCTGCTCGAGAGGCCATCTCAGGAACTCCACCCACCCCCTGACTCACGTAGACATCATCCCGGCGACATGCAGCCACCCAGGAGTGCTCCCTGGCGAGCTCCCGAGCCTGCTCCGCAGCGGGATGCGCGCGACGCCGTCCTTCCTCGAACCCCGCCGTGCCGCCCCTCTTCCTGGTAGCCGTTGTCGACAGTCCCATCTCCGCCATCCATCGTCGCCTCCCGAAGCCCCAGGTGAGCACCCCCAAGATCCACTGAGCCCGGCTCGGGTTTCCTCTCCCGCGGCCGGCGCGAGGTAGTAGGCGATCCTGTGGTCGTCGATCTGCCTTTAAATCGGACGGTCGGGGTGTCCCCATACCGCCTCGGCACCTCAGAGTCACTGACCCGCGGGCCCTACCGCGAGTTATTCAAATTTGTCTACCTCCCGCTCAACGCGCCCCGGGTGGGCCAAATCCCCTCCCTCCAAGGCCCATCTTCCCCAGATCTTGCCTAGACAGCCGGCCTCCTCTCCTTTTTAATCAAATTCCAGAAGTAGATGAAATAGCTGCTTGGTTTAATTAGTTTTGAAAATGGAAACTGCTGGGAATTGCCCAGATATGATTTTTGGTATATACCTACATCTTTTCTTCAACATGAAGAACAAGAATATCTCAAAAAAATTAAATATATCGCTCCCAGTAAAAATAATACTAATAGCTATTCTTTCTAGTAAATAAATCCCTCTAGGAGTTTCATAAGTCCAAATGGAGTAAACCCAATTGCCCCTGGTAAGTATTTAACCTACCTATCATGTGACCCCAGTGCCATACCAAGTGGAGCCTTGGAGTTGCTGTAGCAAAAATAATAAAAACAAAGCCTTTCTTCCTTTAGAAAATGCTCTAGGCCAATCCATGGTAGATTTTACCCTAATTCCAACTCTATGTGATGTGATGCAATAAGTAAATCACATTCCAGGAGATCAAGACTTATTAAGCTTCTGAGTAATTTTAGTGAATTAAAGCCTTCTTCTTAGGGTAGTTTCACTAGATAAATCACTGCAGTAGACCTACAACTCCGAAAAGAGTGAATCCAATTTCTACGAAAAGGTATTAGAAATACCTAGAAAATGTCGTTGGTTTCATATCAATAGATTTTATAGATTTAATCCGGTGAAAAAGACAATTTGTCTACAGAACTGCCTTTGGGAATTTCCTGAGGGCATTCTGGTAATTATCTTGACATGATTCCAACTCGCAGTGAACAAGTACATCAAACCCTACCTAACCATCAAAGTAAATAATTTTTGGAGCTCCAGAACTTTTCTGGTAAATTATTTCCTAAAACTAGAGCTTTTATCACTAGGATATTCATAATAAATTGAAGAAAAGTGATAAAATAGTGAAACCACTTTTGTTGGTTTCATTTTATCAACTCCTATCTGTTGGTATCATTTTTACACCATGGTATCATACAGAATATGTCCTTGGTCCAAACCCCCCCCCCCCTAAGTAATTCCTCGGCTATAAATCCTAAGTGGATTTTCTTCCATATTTCCAATACAAGGCCAATCCTACTAAATCCATTTCTCCTAAGACCTAATGATTTGTGAACTTGTATTATTCATTTTTTGCTGTATGTATTAGTGCTTGTATGCCTTGTGTTGATTATGGCTTGATTCACTTGCATGTGCTACCGGGACGAAGATAGTTGCGATGAAATCGGAGAGCAGAAGAAGTGGTATCTATTATTGGTATTGGTATTCTGGGTTATCTAAAGAAGAATTCCAAGGATATTTAGGCCATATTGCTGACCATCAGGAAAGCCACCTTCTTGCTCATAATCCTTGTCCTACTATTTTACTTATGCATGTTTTGTCTACTATTTGTGAAACTTCATTGTTTTATTATATGTTGATGTATTTATGGTAGTGGTTTGGCTCCTCCGAACTATTACACTTTTGTACTACTAAGTACAACCCCCCTTGGTGATACCTACTTGTCCATAGTAGAATAGATGGTGCATACCCACCATACCCCTTTGGAGACCCTGTTTTAGCCCAAGAAGAGCTAGAGGATGGGAAGACCCCGGCAAAAGTTAACCAAATGTTTTCTGATAAAACCTTGGTGAGGTGGGACCTCCCAAGAGATGTTGAGAAAGAGATAAGGGTTTTGTTTTATAAAATGCTGGAGGAAAACCGGAGGAAAAAGGTTTACGAAAACGCACCCGGTTCTTTGAAGTTTAGCTATAGCAACTTAACCCTGTGCAACCAGATTACTCTGGAATGGGACATGGCTGGATTTGATGTTTGTTTACTCTGGTATAAGCTGCCTCGCAACAACTACAGGGGATCGGGGATCCCTGGAGGGTGGGCCTTCTCCGATAAAGGTCCATGTGGGACATCGACCTGGAGAAGGAACAAAGGATCTGCTGGCCTCCACGCGTTACTATGAGCCCCTCATTGAAAGCGCACACTCGAGAAGTGGAAAAAGCGCTCCGGTTGGTCCTCGGTACCCGACGTCTTGGTTTTGAGGGGATTAACACTCATAGGGTAGGCACTTATATTGGTGTGGGCATCCAGAGAGTCTTGGTCGGTTACTCGACCCACGATCGGTGAAGATCAGGGTAGTGTACCCGGATGGTGTGGGTAAAGTGTACAACCTCTGCAGAGTGTAAATCTATTCGAATAGCCGTGTCCATGGTTAAGGACGGGTTGGACAAACTTCTGTAGAGCGGTGCTGGTTTTGTTTTCAAAAAGGATTTCTGAAAAAGAAATGGTTTTGAAAATATTTTGACCATGGGATGGTCGGCAAGGATCCCTGTTTTGACCATGGGATGGCCAGAAAGAGATGGAAGGAGTTTGGTCGTGGGACGACCAGGAGAAGGAAACAAATGGGTGACCTAGTCCTAATGTTTTTCCAAAACTTTTCAAAAAGGTTTCTAAAATCCTTTATAAACGTTTTCAACAAAGATATGTAGATGCTATATCTACAAGAGAAACTAATTGAGAAAAGAACCTCTCCTGGAGCCCTCCTACTACCACAGCCATAATGCATATCCTATTGTTATTAATATTATGTTAAGGTGGTTTGCGAGTACCTCCAAAGTACTCACTGGCATTGTCCCCGGCATTGTCCCTGGCTATTAACTTGGTCAGATATCAAGAAGATGATGACGTTGGCGACTATGCGAGCTAGGACGTTCTTCCAGTCAGTTGCCTGTAGGTTAAGGCATGGATTGGGCTCTACGCTTGATCAAGTTCCATTGTTGATATTTGATGTAGCCATAACGACATTCATGTAAGTCTTGTAAATTTGGTATGTCTCGGATGTTGTAATGATACTTGTAGGTTATGTGCCACGACTAACTGATCATGGGATCATGGTTGTATGCATAACAGGGATTCTCGGAGGATTAATCCGGGGACCCACACCGTGTTTTGCTAAAAACAAAGGATTAAACGTATCGAATGGAAGGAAGTAAAGTTTGCAGAAAGTAAACACAAATCAGTAAATAGTTTATAGCGGGGCAATTGACAAACATCGAGAAAGCAATACATGCATATACTAATCATCTTGACTCCTTTGAGACTTGATTGGGCATTACAACATTATACATAGACCGCCATCCAACTGCATCTATGACTAATAATCCACCTTCAGGTTATCATTCGAACCCCTCCAGTATTAATTGCAAGCAATAGATTATTGCTTTACGAATTGCGTGTAAAGTAAACAATACGATTGTTCTGTGAACAAAGGATTGTTGTTTTGTCCCTAGTAGCAACAGCACATCTAGTACCTTAGAGATTTCTGTCACTTCCCCAGATTACCAGAGGCATGAACCCACTATCAAGCAAAAATACTAACTCTTGGAGTTGCTAGCATCTACTTGGCCAAGATAACTACTAACAATGGAAAGCATGCAAGATCACGAATAAAAAGACATGATAGAATCAATAATCAATCTGAAATAGCATCTCAATATTCATCGGATCCCCGCAAACACAACATGTATGGATTACAAATAGATGATCTTAATCGTGAACGGAGCTCACAAGACCTAGACATGAAAGCACAAAGGAGGAGAACCAGCCATCTAGCTACTACATGGGTCCGTAGTCCAAGGATGAACTACTCACGCATCACACCAGAGGCTTGCATGGTGATGAAGATGGCCTCCAGGGTGAATTCCCCTCTCCGTTAGGGTGCCGGGAAGAGCTTAAGATCCCTCCCGATCTAGGGATGGAGATGACGGTGGCTATAGACTCTTTCGTGGATTTTTGATCGGGTACTTAGGGTTTTCGTCCCGAGGGCATCTTATAGCCGTAAGGAGAGGCCGAGGGGGTGTTGGGCTCGGCCAGACCACCCCATGGCATGGGCCAGGCCTGGCCGCGCGGCCAGGTGGTGTGGCCGGCCCCTAGCCCTTCTCTGTCTCATATTCTGGCATCTGATGACTTACGAAAAAATAGGCACTTTGGCTTTTGTCCCGTCCAATTCCGAGAATATTCATTTTCTGACTTTCCTGGAACCAAAAACAGCAGAAAACAGGCAACTGGCACTATGGCTCTTGTTAATAGGTTTTTCCAAGAAATCATATGAAAAGTACTCCGAAGTGTGGACAAATCAAAAGAAAGTGGATAAAACCAAGCATAGAACATCAAAAATTATAGATACATTTGCAATGTATCAGTTGACTGGGTTGTGCGAGTAAAGTGTATAACCCCTGTATGGTGTCTAAACTAAGTACTTAGTGGTGTCCCCGGTTATGGACAACTATGAGCAACTAGGCATGGAACTGTTTGGAAGATCTCACGCATCCTAATTTCTCAATTATTAAAACTTGATGGGTGAACAAGGGTTTAGGAGCATACAAAGCTAAACTGTCTTGTTTCTACATGGGTTTATGCCGGTATGTCCTTAGAAGAATTGCTTTAAAGAAAGAAAAGTATTTCAAAAGTAGGGAAAAGTTATACTGCTTTATCCAAATGAGCCTGAGCTCCACCTAGCCAAATATGCATTTAATTGATAGGTTCCATTATACATCCACATACTAGTCCTACTTGCCAATACATTCAAAGTATTGAACACTCATGGTTGCAACCTTTCATGTTGCATGTTATTCTATTTCTGAGTGATCCTTCATAGGTCACGAGACTCCAGTCAACAATTGTTCGCCTGTGCACATTTGATGGATGGAGATCTACCTTGTATTTGTTTCCTCTATGTACTTGTATAATGTAATGTAAATTCTGGATCATATTCGTTGTATTTATGATGCAGAGTTATATTTGATATCATTTTTGTACTTTGTATGCTAGTGAACCGATCCAGGGATTAGCACTATACACAGGAACTCATCCTTATCAGGAGAGGGTGTTACACGAGTCCACTGGTGACATTTCATGTGTGTTCTTTTCCTAAACCACATGGATCCACTAGAGACATTGGACGTGTTTTTTTTTCCTAAAGCACATTGATCCAGTGGTGACATTTGCATGTTTTTTTCCTAAACCACAGGGATCCACTAGAGACATTGCATGTGTGTTCTTTTCCTAAACCACATTGATCCACTAGTGATATTGAATGTGTGTTCTTTTGATAAACCACTTTGATCCACTGGTGACATTGCATGTGTGTTCTTTTCTTAAACCACATAGATCCACTTGTGACATTGCATGTGTGTTCTTTTCCTAAACCACATTGATCCATTTGAGCCATTGCATGTGTATTCTTTTCCTAAACCAAATCGATCCACATGACACATTTTATTTTGTGTTCTTTTCCTAAACCACATGGATCCACTAGAGTCATTGTATGTGTATTCTTTTCCAAAACCACATTGATCCACTATTGACATTTGCATGTGTGTTCTTTTCCTAAACCACATTGATCCACTGATGACATTTGCATGTGTGTTCTTTTCCTAAACCACATGGATCCACAAGAGACATTGCATGTGTGTTCTTTTCCTAAACCACATTGATCCACTAGTGACATTGCATGTGTGTTCTTTTCCTAAACCACATGGATCCACTAGAGTCATTGCATGTGTGTTATCTTCCTAAACCACATGAATCCACTAAAGTCATTGCACGTGTGTTCTTTTCCTAAACCGCATAGATCCACTAGAGATATTTGCATGTGTGATCTTTTCCTAAAGCACATTGACCGACTAGTGACATTGCACGTGTGCTTTTCCTAAACCACATGGATCCACTAGAGTCATTGCATGTGTGTTATTTTCCTAAACCACATGAATCTACTATAGTCATTGCACGTGTGTTCTTCTCCTAAACCGCATTGATCCACTGGAGAGATATTTGCATGTGTGTTCTTTTCCTAAACCACATGGATCCACTTGTGACATTGCATGTGTGCTCTTTTCCTAAACCACATGGATCCACTAGAGTCATTGCATGTGTGTTCTTTTTCTAAACCACATTGATCCAATGGTGACATTTGCACGTGTGTTCTTTTACTAAACCACATTGATCCACTAGAGTCATTGCACATGTGTTGTTTTCCTAAACCACATGGATCCACTAGAGAAATTTTCATGTGTGTTCTTTTCCTAATCCACAAAGATCCACTAGATACATTACATGTGTGTTGTTTTCCTAAACCACATGGATCCAGTGGTGAGATTTGCATGTGTGTTCTTTTCCTTAGCCACATGGATCCACTTGTGACATTGCATGTGTGTTCTTTTCCTAAACCACATGGATCCACTGGTGACATTACATGTGTGTTCTTTTCCTAAACCACATTAATCCACTTGTGATATTGCATGTGTGTTCTTTTCCTAAACCACATTGATCCATTGGTGACATTGCATGTGTATTCTTTTCGTCAACCACATGGATCCACTCGTGAAATTGAATGTGTGTTCTTTCCCTAAACCACATTGATCCACTTGATCCATTGCATGTGTATTCTTTTCCTAAACCACATGGATCCATTTGAGACATTTGCATGTGTGTTCTTTTCCTAAACCACATGGATCCACTAGAGTCATTGTATGTGTGTTCTTTTCCTAAACCACATTGATCCACTGATGACATTTGCATGTGTGTTCTTTTCCTAAACCACATGGATGCACTAGAGACATTTCATGTGTGTTATTTTCCTAAACCACATTGATCCACTAGTGACATTGCATGTGTGTTCATTTCCTAAACCACATGGATCCACTAGAGTCATTGCATGTGTGTTCTGTTCCTAAACCGCATAGATCCACTGTAGATATTTGCATGTGTTATCTTTTCCTAAACCACATGGATCCACTGGTGGCATTACATGTGTGTTCTTTTCCTAAACTACATGGCTCAACCAGAGTCATTGAATGTGTGTTCTAATCCTAAACCACATTTATCCACTAGTGACATTGCATGTGTGTTCTTTTCCTAAACCACTTTGATCCACTGGTGGCATTGCATGTGTGTTCTTTTCCCGAACTACATGGATCCACTCGTGACATTTCATGTGTGTTCTTTTCTAAACCACATTGATCCACTTGAGCCATTGCATGTGTATTCTTTCCTAAACCACATGGATCCACTTGAGACATGTAATTTATGTTCTTTTTCTAAACCACATTGATCCACTAGTGACATTGCATGTGTGTTCTTTTCCTAAACCACATTGATCCACTGTTGACAATCCATGTGTGTTCTTTTCATAAACCACATGGATCCACTAGAGTAATTGCATGTGTCTTCTTTTCCTTAACCACATGAGAACGAGGCATTAGCCTAGTGGTTAAGACGAAGTTGGCGCATCCCAACAACCGAAGTTTGATCCCTGTCAGGGACGAATTTCCATAATTTTCACACCGACCCGCTTTTGCTATACGACTAAAGTATCTAGTTCCTCCTAGCACCGTTTCATCTTTTCCTAAACCACATAAGTCCGCTATGCAATTGCATGTGTGTTCTTCTCATAGACCACATGGATCCAGTAGAGACATTGCATGTGTGTTCTTTTCCTAAACCACACTTATCCAGTGGTGACATTTGCATGTGTTTTTTCCTAAACCACATGGATCCACTAGAGACATTGCATAGGTGTTGTTTTCCTAAACCACATTGATCCACTAGTGACAGTGCATGTGTGTTCTTTTCCTAAACCACATTGATCCACTCGTGACACTGCATGTGTGTTCTTTTCCTAAACCACATGGATCCACTAGAGTCATTGCATGTGTGTTCTATTCCTAAAACACATGGATCCACATGTCACATTGCATGTGTATTATTTTCCTAAACCACGTGAATCCACTAGAGTCCTTGTATGTGTGTTATTTTCCTAACCTGCATTGATCCACTAGAGATATTTGCATGTGTGTTCTTTTCCTAAACCACATGGATCCACTAGTGACATTGCATGTGTGCTCTTTTCCTAAACCACATGGATCCACTAGAGTCATTGCATGTGTGTTCTTTTTCTAAACCACATTGTTCCAATGGTGACATTTGCACGTGTGTTCTCTTACTAAACCACATTGATCCACTAGAGTCATTGCTCGTGTGTTCTTTTCCTAAACCACATGGATGGACTAGAGACATTTTCATGTGTGTTCTTTTCCTAAACCACATGGATCCACTAGATACATTACATGTTTGTTCTTTTGCTAAACCACATGGATCCAGTGGTGAGATTTGCATGTGTGTTCTTTTCCTAAACCACATGGATCCACTTGTGACATTGCATGTGTGTTCTTTTCCTAAACCACATGGATCCACTGGTGACATTGCATGTGTGTTCTTTTCTTAAACCACAAGGATGCACTAGAGACATTGCATGTGTGTTCTTTTCCTAAACCACATTAATCCACTGGTGACATTGCATGTGTGTTCTTTTCCTAAACCACATTGATCCACTGGTGACATTGCATGTGAGTTGTTTTCTTGAACCACATGGATCCACTCGTGACATTGAATGTGTGTTCTTTCCTTAAACCACATTGATCCAGTTGATCCATTGCATGTGTATTCTTTTCCTAAACCACATGGATCCATTTGAGACATTTGCATGTGTGTTCTTTTCCTAAACCACATGGATCCACTAGATTCATTTAATGTGTGTTCTTTTCCTAAAGCACATTGATCCACTTTTGACATTTCCATGTGTGTTCTTTTCCTAAACCACATGGATCCACTAGAGACATTGGATCTGTTTTATTTTCCTAAACCACATTGATCCACTAGTGACATTGCATGTGTGTTCTTTTCCTAAACCACATGGATCCACTAGAGTCATTGCATGTGTTTTCTGTTCGTAAACCGCATTGATCCACTGTAGATATTTGCATGTGTTATCTTTTCCTAAACCACATGGATCCACTGGTGGCATTACATGTGTGTTCTTTTCCTAAACTACATGGATCAACCAGAGTCATTGAATGTGTGTTCTATTCCTAAACCACATTTATCCACTAGTGCCATTGCATGTGTGTTCCTTTCCTAACCCACTTTGATCCACCGGTGGCATTGCATGTGTGTTCTTTTCCCGAACCACATGGATCCACTCGTGACATTTCATGTATGTTCTTTTCTAAACCACATTGATCCACTTGAGCCATTGCATGTGTATTCTTTCCTAAACCACATGGATCCACTTGAGACATGTAATTTATGTTCTTTTTCTAAACCACATTGATCCACTAGTGACATTGCATGTGTGTTCTTTTCCTAAACCACATTGATCCACTATTGACAATGCTTGTGTGTTCTTTTCCTGAACCACATGGATCCACTAGACTAATTGCATGTGTGTTATTTTCCTAAACCACATGAGAACGAGGCAATAGCCTAGTGTTTAAGACGTAGTGGGCGCATCCCGACGACCGGAGTTTGATCCCTATCAGGGACGAATTTCTAGAATTCTCACACCGATCCGCTTCTGCTATATCAGTAAAGTGTCTAGTTCCTGCTAACACCGTTTCATCTTTTCCTAAACCACATAAGTCCACTATGCAATTGCCTGTGTGTTCTTTTCCTAAACCACATGGATCCACTAGAGACATTGCATGTGTGTTCTTTTCCTAAACCACACTGATCCAGTGGTGACATTTGCATGTGTTTTTTCCTAAACCACATGGATCCACTAGAGACATTGCATGGGTGTTGTTTTCCTAAACCACATTGATCCACTACTGACAATTGCATGTGTGTTCTTTTCCTAAACCACATTGATCCACCGATGACATTTGCATCTGTGTTCTTTTCCTAAACCACATGGATCCACTACAGATAATGCATGTGGGTTCTTTTCATAAACCACATGGACCACTAGACACATTACATGTGTGTTCTTTTCCTAACCACAAGGATCCACTAGTGAGATTTGCATATGTGTTCTTTTCCTAAACCACATGGGTCCACTTGTGACATTGCATATGTTTTCTTTTCCTAAACCACATGGATCCACTTGAGCCATTACATGTGTATTCTTTTCCTAAACTAGATGGATCCACTTGAGACATTTGCATGTTTGTTCTTTTCCTAAACCACATGGATCCACTAGAGTCATTGTATGCGTGTTCTTTTCCTAAACCACATTGATCCACTGTTGACATTTGCATGTGGGTTCTTTTCCTAAACCACATTGATCCACTAATGACATTTGCATGTGTGTTCTTTTCCTAAACCACATGGATCCACTAGAGACGTTGCATGTGTGTTGTTTTCTTGAACCACATTGATCCACAAGTGACACTACATGTGTGTTCTTATCCTAAACCCCACATGGACCCACTAGAGTCATTGCATGTGTGTTATTTTCCTAAACCACATGAATCCACTAGAGTCATTGTGAGTGTGTTGTTTTCCTAAACCGCATTGATCTTTTCCTAAACCACATGGATCCACTGGTGGCATTGCATGTGTGTTATTTTCCTAAACTACATGGACCAACCAGAGTTATTGCATGCGTGTTCTATTCCTAAACCACATTTATACAATAGTGATATTTGCATGTGTGTTCTTTTCCCGAACCACATGGATCCACTCGTGATATTGCATGTGTTCTTTTCTAAACCACATAGATCCACTTGAGCCATTGCATGTGTATACTTTTCCTAAACCACATGGATCCACTTGAGACATTGCATTTATGTTCTTTTTCTAAACCACATTGATCCACTAGTGACATTGCATGTGTGTTCTTGTCCTAAACCACATTGATCCACTAGTGACATTGCATGTTTGTTCTTTTCCTAGACCACATGGATCCACTAGAGTAATTGCATGTGTGTTCTTTTCCTAAACCACATGAGAACGAGGCAATAGCCTAGTGGTTGGGTAGTAGTTGGCGCATCCCAACAACCGGAGTTTGATCCCTGTCAGGGACGAATTTCTGGAATGCTCACACCGACCCGCTTCTACTATCTCAGAAAAGTGTCTAGTTCCTCCTAGCAATGTTTCATCTTTTCCTAAACCACATGAGTCCACTATGAGATTGCATGTGTGTTCTTTTTCTAAACCACATAGATCCACTAGAGACATTACATGTGTGATCTTTTCCTAAACCACATTGATCCAGTGGTGACATTTGCATGTGTTTTTTCCTAAACAACATGGATCCACTAGAGACATTGCATGTGTGTTCTTTTCCTAAACCACATGGATACA